>OZ007556.1:146541888-147741888 GCA_963931855.1 Philhelius festivus | reverse complement strand
GCTTCATCCATCATCTCTCGTAGATACGTTAGGTTCGAAACACGCATGTCTATTCCGGTGAGTATCCTAAACGGACTATATCTGGTACTTCTGGGAGGAGTGTTGTTAAGGGTTTGTTGAACCTTATCAACATGCCGATACCAATGACTAGGGCTGTTAATGCAAGTCTTAGCTAACATAGGTACAATAATTTTGTGGATCCTCTCCACCTGGCCGTTTCCCCTCGGAACACCAGTAGCTATCACAAGGTGTTGTATTCCTTGTTCTCCACAATATTCGTCGAATGCTCTTGAGGTAAAGGCAGCTCCTCGGTCGGAAATTATTCTCTTCGGATTTCCGAAGACTGCAGACTGCCTCTGCAACCTCTCTATAACTTCTGCAGAACCTGTACCTTTCACTGGATAAAGCCAAGTGAATTTTGAAAAGGCATCGATAACTACCAATATATGATTATATTGCATATGGGTCAACTCCATTGGCCCCACATGGTCCACGTGATAGGTTCCTAACGGTTTGTCTTCCTTATTGATAGGCGTTAACAAACCTTCTTTCCTACCTGCTTTGGCCTCAATCACGATGCATTTTACGCAACTCCGCACAACGTCTGTCACCTTCTTTGTCAAATTCGGGATGTAGAAATCTCGTTCAACCAGGTCATGGGTCTTCTTGACAGCAAAGTGTCCTTGCTGATGCGCTAAGCTAATTATCTCCTGTTCCATTGACGAGGGCACAACAATTAGTTCCTTAGCTGGGTCCTTATGTACTACACCCGCTTTCATAAAAAAGTCTTCGTATGAGCCGCTTTCAAGGATTTTCTTCACTGCTTTTATCCAATTATCGCCTGACTGCGCCTCTTTGATGCGATGGTTTAATGACTCATCAATCATCATGCACCACACTCGGCTTAAAGCGTCCACATGCCGCATCTTTGTAGCCGGTCGGTGTTCAATGGTATAGTCGAAATCCTGCAAGAACATGGCCCAACGTGACACTCTTAACGGAACGTCATTCTTCTTCATCGTCATAGCGAAGGCATTACAGTCAGTCACTATTTTTAATCTGACACCCAAGACGTAGATTCTCCATTTCTTCAAAGCCTCCACAATCGCTAACACTTCCAGCTCATATGAGTGAAGCTTTTCTTCGGTCGGCGTCGTCTTCCTACTCATGTATTGCACGGGGTGGAACTGTTGATCTTCCACATCTTTCTGGAGTAAGACCGCTCCATAACCGTACATACTCGCATCTGTGTGAATCTCAGTTATTGCTCGAGGGTCAAACAGCTTCAGTACCGGTGCTTTAACCAAGGCTTCCTTGAGATGCTCCAAGGCTAATAGTTGCTCAACACCCATCTTAAACTCGACTTTCTTGCGTAGCATATCTGATAATGGTTTCGCTACCATCGCAAATCCTTCGACAAACCTTCGAAAATACGAAGTCAAACCGAGAAAACGTTGAAGCGATTTCTGGTCGACTGGTATAGGAAATTCTCGAATCGCCTTAGTCTTCTCAACGGATGGACGTATGGAATTGTTTTCTACTATATAGCCAAGAAAATCAATTCTCCTTTGCAAGAACTGGCATTTCTTCCAACGAATACACATGCCATTTTCCGCAGTAACTTCCAGCACCCTTTGCAACTTTCGTAGTCCTTCCTCTTCGTCGATAGAGGGAATGATTATGTCGTCCATATAAACTACTACGGTACCATCTTGGAGGAATGGTCTTAGTATTGCAGAGATGTAACGACAAAACACTGCTGGTGAGTTCGATATGCCAAAAGGCACTTGTAAAAATTCAAATTGACCATGATGGGTCACAAAAGAAGTATACTTCCTCGAACTCTTCTCAACTGGAACATGCAAGAATCCATTGGCCAAATCAAGGGTAGTGAATACCTTTGAACCCTGCAGCCTTTCAATCACGTCGTCAATTAGTACCATCGGAAAATTGTCGCGAACTATCTTTTCGTTAAGCCTACGATAGTCACAGCAAAGACGTTTCGTTCCGTCTTTTTTCTGAACTAGGACAACTGGCGACGCGTATTCCGATGTACTGGGTTGTATTATTCCTTCTTGCATCCAGTCAGCTACTTGCTTCTCTACAATTTGTTGATCCACGTATGCCAGTCTTCGTGGCCCCTGGTATACCGGGATCTCATCCTTCATTATCAGCTTCATCTCTACCGGCGATGACTTGTTCTTTTCCGGCCTATATTTGTTGATGATGCGTATCAGTTCCTTTCTATGACAGCATTTCAAATGGTTAAAATCAATCGGTTCGTCAAACACAAACTCTTCTTCTTCAGCTGACAGGCAGATAGCTCCAAACTCAACCAGTAATTCATTCAGTTCCGAACCATTACTATTGCTCTCCTCCGTCACCACACGCCCACAGTCTTTCCGTCTTAGCACCTCCAACTTCTGGCTACACTCACCCCCGCTGGCCAAGTGCTCACGGCCTAGACTGCTTCCAACGCTCCTTATGCTTCGACTTCCTGCTCTGCCTCCTACTGCCAACTTACTTACGGGCCCAGCTTCCGGAATTGTTTTTGCCTTGCTGCCCAAAATTTCCCCAACTTGTTTTTTGTTTGTGAAGATCGTACCTTCCGTGGTTATTTTAACATCCACTTCTCTCAGGACCTCGTTACCTATTACTACTGAATATGGTATGTCCTTTTCCTTAACAACATGAAAGATTAAAAATAAATCTAGTCCATCGACTATCACCCTTGCTTCGAAGCAACCTATAGTGAGGACCTTCTTTTGTCCCAAACCTGACAAACTTTTTTCCTCATTGCGTAACTCTACGTGGTCTAAAAGTATCAGACTGTCATATCGGAGGAGATTGAGGTCACCTCCGGTATCAAACAGTGCTGAAAAATTTTTCCCATTCACCGAAATATCCTTAAAAATTCTATTGCAGTTAACTGCCAAAGATATTTGGTACTCAGACACATTCTCCGTGTCTACCGTTGTTGCGGTGTGCACGTTACTTGCACCACTTTGTCTGGATTGAGTCTTGACCTTGCACTCCGTTGACTTATGTCCTAACTGTCCGCAGCTGTAGCACCTGATTTCGCGTGCCTTCCTGCATTCCCTTGCTATGTGCGTTGTTTCGCCACACTTGAAGCACTTCCGCTCCTCCCTCTCCCGCTTGAACATATTACCGCTGGTTGTTGCTGGTGACGATTGGCCTCCCCTTTGGCATAATGGCTGCTGGTTTGGACCACGTACCTTTTCGTAGATGTTAATTTGCATCTTCAATTCGTCTATTGTATTAGCCTGATAGAGAACCGATTTATTTTGCCTACTGTCGGGAATACCCTCAATGAAATATTCGACGAGACTCCCCTCGTCCAAATCGATATCTTTCCCAATCTCCATTAAGCAATAGAGATACTCTCTGAACGACTCTGTTGCCTTTTTCCTGCGATTCTTTAATAAGCGATGGACTTCCGCTGTAGACATCTTCACACCGAATTCAATGCCCGTTTGACTGCGTACAAAGAGCTTAGCGGCACCTCTAAGCAGCTGCTTTCCATATTCTGTATGGCATTCCATTGCACGATGAGGGCATTGTCCTCGAAATCCTGAATCCATGAAATTATGTTTGGATGACCTACTCCGCTGAATGGCATAAGGGAGTCTTCGATATCGCGAAGAGTGAAAATTCCTCCCCTAATACTATTCCTACTTTCTAATACCAAATCGGCATCCCTGGCATCTTCATATTCGTCTGCATTTTCGGCGTCCCTGGACAATCCGAAATGTAGGAGAAGTCTATCCTGCAACATACGTTTCACCCCTGTCGTCGTCAGTTGGAGTTCCGTCAGTTTCGTTTTAAGTGCGTCCACCGTCAAAGAAAGAATCGCGTCCCTATCCATATTTCCCACAACCAATCCAGCAATTTAATTTAAAAGGAGCGCAATATAATAAACGAGAGAAAACAAAACAAAAATTGGCCAAACGCTACTTACCCCTTTTATTTTAAGTACATAAATAATTTTCTCCTTAAGCCTAGTACGCAGATCGCGCTAAATTTTATCTCCCACATTTTTCTCCAAACACCGGCTAAAATCCAAGCTAAATTTTGACATAAGACTTGTATTCTCCATTCTCCACTTGTAATATCACAAAAACAGCTGTTCTCTAAACGAAATATTTTTAAAGATTTTAAATAATTTGTTTTAAAGTGCGATTTTCCTAAAATAATGGATATGAGTGATTTAGAAGAAGATATAATAATATGTGCAGCTGTACAAGTTGTAGCAGTGGTTAATGAAAGGAAAAAAAAGCTTCCATCCATTCGAGTGAATCCCTACTTGAATGAAAGGAAGACAAAAGGACGTTTTGCAAAAGACGTACGTATATATATTTCTTTTCATTGTTCTAAATATTTTTACGTACTTGTACAATATTATCCATAGTTTTTCGATATGGTTTCGAATGTTAAAGTTTTTAAGGAAAACTTCCACATGGAGCCGGAAACGTTTAGAACATTGTTCGAGATTACAGAACCCTTTTTGTTTCCGCTTAGAAACACCAGGCCCCATGACAACATAACTGCACTCGAAAAATTTGCGGTTGTTATCGAGTACGTATACCTAAATATTTTTTTGTTATTAAATTAACTAATCAGAAATACATTTTAGGTTCCTTGCAAGTGGTGCGATTCAGAGACACGTTGCAGGAGTTTACAGAATCAGCAAGCAACATTTTGGGAAAATTCTGGATGACGTTTGCACTGCTATATGCAAAGCTCTATCTGGGGAAATCGCTACCCTCGATGAAACAGAGATGGTCAGAATTGCTAATGAGTTCAATGCTCAATGGAACCTACCAAACTGTGTAGGGGCAATTGATGGGAAGCATGTTGCAATCAAATGTCCACCAAATGCCGGAAGCATGTTTTACAACTATAAAGTAAGTCGGGTAATAAACACATACATATGTATATATTTTTCATATTTTTTTGTTTAAGGGATTTCATAGCATTGTCTTAATGGCTATTGCGGACGCAAATTATAAATTTGTGTACATTGATGTGGGAGGGTATGGGAGTGAAGGTGATGCTAATGTTTTTGGAGCAACTCAACTTGGAAAGGACATCATACAAAATAAATTGCCATTTCCACCAGACATGCCAGTTGGGCCCGAAAAGCTGCCTTTTTATTTTGTAGCTGATGATGCATTTCCTCTTAAAAAAAGGATTGTTAAACCTTTTGTCCCAAGGAAGCCAAACAAACTTTCAGACGAGGAGCGCATTGCAAACTACAGAATAAGCAGAGCACGACGTTGCGTTGAGAACTGCTTTGGAATATTAGTATCAAAGTGGATTTGTCTTTCGCGAACGATGTTTTGTGGGCCGGACAAGTCTCAAAAGGTTGTGAGTGCATGTTGCTATCTCCACAATTACCTTCTTCGAACAACAAAGTCATATTGCCCACAAAAATTCGCAGATTACTACGATGAATCTGGAAATCTTATTGAAGGTGAATGGAGAAAGCAGATTTCAAAAGATGATGAACTGAGTTCTTTCCAATCTGCTGTTGGAAGGCCAAACGAATGTGGAAAAATATTGAGGAACAAACTTAAAGACTTCGTCAACTCCCCGATAGGATCTCTTCCATGGCAAAAGAAAGCTGCGTATTTAGAATAAAGTTCTATCTTTATAACATATTGTGTCTATCCATCTATCTATATAACATCTATATATCTATACATCTAAATTTCCATCTATCTACATTCATATTTATGCATCTATCTAAATTTCTATTTATCTCTCTATTATCTTTTATCTACTTTTAAATCTATACATCTAAATTTTCATCTACCTACATTCATATTTATGCATCTATCTATCTAAATTTCTATTTATTTATCTATATATTCATCTATCTATTATCTTTTATCTACTTTCATATCTATACATCTAAATTTCCATCTATCTGCATTCATATTTATGCATCTATCTATCTAAATTTCTATTAATCTATCTATATATTCATCTATACCTTAATCTATCTATTTACATTTCTATCTACCTACCACTCCATGTACATATCTATCAAATCAATAAATCAACCACAGTTCAGTCTTGAGAGAATGTTTTTTTTTTTGCCGAAATTAGACAACACCAGAGCCAATAATTAAAAACAAATCACAAATTCCACAAAAAATTGCTCAATTCAATTGGTTGCAAGAGTTTTATTTAGTTTTATTTAGACAAACAAGCTTTTTTTATTTTTTTAATGTCCAGGTGATCTGATTTTGTTAATTTTCTTTTGCTCCTCTCGAACAGCAGCCATAGCCTGTTGCTGAAAACTTAGACCGAGCTCTTCAACTGTGTCTTCCGGAAGCTTTTTTAAAATCCGATCTAAATTCGCCAGCAACGAATAGTTGACTAAAGGAGGTTGTGCTGGCCCGTTCTTATCTCTGTCATCTGGATGAGTTCTGCCACAGTTTGGGTAAGGTTGGTGACATTTTGCGTTGTGAACAAACGAAAGACAACACTTATATTTCTGAATATAAAAATTATGAGCTATCTAATATATAAAATAATTATTTAGAAATGTTTCCCTTTGGGGAAGTTGCCGCTGTCTATATAATTCTTTTCTTCATATTTCATTAGTCGGCTCTCCGTACCTTGGACAATTGGAGTGCTTATCAAATATCAACATCTGGCGCAGTCAGCAATGATCCGCTTGTTGAACAAATCAACATCATCAAGGGTTATATCAAACAAGCACGAACTGCTATGCGTTTCGATGAAGTTGCCACTCCGGAACTGAATCTACGTGAATTACAAAGAGAATTCTACATGCAACATCAAGGATCTAACACTACCACCACCACCAGCATAACCCCAGAATAAGGGTTACAATACTTGAAGAAAATTGTAATACAAATATATGAGTAAATTTTTTATTGCATTCACCCTATAAATTAAATCAATACAAAATTTAATATTACTCGTGTAAATGTAGAAAAAAAGCTTTATGCATATTATGTATACAACAAAATACATTATAGTAGGTACAGCTTAAGCAACCAGTAGTTTTTTTTGTGCTTTTAGTAAACTAACAAAATGCGTAATTTGAGCTTAGTGTAGTAAAGATGTGCATAGATTTTGTATTTCTATAATGTTGTGCGTTTATGGATTTAATTAGAAAACATGAGGATCCACTCTATGCCTTAATTCCAATTGATTCGACAAGTGCATTGACTTTGTCAACGTATTCCTTTTGAGCGTCATCCGATGATTTGCCCTTCAATTTGTTCCATGCCTCCCACTTGGCCTTCCTTTAAAGTCCAAGAAACCCGGCTTATCTGTTGATTCGAAATGATAGAACAACTCACCAAGTCAATAGAGATAACCTATCAAAAAGTGAGCTGTTTTCTATTCTTTTTCTTACCGGTATTACAATCACCAACAGTTGCTTGTTTGTATAGGCCGTACAATTCCAGAAGGTCATTATCGGCTGGTGTGGTTTTCAAGTTTTTGACATCTTCGGCTGCCTTGTCGAATTGCTAAATGGAAAAAAATCATCCAATGACTCATTTTTGAGCTTTTAAAAAAATAAGTACTCACCTCCTTGGTGGACATGATTCTAGATTGATTTAAAGTGTTTTATCAAGATTGAAGGAAACGCTGTAAACGTACGATTACGATTAGTAGGTAATTTTATTAAATATGCTGGAGTAAATTTTGTATGTATGCATTGCTTTTGGGTAGGAATAAATAGGATAGGATATTATTTGTTATATGTAATTGTGTTTAGGTGATTTAATAAAGTAAAATTAATATAAAAACTTTGGAAGGAAAATTATAAGATGATTCGAGGTAGGGTTGGGAGCTGCTAAGAAAAACGCACCTTGCTGCTTACTTTGAAGTTAAATTACTATTACTGGGAGCTGGGAGCTTCTGAACGTGAATTGAATATTGAAATTGAATGCGGGAAAAAATGAAAATTGCCGGTTGTCGATTATATCTTGCTTAAAAAAACAAATTTAGCTCGAGAATAAATGTGCCGGACATTTATTTCGTGCGCTAAATTTTGACAGATAAGTTATGTACAGTTCGAAGAGAAATTTTGATTTTTTAGCTGGAGCAGCATACCTCTCGGCTAAAATGCTTGACAAAATTTTAGCTTGGCTAAATTTTGGAGAGAATTTTGTATGGGAGATAAAATTTAGCGCGATCTGCGTACTAGGCTTTATAATATATAATGCTGCTTCAACCGCAACCGCCAACTGATGTATTTATGTACTCTGCATTCCTTTTGCTATGCACGTTTGTGTTTCTCCTCCTCTGACTGGTACACAAACACTTCTTGTTGGAGCACACAACAACGAAACGGTCAGATTTTTAAATCAGCGCGTTCGTCTGTGCGTTGTTGCCCTTTTCTTTGTCTCTTTTTTCAGTTTAGCAAGATTATTGTCGTTGCTACTCGTATGCTATACCAAAGCCACTCGCGCACAACTACTTGTGTGTGTTCTTTTATTTTGTTCTGGCAAACTGTTGGTTTGTGTGTGTGTGCAGCAGGATTGTTTTCGTTGCTACAGACTACCACTCGCGCACAACTACCGTTTTTCGTTTTGCAAAAATGATTAGCACACAATATACTGTCGTCGTTAAAATTAATTATTTTATCTTGTCTTAACAAGAACAAAAATAAGAAGAGACACTGCTTTGTATTTTTTGCTCGACACGGTAAATAGTTTAAATAGATTTTTTTTCTTACTGCCACTCGAATAAATTTTCACCGCGGAACATTCCGGACGAGTCCACACTTTGTAGGATCTTTTTCTGTCTAGGGATAATATTCTAGGTATGCTAAGCTTAAACAAATAGGCGACACTAATGTTTACTTTTAAAAGGTTTATTAATAATTCATTTGTAATTATAATGATTGAAATTAGGGAATAACGAGTAATCGAGTAACAGAGTAACCCAGTAGCGTTTGGCCAAGTCAACTATCCGCGCACAAGAACAATACAAGACTGAATAACTACTGACAATGTGGATATGGAATAAAATATGAAAGGGGACGCAATTCCTTCATTCTAGTGTTATACTGTTGAAAGGGGACGCAATCCCTTCATTCTAGTGTTATACTGTTGTAGTGTTAGTATTAGGGTATGACATTACAGGTTTGGCCATTCCCACATACATTTTAGGAATAATTGGCTTAACATTAAAGGTGCAGTGTGTTTCTTGAAGAGAAATAGCACTTGGAAGATGGGTATTAATAAGAGTACTTAATTCATTATAGTTGTTAATGAAACCTTTCATGTTCTATTGGAGCATCTTGATTATTTCTTTTGTGTTATATAAAATTGTTTGTAGGAAAGTAGAGTTGTCGATATAACGGTGATCAGAAGGGTCTTGACTCTGCAGGCAGGATGTTGAAGTAATCAGGTTTAGCGAAGAGCGGAATCAAGTAATGTGGTGTTATTGTTTTCAGTCCATATCGACATGATAAGGATCTGTATTTGGTATATTATATATATGTATATATTTGAGCTTGAGTTACTTTTTTTTTTTTTTTTTAATAATCTACCCGCGCTCAAGGGATTATGATTACCCTTTAAATGTTTTAACACAGCGCGGGCTAGAAGTTAATGAAGAGAAAGGATAGGAAAGATGAGTGGCACGATGTTCTGAGACTGTTGGTGGTTGTCTCAGATATTTTTATCTGCTAGATTTTTGGGATTTCTAGCGTTAGTGATTACGGAGGAATTGGGTTTCCTTTGAGTTGATAGAGATTGTAAGTGGATTGAAGTGTTTGATTATTTGTTTCAACTCCTGGAATAGTTCTATCTATAAATAATGTGTTGAATGCATTGTTTTGGTCTGAAATTGTTGCAGAATTTTGTTTTTTTTGTCAAGACATCTTTGGCCCGTTTAGGCAGAACAAGTTTTAGACGAGGAAGAAAGATACAAAGTAATTCACACACAATGTTTCATAATTTCATCTCATAGTGGATGATGATATTCGATATTATAAATATATTAATATCTTCCTTTCTTACATATATACATAATTTTGTTTCTGCTTTTTGTTTTGCAGTTAACAAATTTAATAATGGCAAAACAACTTCAAAATAAATTAGAAAATCGCGAGTTTGAATCCAAACTAATAATAGAAATAAAAAACCATTTTTGTTTATATGCCAAAAACACTGAAGAATATTGTAATAGGAATAAAAGGGAAAACGCGTGGGTAGACATTGCCCTCATTATTGGACGCAGAGGTACTTTCTCATTAACATGGATGTAATTTGTATAAATTTAACTAAATATAATATTTGTTTTTTATTATAGTTGAAGATTGCCAAAAAAAGTGGAATTCTCTTAGAGACCATTTTCGTGCATTGTATAAAAATGAATGCAACGCTCCCAGCGGCTCAGGCGCGACGTCAAAAGTAAAATGGGTGCATTATGAAACTCTCAAGTTTCTTATACCATATATTGCAGTCCCAGCAGAGTAAGTATAATTTAAAAATTATTTTAACAAAAAAATAGTAGCATTTAATAATCGAAGGAGTCAATATTTACTAAATATATTTAATCTCTTATCTTTATAGTGATTGCGGCAATTATATAGATGAGTCGTACGAAGATTTGATTGAGGTTTGCTTTGAAGAAGACTCTTATCAAACCCAGAATCTGCAAAATATAGAGAACACAGCTGATAGGAAGAGAAAAGCCGAGCAAAGGACAGCTAAACCAAAGAAGAAAAAAAACAACGAAGATGATGACCTTGACAGGGTACTCAAGGCTATTGATAATGTTGCCAGCCCTTCTAGCATTATCACTAAGAAGCCCATTCAAATGTTTTTTGATGGAATTGCGATTCAAGTTGAACATTTTAGTGCAATAAAAAAAATTGAGCTGCAGCAAAAAGTGTTGAGGTTATTGGCAACAGATTTTGCGGACCAATTTTAAAAAAATGTATATTCCAATCGTTACGAGTACCTGCAAGTCAGCAAATTCTTAGCTTTATTTTGTTTACTTTTCATGTGATTTTTTGATTTTGATTTTTTTAAACTATCATAACTTTTAAATACCTAATTTGTAATGCTGTGACCTGTGAATTAACTTTGTTTTTAAGCTTAGACATAATTTGTTTAGTGTAATTTTTTAGATGTAAGATTTTTAAATAAATTGTTATAAAAAAACATTTTGATATAAATTTGGTTTTCATTTTTTTTTCTTTTTTACTTGCGATATAGGTTCTATATGGTAAGTTATGCATTAGTAAAATACATCATCAAACTCAAGGTTTTTTATCAATTTTTTGTTTTAAATCCTTAATATCAAATGAAGTGAATATTTTCAAATTTTGATCTTTAATAGCCAAAAAATAGTTACTTAAAACTGCACTGCAATAATTCAGCACTGAAAGGATAAAGGTGTTAAGCGACATTTTTAAATATTTGGGTTACAAGCATTTAAAATTTATTTCCTATAACTTTTTTTTACCAAAGTGGTTGCATATAACACCTTCATCTTTGGTTTAATATGAATCAATAAGCGATAGAAGAGTACAGATGAGTCAGAAATTAAAGTTTCCATATAACACTTTCATCTGGAAGAAAAAAGCCAAATTTCAAAAAAATTCACTTAAGACCTTCATCCTTTCAGCGTTTCAATTATACTTAAAAATGCTTTGGAAATTTTATGTTTATGAAAAAAACACCTGTTTTTGAGTATTTTTTTTAAATTTTATTTATGTTCTTAAATTTTTTCATACTGAAAATAAACGTCTCCTTCAGCTACCATCCAATCTGCAAAACTATTTCTAATATTGATTGCATTTGAGGCTGGTTGGAGCTTCCGTATCGAGCTATCAACTATTGGAACTGCATTTTTACTTGCATGTATTATTTTTGTTCGGGCTTGTAAGTAATTGTGTAAAATGCAGCAGCACAGAATGAGTGGTTTGGCCACTTCTGGTTGAACTTCTAAAGGCTTTAGAAGTACCCTCCAGGTGTGCGTGGTTATTCCAAAAGTGCTTTCAACTATTCTTCTAGCTCTTGACTGCCTGAAACAAAAAGTAAAACATTTCCTAACGTTTTTAGCAATCAATTGAACTTAGTACCTGTAATTAAAAATTCTTTGTTTATAACTCAATCCAGATCCAGGGTATGGGGTTAAGAGATTATATTTCAATCCAAAAGCCTCATCTCCAACTAATACATGGGGTTGCGGATCAGTCGTACCTGGTAATGGCGTATCAACCGGAACCTTTATAGAACATAGAAAAATTAACACATACAATTATTTCACTCAATGCGTAATTTATGTATCTACAAACCATTAGAATTTCTGGATTATTTATCCACGCTTTTCCAAAATTTGAATGTGAAAACACTGTTGAATCAGAATTCGATCCATGGGCACCGATGATTACCACAACAAATCTATAGCGTGCATCAACTACTGCCATAAGAATGGTTGAGAAGCATTTCTTATAGTTGAAATTGAAACTTCCCGAATTTCTTGGAGCAAACATTCTTACATGTTTTCCATCCAATGATCCAACACAATTCGGAAAGTTCCAACACTCCAGAAATCCGTCCGCGATATCTTTCCAATCACTTGGGCTATTTGGTATGGGCATACATTCGGATTTCAAATTTCTGTTAATGGCGTGGATTGTTTGAATTATGCAATTCCGTACTGTAGTTTTTCCCATCAAAAATCGGAATGAGAGGTCCGCAAAACTTGCGCCAGTCGCTAAGAATCTGAAAGTAATTAGTACATCCATAGGTATTAAAGATTTGGTTCTTGCAAAAATCATTTTCAGATTACCTCAAAGTAAGACAAAGTTTTTCTTTAGAACTTATATAGTCCTGTGGATTTCGAAACAAATTGTTTCGTGGTTTAATGTCACTATCTATTTTGAGTAGGATGAAGTTGAACTGTTCCTTTGTCATACGGAAATATTCGTAAAACTTAACTGGGTATCTTTGCAGACTTTTCATTAAATTGAAATACTCTCCGTGAGATTTCCGCGCCCGATATATAGGATGTACTTGGTACATACGCTTGCGCGTTGAGAAACATTTTCTTTTTTGAATTATTTTGTATAATGCTAACAGCAATAAAAGTTTCTTTTTATTCAAGGAATTAACCATTTTTAATTTTATTTTGTAACTGTTTACTCTTTTTTCACTTTAACACAAAATTCCAGATCAGCTAGTCAATAACAAATTTCTTTAGAAATAACGCGGTAGGTTCCGAAAATCTTTATCTATTTAACATGAATAACGTCCGCGAAAAGATAAACTTAAAATCTCATAATAACAAATTTATTTTATTTATTTTATATTTCAAGTGACATATCTTTTCAATGACATACTATCTTTTCAATGAAAGAAAATGAAGCAAGCTGAGCTTCACCACGAATGGTAACATTAATTGGTGGGCATATTAAATGTACAAAGTTGAGTTAAATTTTTTTTTAAAGGCACCTTAAATGGAAAGTGGCGTGGATCGTTGGCAACAGCTTCCGCAAATTCTTAAGCTCGAAAAAGAAACAAATGAACGTCGGCAAAGTTGGAGAATGAAGATCTGGGAGTTACTGCCTGATTACGCGCCAAATCAAGAAGCCTAAATGAAACTATCTAAATAAATTTGTATTTATCTTGTTTAAATTAATTTGCTTACAAAATAGAAAGTTCAAAGGAATACTTCAGTCCGCGGGCTTATTATATATTCCTAATCCAACATATTCATTATGTAAAAAAAACACTTATTTCAGGTTCTTTTAAATAATTTATTTGTTAGGTATAACGCTTTGCAGATAAATGCAATGAAAAATCGTAGTCAATAAAAGCAATAAAAAAGAAAACGACATTAAGTTGCCTGGCAGATTCTGGTGTTAAGTAGTCGTAATGTGAAAATGTTCTTCTTTAAGCAGCTGCTTCCTTGGATTTCTTGCCCTTCTTAGTAGAAGCAATTGCGGCTTCAATATCAATTGGAGCTGGTTTAACAAACGGAATCTCATCTTGATACTTTTCGGGCATGAACTTTTTCAAAACTTCTGGAACCTTTATGCCAGTTTCGGTTTGATGAGTTTCCAGAATAGCACAGATTACACGAGTAGCAGCGCACATGGTGGCATTTAACATGTGCACATAATCTACGGCGGAATTCATTTTCTTTGTCTGTCCATACCGCACAAGCAAACGTCTGGCCTGGTAGTCCAAGCAATTTGAACATGAAACAAGCTCACGGAATGCACCACTGCCACCGAACCAAGCCTCCAAGTCGAGCTTTTTTGAGGCAGCATGATTGAGGGCTCCTGATACAATATTGACAACTCGATATGGAATGCCTAGCGATTGACAGAATTGTTCTGCATTGCCGATCATCTCATCCATCATTTCCCACGATTTGTTGTCGTGTGGTGAGGTCAGCACGAACTGCTCGACCTTCTCGAACTGATGCACTCGGAAAATTCCAAAGAAGCCTCTGGAAGCCATTCGTCACGGTGATATGCGGCGATAGGTTGTTCAGATGTGGCAATCAAGTATTTTTCATCCACACCAGCTTCTTCGACTTTCTCGCTGCCCTTTCCAACGACTTTGTACAACTCCTCATCGAATTGCGAAAGTTGTGCAACTTCTTGCATCACCTCTTTGCGCATGAAGAATGGCGTATACAGTGGTGTGTAGTCTTTTTTGTACATACTATGTAATGCATGCTGAATGAGTGCTTGTTCCAGGAATATAGTAGCCCCAGTAAGGAAATATCCACGTCCACCCGATACAACGGCCCCCTTTTCAGCATTCATACCATCTATCATGACAATTAGATCAACATGAGAGTATTTTTCACGTGCTGTGCAGTCTCCAAATGTTCTCTCGACTTTGTTCTCCTCTTCTGACGGGCACACTTTCATGCAAGTGATTTCCCGCCTCTCGCAAAGCTGAGTTTCGTGCTGCTTCGGCTTGTTGCAGCAGCTTTTCGTTTTCAGTCATATTTTCATCAATAAGAACACGAACTTTCTGAAAAACCAAAACAAAATCCATTGACTAATCTAATCCAAAACAAATATCCGACATACTAATAGTTACTTGCCTTGATTTGGTTCACAGTCAGACTTTTAAGAATGTCTCCCGTAATTGCAGTAAGGTCTTTCTTTACATTTTCGGGTACTGGCTCCTTTTCATCGCCAACTGGTTCTTTCTTCTTCATTTTTTCACCGATTTCTTTGCTGCAGACATTTTTAACTTTGTTTAGGTTGTCTGCACGTTGTCTCCGCTGGAGCCATTCAGTGTCCTGGTTAATTACCGTCTCAACTAAAGCTACGTCCTTGAATCTTTTAGTTTGATTTTCGCGAAATTTATCGGGATTACCCCCCTTGTCACTGCGAAAGATAAACTTAAAATCTTATAATAACAAATTTATTTTATATTTCAAGTGACGTTATCTTTTCAATGACATATCTTTTCAATGACAGACCTTTTCAATGACAGCGAAATTAATGATTGCTATAACCGACTTGTCAAAAAATATTCCACCGTTCCACTGATTTGTGTTTCAATGATGGTTTTCAATGAAAGCTATAACTGGCCCCTTAGATACTAAAACGGCCTTAAACCTCTTATGAACCAGTTTTAGCTTATTCCACCGCTGTTCCTCGTGCATTTTCATTATAAATAAAGTTTTCAGGACTAGAGCCGTTGTAAAGTCGAAGTAACTTTACTCCGTCGCTAAAACGAGTTAGTAAATAAGGCTGCTTATGTATACGACCCATTGTGTTTCCCCCATTATTCATTTCTACAATTCAACTCGTAAATGTAATATCGTATATTTATTTCAAGGCTACGACTGTCACCCCAAAATGAACTGTCAAAAAATTTCTGTAGTTTGACTTTTACCAGAAAAAAAAAGTTAAACCAAATCCATCGCTCTATATTTTCACATGCTCAAGTCCAAGTGAGATGAGAATTAAAACTTGTGTTTTGTACATATATAAATATAATTAAAACAAAAAGTGCGTCCTACCGAATTAGAATCCTAAGTAAGGGAGAAAAAAACAACCTCCCAAGATTTTAATTAATTATATAAAAGAAAAAGTTCAAAAGGTTTAAATTATCTTACAACACTACTGCATTCAGCGATTTGGTAAGTCGAAAAAAGGTTCATAAAACAATACCCGAAGGCTGCTTGTAATAGACCTATTCCGCCTTTGCTTTTGTTTATCATTTCGGACACAAATAAAACAATAAAAACGTTTAACTTTGTTGTTAACTATTAATCGTGGTGTTTATGTCAGCTGTTCGATGGACTTCGACTCGATACATAAGTAGATACACCATATTTCACTTCACCTTTGGTATTGGCCAAGTTGTGGTTACCTAATTCATTTGGTTCAAGTAAGGCCACCTATTTACTCGTTTTGGGAAGTTTTTCTCTTTGACAAAATCGTTGGGGTCATTGTTGACAAAGTCATCTTGATCTCGTGTAAGCAAAAATACAGCAAAATATATTAAAGCCGTTATACGCACATGCGAAAAATTCGTAACGTAAGCAGTACCTTATTGTTTTTGTTCTATTTTTTTTTGTTTTTAATCTTCTATTGGTCTCAACTTATGAATCTTTTAATCTAATAAACTCGTCAACAAACTAACGCGCATATAGGTATGTACATAAGTACCTATGTGATTATGTAGGTACAAAGTGTAAAAATATAGGTACACATTTATTTGACTGATGTATCATCGAATTTCAAGTGATTGTTAAAGTTTCGCGCGAATTAACCTTTAGACCATTCTGCACTCGAATCGCTTAAATTTGGGTCTGTCACTTCCGCAGTTGTTCATAAAGATAATACTTGCGATTGAGAAATTCAAATTAGGCGGGTAATTATTTGTTGGTCTTTCCTATTCGATTAGAAGGTAGAAAACTAAGTGGATGGTAGAAAAGTGTCGCGACCCATAAAAGTCTGTCTAACCACTGGCTTCGCAGGAGAGATAGTCTTTGTTTTCCTTAGATACCCCATTTATTGAAGTCTCTTATATGGCTAAAGTGAAACCGAAAAATTGAATTTTCTGGTCGAATAGGATGATTTATAGCTATCAGCAGCCCTATGAAACGGAAGCCTTCCGTACTGATATACTCGTATTAAGTCCTCAAATGTTTTCATCAGCCTTGTTCTTTATAATAGCCGTGTTTTTTTATTTTGCTTAGAAAACAATTCGGCAAAGCTAAAGAACAATAGCTTGATTTGAATACTAAATAGTTGAGCAATATTTTGTGACAAACAGCTCAACTATCACATTGAAACTGGCCATTTAAGATTATCACCAATGAATGTCAAATCACTTCAACTGATCCCAAATGCAAATACAAATTTGAAATCAATAAATAAATAAATTTATTTGTTACTGCATTCTTTTGTTTTTTGAAGGGGATTGAATTTAATGATTTGAGTCTTTGTTGATTTTGTAATTTTGCAGTTTTGCAGTTAACGTTTAATATGACATTTTCTGTGGGACATTATCTCCGGCCCTGGCAAATTTTATTATCGCCTCTTATATGTTGCGATACAAAGCAAAATAATCTAGTTTGTAATCATTATAATTGCTTAGTATGCGTTGGAGAAGATAATATTTTTGGCGTTCCGAACGTACTATTAATAGCAAAGTCTCTCGATTATAAATTGATTTTTGTTTTGATAAATTCCAAAAAGGACTTTCACTACAAGTTTTTGACCAACTACGAACCACGTTATTTTTTCATCAGTTGTTAACATGCTCTATTGAAGTGAAGAACCGAAATACAGTTCTTGTTTCAAGACTAAAAATATTTATCGCTGGTACGTTAAGTAGCTCTTTTAAAATAAAATTTAAAAATTAATGTATTAATACTCTGATTGTATAATCTTATTGTGTAATACCTAGTGATAGATTGATAAATTAATAAGAAAGTAGCAAATCCTAAACTATCGACCTGGAACATGCTCGTGCATTCATTATCTCTTGATCGACAAAAAATAAAAGTTTAATATTTTTATTTGAAATAGGGTAAATATTGATTTAATTGAAACAAACATGTAAACGAAATGAAATTTCTGAAAAATAAATCCGCAAGTTCGTTTTTTCTTATCGAGCTTCACCCTAAACAGTTTTTACGAGGCTTTTTTTTGGTTGAAGCCTTATTTAGTTGAAAGAAAATTACCTACTCTATTTTCAAAACTAACTGTAACTGTAGATTATTCTATATGTTTTTTTTTTTTTGCAAAACATTTTGTAAAGTTTATGTTCGACTTCGTTTTTTCATGTTTTTTTTGTTGCCGATATGCAAACGCCTTACTGAAAATTGCTTTAGTATGATTTTCAATAAATTCAAATAATTTTTCGACCGTCTTTGAACGCTTAACACCCATATTTAACAACTGGGACAAATAGGGTTATCCACTAGTAAACTTAGATTGCAATTTAAAAATTGATTTTTGTTTTGTGGCGAATGGAATACAATATCAATTTTAATTTATCATTGTACATATTTCTATAATTTAGTATCGGTGTGATTATTTCCAAAAAAAACTTCATTCTTTATCTACTTTGATTGTAGATCGTTCGAGTGGTGTTCCCAAATATCACTGTACACGGAACGTGTGGATGAAAGTAGTGATGATAATTTTTATAAAAATCGATTAAATCGATCGATTAAAACATGCCATATACAAATTTCTTTTTTATACAAGTTTCTTTTTTTTTAAATGAACAAAATTAAATTTTGTCCATGTATTATGGTAAGATCAAACATTCCCATTAATTATGGAACACAACGTCTTTCAAGCAATTGCGAAGCGAATGGTCGTGCGCCTTCAAATGCTGAGTCAATTAGACCTTGTCAGCGAATAATCAAAGATCTTTGTGCAGAATTCTCCTCAGACTGGTGCGTGAAATGTTAAGCTATTGAGATCGATGGCGAGTTGATGTTCGTGAATTGAGTCTCACACTCTTGGCTACGGCAGCCACATTCTCGTCTATGCGCACGGTTCGACGACCGACGCGACGGGGATCATGAATGTAGCATACCAGTCTCATGAACTTTTTGCACAAACTTGCGTACAGCGCCAGCCGGCGCGGTGGGTGCTTCATTTCGGCCAAAAATTCTTTTTAAAAAAGCGACTCATTTCGTTCCGCGGAGGTATGACACTGACTTTCTGTCAAGATTTCGAGCGAGAAACAGCTGTCAGTCAGTCAAAATAACCTATGATTTAAAAAGAAACCACTAGATGGCCCACCCATTTGGCCCATTTATTTGTAGGATCGAAAGATCAAATTGTATTAGAAGGCTCAAAGATCGATTGAACTTCATTCGGGAATAACGACCATATCAAAACAAAATACTAGTTTTTAAAAGAAGTGAATAGGTAACCAACACTAAGACTCGACGTCTTAAGAGAAATGTACATACATGTGTCTGGCGGCTCCAGTAAATAAAAGTCAAAATTTTGGATTTTATCGACATTGAAACCGTTTTTTGTAGAAATTTCAAATTCTACACGTAAGAATTTTAAGAAAAGTTGAGCGGGACAGATATTATATACCAACCGAATTTCGGCAAAAGTACATTCAAGGTACTACAGCAACTAACTGATGAGCCCACTACCTGGGCGAAACGTTTGGAATTGAGGTTATTTGAGCTTTTAATTGAATTAAATTCAATCACTCCCCTTAAACAGAAATATTATTTCATATATCTTCATTCATATGGAGGTAAGACTTTTGGTATGGTTTTGTGTTAGGGGTGTAACCGCTTTAATTAATTTTTCTTAGAAAATATTATGATATTCAGTTATATTCCATAAACCAATATAGCCTAATCTTGATCCGACTAACAGAAGAACTCATTAGAATCTTGTCTCGATGGCATTATACAATGAGGAATTAAAAGAGTGTATTAGCCAAGCGAAATATACCATTATTTCCATTATCTGTGAATGGCACTTGTATTAAGGAAACCGAAATGCTTTTTAATGTCGGTATGTATTTTACTGACCATCTCTTATGGAATGATCATATATTCGACGTAGCCATAAATGCAGCGAAATGCTTAGGTTTTACTAAAAGATGAATGAAATGTGTTATCTGGACAAAACTTTAGTATAGCTCTCATATCTGGGCTGGTTCTTTCATTACTCATTTGAACCTGTTGCATAGAATCCAAAACAGAGCCATAAAACTCATAGGAGACAGATCAATTACGGAAACTTTTGTCTCTTTTGAAAACTGTCGAAATATTTTCTGTCTTTCATTATTCTATCAACAATGCCAGTTTCCCCACAAACAATTCCGCCATGTAGAATGTAGAAGGGCAAACACATACATCGACATCTCTCACTAAATCCCCTTCACTTTTCCTAAACGGTCGCACTTTACACCGTAACATTATGAGGAAATTCATAACCCCTTGAGAGTGTGCAAATTATATATAAAAAAATATAAGCTTTTTAAGCGAACCATCTCAGCTTTTTTGGAGATTTTATAAAAAGCAAAAATCAACATAAAAAGGGTTTAAAAAAAAATCGATAATTTTTTCTTTAAAAGCTTTTATTTTGAGTTCTATGAATCGGATCGTCAAAATGAATGTGTTTTCACAAAAAAAATAGGAAAAATCCCAGTTCGAACCCCCTCATCCCAACAACGACGAAGAAAAAAAGCTGGCGGACTTCTATATGCACGTACAAACGCTCATACTCATATTTTTGTTAAACATCCACCCCCAAAATTTGCATTCGGCTCTTGATCTACTACCATGACTACCATATCGCGTTTCGAATCTATTCGATATTAAATTAAAAAAAAATAAAATGCACGACTGGATCGCACGAACTTGCTCTTATGTAAAAGTACTTTGGAATTTAAGATACATTTTATAAATATAAAACATGGATTTAATGAGATAATAATGTTCAAATGCATAAAATTGCCGTCTGGTTTCCGGAAAAGTATGAATTTATGCAAATAAACTTTACAAAATCGTTTTATTATTAAATAAAATTTTTATATAAGAAATTTCTCTAAAATTTTTCAAGAAAAAAAAATGTGGGATGCGAATTTTAAGTATTTAATAATATTGGTTTTAGGAAATAATTTCAAAAAATAATCGTTCATAGGTTTTGAAGATATTGATTTAAATTTTTTTTTTTTTTTAAACCCAATAAATATTTTTTCGAATATTTTTATATACAATATTATTTTAAACTTAAGGGGAATCCTGCTAAAAATTTTGGGTTAAAATCCTTAGAGCCGTTAATGAGAAAGTCGAAAATCAAAAAAAACGGGTCTATGGCAGGTACCCCTAATAACAATTTGCCCCAAATTTTTTTTTGACCAAAATGTAGTCCATGTCGATAATATCACACCTAATTTTGTTTATCAAAATCGTTAGAGCCGTTTTCGAGATAAATAAGATTTTGCATTACGGGTGTATGGGGGGTACCCTTAGTTTTGGAGCTAAAAAAAAAATTTCAATTTTTCCTCTAGGGAATCGCCGAAGACTCTTAACTACCGAGATTGAAAGAAATAGGTCCAGTGGTTTAGGCTGTAGTGAGAGGTACAGACATACAGACACACTGAAACATGTTTTTTGTGTACTAAATTTTCCTTAAAATTTTTATAAAAAAAATTGATATGCAAATTGTTAGTATTTAATAAAATACATTTTTAAACGTAATTTAAAAATTTAATCGTGTATCAGTTTTCAAGATATTGAATTTTCAAAAAAAAAAATTGTATTATTTTTTTAAAAATCCAAAAACTATTTTTTCGAAAAACTTTTTAGCTTATAATTTTTCAAATGCAAAGCATCTCCTGCATAAAAATTTTGGTTAAAATCGTTAGAGGCGTTTGTGAGAAATTCGAAAATCAAAAAAACCGTTCTATGACAGGTACCCCTAATAACATTTCCCCCCAAATTTTTTTTTCACCAAAATATAGTCCATGTCCATAATATCACACCTAATTTTTTTTATCAAAATCGTTAGAGCCGTTTTCGAGATAAATAAGATTTTGTATTACGGGTGTACGGGGGGTACCCTTAGTTTTGGAGCTAAAAAAAAAATTTCAATTTCTCCTCTAGGGAATCACCGAAGACCCTTAACTACCGAGTTTGAAGAAAATACCTCCGGTAGTTTAGGCTGTAGTTCGAGGTACAGACATACAGACAGACAGACGGAATTGTCGGACCCACTTTTTTCGTCTTCGCTATCATCGTAGTGTCAACTTTGATCAAAATCTCGAGTTCGATTTTTTTTTCCAAATGCAGAACTTGCCCTATAGTAACTATATCGCAAGTAAAAAAGTAGGATGGTGCCAACTTTTCGACTCTTCTATTTTTTGGTTATTAAATCTTACTAAAGAATTACAGATCCTTGATATGCAATACACAAGTTTCGTAAACTGGGTTTTTTTCCCAGAAAATTTAAAAAATTTGTTAGAATTTTAAAGTTGACAGTACTTTTTGTTTTTAGAATTAAAAAAAAAAAAAAACTGATACTATTCCCAAATGCCAGAAAGTTAAATTTTAAAATTAAATTTGATTAAGTTAAATAGTTGGTCCCAATACCGACATCGAAAAAAATAACATCATTAAATATCAGTAAGGTCATTATGTGAATCAAAACTTTATTCTCAAATTGTAGATATCGCAAAATTTTTCATTAATTTTTTTTTGGAATTGTAATTGTTTTATTTTCAACATAATTTTTAAAATTCAAACATTTTCTTTATGACTCCTTTACATTTATGTCAAAAATTCAAACCTACGACAATGACCTTAAGAGTCGTCTGTCGGGTAGTTTTAATAAATAATTTAAATATTTATATAGTTTATATTTCGTTTGCCAAACTTTATATATGTAATTTAAATTGATTTGTAATATTAACAAAAAATAACTTGAACATAATTACTAATCTCAATAAAACAAATTATTATTTAAATTAATAAATAAATTCTTCAATGAGTTTTTTCTGTATCTGACCAGTTTATGCCAATCACCAATGCTTTCACTCTTCAGCTTAAATATGATCTCATGTTCAGTTAAAATAGTTTTTCTGAAATAAGTAACTCCAAATTCTATTATTGCCGGGCATCTACCTAAAAAGTGCTGTATATCTTGTTCTCCTCTCATATTGCAGAGACTACATGCGGATGAATCATAACGGGTAAAATTGCTTCCATCCAGGTAAATAAGATCACATCTTGCCTTGAAAATTCAAATCAATTTATCAATATCAAACTCGTCAGTGAAATAGTTCCGACCTCTTGTATAGTTCAACAATCTACGTATATAGATGCGACTAGGGATGGCGGTTATTCAAAATTAACCGGTTTTCGGTTTTTCCGGTTATTTTCCCTCTCGATTTAACCTGACGGTTTTAACCGGACAAAATAACCGGTTTTTTCAATAACCGGTTTTCGGTTTTTTATGTAAAAATTTTTTGAAGTCTTAAAATACGTTCATATCAAATAAACTATATTATATACATATAAAACATACAAACATGTATGTAGATAAGCTTTTTTCAGAAAAGAAAATCCTCTAGTTAAAGTGTTGTGTTACTTGAAATGAAATAAAATATGAGTTTAGAAAAAAAAAAAACAAGCATATCTAGTTAACAAACAAAATTTAAATTTTTTTCCGGAAAATTCTTTTTTATATAACGAGGAAAAAGCCGACATTTCAATTTGAAAATTAATAAATAATAAATGTGTTCCTTTTATTGTTTTATAAGACTTTCATCACTTGGTCGGGAAATACGGTTACCTCAATGACTTTATTTTAAAAATTCAAAAAAAAGAGTTACATTTACACAATGATATACAGAACAAAAGAACGCAATTTTGCGAAAGTGTGAAGTTTAAAAAGATTTCACATTGCTACCACTACACTAAATAACTCTATAAAAGAAAAGGTGGAAGTGGTGAATAACGTCGCATGTTGCACACAAGTGCAGTTCTTATGAAAGAAGGAGATCTTGTTTCAAAGACTTTTCTACACTTTTTTGTTTCTGTGGTACCAAAGTAAATAACCGGTTTCCCGGTTATTGGATTTTAGAAAAAACACCGGTTTTAACCGAGGTAAAAAAATCTCCGGTGAAAACCGGTTAATTGAAACAAAACAACCGGTTTCGGTTTTAACCGGCCGGTTTTTCCCATCCCTAGATGCGACTGCTGCTCCCAGTTGCTCTACTTATATCATGCTGATACTTTTCAAATCTAAGACAGTTCAAGAGATTAAGGCTTTTTATGGCACATTCTTCCTTCCTTGCTGGTGCCAATCTCATTCAGTGGTAAAAAAATCTCCGGTGAAAACCGGTTAATTGAAACAAAACAACCGGTTTCGGTTTTAACCGGCCGGTTTTTCCCATCCCTAGATGCGACTGCTGCTCCCAGTTGCTCTACTTATATCATGCTGATACTTTTCAAATCTAAGACAGTTCAAGAGATTAAGGCTTTTTATGGCTCATTCTTCCTTCCTTGCTGGTGCCAATCTCATTCAGTGCTTTCACCCAAAATTATTTTTTTTTTTGTAGAAGTATTTTAAAAAGTTGGTGTGGGAGTCTTTCTTCACTATAAAAAAACATAGTTTTTTCAACATAACTCAGGTGAAGATGAAGATCTTGGGTGTAAAAATGACCATCTTCAGCTCTGGTTTCTAGCGTCAACGCATAGTTTGGCGTACTTGAAGGTAGTCTTAAAATTTTCTGTAAGAAATACCTCTGAAACTTATACACTTCATCAAAAACCCGAAATTTTCATTATTGAACAGTCATCCTGATGATGATGATGCAGAGAACAATACATACATTTCTTAACGGTTTCTAAACTTAACTCACTTCATATTCAGTATTTTGAATTCTAATAAAATTTCTTTTGGAGTTTTTGGACATTAAGACATCGCATTGAAATAAACCTGACTAAACAAGCTAATCTCACATGATAAGTACAAAGTGCATACTGTATATAAATTTTCCACAATATCCATATACACACAACTGCTATCACTACATCTAGAGCAATTTAGTTTTTTTTTTTTCAATTTTTAATTCCCTTCATTTTCAGATGGCAAAGTTCAGAATATATTAGTTCTGATTTTATGATTCTTAATTTAGTTGATTTAAGAATGAATCATAACTTTGATCCAAGAGATACAAAAGATATAAAGCGAATGAATACAATAAATAAACGTCAGTTTAACAAGGACATAATATAAAAATATAATTTTTTTTACGAAGCCAGACCGAAAGTGTGAAGCTGAATTTAATATTTTTTCTTCTTTAATTTTAAGTAATTCAATGCAGTTCGAATGTATTGAGCTTCAAACCTAAATTAAAAGCTTAAGCAAAAGACCAAAATAGGTAAATAAGGTGTATGAATTTAATAATTTCTAATAATTCTGTTTTAATCAAGTGTACTTATGATAATTGATATAAACGAATTTTGGGTTTTATCGTTATTCGTTCTTAAATGCATAGGCTTTTGTGTTGAGGGTTAAAAGCTAACAAAATATATTCATATCAATACCTATTTGAGAAACAAAATTAGTAATTCAATGAATTCAACTGTACATTTTCCAGAAAACAAATTGAATAAAAGGTGGAGTTTATTTTAAAATTATAAAGTGAATAAACTTCGATAAGTCGAACTGCTATTATTCAAGTCAAGACTTCGAGTTATCCAAATTGTTCATCAAAGTTAAGAAAGTAAACTAGATAAATGTATTAAATAAATATATTCATTATGTGCTTTTATTTAGCTTAATAATTATATACTGTAAAATTATATACAAAGGCTCTACAAAAAAAAAAAAGATTCTATTACTGCGATTATCCGTTTTTTAGACACGGTTTGTTTGTAGACACCGTACTAAGTGGAACTACATACTTCACAGTTCCAGATATCAAATAAAAAATATATGAAATTTCATCTTTTAAGGCTGCCTCCACATAATTTGATAGTTCGACTGAAATTAAGATTTTGCATCTCTAACAAACTTCACTAATGAGGGTAATGAATATTTTGTCAAGAAAACCAGTTACTAGCAAGTTATTTGTACGCTATATTTTAGTAAACTACTTATATATTGCGAATACAACATATTTTTGGTTCAGACGGTTTATTCTCCAGTTTGGTAATTGGAAACAGTCGACTAATTACACATAATGTGCTAGTGCAAGAAGTAGCCTATTCTTATGTGCTTAGTGCAAGAAGTAGCCTATTCTTATCGCGTCTGGCAGGCAGAAGGCTGTCTGTAAAACGTCTTGGACCTCGATATTTTGAATCAGGGGGCTTAACTCTACATTCTGGCAAAGTTGTTATCACAATTATTTGGACTTGGAAAGAACTGCATACTTCATGCACTATAATGCACTATTGCTCCCGGTAGAGTATGCAAGATTTTCACACTTGTGAGTAACTATAAAAAGCCTATCTAATTATGCTAATTATTTTTTGTTATCAATCACACCCAAAAATTGCTGTGGGCTCTTAGTCTATTACCACAAACCATTTCAAACGTCGAGTTTTTGGAATAGAAAAGGGCAGAAAAAAGTGAATGTAGACATTATGCAACGAAAATGGAGGTGGATGGGCCTTACATTAAGGAAACCGGACAATAACATCTCGAAGCAATCTTTTGAATGGCATCCTCAGGTTGCAAAACGTGTTGGAAGACCAAAAACAACCTGTAGGTCAACTGCAATGATAGAAGCAAGGTCTCAGGATATTCGTACGTAGCCACAACTAAGACCGCTTGCGACAAATCGTGACAGATAGAGGGATTTTGTTGCTGCCCTATGCCCCAAATGGAGTTGAAGTGCTACTCAAGGAACCATAAAACACATGGATTCGAATCCATAAAAAATACGACAAATCAGCTTACTCATGAACCAAAGAGCTAAAATTAATTAAGTTTTCCATTTGTAAATTAAATCAATTAGTTTTTTATTTGGATCTGTCTCAAAACAGATGTTTGGAATTTTCGCATTCCCTTGCGATTTTGGTTTAAAGTCAATTTTTCAAATCTAAATTTTTTTTAAGACCGACCTCTCCTTGTACTAAAAACAAAACAATTTTTATCAGTCAGTTCGCAAAACTGATTTGTTTATTTTGTTCAATTTAGCTCAACTGGTTAAATACGAGTATATATGTATCTAAAACTTCCATTCTAGGAAAATGTCATTCGTTTCCTCTGCAAATGGACTGTTTTGGTCAATCATTCGGAAGAACATTTTTTGACGAAATTGATGAACTTTCAGAAGGTGTTTTTCTTTTATAGCCCCGAGCGGGGTACTTTTTTCTTTCGGAGCGCTAAACTTGCATTTGTTTTTAAGCTTAGAGATAGATCGGGGATCGCACGATGAGCCCGGTAAAAAGGACCGTTCAGATCTAGCAAAAAGCTGAGCGCAGCTAATTTCATTATTTTTTTTTATTTTCATTTTGCATTAGCCAGAAATTACTAAAAAAGAAAACATTCTTGAAAACACCAATTTCACAAACAAAGCTGAGAATTTGGACAATTATTTAAAAAAAAAGATACAATTTTTCGGAGTGCTCAGGTCACACTTATTTCGGAGCAAGCTCTATTCCCTGAGGCGCCTCTCTATGCCCCGCTCAGAATTAAATAAGAAAAACTCCAAAAGTCTCAATCGCTTTTCTAATAGCGACGAAATGGCTCCAGAACTGAGCCATCCGTCAGATTCCTTCACGGCGAGCTAACAGACTGAGAGCCTTGGCATGGGTTTATAGTGCACAGGGGCCAGTCAGTTGTGTTGGTTTTCGTTACAGTACCAGTCAACAAGCTGCCTATTTTGGCACAGAATATGTAGATGGTTTCAGATACGGGTGGTTGTCTAGTTGAGTGAGTGATCTGATGATTATGCTGAAGCAAACAAAAATGAAAACCAAGCACTACAGCGCTAATTGGGCCTCAATAAAAAATATTAAATCATAATGAATATAAAATCAAATTGAAATAATAAAAAATTGGGAACAAATCGGCGAATGTTAGGTAAACTCTAAAAAAAATCTACAAAACTTTTCGTAGCACGAGCAAAACCATTTATATCTTTAAAAACAGCTTCCTAAAAAATAAATAACTATAAAAGTTTGTAGTAGTTTTTCACTCAAAAACATTTTTTAACAATATTGAGAAGTGTGAGGGTGTAGAAACATTTGCAAGTATAGTTTCATAATGTATTCCCTCAGACCTACATCCTCTACTAGGTCACTTGAAAAGTTCAAAATCATTATGCTACGTGGGAACGACCAAATAACTCTTTCGTCAAAGAATGGCGAATTATAAATGAGACATTAGTTTACGAAATGCTGTGAAGCCGGTACTGGCATGCCCCCGCGTTGAAACTGGCCACCAACTGGACTTTGAACGAGAGAAAATCCTGGACACAAGGCCATCTAACATTTAAACAATACAAATTAGAAACATTACACGTAATTAATAACAAAAACTGCCAGTACATCATCCGCAAACAACACATACAAAACATTTCAGCGGCATGTCAGTGTTTAAATCAAAGAACTTAAATTTCAAGTTTATTTTTAGGTTGTATATTTTCCCGTCCTGCACACTATCCCTTTTTGTGTATAAATTAATATGTCCCCTGAAGAAGAGGACAACCCCCTTCGAAACGTTGGGATAAGGAAATGAAATAATATTTCATTTAATCATCATTGCGACCAACACAGTCGATGAGAATACACTTGAAAACTATCAACCATACATCTAACATTGAAAGTGTTCAAAAATTTCATAAATAACAAAATCATTATAGCACAGTGTTATTCTAGCAAAGTAATTCATTTCATACTTGCTAATTATAACTATTATAAAGTAAGTTGTAGGTATAGCATAAGAAAATTACAGATTTTTAAATTTCATTGTAACGTGAATTTTAATAAAACCTATGAGAATTGAGACGAATTTACCCCTGCCGACTAGAAAAATGAAGGTTTTAACTATATCCCATATAAAAACAGATGCATGCAAATTGAACTAATGAGAAAACACGCTAAAATTTAGCATGTCGTGCTGCTATTATAATTTTTGTTTGAAATGCGTAATTATATAAATTTAACCTTACCTAGTCCAAGCTGTATGATATATGTATGTATATATTTATATTTTCCATACATAAGCCGGATTCAAATGAACTAAAAACTAATTTTGTTCCCGATTTGGTTAAACTTTATTTTTTTTTCTTGCAGAATATAACTAAAAAAATAACTCAAGATGACGGCATTTCAAGAATTAAAAAAATCAAGACTGATCCACCTGTGTATAGCAATGACATTCTTTACATCAGGACTTGTCATCAATTTCACCCAACTTTTGCTGCACTTTTGTTTAAAGCCATTCAACACACAATTATATAGATCTCTTATGTACTATTTATGCTTCTCTCTATATTCTCGTAAGTTAAAAAAAAAAACTTGAATATATCTTAAAATTTTATACACAAATTTCCATTCAATTTTTTAGAACTAGTTTTCGTTGCTGAATGGTGGGCAAATAGTCGAATAGAAGTATGGATGGACGAAGAAGACAGAAAATTTGCTGGAAAAGAACACGTCCTCCTGGTCATGAATCATACATATGAGATTGATTGGTTAGCCGGGTGGATGTACGCTGACAAGTGTCAGGTTCTGGGAAATTGCAAAGCCTACGCCAAGAAAGTCATCTCTTACATACCATGCATGGGCTGGGCTTGGAAGTTTGCAGAGTTTGTTTTCCTGGAGCGGTCATACGACAAAGATAGAGAAATTATTGCACGTCAGCTGCAAGCCATCATGTCCTATCCACATCCTGTATGGTTGTTACTTAACGCCGAAGGTACACGTTTTACTCCACAGAAACATGAAGCATCAGTTAAATTTGCCGAGGAGCGTGGATTGCCTGTTCTCAAGCATCACTTGATCCCACGTACCAAAGGTTTTACTGCCAGTTTACCTAGTCTCCGCAACAAGTGCACAATCTACGACATCAATGTAGCTTTTAAGAAAAATGATCCGGTAGAGTTTTTTGTTATTCATTTTAATCGACGGTTATCTTGATTTTTTCTCTATAAAAGGTCGCACCAACCATCTCAAATTTGTTGAACGGTAATGGAGTTAAAGCATACATGTTTATTCGACGCATTCCATTAGATAAGGTCCCAGAAGATGAAGAAAAGGCTGCACAGTGGCTTCAAGAAACATTCCGTGAAAAGGACAGGATCCAGGATAGTTTCCACACGACCGGTAGTTTCTTCAAAACATCTGGATTTAAGGAAACAACAAGCGAAATTCAACAACCTCGGTGGCAAGTTCTTGTAAACTACGTCGCTTGGTTGACCTTCTCTGTATCCACGATTTTGTACTTCCTGATTTCATCGTTGTTATCACAAAACTGGATTGGACTTTCAATAGCTCTGGGCATTCTATTCACATGTAAGTACACAGATGGACAAAATGTGAGGAAAGATTTAAGATTGATTTTAGTAAGTATTGTTGTATAAGGTTTTCATTGTATTCGTAGTTCAAGCTTTGAATTTCCATTCGTGTAAAGACTTGAGGCGAATGTTTTTAGCTGATGATCCAAGTTCGCTCTGGTGTCCACTAGGTTTTGGTCTTTAAAACGGAGCTTTAATCTTTAAGATTGATTTTAGTAAGTATTGTTGTATAAGGTTTTCATTGTATTCGTAGTTCAAGCTTTGAATTTCCATTAGTGTAAAGACTTGAAGCGAATGTTTTTCGCTGATGATCGAAGTTCGCTCTGGTGTCCACTAGGTTTTGGTCTTTAAAACGGAGTTTTAATCTTTACTGTTGGATCACATCTGAGGACAGGGATTTGAATTATAAATAGCTTTATTCCACTTTATTGGAGAACCATCAATCGACTACTGAGAATATATCAATATGGTTTTTGAAAAGATAAGATAGTTACATTTTAGAACCGTTTTTTTATTCTGACTTTCTCATTAACGGCAGGCTCTAACGATCTGAGTCAAAACTTTTTCATTTAGAAAAAAGAAATAGAATATTCAATATCTGGTAAACGATTGTAATTTGAAATAATATCCTTGAATGTACAGCTGCGGTCAAAATAATAGCATAAGAAGGAAATACCCAGAAACTTCAACAAAATACATGCATAATGCATAATGTGCGCCTGTCAAAAACAAAAATAGCAGTATTTATAAAACTTGTGAAAAGAAACAAAATTTTGTTTCATGGAATTCACAAAATCCCTGATATCTCTCTAATGGGGTATCTTTCGAAATTGGTCTCCCCTGTGACCACTGAAGCTGTGACCACTTTTTTAACATCTGCCCAAAAGTTCTGAACTTGGTTAAGGGCATTGGGGCGCCAATCCAAAACAAAAATATTTAGGCCTATTCGGCGAGATCTTCTATTCTGTTATTCTGCTATGAATTTCCATACAAATGTTTGAGCTGTCAACAAATCTTTTATGAATTATAATTTTGGTATTCGGCATGCTAAAATCTGTTATAAAATCTGCTAATAAAACTTTTATGAACTGTCAAACGTTCGAACCTTGAAACAAAATCTTTTACGAATATCATTTTTGGTATTCAGCATGCCAAAATCTGTTATGAAATCTGTTAAAAATCATAAAAGAATAAAAGACAAACTTCTGTGACTTTAATCATAAAAGATTTCAATAATAAATCTATAGCAGAATAACTGATGTGGCAGAATAGGCCTAATTGTCTTGTTGAAACAGCCATCTGATTGGCAGCATTGTTGCCTGATGAATGTCAACGTAAATATGCTGATCCATCACACCTTTTATTCGATATATAAGACCAACACCATATGGTATGAGAACGAACCCCATAGCATTATGCTAAAACGACCATGTAGTTGAAGGATATAATTAGCTGATCAGATTTTATAGCTTGTATAATTCATTTTTTTTTATAAAAATTTGAAAGAAATTTCGTCATTAAAAAATTACACAAATTCTAATTTTGTTTTAAATACAAAAAATGTATTTTAAGCATTTCAACATTTTTCTCTAATTAAATTACATCCATGTTTACAACATTTGAATCGGTCATTTCAAAAACCTCTTAAGTCACATTTTTTTCCAAAATGCTTTTTTTGCTGAAAATGGTTCCTTAAAGGGAGATGCGTATTCTGGGTAAGAACCACGTTATTCTGTACATTCCTTCCTCTTCAAATAATACTGTTGGAAAGGGGTTCATTGCATAAACAACATAAGTCAGTGACTTAAGAGGTTTTTGCATGCACTACCAAAATGGCGGGAGTAGTTTGATATTTTAAATTAGCTTTGCTCTGATTGGTTCAACAATATTCAAATCTTCAATTTGATAACAACCGTCATCAATGTCAAATTTGCGTTTTTCATTCAACTATTTTCTGTGAAAAGTAATTTTAGCTTTAAAAATGTCTTCAAGTGAAACAGAGAGTGATGGTGCGCCGAAAAAGAAGAGAACGTGTAATACCTTAATGAAATTTTATAACAAATTATAAAATTGAAAGACAAGACATAAACTAATTTATCTAAGAGATTTGAAAAACCGAGGAACTGTTGATATCAAGTTGCAGAAGAGTAGAATCATATGTCGAAGTAAGATCATTGAGCTTGATATTTCTAAGGCATTTGATGGATTTTGGCATCAAGCTATTATATCGAAAATAGATTAGAAATTTTGTACTGGATTGTTCAATACTTTTTTTTGGAAAGTCTCAAATCGGATCTTTACAAAATAAATGCTGGGGACCCCAAGGTATCCGTTTAGTCTCAGACTCTCTTTCTCATTTTTATGAATGATCTCCGAAACTGAATGATCTGATGATTTGCACTTCATTGTCTATCTTAGCTTTTCATATTCATCCGTCACGTCTGTCAAATTCACGTCCATGTCATTCGAAATTTAGAAAATATAGTCATAGAGCTAAAAACTGAAGATGTTTTGGAATTCATGAAATTGTGGCCAAATTTGTACAAAAAAACATGTTTGTCTGAAACTGAATCTTATAGAAAAAAATCCCACAAAAACAGAAAAAAGCACCTTCGACATATATGAGTTTAAGTATGCTTCAAATAGAAAAGGTACTATCATAGGAATATATTGATGGATTGATTAGACATTCATTATTAGTAATAAATAAAGTTGCAACTTCGGTTTCACTTCTATCAGCAAAGGCTTATGTTTTAAAAGTGCCCATCAATAAGAAAATGTTGAAGATAATCAATCTATGTACTTTAAAGATATTAAAACATGACAAAAAGTTATTCTTAAGTGTAATTTTCAATAATAAGCAATACACAATATAATTACTACCATTTTTTTGGTTAAATTATATACCACTTACCCCAGTCCTTGCTAAAACAACTTAAGTCAAGAACAGTTTTTTAGGTTTTTTTCATTATTTTTATTGATAAACTGTGATTTTTTTTCGCTTTTCAATTTTCTTACCACTAAAATACTAAGTTAAGCATAAAAAAATGGTTTAAAACTCATTTGTTTGAGCATGAAACAGTTTTTATTGATTCCTGAAAAATTCGAATTGAATGACTTATGAGGTTTTTGAAATGACCGATTCATTTAAATTTTATATACCTAATACATTAGAGCAATTTCGTGCTATCCAGTCGTGCTTTTTATTTTAATTTAGTGTCAAACCTAACCTGCATTTTTTTAAATAATTTATAAAACATAGCTAAATCAACGTACTTTTATTAAATTTTCTGACTTTTTATTAATATTCCTCTCATTTTGTCCAGTAGAGCATTGTAAAAATGATTTTGGAAATAAAATTTTATTTATAATCTTTCATTTAACCTCATAGTCTACGTCCTGATGTCAAAAGCAATCAGCATGTCGGAAATTAGCAAAGCTTCATCATATGGAGCCGAAAATGGAAAAAAGAACACAAATTAACTTAATCGATAGAAAACAACAACTGTTATTAATTTGTTCACAAACAAAAAAAATCTTCAGTATGCATGTGTATAATTTGTGTATACATAATAAATTTGAGAGGTTTTTTTATATACCTACCTAATCTACTATAGCTGAAAAGAACTTTTTTCGATTGTTAAACTGCAGTCGTCCAAAGTAGCATAACCTATAGATGGATTTACTTTAATAAGGAGATTAATATATGATTAGATATTATGTATAATAAACATTGATTAAGCGTAACAAGACCCCTTTTGTGTTAGTATAAAATTATTAAATTATAATGCCAGTTATTATTACTTTTTTTGTTTTTAAATATTCTATATCATTGAGAAATTTATAACTTTGTATTGTTTATGTTGAAATAAAACAAAACAAAAAAACAATATTATAAAGAATTAAATTCTTTTGGAATCTAGTACCTTTTAAAAAAACTTTTGAAAAAGTAGAGATATGTAGACACATTTTTGTTTATTGTTAACAATTCTTTATTTTGGTTTAAAAATAAATTGTTGAAATTAGAGACGTTTTACTGTTTTAGTATACTCGATCCATAAAGGGTTGCTGCCGGAGATACGACGGCTTTCCTTCTGCGAGCACGCTGATTTCAGTCATCCAAACCAAAGATCTGGCATCTGCAATGTTTTGATCTTTAGTCTTCTGGGAATCGAATTAAAAATCATCTTTAAAAAAAGGAAGTATCTTTATTTTTAGTCCACGCCTGAACAAAATTAGCTTTCAAACCTATGCAGTCCGGGTGATCTCACTTGGAATCTTCAGTTGACTCTACTGAGGAGTTGTCAATACGGTTTTTTAAAAAAATATTTTTTTTGCCGAAAGATATGAGTAGATCGAATTAGAAGTGGTACATACATCAATTTCGATCCTTTTTGCTATTAGTTTTCATATGTGAACGAGAACGGAAATTAACAATCTAGTTGTTCCATTCTAACTTACTATTTTCTATTCATAGTTCCAGGAATTTGACAGCTTTTTAAATCACGATAATAATTGTTTTGATGTCTTTTCTGTGGATTTCCTTTACACATAAAAAAATCAATTTCTGTGTGAAGATTTTGCGTTCCTTCATACCAAAAAAAATCGATTTTTCTTTCACAGGGATCAAAATCTTCAAACCCCTATTTGAAGAGGGATCTATACGTACATGAAACACGCTCTTGCACAAACACCAAACGAGAAATTTTAATCCCTAGTGTGTTAAGGAAATCCACATTAAATATTATTTTGTTAAACTGAAAAATTTGTAATTTTATTAAAACATAAATGGATGCAATCCAACTAAATGGGAAAACTAGAGCAATTTGGAGAGTTTTAAACTTAGTTTGTAGGCGAGGGAGCTAAAGAGGAAGGAATAAAAGGAGAATAATGTTTACCCTAGTTTCGAGTACAATAATAAAGTTGAAATACAAGTTGTTTGTAACTAGGAAAAAATGTATTTTTCAGCCGGGTAACAAACGATCGTCACAGCTACAACCTAAACTAGCTCATATGTATATACACGCAATCTTCAACCAGATTATTGATCAAGTGTGTGATTGAAGCAAAAGCTACTCGTAAGTTAGACTGCTTTTACACGGAAGCGATTTTTAATCTTAATTCTCTTTTGGAGTCATCTTCCGCCTTATGTAACCCCGCCACCACACACGTCTCTCTCCCACGGGCTTAAAAATCGCAAGGTAATATTGCTTCGTTTAAAAGCCGTCTTATTCTGGGTTAAAAATTGCTCTAGTGTATGATGGCCCAATAAGCATTTTTAAAGCGAATAAAGTACAAAAATCAGTTTAGTTAAAAAAATTTATATGAATGGAAGTGATTTCCCCGTCGCCTTTTTTGGTCACTTTGATTTTGGCAATGCAATAACCAGGGGTGGAATCGGCTAAGGTGATAGTTGATTATCAAATTTTTGATTGTCATTTTGAATAAAGCTGTCTCTATCATATCAATAAAGAAATATAGAGAGAGCGATTGTCAAAACGACAGTCAATTAATTTAGTGATAACTTTACTCTTACACGATACGATAGCCCCTGTAGTTATGTACGAGTAGTTATGGGGTTTTATATTTGTTTTGACTACGACTGTACTAATTTAATTATTGTTATAAGTGTATACAAACTAAACGAAAGTTGATTTCGTTGTGTTGTGAAAGTGACGTTTTAACAAAATGTCAAAAAATAACGAAATGTCATCTTTATTCAATGTAAGTGATTTCTCTACTTAACTATTAATAAAGTTGGTTTGGTAAGTTGCTTTCACATTTTTTTTTCTTTTAAAACCCATAGGCCTTTAGTAATAGACATTCATAGAATCGGTTTTAAAGTCACTTTTTGTTAGATGTAGAAAAGTTGCTTTTAAAATTTCGTAGTAACAGATCAAATTTACAAAAGTCTTATTTATACCAATAATTGTGACTCATTTTCATAATTGCGTTATTGTGAACTGATACACAAACAGATTTCTATTAACCAGATTCGTAAAGTTCCATTGTGATTCTATCATTTTAAATTTAACTTAGTTACAGGAAAGCAGCTTTTAAGTATTTATAATTGAAATTTGTTTTATTTCTACGAATGTTTGGTTAAAATCGAACTTAGGCTAGATTCCGATCTATTACTCAGGGCCATAGAAAACATAGTTTTTTGAAAGTTTGTGTCAATTTACACAAACCAAATAGTTGCATATATAAATATAAATTATGTACGCAACCCACAGTCTCCGAAATGTTTAAAGTTCAGCTTTCGTCAAAACAAAACCCAAATGCATGCTTAATTGAAGGGTTAATGGCGTTTTCGATTCATCTATATCCCTAAAAAAGAAAATTCTTCATCTAAAAAAGAACGGTTCTTTCTTCTGAATTTAATTTTACAATTAAAACAAGAACCTTAGAACCTCTAATACTATCGGAATCTGTTTCATTTATTTGTTTGTGATTTGGTTGGATTCAATGATAAACAAATATAGGTCTATAGGAGAAAATAATGACAGTTTTCAACACAGTAAAACAGACGAGACATGTGTTGTTCTGGCTTGAACAAACTGATATAAGAAAATGTGTGATTTAAGGCTAGGCGCGCACATTCAATTTTTAGTTACAGCACTACATCTTGTGCTGTTTCCACTTAAGGTTTATTTTAGTTTAGATAACATAAATCTATATGACGTTGGTTTCGCCTACCTTTCAAAATACCAATGGTGTTTCATTTTTTCTTATGTAATAGCACCTCCGCACATAGAATGCTTAAGAATAGTACGCAGATCGCGCTAAATTTTATCTCCCATACAAAATTCTCTCCAAAATTTAGCCAAGCTAAAATTATGTCAAGCATTTTAGACAAGAGGTACGCTGCTCCAGCTAAAAAATCAAAATTTCTCTTCGAACTGTACATAACATAACATAGCAGTTTCAAATGAAGCAGTTTCCATAACCAACAAAAACTGACAATTAGTTGTGTGTGTACACGGTTGGTAGAAAATCTACCAATCTCTTACAATTAATTGGTAGGTATTTAGTCAGCTATCTGGAAATAAATTGTCAGCCAACTTCTGACAATAAATTGTAAGAGATTGGTAGATTTTCTACCAACCGTGTACACACACAACTTAATTGTTAGCTCATTGGTAGATAATTGTCGGACATTGTAAGATCTGACAATATTGTAAGAACTACCAATCGTGTACACTAAGCTTTACAAGATTTTCCACAGCAAAAATCACATAATTCATAATTCTTATTCGTTCTCATTCATAATTCTTTAAACCAAATTCTTTTAAATCTTTGAAAAAAATTTCATTTAAAGAACAACTGTTTTCTGTGACATATTTTCCATAAAGTTCTTATGTCAAAATTTAGCTTGGATTTTAGCTGATGTTTGGAGAAAAATGTGGGAGATACAATTTAGCGCGATCTGCATACTAGGCTTTAAAGGAAAACGATGGGTACATAGCACAAATAAGATTTATGTACGTAAAGAGAGTGAAGACTTCTCAATTTTGCCCATCGAACAGCTAACTGTAGTACGAAAAACAAAATTTTGTCATTTTTGTATGGGCATTTTTCGCATTAGCAGTGTATTATGCTAGCTACACACGAGGCAACCGTTGAAGTAACGTGTTTCGTTTATTCACTACACACGAGGCAACTGTTGCCGCAACCACAGTACATTTGGAGCAACCGACCGAAAATATCAAAACATTTTGATATTTCTGGCAACGGTTGCAGCAACTCAAAATTAATCGGCAACACAGCTACACACGAAGCAACCGTTGCTTTCAACATAATTGTGTTGCTGCAACGGTTGCCTCGTGTGTAGCTAGCATTAGACATAACTATGAAAAAAATAATGTGCTTGCGAAGTTTCACTGAGCGTGTCGTAATTCCTTATATCCACGTTGATAAATTAAATTATTAATAACCATTCTAGTGATAAGCAAACCTAGGGGTCAATCAAGCTGTGCTTTTTTCCATTCTCGTCGAATATTCTTCTGAAGGCATGTTCTGTAACCCTCATATCGAGTGAGTTTCCGCATAAACGGTGAGAATCAGAACAAAAAAATGTGAAAAAAACCGTATCTAATGTCGATTTCCTTTACACATGAGAAATCAATTTCTGTGTGAAGATTTCGATCTCTCGACAGATTTCACGTTCCTTTACACCAAAAAAATCGATTTTTTTTTGACAGAGATCAAATCCCTCGAATCCGTATTTGAAGAGGGATTTACATGTATACGAAATACGCATACCAAAAGAAAAAATTTGACAAGGGATCGAAATCCCTAGTAAGTAACACTGAGCCTCCACTTGAAATAAATGATTGCAAGAAATGTGTCATGTAGCCAATATTTCTTGTGGAGCCCCCTTATGTCTCGATTTTTGTTATTTTTAGACATAATTTTTTCTATTTATTTCTTGTCTTCGTAGAAGAAATAAATGCAGATATAAATTTTGACGTTTCGTGACTTGTGACTTCACTAGACACAAATTTCTCACGAGACGTCGAGTCTTGACACCAATTCCCACATTTTCATGTAACATTCCTTCATTTCATTGACAAACTCATGTTATGTTTTCACTTCGTGTAGAAATTATGTCCTGTTAAGCCAAGATGTAATTTTTCTACCATTTACTGTCTGTTGAAGTACATACATAATGTTGTTTGTTTGTTTGCAGGCCAAAATTAACATTAAGGCTAGCCGCGCACTAGCAATTTTTAGTTGCGAAACTGTTTGGTTACTTATAGAAAACAAATGAACTGTTTGGTTGAATGTCCGTGAATTTGCAGATAATTATATGTTCAATAAAATGGCGAACTTATTTTAGGCAATCGTTTAGTTTGTGTCAAAACACAAACTTTTTAGTTGCTCGAACCAAGCAGTTTCGCAACTAAAAATTGCTGGTGCGCGGCTAGCCTAAAAGAATTAAACATTGAAGATAGTATTTTGATAATTTTTTTTTAAATTAGTAGGGCATTCAGAGACTTTTCATGCTTGTGGGACTACTCAATTATGTCTCGGAGCAAATGTTCTTCAAGGTCGTGCAAATCTCTTTTGCTCAAAAATGGATTGACCCAAAACCTGTGCTTCCTTTTGTATTCTTCCCGTCTTGCCTCTTTCAGTTGTTCCATTGCGTTTATCGCTAAAATCAAACGACGTGACTAACCTGCTTAGATTATGGCGAGGAATGAATAATCACGACATAATTTGCCCACAGAGTTAAAGAAATATAAACTTCAGATATAGTGTCTGATATAATGTCAGAAATAAATATTGCTAATGGAGTTGCGGCGTAAAGGAAATCGACATAAGTCTGAAGTCGATACAATCTTTCGATTTTTCTGTCAAAATCATTCGACCACTCTGATACATCTCGAAAAAAATAAAAATAATTATAGATATGTACAAATTTGAGAAGTGTAGATCCAAAGTAGAAGTCAAATAGAAATTTTGACATTCCCCACATCGAAGAGGTCGTGCAGAAGAATAAAGTTAAAAGAACAACGAGAACGACACTACGACACGAAACAAAAGCAAAAAAAAAAAGATAAAGAACCTTCTGCCTACATGACCGATTAATTGTACTCGTAAAATGTGATGTATATTTCGTTTAAATATCAAGGTACGAATTGAAGTAAATATAATTTATCGCGTTTTTAAAACAAATAATTTATAATTTACAAGTTGTGGTTCATTGCGAATTCTTCTAATTAGAGATTTATATGAAAAATCTTAAGACAAAAATTTCCACACAAGGAGAAAAAAATGATTCCCCATCATCATCATCATCATCATCATGTCGCCTTGTCGGACGTCGGTAGTGAAATTTGTACACAGAGACAAAAAGAAAAGTGTGCCTGCCCCCTAGCCCCAAATATATACCTATATATATATATCTATGTGGCAAAACAGACGAGATATACGACACCCAGTCTATGTGTTTTCTGGTTTCTACCACAATTCCCATTGGATAAAACGAGAAAAAAAATATGTGTCTAGTTGGCACTTTGGACGACAAATAATTTTTTTTTTAATATTTGGGAGACACGAAAGAGATCGCTTCGAGATTTCTGGTTATATTTTGTATTTTTCTTATTAAGTTCGTGGTGAAACGTATTCCAAAAGTATTTTTTGAAAAATTGTCAAAAAGTTCCTAATTAAGACCTCGAGGCCTTATTAGGATTCTCCAAAAACGGATTTAACATAAAATGTGTAAGCCCTAGCAACTCTGCTGCTTTTGCATTTATGTGAAAAGCGAGGAACTATAAAACTGATTGACCAGTTCAATTTCGGTATTTTTGTGAATATTGTTTTTTCAGAAATGTTTCGTTTTTTTTTTGCTTCGATGACCAATTAGTGTAGTATAGAGAACTGATCATCGAGAGAAGTGCTTAAGATTTTAATAAATTCTGCGTTTTTTTTTCACCTGATACGACGAACATAAATCATCACCCAACCAGCTGGTAGGAGTATCGGATCTGTGGAAAACTTTTTTCTTTAAATTTTCTGGTATCTTATGACCCAGTTGCTGATAAGTTTTTCCCAAATTGTACAACCAATTAACAATGTAATTAGATGTGTTGAAAATATTATCATTCCAAAGTTCCATTGCATGCATATACACGTTTGCAATTTTGGAACAAATGATGTCGTGTGATCTTGAACTGGAATGTTCACATATGGCTGCTACGGCAAATCATTTTATATTTGTATATACATAATGTACGAAAAAAGTTAATTTATTGGTTATTAGCTTATGGAGTGAGTGTCTGTCGTGTGTCCTCGCGCAAAGGTCGTCAGTAAAAAGTCAAATGTGTGACATTCTCTTGCGGACTTTGTTAGTCATCGTCGTCATCATCATCACAATAAATAACTCAATATTCAATTTGCTTGCTCTCTAGATATTATTTGTGAATAATATTTAAATATAGTTGAGTTAATGATTAAAAGAGATAATCGCAGGTATTAACTTACCTTTACAATTTTATCTTTTTACAAAACGTGAATGTTTTTAAAATTAGAAGTCACTTGAATAAAAATAAAATTCGGAGGCGCTACCATTGATGTGTCGTCCCAATTTTTGGGCTGTATTTTTTTTTGTTTCAAAAAGTTTTTTGTCGATTTTTTGCGATATACAAATAAAATATATTTTATACATTTTTGTGTAATTGATGGTAAGACAAAGGAATTTGAAGATACGAAAATGCTACTCCTTTGGTGTCTTAAAATTCACAATACGAGGGCGGGTCAATAAGTCCGTGACTTGTGGAATAAAACACATATTTTTTGATAAAAATATAATTTTATTTTTCAACGTAGTCTCCCTTGAGCTCTATACATTTTGTCCAACGCTTCTCCAATTTTTGTATCCCTTCCAAAAAAAATGATTTGTCGAGGTCCTCAAAATAGGCCTTTGTTTGCGAGATGACTTCATCATTGGAGTCAAATCTTTTTCCACCAAGCCATTTCTTCAGGTTTGGAAACAAGAAGTAGTCGATCGGAGCCAAATCTGGAGAATAGGGTGGATAAGGGAGCAATTCATAGCCCAATTCATGGATTTTTGCCATGGCAACTGCACATGTGTGCACCCTTACATTGTCTTGGTGGAAAAGAACTTTTTTCTTGGCCAAATGAGGTCGGTTTTTTTTTAAATCGTCATTGAATCGGTCCAATAAGTTGGCATAATATTCCTCATTGATTGTTCTTCCCTTTTGAAGGTAGTCAATGTGGATTATCCCGCGTGCATCCCAAAAAACAGTCGCCATAACTTTATTGGCTGACAAACCCACCTTGGCCTTCTTTGGCGCCGATTCACCCTTAGAAACCCACTGTTTTGACTGTTGTTTGGTCTCTGGTGTGTTGTGATGGATCCATGTTTTGTCCACGGTTACAAAATGGCGCAAAAACTCCTCCATATTGCGATTAAACAACGCCAAACCTTCCTGTGAAGTTGTTACACGATTGCGTTTGTGGTCGACTGTGAGCAAACGCGGCACCCATCTTGCGGAAAGCTTTCTCATGCCCAAGTGATCATTCAAAATTGAAACCACTGACCCGTGCGAGATCCCTACGGCTTCCACAATCTCTCGCACTTTCAATCTTCGGTCGGCCAACACCATATCGTGAATTTTTTCGATTGTTTCGGGTGTAGAGACCTCAACTGGGCGTCCAGGATGTTCGGCATCTTCAGTGCTTGTACGGCCACAACGAAATTCAGTAAACCACTTTTTTACCATTGAAATCGATGGTGCAGAGTCCCCATAGTATTTATCAAGCTTACCCTTGGTCTCGGTAATGGTTTTTTTCGCAAGAAATAATGCTTAATAAGCACACGAAATTCACTTTTTTCCATTTTCTCCTCAAATTAGTGAGTAGTCTGATAAAAATAGCTGTCAAACACAAACTAACTGACGCAGCAAGTTTAAATTTTGACAGGAGTCAACTGACAGATGCCTGTTGACAGGAGCAGTGTTGCTGTTTCAGTAAAGAGGTCAGAAATTCAAAAAGTCACGGACTTATTGACCCGCCCTCGTAATTAGCTATTCGCAGGTCTAAAATAATAGTACCACAGTACATCTTTAAGCAAAACAGAAAAGCTATTGTATCCTAAATAACAGAAAACTTTCGAAATTGTAAATGTTGTATACCTTAGACCGCTCCCTAATTTTGTGGATACACTTTAAGGTTAGATTTGGCTGTGTGTTGATTTAGAAGAGAAGAGCTCGACTTTGATCTATAGTTTCACTAGATCCATTTGAGGTACTAATTCCTCACATTGACGTAGTTCCTCCATACATCTGTCAGATATACATATTTTGTTATTAAACTCTTTGGATTCAAATGATCATTTGGAAGAATTGACAGTAATTAAATACAAAAATAAAATTATTCAATCAAAAATAACAATAACTGACTAAAACCAAATGCATCATACTTTCCTCACAAATAATTTCTAACGACTTCACTTTGAACTTGAATTGTTTATTTGGCCAATAGAAACAAATTAAATCAAAATTTATAAATAATTGTGTGGGATTTTATTGTTTGACGAGACGACTTTAATAATTGAGTTAAAACAATATTAGTAGTACCTCTTGGCATAATGGTTAGAGCGTTGGACTGTCATGCGGAAGGTCTCGAGTTCGATTCTCAGCGGCTGCAAGAAAGTTTATTTCAGGGGTGTACTGCCTCTTCCGAGGAATTGACAAATCCTCCAAAAGTATCTCTTGTCATGGAGAGTGCTGCTCATTAGCCGTTCGGAATCGGCAGAAAATTGTAGGTCCCTTCCGTTCCTGGTAGCACGCACACAGAAATTGTTGAGATTTGTAAGTCACTAGGTCCTGGCTCACTTCGAGCTGTTGCACCACAAAATTTATTTTATAAACCAACATTATGTAATGTACTCTATATAATTACCCATACATGATTTGTTTTAGATTCCATAGAATGAATAGTTGATTATTTAGAGTTCACTTAAATATTAAGTTCAAAGCATGTACATTTAATTATATAGAGTCGATTAGAAAAAGGCTATTTCACTAAAATATTAAAATCGTTTACGGATTTGGTTATTGGTAAGGCCCAGTGTCAATAAAGAAAAATTCTTTAAAGCCTCAAATTTTATTTTCAAAGAGTTTTTCATACAACAAATTAGTTCTAAAGAATTAAAAATTAGATATGAAACTTACAAAAAGTTTTGCTGTATACCATGCAGTGCTTTTGTCAGTTTTGTGTTGGGGAAGCTTCAATTAAACTGCAGATTTATTCCATTTTAAATTTAAATTTGTCCATAATATGTTAGGTACATATTATGTTTATACACAGCTCTCGAAAAAAAAAACCCTTTACTTCCTAAAAGTGCTTATAATTTGCTCGCAAATATGACATTTAAAAGAATAAATTATTTCTTTGTTTCTAATTTTTCTTTTATTTGGAAGGTAACGGTTCCCTTAATTTCGCAAGCTTTGGTAAAAAATCGTCTTTGACTTGAAGGAAACGTAGTATCTAATATTACCTCACCTTGAACTTCGGTAATTTCATCACAAGACATAATTTTCAGGTGTCATCAGAGCAAGCAATCTAAAAACTACGCGCTTTTTATTTAAATTCGATAGTTATAATTTTTATCAGGCACAAACAAAATTTTTATATTCACCAACAATTATTGTAATCTACAACTTAGATAAACAGGAGTTGTTAAAAATAACAATAACTGACTAAAACCAAATGCATCATACTTTCCTCACAAATAATTTCTAACGACTTCACTTTGAACTTGAATTGTTTATTTGGCCAATAGAAACAAATTAAATCAAAATTTATAAATAATTGTGTGGGATTTTATTGTTTGACGAGACGACTTTAATAATTGAGTTAAAACAATATTAGTAGTACCTCTTGGCATAATGGTTAGAGCGTTGGACTGTCATGCGGAAGGTCTCGAGTTCGATTCTCAGCGGCTGCAAGAAAGTTTATTTCAGGGGTGTACTGCCTCTTCCGAGGAATTGACAAATCCTCCAAAAGTATCTCTTGTCATGGAGAGTGCTGCTCATTAGCCGTTCGGAATCGGCAGAAAATTGTAGGTCCCTTCCGTTCCTGGTAGCACGCACACAGAAATTGTTGAGATTTGTAAGTCACTAGGTCCTGGCTCACTTCGAGCTGTTGCACCACAAAATTTATTTTATAAACCAACATTATGTAATGTACTCTATATAATTACCCATACATGATTTGTTTTAGATTCCATAGAATGAATAGTTGATTATTTAGAGTTCACTTAAATATTAAGTTCAAAGCATGTACATTTAATTATATAGAGTCGATTAGAAAAAGGCTATTTCACTAAAATATTAAAATCGTTTACGGATTTGGTTATTGGTAAGGCCCAGTGTCAATAAAGAAAAATTCTTTAAAGCCTCAAATTTTATTTTCAAAGAGTTTTTCATACAACAAATTAGTTCTAAAGAATTAAAAATTAGATATGAAACTTACAAAAAGTTTTGCTGTATACCATGCAGTGCTTTTGTCAGTTTTGTGTTGGGGAAGCTTCAATTAAACTGCAGATTTATTCCATTTTAAATTTAAATTTGTCCATAATATGTTAGGTACATATTATGTTTATACACAGCTCTCGAAAAAAAAAACCCTTTACTTCCTAAAAGTGCTTATAATTTGCTCGCAAATATGACATTTAAAAGAATAAATTATTTCTTTGTTTCTAATTTTTCTTTTATTTGGAAGGTAACGGTTCCCTTAATTTCGCAAGCTTTGGTAAAAAATCGTCTTTGACTTGAAGGAAACGTAGTATCTAATATTACCTCACCTTGAACTTCGGTAATTTCATCACAAGACATAATTTTCAGGTGTCATCAGAGCAAGCAATCTAAAAACTACGCGCTTTTTATTTAAATTCGATAGTTATAATTTTTATCAGGCACAAACAAAATTTTTATATTCACCAACAATTATTGTAATCTACAACTTAGATAAACAGGAGTTGTTAAAAGTTGGCATTTATGACAATTACAAAGTAAGTGTCGGTTGTCTTTTAAAAGAAAACTAGTTGTGTTCTATAGTACCGATTAGTTGATAATTACTCAATTGCAATCATTGATATCGGTCAAATAAGGGGGTGGCCGTGGCGCGATGGATGTGTGCTCGCCTGTCAACCTCATGATCACAGGTTCGATCCCTGCCGTCGTCTATGTCGTTTTAATTCCATTAAAAACCTTCTAAAATTGTTATCAATGGGTTGCTGGTTTACTCATTACATGTTGTTCAGGCATAACACTAACAACATGTGATTAAGTTAAACTAGTATGCCCAACAAGGATGAATACGAATAAAATAATGTGAACTATAAGTGATATAGAAATAAGACGGCATTCTCCGCTTTAGTTCAGCCGCCATCCCTGGAGATAAAATATCTGAGACAACAACCTTCAGTCTCAGAACATCGTGCCACACATCTTTCCTATCCTTCTTTCTCTTCCTTAACTTCACGCCCGTGCTGTGTTGAAACATTTAAAGGGTAATCATAATCCCTTGAGCGCGTGTAGATTATAAAAAAAAAATTGCATTAGGTTGGAATATATTCCAATTACCCAAATATATTTGAGCTCTTCTGGTTTTCTTATAACTTGAAACTTTTATTTAAGTTTGAACTTAGTTTCATTCTTGAATTATCTGCTCGCCAAGCATTTGCTGATTTGGATTTTTAAGACCATGTTTTTTTTGGTGCATTCCAAAATTTTAATATATGTACGTCAACGTCAAGCCCTTATCTTCGTAATCTTCAGTGGGGTTACTTAAGCCCATTTGCTGATACAGAACATAAATACTTATGTTCCACATAAACTCTTACGTGTCAGTTTACGTAGAGGAAAAAGCGTACATAAGCGCTTAGGTTGAACATAAATATTTAAGTTTCGTTTCAGCAAATGGCCCTTAGCTTTTAAGAAGGAAATCTGGGATTTTAGAAAAAAATTTCTTGCTTTCCATGGTGACTAGGGTTTCTTTGCCCATAAAAATAACATTATGTTACAATGCTTTTTTTAAGGTGTTTGATCAAGTTTCATAAACTTGGTAACGTGATGATTTAAAATTTCAGAAGTAAATTTTTCATATCAAAAAAATTCAGAGATTCTTTCTTATGCCGCACAAAATGAATGTGGAATGCTTTACTCCGCCCAATATTTCCTTCCAATTGATATGCTCATACAGTCAAAAGCAATGTCCATCGGTATCTCCTTTCAAATCCTCTCCAACTTTCCTAACGCCCGCACTGGGCTCAAACAGTTTAAGGGTATTCGTAATCCCTTTAGCTCGCACAAAGTATAAACAAAAATCAAAAGCTAACGGATAAAATATTCAATAAAATATTGATCTTAATTTTACTATCCATAATTACACATATAAAGAACTATTTTCAGCAGCTGCTTGTTTTGATAAGAAATTAGTCACTTATAAACTTTTTAATTTCTTCACAGAATGCCGATACAGGCGCCCTCATGGACAGACTTTTTATCCTGTCCCGTTTGTTGTAACGAGTTTGCAGAAAATCAACGTCCTCCAATCAGCTTGGGATGTGGTCATACAATATGCCGCACTTGTTTAGCCACACTACACAACAAGCAATGTCCATTTGACCAGGTAACTCACAAAATTTAACAACCAGAAACATAATTATCAAAAATATTTTTTTATTTATTCCAAATAGACCTCAATCACAACCGATTTAGAAAATCTACCTATTAATTATGCCTTGTTGTTGCTGGTCACACCTAGCAACAGCAGTGGCTGCATTGGTGGCAGCAGCAGCAGCACTTTCAACAATGGCGCACAAACAACCGCTGCCAGTCTGGCTGCTGAATCAGAAGCATCTGCCACAAATATACCCAGCGTTCAAAGTCTATTGCCGGACGACAAACAATGCTACAAACTTGGAAAGAAATGCATCGAAAGTCTCGCCCTACATCTAAAGCCATTCATAAATAATGGAAACTTTGGAAGTCTGCTTTCGCGACCAATGCAACGAAAATTAGTCACTTTAGTCAATTGCCAACTGATGGAAGATGAAGGAAGATCGAGAGCATTGCGAGCAGCGCGTTCGCTGGGCGAACGCACTGTCACTGAACTTATATTGCAGCACCAGAATCCGCAACAGTTGAGCTCAAACTTATGGGCAGCTGTGCGTTCACGAGGCTGTCAATTTCTTGGTCCGGCCATGCAAGAAGAAGTACTTAAACTAGTTCTATTAGCCCTGGAAGATGGATCTGCGTTATCAAGAAAGGTTTTAGTAATGTTTGTTGTTCAACGTCTGGAGCCACACTTTCCCCAAGCCTCGAAAACCAGTATAGGCCACGTTGTTCAGCTTCTGTATCGTGCTAGTTGTTTTAAGGTATCAAAAAGAGAAGCTGATTCTTCACTGATGCAGCTGAAAGAGGAATTCCGCACATATGATGCCCTAAGACGGGAGCACGATGCGCAAATTGTCCAAATAGCAACGGAAGCTGGTCTTCGGATAGCACCGGATCAGTGGTCGTCCTTGCTCTATGGTGATACCATTCACAAATCGCATATGCAAAGTATTATCGACAAACTTCAAACGCCACAATCATTTGCTCAATCAGTACAGGAGCTAGTAATTGCTCTTCAGAGAACCGGAGACCCGGCGAACTTGTCTGGTTTGCGAACTCATCTCAAACACTTGGCCAGCATCGATTCTAGTGTAGAGAATTCTGTTCCGACATGGCAAGAAGTGGCAAAAGCGCTGGACGCTGTAAAGCAAGTAGTCATTGGGCTTGTAGAGTTCGTTCAACACCATGGAAATCGCAAGCTTCAGGAATCGTCAACAACTAACCCCAACACTAAGTATAAAATCAGTCTTTGTCGGGATTTGACACTACGGAGAATATGTCCACGTGGAACAAGCTGCACGTTTGCTCATTCGGATGAAGAACTGGAGCGGTACCGGGCGAAGAATAGAAAGAATAGTACAAAAACTCCAATTGTAAACACGAAGAAGACTGCTTCAGATTATCTGGACGCACCGCCTGCTTCGCTGTCCTCATCGTGTCTCCCACCGGATGAATTGCCGTCGCCTTTAAGATTTGGTAGTGTAGTTAGTAAACCATCGCCTGTAGCGTCCATGTCAGCGCCTTATCATCCGCAACCGCAAGGTGGAATTCCATCGGCCCCACCTAGCTATGTGGATTTGATCCCACCGTCAATGCATGGTCAGAGTCCAATTCCTCAATCCCAAAGACATCGTTATGACAGCCACTACTCAGCTTTGAATTTTCCGCCTCCACCACCTCTGCCAAGAAACTCTGCATCTGTTGTTGGCAGCGGCATGTCGCTCACATCGCCTCGATCCCACCATAGTAATTTTCCACAGTCTGGAACACAACAGCCATCTGTAAAACAACCCGTATTCCACACGAAATCATGTCCAACAGCAAGTAGTTTTGGACCATCGGATATGTACACGGGTTCGGTCGGATTTAATAGTCAAGTTCCATCTTCAATGCAACAGTCTGGAATACGACCTTCGCGACACAATCCAGTTGGTCACACAACGTCTTACTTGGGGAGTGCCAATGAGTATGGAAAACTCACTGTGGACGCAATCCGCCAGTCTAATCTATGGGACCATCAACGTCAGCAGCATCAGCATCAACATCAGCCGACGCAGCATCAACACCACCAGCAGCAGCAACAACAACAGCAGCAGCAGCACAGTGGAAACCTTTTGAATATTGGTCTTAATTCCCAGAGTGGTTCGTCCTACTTGGGGGGCAATAGCAGTAGTAACAATGATGCTCCCTCCAGTCCTATATTCCCTATCCACCCGGACAAAAAACATTTAGAGTATCTAAAGGATTTAGAGTTCACAAAGTCATCTGCAGCCTTGATGAACGGAAGCAAAATCTATAAAAATTCTGCTGCTTCCCAACTAGCTCAGCTGGTGAATAATAACAACAACAATAGCAATACATCCACGAGTACCAGCAACAACTACAGAAGTAACAATATTTTAACCAAGGATGATCTTCTGAACGCGTATTGGCACCAGGGCGCATCTTCTCAGAGTCTTCAAGATGTCAGTGCAGCGGCAAACTTGTTACGGGATACACGTGATAGCTTTGTCCGTTCTGATTCGATCCTGGATGAGGATAACCTTCCGTTTGACGTTCCCACCTCGATTAGTAAATTCGGTCCGATATGCCCAATGTACAAGGGCTTTAACCACGTAACCGATAGCTTAAGTGGCAACAACAATAGTTTAAACAGCATTGGAGGACTTGGATCTTTCCAAGAGATTGCGAATCGGATAAGTGGTGCGTCAGCGTCGACACAGTCATGGCTTTACAACAATGACAATACAAACACTAATAGCAAGCAAATGGATTCATCCAACTCGTCATCTTTATTTAATAATGACCCATTGGCAGTTAATGTTAACTTCGAGAGGTTTGGCGTAGGAAGTGGTCAAGTTAGCAAGCGTGAAAGTGGTAACAACAATTTTAGACAAGTTACGAATAATTTTCCAAATCTTAGAGATTTGCAAAAGTTCTCTTCCGAATTGCAGTCGTTCAATAATAATAATAACAACAATAACAATAACAACAATACATCACAAGGAAATAGCGGTAGCGGAAACTCTTCGCAGCACAATGTCATTAGTCGTCATGGAAGCAATGCTCCAACAAACTATGATTTTGGTCTGATAATGGATAGCAGTGATAGTAATATTCCTGGAAAGGTAAATTCTCTAATAATATTCGTTGTATAGGTTTTTGAAAGATTTTGTTTCCTTTAAAAATGAATTTAGTATGTAAGTTTTGTTATTTCTGTTGCTCTTGCCCTAGTAGGTGGATAGACGCTGTTTTTTTGATAGGATGGACTTGTTCTGAGCGTTTTCCAATGTGGCGGATATAGTCAGGCTCATGGCCTCCCGAACACTTGGTCTTAAAAGCTTTTTTGTAAAGCCCTTCACAAGTGGCGGTTCCGCCATGAAGATTTGAACATATTTATTTATTAAATATGTATGTATATATTTCCCTTCGAGCTATATTTTGTAATTTCTTAGTTTCGTTTGACTTACTTAACCCTACTTTTGATGAAATTAAAGATTTCTCCTATGTTTATGAATATGTAAGTATAACTAAAAAACTTCAAATGCATCTTTACAAACAGAACAAGCTTACTAACTTTAGATGTCAAAATAGTTTCACAAAAGAAATTTAGTTCAAGGTCGGCTAAATGTTTTAATGGGAGGTTCTCCTTTTTCAGTGTGAAAAATGACACTTTTTCATGAAAGGAATGATATAATCAATTCAATTTTTTTTACTTGTTTATTATCATAATATTAAGTACAAAAAAAATGATCGAAAATTAAAAAAATCAAAGTTTTTTTACAAAAAGAAGAGGACCAAAATAATTGCCCAAAGTCAAAAATTAAAAAAATGGCGGACGCTTGAATTTTAGTGTTCGTTTTTTCCACTTTTTTTCACTCTTAGCGCTGTACAAAAAAAAGTTTTTGATATATCAACCTGATATTGGTCCAGACTCAAATAAATTTAATAAGCTTTAAAACAAAAGAAAAATTATGACGATCCGTCAAGTAGTTTTAAAGTGATCGTGGCCAACAGTTGGAAAAACGTGGTTTTGAGAAAAACGCGTCATGGCTTATGTGTCGACACCTGATGGTTCATGTGTTGGTAATGCCAGTCGTCCACTAAGCCATCAACGCACAAATTTCTAATTCAACGCATTCAACTATAATGTACGGTGTCTTCAATTCTGTTCAACCAATGGGTTGGATCTAGTTGTTGGCCGTTGCTCAACGAATTGCGCAACAAGTGTACGGCTAGTGTACGAGCTCGTGTTGCTCCTTGAAAATGTTCGCTCAACACGTTGAGCAACATTTTCAAGATAATGTGTTGCACATTATTTGTTCAACGCGTTGATCAATTTTTTAAATTTCTTTGTGACTTCTTGACGTAATATTGTGTTGCGTTGTGTTGGTTTCAGTGAAATGTGTCTACTTGGTTGAAATATTGCGTTGCCATGAACTTGCAGTTGTTGCAACTTGCAAACTGTAGTTTATTTTGGTTTTTCGTCATGGAATGTGATAAAAAAAGAGAGTGGACCACGGAATTAATTTTGCAATTGATTTCAGCAATTGAGGAAAAGCCCAATATATGGGACATTAAGAGCCCCTCTTCTAAAAATCGAGATGCCAGAGAATTGGCTTGGTCTCAAATTTCCTCGAAAACGCAATTGCCTAATGTACCGAACTGAAGTCAAAATTATTTCAGGTTTGACGTTTGAGTTTTTTGTTTATCGTGGTGCGTTCAACGCGTTCCCCAACGAGTGATCCTTGGTTAAGTGTACGAAGGTATCAACTCGTTCATCAACTGGTTGAGCAACCATATCGAAAACGCAGTTGATCAACTCGAAAAACTTTTTTTTTCTGTCAACATCGAACAAATTTATCAACTAGTGTACGAGGTTTTAGCTACATACATATTCTACACATATTTTACTAGAAAAAAATGCATTTTTGGTCGCCGAAAAAGGAAAACCTCCCCTTAAACTTGTGCAATGCATCTTACCTTTCCAAAGTAAAATATATTAAAATACTATAAAGACAATAATATTGCGGCAAAAAACTACGCCAGTTTTATTTGTATTAAAGTTTTCTTTGTGTTTCGAAGAATTCTCCAAGCATTTCTTCATTAGAAAATTGTATGTGAGTATGTATGTTAAAAGAAGCAAGACTATTCAGGTCCTACTGGTCCACAGAATTTCGAAGATAGCTTTTTATTCTCCTTAAGGTAGAAAATGATCTCTCCGGAGTTATAATACTGTCAAAACTTGTAAGATCGCGTTAACATTCTTGAATGTTTTATCATTGATTACTGCATGCTTAGAGTGTCACAATAGTTCAGCGAATTTTTGATGTTCATATTACATATTCGTCGTCTCCCCATTTGTACTTCTGAGATAATAATTTGCTTCAGTGCAATCTAGTATATCATCATACAATTTCTAAAAATCGGCGCATTTCTTTTTATAAAATTCTTGCTTAGTTAATAACTGCCTAAAACTATTCAAAATTAATTAGTGTTTCTCGAACCTACTTTGAAGATGAGATATAAATTATGTATCGAGAAATGTATTTTAAAAAGAAATCTTGAAATATGCTTCAACGTTTTTTTTGTTATAATTTGTTCCATCTGTCTCTTGTCTTAATTGATCAGCAACAGAATTCCAAAGAATATTTTTCTTTTATCTACTGGTTTAATTAAAAAAAACTAATTTTTCCTATAAATCTAGTTGGACTGTTTTTCGTTTTCTTTGGTTGAATTTCCCCAGTGTACGATGGACCAAATAGTAATGAGTTTTTTTTTACAAACTTTTAGTCTCGAAATTTTATCAAAAAAGTTGTAAAATTAAAATTAAAAAAATCTGATCAATTTATTATCTTTTTTTTCAGCACTCTTCTTTAAGTGAGTCTCTTTGGAACAACAATCTCCCTAAAAAGCAGCCACCAATCGGTTCACCAAACTTCTGGGGCGATGCTACGTCATCGTCTAAGGAAGTTATAACGACAAAAAACCAAGTTCCTGAAGATGAAGTCGGAATCGACAACGGAATGAGAGAATTGGAAATAAGATTAAAATCGGAGCTGGCAATTGAGGATTGATAATTACAAAATTAGCAACAAGCAAAAGGTTGGTGATCGATATTTGATGTTCTGTGAGCAGAAAAAAAAAAACAATTCATCAAAACTGTTTACCCTTATTTAGTTTTATTTTATAACTATTATTTTATTCTGAGCGTTTTGAGATTGGTTATACAATTTTTTTTTAAATATTCAAGCTTGAGCTTATACTACTTCTCTTTTATAATAGTTTTTTTTATTATTATTTTAATTCTATTTAGACAAATTGATTTTATATACATTTTATATACAAATCACTTAGACGCATACAAAAATGAAACATATATATTTATATTATATATGTCTTAACATATAACAAGCTATATATTAATATATTTCTTAAAGAAATTTATATAGGTTTTATGAAACACAAATGAGACAACAGATAAATACATGCATATATATATTTTTTAATCGTAAATTTTCCACTTCCATTTATATAACGCATCTTTTTTTTTCAAGTGTAATATTTAAATTAAATAATTTAAAACAAAAAGAGTCAGCGAGAATAAAGCTTTTGCAGGCATAATGCAGTTGATTATACGTATCGTGTGTGGCATAGTTATGGATGCGTCAACTTTGCATTGAAAAACTATATTTTAATAGTTTTGTAAAATGATTAAAAATATCGGTTGGCATTGTTTAATATTTGTAATGTATTAGCAAATAAATTATTAGAGCTAGAATCCATGTTTCAATTTTGTTTGTATAGTAAATAAATGCGCGACTTATTTAGATATTTATTTGCTATTATCTCTCCAGTTAGAGAAAAAATATAAGTTAAATAAATAAAATATTAATATTTACTATTGTAAAGAGCATACACAACATATATTAACTATATATTATTGACTTTTTTTTGATAAAACAAATACTATTATTGATTTATACATAAATTCGCAAATCTATTTTTATAGACTTTCTCAGCAATTTTATTTTGTTTGTTTGTTTGTTTAATTGATTAATTATATTAGAAGAGTTTTAATTAAAAGAAAAAAATGTGATGTTTTTTTAACATAAATATAATATAATTATTTTTATTTTATGTAACTTTGTAATAATATTTCTTTTAGTAAGCAAAACAAAAATGGAAAGGGTTAATGGTGTTCATTTTTTATGAATAAAATTATTTATAAAACGTATTTAATTAAATCAATCAAATAATAAATCTTTTATTTTGTTTTCTTATTTACATTTATGCAAACAAAACATTAATGCGCATACATACAGTGAATGTGAAAGAATAGAATATTCATAAAGATTATTCTTTTTAAAATGAATGAAATATACACGTTACCTGAACAATTTATCGGATATGCAAACTGGACCAGACAACGGGTGGTACTCTGTTTTATGTCGGGATTTGTTTGCATGTATACCTGCAAAATGAAAATAAGATCCTCGCTCTTGATGGATCCAACTGTAAAATGTTCTTTGTGTTTCACCGATCTAGATGCTAGCTCCAAACAAAATGACCGAATAGTAAAATGATGATATCCTTTTCAAAAGGTAATCCGGAACAACAATTCGAAATTAGCGAACGCTTCTGAAATCAAATACAGAAGTACTTTCTAACGAAGATTAAGAAGATTAGAGAATAACTTCTATCTTTTCAGGATAATAACTATCATTCTGAAAACTATAGAAAAGGCCATGAAAGCGGCCATCTTCAAAACTAAATTCATGATATTTGACAGGCCTTAATCAAATGAGAGCTCAAGTATGTTTCATAAATAAATTAGATGAGTCGAGTATGTTCTGAGCCGAACAGAGTAATGGAGCAAACCCACATAGCTCAATTTCTTACAAGTGCTCTGTTCAGTGTTAAAAACAAAAATAATAATGAAAATAAACTAAATTCAAACGCACATCATTGTAGAAATGATGAGTTACCACTTTCGCCAAAAATTCAAAAACGAAACAATCCGGTATCACTTTTTTGTGTCAAATTTTCATTATAAGATACGAAACATAAATAATTAAAATTTAGAAGTGGTTTTTGTATGGTTACATACATGCAGTGTGCCTGCGAAGCTTCATATATTTATGAATTTTTGAATATTACAACAACAACTTTAATGAACTACCACCAAGTGGGTTCTTATTTGGCTGGAGTTATAGCTATTTCACGGTTGCCAAGCCTTATACTTATGTAAATTTGTGCTGACGTTTCCTCCGCGTAAATTGTAGAGAAAGTGCTTGTGTTGAAATTAAATGCTAAAGTTTCAGAAAAAGCTCCTAATAATTTTTGTTTTCTTAAAATCCATTTACTTTGTCGAAAAATGGACTTCGTCAGCAATTGTTGTTTGACAATAGGACAATTAATGGACTCATTTAAACAAAATTTGAAGTTTTTCAAAAATAGTCATAAATATTATTTTAATTCCTTTTTCAAAATTGGCGAAAAAAGTGACCTAAGTTATCAAAACAAGCCATCTTTAAGTTTCAAATATTAAAGTAGAGACTGGTATTTTTCTTTTTTTGTCTTCAAAAAATTTCAATGTTGAGTCAAAAGTGTAATTTGTCGTTTTTCTTTCTAACTGACGATATTCATTTTTCGTTTATTACTTGAATTTCTTTAAATAAGCACTAAATGTATATTCTTCTAAGAGAGAGTTTTAGATCATTCAACTCGGATGATTTCGCACTGCAAAAACTTCTCAAGCAGGGATAGTTTCAGACAACAGAAGATTTTCAAAAATAATTAAAAAAAAATAGCACCACGTAGAAAGCATTTGTAATACCTTTTTTGTAAGAATGTCATTTTATTAAAATTTCAATTTATTACTATTTTAAAACTAAGAGCAAGTGCTTGCGATTTAGCAGTGCTTTTATTTACGAATGACTTAGATGTGTCTTTCATTTGTTTTTGTGTTGTTGTGTTGTAGATTTTTTCCGTGGGGTCGATTAAGAAATGTAAAAGACCGACATTGACTGATTTTATATTTATATATTGACTCATCATCAAATCAGAAGATTGTCATAAAAAAAACTGTCACTAGAACAAAGCTCAACAACAAAATAGTATAGTGTTATGTATGATGTATTTCAATTTTGTTTTACTTTGATGTTTTTAGTAAAAACAATTTAATATACATACATACATATATACATATATTCTGAATAAGGGTTCGATTCCTAGTCGCTGCAAAAAATGTTTTTTGCAAGAATATCTCTTGGCATGGTAAATGTTTGGCATCTAAGCTGTTCTGACTCGGAAAAATTTTAAGGTCGCCTCCATTTCCGCTAGAACATACACAGGAATGGTTGAGAATTGTAAGTCACTAGATTTATGCTTTCCATGAGCTCTAAACATTATTCTATTCATTTAAAATTTATTTATTCAAAGATCCATTGCAAAAGTTTTCTATATCTGTCAAGATCAATTACTAATTAGGTCATTAAATGACTGTGTAGTTTCTTTTTTAACTAACTTACGACCTTTGTCGAAAGTAGATCACCGGTATTTATTTTTAATGAATTTGATGTTGAATCATACAATTTGAAACGACCGACTTTTTTCATATCAATCGTTAACCGATAACAATATTTCTGAAATCCCAAATATAAACAAAATTTCAGCTGTATTTTGTTTTTAAAAATACTCTAGGTTAATATTAATCAAATTATTTTTTATTTATAATATTTTATTCACGCTTATAGATGGAAAATATGAACTGATTAATGTATCTATTTGAACTGTATTTCAACAGATGACTTATGATGGGTTTTTATCTTTATTAATGTAAAGCTGTTTTGTAATTTTCACATTAAAATTTGTAGATTTTTTAAATAACCCCCATCAAGGATGCTATCAACGAAAAAATATCACAGAAATTCTTTCAGTTTTATTAATATTCGTTTAATAACGATGAATTCTTTGATAGGACTTACTGTCATATGCAAATATTGGAAAATGGTTTTCTGGGAGCTTTAAAAAAAGTTAAAAGATGGATAAAAACATCTATTCACTAAGCATGAAACTATAATCAACTGCATTCAACTAAGCTTAAAATTATATTGTTATTTTAATTGTTTATTCATTGCGGTGTTTTCAGTTTTCAATAAATATGTACAAAAATATAATTTTTGTTTAATTTTATTTAATAAAAAAGGCAATATTACAGTTCAATTTATTTGCATTAGTATTTATCAATATTTTTAACAAATATTCAACGATGAAAGATATTCATATATGTACATAGATTATTTATCGTAGCCTCATAGTTCGTGTATTTTCCAAACATTCTAACAGAATCAACATTGACTACAAACGAACTACGATGTAACATCATAAATGCCTATATTGTGCAAACTATTGTTTGACCTAAGAAAATTTAGTTCAATTTTTTTTTTCGTTTGAAACAAAACACGACAAGCATTTTAAGTTTGTTTATACAAAAACAATAAAATCAGGTGTATTAATAATAATTGTGTTATTATTATAAATAACGTATATTTTACTATCAAAACATACGTGTACTAAATTTTAATATCAACAAAAAGTTGGAAAATACAAATTATACAGTTTGATTAACTCTGAAGCATTACAAACAAAATTATTTAGGCAAATGCCCCAGGAGATTAAAATGAATTAATGATGATTATACTCATTATTGGCCTGTCTAATCACATTATGCTCCTCGATTTGTTAAAATATTAATTAAAATTGTTACTTCTACGCTCTTATTAATTTTATTTTGTTGTGAGTCTTGTTTTTTACATTTTCAAAACGTGATGTACTTAAGTTAGAATGGAAAAGTGTGTAACACTTTTTTCGATGTAAACATTTTTTTCTTAACTGTCGTAGTAATATTTTTCTTACATGTCCATTTGCATAGTTTAAGTTTTTAAGCAATTTATAAATAACTTCAACTACTAATACGAGGGGTATGAGTGGTGCAGTTTTATTTTAAACCCAATGGGTTCATAAGCTGAAATAATAAGCAAAATTAAAATAATTTTTAAAATTATTAAAAAATGCGATTTATGGAAACAAACAATACATACATACTAATTATGTAGATATTGAAAACAAAAAAACCATACAGATTTCTATATTTCAAAAAGAAAAGCACTAAAAATATAATTGAAAGAAAAATACGCAAAATATACATTATATATATACATATATATATATTATTATTATAAAGAAAAGTAAAAGTTTGCAACAAAATAAATTATTTAATTTAGATACTAAAAAATATTATAAATAAAAGAAAAAGAAACCGAAAAAGTTAACATATTGTAATGATTATATATACTATATTATCTTATATTTGTATTTATAAACAAATTTATATAAATGTAAAACAAAGAACATAAAAATCAATGTTTTATTAGATTTTTATTACATAAATACAAACAAAGTTTAAATTGAACACCTTATTGTATTTGTATTTTCTTTTCTTTTGCAGTGTTTTATATTAATTTTTGTACTCGTATGTATTTGTGATTTTTTTATTTTACAATGATTTTTTTAAAGTTAATTTTTTTTTATAAAAAAGTAAGTTAATGTGCCTCTTGTTGCCTGAAGGGCCATACTAGTGGATATTTCATTGGTAAACAAATATTTTAGATTTGGATCCGTCGAAAAACCTTTTTGGATTCCAGGCAAAAAAAATATAATTTTTATATTTAAAATCCAATTTGCAGACCTAAATTTTCGGTAGTAATGCCAAAACAATTTGCAGTTGTCAGTTTGCAAATGTGATTTTCGATTTGTTTAATTTATTTAACACAATTTTTTTTTAAACTTGTCTGAACTGATAGAGTTTGATAGCTTACGAATGACACAATTACCAGGGGCCGAATTACCGCTTCAGTGACGAGTGAGTGAGTCCCATCAGTGATCGAATGAAAATGTCAAATTGGAGTAATTTATTGCTCGATAACGTAAGCGGTAATGCCAAACTCAAATAATTCAGTCACGTATTACTCGATAACTGATGCGGTAATTCGGCCCCAGTTCATTTCCACTTGCGTCTTTAAGTGACCAACATTAATTTGTCTTTTCTTGCAGGATAGAAAATCTATTTCTGAAGCCCGACTCGTGTGGTCACTTATTTCACACCCTTATTTTTTGTATTTTCTTCTTATTTTTTTATAAAATATCAGTCAAACTACTAAAATCACCTTCAATTTGAATTTAATGCAAAATAGGTGTCTCTCATTAAAAAAGGATGGTTGGCCAAAATTATGTCTTTATACTTGAAAGGCAAAGTTACATTTCGTTTATCGTTTAAGCTTTTTCACGTTGAATTTCATAAGCAAACAATGTTCGTCAGTTCAAAGTCAACCATTTTTTAATATTTCCATTTGTCATTTTATGAAAAGACTCGACAAAAAATTGTAGGTCGCCCACGATTAATACCGAATCGGGAGACACATACAGGCGTAACATTGCAGTTCCTCTACATTCCTGCCAATTAACAACACGCACTGGTTCTTCAAGAGCTGAATTTATTTTACTCGTACTACGACGCGACGTTTTGAAATACCACTTGAAATGTATGGATGTACATAACTCAATCGAAAAGTTTTACTCCTTGAGTAGAAATTTGTGAGCCAAATTTTAGCCAATAAAAGAGAAATTGTATTTACTCATTGGATGTATTCATCCCTAGAATTGCCATGATTTCTCCTGATTTGCCATCGGAATTTCAGCGTTTGCAATTACTAAGTGTCAAATTATGACCATAATTACGGAACTAATGTGCAATCTGCCTAAAGATATCAAACTCTTACCGATTTTCAGATCCAGATTTATTCTGTCGCCAATCAAGTGGTGATGTTATTCCACCCGAGGTGTATTTTCTTTATCACGTCTTGGTTTAGCATGTCTCTATGTATGTATGCCAATATCAGTTCCATCTGTAAGAATAAATAATGTCCCACTTTAAGCGAATTCATCAGCCTTAAAGTTTCCTGGAATGTTGCGACACCTAGCAAAGGTGAATGTTGAGCTTCAATCTCAATGAGATATGAGCGGAAGTTTAAGGTTTTTAGGGCCAGAGTCAAGGGGCCCTATTTTGTAAAACGATTATCGTTAAAATTACTTCGTTATCGTTGAAATGCGATTATGTTTAACGAGAATCGTTTAATTTTAACGATACTCGTTAGTTCTAACGACTGCCATATACCTATCGTTTAACTTTCGTTTTATCGTTTCTTGATTTATAATTTTTTTTTTATTTATTTATGTAAATTTTTGACATTCCTAATAGTCGAGACGTTGGTTGCACTTCAAAAAAATGTGTTTTTTTTCGGTTAAGCTTAGCAACATCTTTTGTACGCCTTTTTCGTTTTACTTAATCGCTCTTTGTCGTGACTATCGTATTCCTCAGTATCGTTGACTTGCCGCTCGTTTCGTATTACAAAATAGGGCCTCAGAGATTTCATAGCTGCTTGGCTGTCTGTTCAAGTGCAGATATCCTTCGTTGAACATGTAGAAATAATTAGGAAGACGAAATTGGAAACCTAAGTTTAGTCTTTCCGAGTAAATGCTTTCACCAACCCCGTGAGTGAGTAAACGATTCATATATTTTATAATTAAAACAAATTTGAAATTAGTTAGTAAACTTTAGAAAATGTACCATGAAAACAAAAGATTTTTTTTCCTAAAATTATAGATTACACATGTAAGTTTTACTTAAGTTAATTATTTCTGAAAAAAATAGTATTGTAAACTACTGCTGTAAGTTAGGAGAAGAGCTGACAAGAGAAATAGTTTTTTTTTACTTACAGAATTGTAACAGCTTACAGAAGAAATAAGTCAAACTAACGTGTGTAATCTCGGCCTAAGTTTTATAAAAAAAAGGAAAAAAAGTTCTTAGACTGCTTTTACACGGAAGCGATTTTTAATCTTAATTCTCTTTTGGAGTCATCTTCCGCCTTATGTAACCCCGCCACCACACACGTCTCTCTCCCACGGGCTTAAAAATCGCAAGGTAATATTGCTTCGTTTAAAAGCCGTCTTAGATTGTCTTACTTTTTAGAAATATCGAATTTGTTATGGTAACACAGATATTGGTTAGTAATATGCAAAAATGTCTCGTTACAAAAACCATAAAGGAAAAGGGGTATAATTCAGCTTCAATGACTGAAACAGTTGATTTTTTTAAGCTTGGAATTGTATGTGCCTGTAATACGCCGTCGTTGTCGTTGCACATTTAAAGAATGTGGAGATGAATCTGGGAATGAGTATGAAAAACTAAGGGCAATGTCGTCGGGGTAGTCGACTGCTTTCAGAAAAGATCATTTATGAACATAAATGAAAACAAAATGAATCCTTACGGCAAACCAGAATATATTTTGTCGAATTCAGACTAAACAATGTAAAACAACTCTAGTGACCAATGCATGCTGCAACTACCCTGGTTATGTCTTGCCTGAGTCTACGTATTAGGTCATTAGCTCGGGACTTATCAACGGTTGGCCACATCTTTCTAAAAGTTAGTCAAACTGCTCCACCTACGATTGGATTCTGTAACGAAAATGAGAAGATTTTGCCGTTCATAACACCAAGAGTAATGTTAAATCTTTCCGTAAGTGAGCTATGAAGGCCTGATCCTTGTCCGGCTAACTAGTCTGCCCGTTCATGTCTCTGTTCTATAATGTTTAGGATCGCAAGTTCATCCCGGTATTGCCGTACCAATTCCGGTTTTTTATTTACATCTTAGTTTAAGTATATTGTATGCTTCCCTTATTGCTGGCTTGAAAAAATCAGGTAGTCGAAAAGACCTAGAGGCATTATCATCTGGTATTGTTGACATTTTAGGTATTTGATTTTTTGTTTTTTAGTAAAAACGTTTTTCTAATTCTTTGTTCAAAACCACTGCAAGTAAATTTTATTTGTTAGTTTTTGTGTTTTTTTAGAAAACATACTGAACATACAAAAAAAACATTCATCATAAACAAAAAATTCTAAAACTAATATATTTAAATAAAAAGCATATGCCTATACTTTCCTTTTTAAATAAAAACTAAAACTTAAATAAATATAATCTTAAATAAAACACACATTAAATGCCACTTTCCAAATGCCTTCATGTTCTCTATGTTATTGTTTTCAAGGTTAAATATTTTGAATAAAATTTAAAACAAAAAAAACACAATTAAGACGTATAATAAAACATTAAACAAAAAAAACCAAACAAGCAAAACAGAGGAAAAAGATAAGACACACTCGAACCACCTAAAACTTTTTTCATATATACTTGTAAACTAGCTATATATATATAATATATTATATACATATACAATACATACATTCTATACATATTGATATAGATATTTAAACAAAATATTTTTAATTTGCATTTTTCCTTAAAAAGCAAACAAATCTAACATAAATTATACTATGACTAATATATGGACACAAAGGCAAAGCCGACAGTAAATGAGTATGTAGTCTATAGTAAGTTTAAGACAATTCTAAGTGTGAACAAAAAATTACTAAAAATATTAAAGCAATTTAAATAAAACAAATACAAATTAGAATTGAACCAATATTAAAACAAAACATAGTACCATGTATATGTATTATTAAATTAATAATTCGATGTTAGTTGCAAAAATAACTTCATTCTAAAAATAATACTATGATCTATGAATTATGACAAACATGAACAAAATATACTTACTATATTTCTATTCTCTCTGTCTATGTATCTCAATGCATAGCTATTATATGCTTTTTGTGATCTTATTTCGCTTAAGGCTTGAAGTATTGTTATGATTTGTATATTTATGACGAAAGAAAATTGTTTAAACTTATAAATTGTCTAAAAAATGTGCTCTGATGGGTTTTAAAGCTTAACAGTTTTCAAAGTAAAAAGTTTAATTTGCATTATTCGAAATTTAAAAAGATGATAAAACGTTCAGGGTTGGATTTTGCCATCCTTCTTATTGTTGCAATTTGTTTTGTCAAACAAAACTTCAAGGTTTTTCATCAAATATAATCTGGTTTTCATTGGTAAAATACGAGTAAATCTGTCAATTTGTTAAATCTGTAAATGTCGATTTTGCATTCTATTGGGCAACCAATTTTTCGATTAAATTTAAATTTTTGCTTCAGCTTATCTATTTCGGTTTTATTTTTTAAAATGTTCTCGAAAACGACTCGTTATGATTTTGATTAAACTTGGCACATCTAAAGGGTGGCGCATAAGTAAGATTATGATTTTTTTTGATGAATAACAATTTTCTTTAAGGTTTTATTTGACTTTGGAATTTAATTTAAAATTTAGATAATGTTTTGGAAATATATTAACATTACGTTTCAAACAACTTATCTCTCAAATGGTGCCCATTGTTTGATTTGCCATGAAGTGCTCTTTCCAAGGCATTTTGCATTACTTTTTTTACAATATGAGGGCCCAGCACCCTTACTTCTTCTCGGTCTTAACTTCTTATTGGCCTTAAGCTGCTGCAAGGTTCTAAGCTTATTGACATACACCTTATTTTTTAGGCATCCCAAAAGAAAAAAATTTTGGATCCGTTAAATCGGACGAATGCGGTGGCCAGCGCAAATTTCCCTAAGAATAGCCATAGTTATGGACTAGCTGTGTGAGCTGCAGCTTCATGTTGTTGGTACCACAACTCTGAATTGTTCTCTACCCCTGGCCTTAAACATTTTTCAATCATTGCCCGGTACTGGAAGCTATCCACATTAACCGCAAGTTGTTCGTCGTTTTCGAAAAAGATATGCCCCAATGATTCTACCTGAGGTAATTCCACACCATACTGTGCATCTCTTTTAATATTTGGTGCTCAATATTCTGCAATTTCGTTTATTCACGTTACCGTTGAGGTGATGCTGAAATGCGAATCATTGCTCATTATGAGCTTCGTCTATCATTGAACTTGGTATTTTGGCGAGCTTAAGTTGGGTTGGCGGCATAAATAATTAATGTTATTTTTCCATTAGTAAAATAAATCAATTTATTTTTGATGTGGATCTGTCAAGATGCCGATTTTGGTAATTTTAAACAGCTTAAGTTAGGTTAGGTTAAAGTGGCTGTCATTAAAGCATCTGACTCACTTAGACCAGTAGTGGTCCATTGTGATACCACGATCTAATAGGGAACAAAAAGGTTCCCTTCTAGTTAAAACCATTTGGAGCTTCTGATGAAGCGAAGGAGACTTTTAATGTCTGTGTTAATGAGATCGCTTGGTTCATTACAGAAATACTCTCCAAGATGAAGTTTGCGTCTGTAAGAGAGAGCAGGGCATGAACATACAAAGAAGGTGTGGGATAGTTTCCTTTTCCTCCTCGTCCAAGCAACTCGTGCAAAAATCGTTTGATAGTGCACCGAGTCGTCCCGCTTTTCTATCTAAAAGACAGTGTCTAATTCTGGCAAGTTCGTCGGCTTTACAATTCCCCGGAATGTCCCTGTGTCTCGGCACCCAGAGTAGGTGAATATTAAACTGTTTGGCCATCTCCATCAGAGAGGATCGACCGTCTTGGGCTGTAGTGGAGTTTAAGGAGACTGATGCGAGGGATTTTAAAGTAGCCTGACTATATGAGAAGATGCGAATAGCCATACTAGATATCACGTTTTCTTTAAGCCAAGACAATACTTCCTTTATGGCCAGAATTTCCGCTTGGAATACGCTATAATGGTTTGGTAGGCGGAAGTAGCTAAGGTTTAGTCTATCTGAGTACACTTCACCACCCACTCCGTTTTCAGTTTTCGATCCATCTGTATAAAAATGTACTGTTGTTTTCTATGAAAGCCCCTTTCTCCCAATCTGAATAGTGGAATAGTGACTTCAAAGTTTGTATCGAAAACTAACAGGGGAGTGATGTAGTCGGAGTGACTTGGGAAAATTCCGAATAAATTCAGAATGATGGTTTGGCCAATAGAGTTATTGGTCTATTGAGAAATGGCTTTGAGACTTACGGCTGTGCTTGTGGCCATTTGTCTGCTGTAAATATATAGGGGTGTGAGGTTAGTATTAAGGTATTAGTATGATACTACTTAACAACTTGTTAGTACTAACTTTTTAGTACATTACTAACTCTTTCTTAATTTTAAACATTTCTGCCTAGTATCGTGCTAAGGCTATTTTTATAATAAATTGCTTCTGAACACTCCCAAAGAAATAAAAGTTCATGCAAAAAACTAAGTAACTGACATGCTTTGATGTTTGCAAATGCGAAAGAATCATATGCAGTTAGCACGGTACTAAACAAATAAAATAGGTGTTCGATTATTTTGACTTTAATAAAAGGGTAGATAAAGTATGATGCTGTATTCGATCAAAATTTGCAAAATCATAGTTTTTTAAAAGTTGTCCTTGATTCTTTGAGAGTGGGGTATACCCATACTACTTAATACTACTTAACTAAATGGCTTCTTTGTTTGAATAAACAGCGCTTGATTTCTTGATCTCTACACTGGTTGAAAGGTTCTAAGCTATTTGTACTTCAAAGTAATAATAATTCATCGAGACGCCACAAGATAGAGTTAACACCGAAGAACAAGTATGAAATTCGGTCAATAAAATTGATAGAATCATATAAACATGCAAGAAAATGCTGCACAATAAAAAAACGAATTTAATTGCAGCTCAGTTTGCTGTTAATTCTGCCAGAAAGTGTCATAACTTCTCCTGTAATTGTAACGATTTTATTGGACAAATTTTCTGTCGCACTCGTACAGTTGTAAGAGTACTAAAAGATCTCGATATACATAAAAAAATCGCTAGGCCTGATAGTATAAACCCTATTGTTCTGAAGAGATTTAATTTTACTCTGGAAAAACCATTACGTAAGCTTTTCCATCCGTACTACTCTTATGGTCTCTTTCCGAGCTGATGGAAAACAGCATTTGTCCAGCCTGTCCCATAAAAAGCGAATCTTCTTCCCTCTTTAATATCGTTCAATTGCACTTACAAGAAGGGACTGGACTTTCCAAGATCATGGGAACGCTGATAAATTATCATCTGAAGAAATATCTCGAAGAAGGAAGTCTTCTCAATAACTGGCAGTATGGCTTTCGTATGGATGGTATATCCACCACCGAACAGTGGCACAAATCTTTACATCGTTTAAGAAAAACTAAGATTATTGCACTTGATATTTAAAAAGCATTTAATAGAGTTTGGCATCAAGTTCTCATATCGAAAATCCATGCATTTGGTATTGATCAATCTCTTCTTCGCTGGATGAGAAACTATCTTTCCGTTTTGTTTTCGATTCTCTTTCTCATGTTCATCAATGATCTTTTGTCTGAAATTTCAAATCCATTAAATTGAATTGCCGACGACAGTTCTCATATTCGTTTCCTCATTTTTCGGAAGTTGATTTAGAAGAGTGGTGTATGATAAGCGTTTTAAATTCTGATCGCGATAGCATTGTTAAATGGGGAACTGTCGGCACTCTGTCATTAAATCGCAACCCACTCCCTTGCCGCAAACCATGAGTGGCACTGGCATTTAGAAAACCGAACAGCTTTCAGTTCTCCGTGTGTGTATCACAAACCTCTTTGTGTGGAGTGACCACATATTCACTGTCACCAAAAACGCTGCTAAGTCCTTCTGATCTGGCTGTAATTTCTGAAGTCTGTATTCGTCCAAAGATCGAGTAAAATTCCCATATTTAGGCAGGTGCTCCAATAACACATTTGATTCTCTCCAAAAAAAGAGTTTTAAAAATAATAGGTGACCGAAGAATAACAGAAACATCGGAATCTCTCGAGCACCGCACCAATTATTTTATAGTTACTATTTTCATAAACAGTGTTCTAGTGAAATATCCATATGCATTCCTGCCCTTAAACAATTCACCTGTAATATTAGCGCTTAGCTCGGGAATGCCTACCAGCTTACCATTAAGCCCAACTTCGGACGTGCTTTTAAATTCAGAGATTCTTTCCTCACTATACAAATGTGGAATGTCTTAACCGCTTCAATATTTCCCTCCCATCGGTATCTCCCTTTAAATCCTCTTCAACTTTCCGTAAACGCTCGCACTGTGCTCGAACATTTTAAGGGCAGTCATAATCCTTTTAGGCTGAAAACACACCGGATCAAACAAAAAGTTTTTGGTTCGATAGTAAAAAAAACATTTTTTATTTGAACACACACCAAGCAAAACAGAATGTAACAAAACAAAACGTTTTGTTTTTTGTTTCGTTTGGTGCGCGTTGAAATGAAACAAAATAGAATATGCGACTTGTGTTTAGTGTTGTCTGTGCCAAACTTACATAGAATTTTCGAAGCAATTGAGGAAAAGGACGAAAATAGCAGAGTGGTGGAAAATCCATATAATGGAAATCGAAATGCTGAGGATGTGATGATGAACTTAATATTATAGTAAAGCTAAGTGTACACGATTGGTAGATCTTACAATGTCTGACAATTATCTACCAATGAGCTTACAAATAAGTTGTGTGTGTACACGGTTGGTAGAAAATCTACCAATCTCTTACAATTAATTGTCAGAAGTTGGCTGACAATTCATTTTCAGATAGCCGGCTTAATACCTACCAATTAATTGTAAGAGATTGGTAGATTTTCTACCAACCGTGTACACACACAATTAATTGTCAGTTTTTGTTCGTTATGGAAACTGTGACAATTGAACCTTGGCTGCAAATTGTCTGACAATGAAAAAATTGTATGATGCTAAAAAACGAACATCTTACAATTTCTTCATTGTCAGAAACGTCAGCCAACGATAAAATTTGGCAGGCCTGACAATAAATTGTGTGTGTACACGATTATCAAATACCCTACAATTTACCGTCTTACAATTAATTGTCAGATACATTTTCTGACAATTAATTGGAAGATTACACGATTGTCAGCTAGCGTACACATGATTGTCAGATTTCTTACAATTAATTGTCAGACAATGATCTAACAATTAATTGTCAGACAAATTTTCTGACAATTAATTGTAAGACTACACGGTTGTAAGACATTGTAAGCATGTTTTTCACTGACAGATCTGACAATATTGTAAGATCTACCAATCGTGTACACTTAGCTTAATGGCCAAATCACAATCTCGCGTTCGTCGGTCCGGCGTTAAATGGGCGTTTGATCGTATATACGATTTTGTGTGTCAAAAAGCGCGACCGTAGCATTTGTAAAACGAAATTTAGCTTCAAACCTCGAGCGTTGACTGATATTTCCATGACATCTTTGATAAGTACCTACTTAATTGTTATATTCCAATGAATTTTGTTACTGTTTATTAATTTATAAGGTATATAATATATAAAAACAGAACCACACTTTTTTTGATTTAATTATTTATAAAAAAAGAACTTCAATTACTTACTTCTTATTTCACTTCAATTTTCAACTTTCAAAACAAATACAAAAATCGGCCGACAATGAACTGTCAAACGCCCGACCGAATAGAAAATAGATCTACTTTTGCTTTGGCCTGGCGTTGGTCTGACGTTTACGATATTACGATATAAAGCGGTCGCAACGCCGGAGGTAACATTTCAGATTGCCTCATAAGAGTCTATTGTTTTTATTCAAAATGTCAAAGCCCAACCGACCAAACGCGAGATTGTGGTTTGGCTATTAAGAACTTATCTTGAAAATTCAATAATTTTACCAGAATGCGGATTGAAACATCTGAACATTTGCTGGGATTAGTCGAAAATGCTATCAGAAAACAAGCATAACTCCTGCTGATAGATTACTTAAAACTTTTTTTTTCTGCTTGCCACTCGAACGGCTTTGATTTTTTTTGCCCGTAAGTATCTTGAGTAGGAATTGCACAGATTTGTGTATTCAGTTACTCAGCAACAGGGAAACGTTTTAGTCTTTTTCATATCATTTCCGGTGTGGTGCGTATAGAATTAAAAAAATTGTAATGCAAACTTGCCAAGCTATTTGATATACAATATAACTCCTATTTATTTACCAGATGCTTATCAATTGTAAGTTTATCGGCATGTTCTTATATTTATGGATAGGGCTTCCTGCCTCAATAAAAAAAATCAATCCATCTATGTACGTCCATTGTTAAAATTTGGGCACAGAGTAAACAGAAGCAAATAAAGCTATAAAGTGAATCGAAAGAAGAAAATAAAAACAACGGAATCAAAATTTTATTTTGCAAAAAACAACAGGGGTGGAATCGCGTAAGGTGATAGTTGATTATCAATTTGTTGATTGTCGTTTTGACCATCGCTCTCTCTATAATTCTTAATTGATTGATAGAGACAGCTATAGTCAAAAACGACAATCAACGAATTGATAGTCAACTATCACCTTACGCGATTCCACCCCAGGTCAACTATAGGTAACGAAACATGTTTTTCTGTTTTGCTTTGGTTTTTATGTTTCGTTTCATTTGGTGTGTGTTGCGCCATAAGAAAGTAGGCAATTAGAGTCAACGACCCTGGTTCGAAACAGTTTTGTTGCATTCGGTGTGTGTTGCTCTCATACAATGGCATGCATTTTCGACAATCACCACCGAAACCCTTCAAAACTAAACACACCAAAGAAAACGAAACAAAACACACGTTTTTGTTTCGATGGTGGTTGTCGAAAATACATGCTATTGTATACGATCAACACACACCGAATGCAACAAAACTGTTTCAAACAAGGGTCGTTGACGATAATTGCAAACGTCGCTTAACCAGTAACATCTTGTTTTATTGACCTAGAGCCCGCACAAATTATTCTCTGTAATATATTTGAGAGGTCACAAATAATTCCCACAGATAATTGCATACTTTCTTATGGCGCTACGCACACCAAATGAAACAAAACATAAAAACAAAAGCAAAACAGAAAAACATGTTTCGTTGCCGATAACTGACCTATCGTTTTTTTCAAAACGAAATTTTGACTCCGTTGTTTTTATTTTCTTCTTTCATTGCACTTTACAGATTTATTTGCTTCTACGTTTACTCTGTGCGCAAATTTTAAATAAATATGAACGTAGATGGAGAAAAGTTCATTTTTTTAATTGAGGCAAGAAGTCCTATCTATAATTATAAAGATAAGGAACATGCCAATAAACTTACTATTGATAAGCTGTGGATTGCTACTTCCTACTATGACATTTGAAGATTGGCAAGATTAAAAGCTTTTCTGTTTTCTTATAAATAACACCATAATGTCTATTTTGTAAACACAAAATTGTTATTTGTATTTACTTGCCGTAGAGTTATAATCTTTCAGCCGGAGTTAAGCTTTTACGATAGTTCGTATTTTGTTTCATTTCAACGCACACCAAACGAAACAAAAACACAAAACGTTTTGTTTTGTTTTATTCTGTTTTGCTTCGTGTGTGTTAAAATAAAAAATGTTTTTTTGACTATCGAATCAAAAACGTTTTGCTTTATCCGGTGTGTTTTCAGCCTTAGTGCGCGCAAAATAAAATATAATTATATTAAAAAAGACCATATTTCATTACCTTTATTTAAACTTGTTCTTAATAGACTTTTTGGTAACCTCTTTCTTATTTAAATGTAAAAGCTTTAAGGCACTTCAGGGTACAAAACCCCCTTAAATCCGGGTTATTTATATTTCATAAAATTCAAGACATTTTCAAACACGCCTATGTGTGGTTTTCGACCTAATAAAATAACTATTTTAATATATTTCGCTTTAAAAATTAAATTGAACTATCTACAGTTAAAAAAAAAAATATTGATTTATCAACAAAAACAAAATTAAAAATAATTTTAATCTTTCAACTTGTGATGTGAAATTTAGAGTTAACATTAACCATTCCCAGTTCCATGGGGATTGAAATAAAAAAAAGTATATAATAATTATATTATTACAAAAACAATGTATGTGCATGCAATACACATATACCTTAGCTATACCCATAAATATTATCAAATTAAAAAAATATTATATATTACATAATTTGTGTAAATCATATAAATGTTATTTAAACAGTAATTATTTAATTATAATAAAGTATCATAAATACAAATAAGTAAAACAAAAAAAAAAAATATATAAGTATATATAAAATGTTCATGTAAGTGGATATATATAATATATATTTTAATGATGAAAAATATGTGTGTTTGTTAAAAAAAAATTAAAAGAACAAAAAAAAAAATTGTAAGAGCAAACCGATATATGGACATTTCATATATTGTGTTTTATTTACCTAATTGTTATCCTTTTTTATACTAGATATTCCAATGGTAATATATAGTTGCTTCAGAAATGTTAAAAATGTATACATATTGATATAAATCTGATTAGTGAACCATTTTTATTTTATACGAATCATTTTTAGCTATTTGTATTAAAATAGAATTTTATATTTTTGAGCTTTAGTTTTTAAACTTCATGCCATACAATTTGTTTACTATGTCTTCTTTTTTAATTATACTTACAAATTGAGAGCTTTTGTTAGCTTTTCATAATGGTGCGTTTGGTTGGATTATTAACAATATAATTTATTTTTCTCACTTTTCTATTTCATAAATCAAATGCACCTAATTATTCACCGTTATCTTTTCATATCTGCCAGTTTACTCCTTTTAAAATAAGTATCTATCTAGGTGACCGATCTTCGCTGGGCGCGTTTCAAATTCATTTTTTTTAAGTTCAGTCTTAGACCGAACAAATATCTTAAACAATTATTAATTACTCATTATATTTTAATATTTGTTATATATTTTCCTTACCCCTTTTTTTCTTTGTCCCTTTCTTACTATCAACTAGTACCCCTTAACGTAATAGTTAGTGCGTTGGACTTTCCGCCAGAGATTTGGGTTGGATTCCCATTCATTGTGTCCTAAAAAACAAACATGTTTTTTTTTTCATGGTTCCTCCTTCTTGAAAGGAAGTGAGATATTCTCCAAGAATCATGAAAAGTGGTTCTCATTTAAGCCTTTCGGGCCCGTCAAAAAGTTGTAAGTCACTTCCGTTCATGTCGATAAAAACCAAACAGAAATTATTGAGAGTTTCCAACTTTATGTGGTGAAGAATTAAAGTAATTACATAAATAAAATCTAAAAAATCATAAGCTTCGGCCTTTAAATTGAGAAAACACGTCCAAAAATACTTTTGAAGCGAAAAAAGTAAACTAAATGCTATCTGATTTCTGAACTATGAATTTATGGAAAACAAATTTCAAAAATCATTGAATTTATGTATGAATTTATGGAAAACAAATTTCAAAAATCATTGCAACGGTTTTTTTTTTTAAATTCAATTCTTTATATGCACAAATTCTTTAACATTTAAAACAAAAATTTTTTTTTGCCAAATTTTATTGTTTACTAATTTACACCTAACCCATTTTTTAAACATTTATTTTTTACAAAAAAAAAAAGATTTTTTTTATATAAAAAAATTTGTTCTTTTAAATTTCGATATGCGATATTATTAAAACTTTTAAGAACCTACTAAGTAAAACTTTTGATAGAATTCAATTCAGCTGTTAAGGAGAAAGTCTTAAATTAAACAAGATCTGTTTTTTACCATTTAAAAGCATTTTCATAAAATTTTGTTTAGGGTATCGAATGGTTTATCAAAATCATTATTTCAGTTTTTGAGATAAAAAACGTTTTTCTTAGCAGATATATGACAAGTACAGTTATTTTTAGAGCTAAAAAACATTTCAATTTCGCAGCCCGGGCCGGAATTTTTAAGTGTGAAAAAAGAATCAATACTTCTCCAAATAAATTTTTCAAATATCATGCCATTTTTGCTATGGAGTCATGTTGTGGATGAATTGCTAGAAAATCTTTCTTCTCAATGGATACGCTGCATCCGTTTGATATCGATATACCAACCTTTGGGAAGTTTGTAGAAACTCTCTGTTATATAATCCAAAGGTGCTTGGTAATTACTAAGAAATGGTGTCTTTCAGTAGAATTAAATATCAACCCTACACAGACGACAATTACATCATTTACCAAGAAATGACTTCTGAGAGCGAAAGTTATAGTTCAAGCCCACAAGGAGGTAAAATATCTGGGAACTACGAGTACACTAGGTGGCAAACTCCTTTGGAATAAATACGCCGAAATAACTGTCAGAAAAAAGCTACAAGATCACTTATGATATGCAAGAGAAATGCAGGCAAATCACGAGGTTGCAAAGCAAAAGATCCTAAGATGGATGTGCATATAGAGAATTTGAGTATCACATAAGAACCGAACAAGGAACAACTAGCAAATAAATAGGAAAAGTAATAATGATGTCAAACTTCATTGGGTACCCCGGTACGTATGTAGTTGTATCTATTTGGAAATGTAGAGGCAAACTTTATCTAAAATAGGAGCAACGAGACTCCTTACGAAGCCTGACACCTTTGTGGAGAGAATATAATTAAAAATTAAAAACTGAAGCACTGAACTGAACACTGACAGTACTGGTATACAAAGAACCAAATTCTTACATAGACTAGAAATTAAGGCAATAAATCCTACACTGTAGAAATTTGTCAAGAACGTACAAAATTCAACTTCATCTTCAGTTCCAACGCTCACCTACAACGACAAATCGATAATTAGCTCTTAGATAAGGATAAATGTACCTTGCAGCTCATTTTGCTCCTAGCCTGACAGCAGTATTGCCCATACTGTTCTTGAGAATGAAAATCATTCAGTGGGATAGATATATTTCCGCAAGAGCCCTTGGAGATTTTAATATAAATAAATCCGATGTTCTTGATGGAATACTCCCATTCTTCTGAAGATCTTCCTCGCTGTCAAAACCATTGCATAAGCAATTATTGTCCGTATAAGAATAAGCTGAGCCTTCTTCCCCTCCTATCGACTAATTGTCGTCAGCTAAAGAAGGTAGGGCATTGCATAGAGTTTGGCATTAAGCTTTCTTATTGAAAATGCGTGCTTTTACTATCAATGAAACTCTTGTTCTTTGAATTAGAAATTGTTTTCTGCATAGTGAAATACATGTTGTATTGGACGGTTTCAAGTCTGATCTTCTCAAAATAAATGCTAGTGTTCCCCAGGGCTCCGTTTAGTCTCCGACTCACTCCCACATTTTTATAAATGATTTCTTGTCTGAAACTTCCAATCTACTTAATTGTTTTGCCGACGACTCTACTCTCAGCTTCTCACACTCGTTCTCAAATTCACGTCTAGCTCCTTCGGAAGTGGAACTCCAACGGTACCGTATGATAAGGTCATTAAACTCTGATCTTTACAATATTGCTAAATTGGATATATGAATCTAGTGGAATATTCAATGCTGGAAATTCAAACGACGATCTTCGTTGGAATTATAACATTCCCCAGACCTTCAAAAACACTGCTTAACACTTAGAATTTCTATATCGGTGTAAGAACTTTTTCACACCCTTATAATCTGGCTTTAATTTATAAGGTCCTAAGCTCAAATATAATTCACATCTTTGAGCAGGAGATTCTCAAAATTCTCTTCATTTAATGGATATATGTAATACAGAACAGAGTGCTAAAACGGGGCCATATTACGAACTACGAATATCGTTTAAAATCCCTCGTTATCGTTAAGTTAAAATTACGTTTTACAATACTCGTTTTTTTAAAACGATAATCGTTTTCTCTTATGACTGCTTTTGGCACTCGTATTTCATTGTTTTGACACATGTACTATATTTGACAGAAATATTGAAAGAATGAAGTTGGATGCGCCTAAAAAATAGATTTTTTTTTTTATTTTATCAGGCAATATTTTGATGTATCCATTATCGTAAACCATAATCGGTCCATGTGTTGACTATCGTTTTCTAGGGTATCGTTTTTTTTCCTTTCGTTTCGTAATCTGTAATAAGGGCCCTGATAGGAAACAGAACTAAAGGGTGGTTAAATTTTAAGGGCCGATGTTGATTTTGAATAAAACACAAATTATTTAGGAAGTTATTGTCATTTCTTTTTATTATGATAATATTGGTATGGTTCAATTATGTATGGAACAAAATATCGGCTAAATGGCCATTGAAGTTGTCGCGCAAAAGAGCCATTGTTTCGTTATCTGTGTGGCAAGTGGCACCTTCCTGTTGAAACCACATATCGTCCACATCCATATCTTCCAATTCGGGCCATAAAAAGTTCCTTATCATCTCACTATAGCGAACACCATTCGCAGTAACTGTCTGACCGGCCTCATTTTGGAAAAAATGCGGCCCAATGATGCCGCCAGACCATAAGCCGCACCAAACAGTCGCTCTTTGTGGGCGCATTTGTTTTTCGACAATCACTCTTGGATTATCATTCGCCCAAATGCGGCAATTCTGCTAATTGACGAATCCACTGAGGTGAAAATGTGCCTCATCACTGAAGATGATTTTCTTCCAAAATTGATCATCCACTGTTGCCATTTCTTGCCACCATTCTGACCACTGACGACGCTTGAAATGGTCAAGAGGCTTTAGTTCTTGAGTCAATTGCACCTTGTACGCGTGTAAGTGCAAGTCTTTATGCATAATGTTCAACATCTACGAGCGTGAGAGGTGCAATTGTTGGTCACGACGACGAGTTGACGTGGACGGCTCTTCAGCCACACTATCGCGAACAGCAGCAATATTTTCTGCAGTCCGAGCTGTACGAGCATGCACTGGTGTTTTCACATCTCCTTTAGACCCGGTTGCGTATTGCCAAACTGTATATCAGCACAGATCTCCATAGTCTGTGCTCAGCCATTTTCTGCTCACCGAATTTGAAAGTATTGTAGAGCAAACTGTATGCTACCACAGAGCGCTCTGTGGTCACATGCAGTTTGCTTGTAAAATATTAAAAAAGCTGAAGCAAACTATATGCTAGTTCAGATCGAGCAATGTACCTGCGATTACAGAGCCATCGTTCACGTTGTTATAGTTATTGTGTGTGGTGAGTTCTGGGTTGGTATACATTTTGCTTAGGAAACTAAGAGCAAAGTACCTGTGATTACAGAGCCATCGTTCACGTTGGTATAGTTATTGTGTGTGGTGAGTTCTGGGTTGGTATACATTTTGCTCAGGAAACTAAGAGCAAAGTACCTGTGATTACAGAGCCATCGTTCACGTTGGTGTGGTTATTATGTGTGGTGTGTGGTGCCGTGACATAAGGCCAAGTGACAAAAGGCCAAACATAAAATGTTTTGTCTTGAGCAACAGTACCTTGGGTGGCCCGCTTCGCGGGTTTTCAGGATTTTAACTTCCTTTTCGGGGCTCACACCCGCTCACGCAACTCCGTTGCTCCGCTTAGGGTATGTTCAGTCGCCAGGCAGGCGCCTGTACCAACAGTTTTGTATTTTACATTAATTGGAGTAAACAACTAACAGTTATGTACTGCTGCTCAGGAAAACTGTTGTTGTTGTAAGCGGAGCAACGGAGTTGCGTGAGCGGGTGTGAGCCTCGAAAAGGGATTTAAAATCCTGAAAACCCGCGAAGCGGGCCACCCAAGGTACTGTTGCTCAAGACAAAACATTTTATGTTTGGCCTTAAGTCACAAACAAATTTGGCCTTTTGTCACTTGGCCTTATGTCACGGCACCACACACCACACACAATAACCACACCAACGTGAACGATGGCTCTGTAATCACAGGTACTTTGCTCTTAGTTTCCTGAGCAAAATATATACCAACCCAGAACTCACCACACACAATAACTATACCAACGTGAACGATGGCTCTGTAATCACAGGTACTTTGCTCTTAGTTTCCTGAGCAAAATATATACCAACCCAGAACTCACCACACACAATAACTATACCAACGTGAACGATGGCTCTGTAATCACAGGTACTTTGCTCTTAGTTTCCTGAGCAAAATGTATACCAACACAGAAAAATCTGCTTTTGATCTGACACAGTATATAGTATGCTCTTAATTTGAATGAGCATTCTGTAGTCTATTATAGAGCGTCGGAGCTCTGTACTGATATACAGTTTGGCAATACGCGACCCGGTTTGCTCAAATTTTTGTACGCACATTTGGACGATTAAATTGACCGAAAAAATCACGAAGTGCACGATATGCATTTTGATTTGAACGCCCATTTTCATAATAAGCCTGAATAACTTTAACGCGTTGCTCGATTGTGTATCTTTTTATGGTTCAAATTAAGTTAGTCTGAAATTGAGAAATGTCAAATGAAATGCAGAAAAAAACTTGACGTTTAGGTGTGGTTCACATTCATCATCGGCCCTTAAAATTTAACCACCCTTTATCAGGACATCATTCCCATCTCTTGAAAACCGTCGGAATGTTTCAAGTCTTTCCTTGTTTTATCACTTTTTTGACAAGCAATACTCCCTTGAAGTAATCAGTTGAACTCTTCCCCTCAATTAGTTCATAACCGTGAAACTCGCTAGGAATGCCATTAGCTCACCCTAGACCCTAATTGTGTACCTTGATACAGAGATTTGTTTTTAAGTCGCACAACTTAAAAATTTAACTCCAAATTGATGATAGAGAAAACGAAAAAAATGAAAATTGACTGAACCGATTTCGATACAAAAGCATATAATATCCCTTTCATGGCTTTATTAAATTGAAAATTCATTATTTTAAAAAAGAGTAGATGAAATTTTTTGTACTAACAATTATTAGAGATTCGTTAATGCCTAAAATTGGCATACTGATTTTTTTCTTAAATAATAAAGACATTCTATAAACAATTTAAAAAAAATATTTTTTAAGGAGACCGATCAAACGATTTTTGAATAAATTAATTAGTAAATTATTTAAATATCTTAAATCAGACTGTATTTTCTTATTTCAAAGTTTTATAAAAAGATTCTTTCAGGAATTTAAAGAACGTAATTTTTTTAAATCGAAATTGAATAAAAATAGAATATTGTACATACAGAACATATGCTCTACAGAATTTCGATCCAAGAACTTTTAGCATATGTTACTTTCGGAAAAAGGAGAATTTAGACCATACAGAACTTTGAAACCGGATTTTTAACAAAATCCCGCCAAAACATCATGAAAAGCGCCATACTTTTTTTCAAACTTATCTTTTTGTAAAGTAGAAGGATAGATAAATAAAAATCAAACAACCGCTTCTAACATAAGATATTTCTAAAAAATAGGCTCTAAATTAAGCCCGAACTTGGAAGACCCTCGTCACGATTTGACTACAAACTTTTGCAAAACTTTAGCTCTGAAGCTTGAAAAGATTCATTTTATTCATTGTTATTATTCCCTTTCCGCTCAATTAATAGTTAACCGAAATTCCTTTACAACCAATTCATTCAAAACTATTCAGTAAATTGTATTATGCCCCAATTTCTAAAATATCATTATTATATGCACTATGTAGGTACATAAAATAAAACAGTTCCTTATAAATGTGTAGAACAAAAAAACTAAATAAAATATTAACTTAAAATTTCAGATATAATGACGTATTCAACTGCTTTTGCATTAAAACAAATATATCAAGTTTTAAAAAATAAATTAAATAAAAAATATATTAAAAAAAAAAAAAAACAAAAATTACAAACAATAAACATGAACATTTAAACAAATCTCACACAAATACACAAGACAATCAATGAATCCCGATTTTCAGACAAACATTTTATTAATAATAAAATAAAACACAATTATTAATAAATTTAACTCGATTTGACTATACAAATGTTTGTAAATGTTTTAGTCCAAATCAAGCTTTCGACAGGCTTTTAATCAGATACAAAACACAAATAACAACAATACTTATAAATTATTAGGTACTATTAGTTGAGCAAAAGATTTTTAGTTTTCTTTTATTTTTGTGTTTTAGAACAAAAACTAATAAAATTAAAAAGAAAAAAAAATATTTAAGTAAATAAGTAAGAAAATAATCCCACTGAATAGTATATTATATATAAACAAATAAAATATTTATATACCTATTTATATAAAATATATTTATTTATATGAATGTTTAGATGCATTGCAATACTATGTGTAATTTAAAAGCAAAAAACTAAAATAAATAAATAAATTAATTAATATGAATAAAAAAATAAATAATGTATTTCTTGGCGATCTTAATCATAAAGACAGATTATTGTTTTTCTATTTAGATTCATAATTATTTTTATTGTTAAATGTCTGTGTGTTAAAAGCAAAAGAAAATTATTAACAAAATCAAACTTATTTTTAGAACAATTGGTGTCTATTTGAATACTAAATAAAATTTTAAACAAAAAATTTCAAAAAAAAAGTTTATAGGAAAAATAGTAAATTATGTATCTAATTGTACATAGGAAAATACTATGGCTATTTTTATTTTATTTAAAAACGTTCAAAATCTTTTGATCAAATCGCATCAGTCAAACTAGAACAATATACTTAGTAAACAAATGAATAAATAATTTATTATTTTATTATACCTACTTCAAACATCAAAACAAACAGCAACAAATTCAAAACTATATACATATATATTCGCTAAACAAATACAAATAAACCAAGCAAAATAAATAAATAATATATTCATATATATCAAAATAAAACATGTTGCACATGTACAATTTAATTTCAACAAATTATTATACTGATTACATTAATCACGAAATTGTATTTATTGGTGGAAGTATATATTAATTAAATATACGTTAAGCATGTATACAACACATGTATCTTTGTTTTTTTGTTGTTTTTATTTTGGTATTTCATTGATGTCTTCTGTTCGTCAATTGAATATTTTAAGTATTGAATTTTAAAATATATAAACTTTAAAGAAATCATAAATAAATAAATATATATTTTTTGTTTTGGAACAAATTTGTAGTTAGTAGTTTATTATTAAATGGAAAAAGGACCAAAAACTGATACAAATCGATCCATGATAAATGAACACAAGGTATGTATGTACGTATGTACTCGGATTTATATTGCAATGTAAACTTTAAGGTAGGTACATAAACATGTACAAGAACTTGTACAAGTACAAGGTTTACCATAAGTTGCCTAATATCTCAGTTGCATTTGTACTTCTTTAATGACTTGGCAGATTATAGATTTAGAAGAATTCAAAAATTCTCAGAGCATGTAAGATTTGTCAGTCGTGTAAATCCGACCAAAGTAGAACACTACATAAATGTAGTTCTTAATAAAGTGTTTTTCGATTGGCGCGGGTAGTTTTTGGCAGCCTGTGGTGGCCATATTGTTTTGGTGGCAACTGTAAAATTTGTTGTATACTAACTTTGTATATGAAACTTATAGTACTATCAAGAAGATGTAAGATTATGGCGACATATAAAGTATAGGGACAGTATACTTACTAGATTTGTCTCTGCTAAATTTAATAATAAAATATTCTTTTTTTTACTACTTGTTTTGTATCTTATCCTACTCTCTACTGTAAAATCTAGCGCTAATTTCAGCGCCACCACCAGGCTACAGTTCGCAATACAAAATCACGCTCCATGATAATACTATAGGCTATATATTAGGGTGTGTCACTTTTGTATGGCCGCAAAAAAGTACTCTTATTTTTAAATGTAATAGTGCTCAAAAGTTGTATTAGGGTCTGAGGTTTAAGAATATGTACAAAAAAAATAAGATATCGTTCGTCTTTGGCTCGCTCAAATCGGTTGAAGTTGAAAAAAAAAATTTAATTTACAGTAAAATTTTTTTTTTTTTACGTATACTAAAAAAAAACTTAAACAAAATACAGAAAAAATGTTTGTCTTTACAAAAAGACATACCACGATATTGTAGGTGGTTCCGTTGATTTTTAAGAATTTTTTTTTGTAAAAAAAAAAAAAACGATTTTACATAAAAAAATGATTTTTCTTCCTTCTTTTATTATTTCATAGCTTCTTTATCAAGTGTTCAATTTAAACAAATATAAGCTTAAAAATGTTTCCTTGCAATTATCCTTGACTTGAAAGTCTAAAAATATTTGATATAATTTTTTTGTATCCACACGGTGCAATTTAAAACAACACATATTTCAAAAATCTCGAAAAATCAAAATTTTTTGGATTTCTTCCTATTTTTGAGCGAGCCAAAGATATTAATTGAAATGAAAACTGTAAACGCAGGATTTAATTTGATGAGCAATGCAACTTTTAAAAGCTATTACATTTGAAAATACCATAGTTGAGCACTTTGACACACCCTACTATATATACAAAGGTACTATCAAGAAGACGAATGATTGTGGCGACATCTTAAGTATAGCGACAGTGCTTGCTCGATTTGTCACTTCTAAATTTAATAATAAAATGTTCTCTTTTTTGCTACTTGTTTTGTATCTTATCCTACTCTCCATTATAAAATCATGCGCTAATTTCAGCGCCACCACCAGGCTAGAGTTCGCAATACAAAATCACGCTCCATGATACTACTATAGGTTATAAAACATACAAAGATACTCGTACTATTCAGCTACTGATCACTATGCCAAATTTCATAGTCGATTCTTCAATGTTTGGTGGTCAAATTTGAGACGACCGGTTTGGTGAGCAATCAGCCGACTTTTGTACGTCAAACGAATGCAAGATCGGCCTAAAACATCACCGTGAAAGTGTACAGCAGAATCCGAAGCAGTCGATTCCTTGCAGTGGACAAGAACTCTGCTTTTTGCAGACTTCAACATTTTATAGGTAAATTGTGGAATAAGCGTTCTTTAATTATTGAGCTGCAAAAGTTTATCATTTTTTAAATAATAGCTGGAGATGATCAGTATTTCGTTGGATACGGTTTTCTATTATGTTAACTAAAAGAATGTTACCTCGACCTATATTTTTTCTGGCTTTTAAGTCTTTGGACAATAATGGTGAGTCAGTCAATAAAGCCAATTATTAACCAAGCCATTCACAAATCTCATAATGGGATCAAAACTTACTGGCTATTTTGAAAAAAAAAAAACCTCGCAATTACAATAGTGGAAATTCCTCTTAAAACACTTTTTCGTATAATGTATTGCACTTACTACAGAATTGGTACTAATTTGCATTTTGGGTGGACAATCATCTTTCACACCAAATGGAAGTAAACCAATATGTTTTTGACTCTCTATGATTCAGTTCTTCTATGTTTGTACATTTATCTTCATCTGTAAGAATTTTGGCCTTTCCAAATTTCCAAATCAAACATAGTAATCCCAAATTTCTTCGGATTAGATTAAAATTATGGAAAACCCAATTTGTATGTTAAATTGTTTTTTTTCTTTATTATTATTATTTCTTTACAAAATCGTGGACTACCCTCATTTACATCCGTTTAAAATAATTTCAAGCTACATACAGATAAATGTGCCTTCTAGAACACTCTGCTTCCTCGCATTTTCTTTAAAAGATTGGTGCTTAAGGTAACTGCTTTGAAATTCTTATATATTTTAAATACTAGATAAACATTATTTATTGTAAAGTTTAACCTAAAAAGCTTAGGAAAATATTTTTTTTATGAAAAGTTACACATATACATGTTTCTTATCTATGGAAGAAATTTTTAGCTAGTATGCTGATTATAGATTTTTGCAATCTATGCCCTTAAAGTTTTATCTGTACCGTTTTCAGCATTCGATTTTTTTAGTTCATAACATGAATCCCAAAATTTCTTAAGCCGTTGGTCTTGATTTGAACAAAATTCTCTGAAATCTTTTAACATCTTTAATTGGAATAGTTCCCCATCTGGCGAGCAATTGATGATCAACGATTTCCACTTCTTGTTAGCAATCATATGATTCCAAGACCAAAGGAAGCCAACCTTATTAGTTTTACAAAACAAAAAATAAAATAAAGAGTTGTAAGGACAAATACAATACTATGTTTTAGAGAAAAACTCACTTTTTTTGGAACATTTGTATGACTAGTGTGGCCATAAACAAGTCGAGTTACATTACCTTCTTGTCTACTTGGAGATTCAATTTGTTGGTTACCCTTGGAACACCTAAGTGAATACAGATATTATAAGTATAACTTTAATGTTGACAAAAATTGTACCTTATTAAAACAAACATATTCCCTGAACAGTGAACATATTGGTATTCCTTTGGCAACTGAAATGAATGTTTTTATAAGACTATGATTTGTGTGTCCATAAATATGGTTAACTTACGTCCTTCTGCAAGGAAACATTATTTTTCACTACACAAGGCATAAATCCATATCTAGTGAGTATTGCTTCTTGAAACAAGAGCATTCTATCACCGCGAGTTTCTTCAGAAAATTCTATATTAACGGGTAGAATTTATTATTAAATATTATAATTAGAAATCCAGTAATAGTTACCTTCAAACAAAGTTTCATCTTTGCCAAGAAAATTAGTATTGAGCGGAATAAACATAGGTCCTCTTAATGGATCAGATTTTTCAGTAAATGGCTCTGCAAGTGGATCAGCCGGTACTGGCATAAGTTGGAAACCACATTGTTGAGCTTTTCGTTGCCATCCATATATCTGGAAGGAATTAAACAAATAAAAATAATTTCACAATGTGATTTTTTTTTAAATCCAAAAAATATTTTTAGAAAATTATATACTTAATAGTTTTCAGATATTTGAGATTTAAAAATTGCCAAAATCTGTTGCACCATCTTTGAGAAAATTGAAAAATAAAAAGAAACCTGGTTGACCGAGGTTTTCTTGACAACCCTCAGAGTTGTCAAAAAAAACTAGGGTTTTCGGTTTTCAAAAAACACCCAAGGGCTGTCAATTCTTTTGTTGACAACTAAAAGCAAAAAACAAATAATTCTGTGTTCTGATAAAACTTTAAATTTGTTATAAATTAGTTTTTAAAATGTACAAAAACAATTTTGCGTTGTTGCTGAATATTTCATCTCATGAGTACAACAATCATTTAATTGCAAACTCAAGCAATAACATGCAACATGCGAATCGACAAACGACAACAAAAGAAATATGTAGATATGAAATCTCAGGCGACTTATGACAGTATGGTCGTTACCTGAACTCGCCACAGTAAAATACCTAGATCTACTTGAGATATCGAGTTTTTAAAAAGTAAATTGATTTTTTTTTCAAAAATTTAAAAAATATAGGCGCAAAATTTTAAATAGCATATTATTAAAGCCCCTTTTAGACGATCAGTTGTTCCTTCAGTTATCAGTTCAGTTAAAAAAGGCAGTGTATTTAGACGTCAGTCCGGTGTTCAGTTGAGCTTGTATGCTGCTTCTCTTTTAACTGAATTGTGATAAAAAGGGTCACTTTTTTTTCCACAAACATGGAAACGTGCGATAAATTTCAATAAACTCGACCAAATTATCATTCTGTTTCGACATATTGAAAAAAACAGGAACTCGAATGACGACTGAACGGACAACTGAATTGAAAAGAATTTACAAATCAGTTTAACTGATAACTGAACTGAAAACTTATGGGAATTTCATCAGTTTCAGTTTCTGTTAAACGCTTCAGTTTTTGCATTTATACATCAGTTTAAATGAAAGCTTAACTGATAGCTCAACTGAAACTGAAATGATCGTCTAAAAGGGTTTTAAGGCATTAGTATATGATACTACTTAACAATTTGCTAACTTTAAAGTAGTTTACTAACTTATTCTCTTAACTATTTCCTAATAAATTACTTCTGAACGCACCTAAAACAATGACAGTTCATGCAATAAACTAAGTTAACAGAACTTTTGTGGCGTTTGTGAATAGTACGATACTAAAAAAATAAAATAGGTATTCGATGATTTTAACTTTAATAAAAGGGTAAAGAAAGTGATGTTATATTCCATTAAAATTTGTAAAATTGTTGTTTTAACCTAGTTTCATACTAAAACAGCTTTAGCATCGTACTAATTCGATTAAAATTTTGCGCTATATTCTTTATATTTAAATATGCATGTGGTTTTTGAAATCTTGAGTTTTCAGAAAAGAAAAATTGAAAAAAATTTGAAAACAAAGTATTATTTAAACTTTTTCGGAGCTGTAGAACAAAAAATATAATCAAAATTCTTTTAACAGTTTTTGAGAAAAAAAGTGGAAATATTTGAAATCAAAATGGCGCAAAATTTTAAGCAGCTTAGTATTAAGGTATTAGTATGATACTACTTAACAATTTGCTAACTTTTTAGTAGATTACTAACTCTTGCTTAATTTTAAACAATTTGTAGTTAGTATCGTGCTAAGGCTATTTTTGTAATAAATTGCTTCTGAACACACCTGGTGTAATGACAGTTCATGCAAAAAACAAAGTAAACAGACCTGTTTTTATTGTTGTATATGTCAAAAGTTTTGTTCAGTTACGTTGTTCTGAATAGTTTGGAGAAGTTTGGAACAGAAAAGTACAACTTTTTGCTGTTCAACGAGAAATTTTCTGTTCTAAACTGTTCTGATTTGCTGTTCAATGAGTCTGTCTGGAACAGTTTGGAACAGTTTAGAACAAGATTTCTTGCCCTCGCTTTTTAGTTAGAGAAAGATAGAACAGACGACTGACGGTTCTAATTTGTCTGACATTTCTCATGGAAACTGTTCTGTTCTGCTCTGTCCTGCTCTATTCTGCTCTGTTCTGTTCTACTCTGTACTTTTATTCAGTGAACAAAACTAAAGAGTCATATGAAGTTAGCACGATACCTAAAAGAATAAGATAGGTATTGGATGATTTTAACTTTAATAAAACCGTAGAGAAAGCTATATTCGATTAAAATTTGCAAAATCGAAGTTTTAACCTAGTTTCATACTAAAACAGCTTTAACATCATACTAATTAAACTAAAATTTTGCGCGTATATTATTTAAACTTTTAAGAAGCTGAAGAATACAAAATATGATAAAAATTCGTTAAAAAGTTTTTGAGAAAATCAAAAACCAAAAAAATGTAAAAAAAATGAAATTTTTCTATTTTTTTTTTTAATCTGTAGAATAGTTTTTGAAAAAAAAATATATTTTCTTAAATTTGAAAAAAATGTATCTCAGGTACACTTGTTTACAAATTTAAAAATTATACTCATTTTAAAGAAAGATCGGTCAAGCCGTTTAGACTGTAGTCGAACAGACAAACATACAGACAGAATTGCCAGACCCACTTTTTAAGTCTTTACTACCATAGTATCTATGTCAAGTCTGATCAAAATCTGGAGTTCGATTTTTTACCGAATGCATAACTTGCCATATTCTAAACAAGATATTGTCAAAGCCACAAACTTAAATATTGGTATGAAATGGGTTTCTTACCATACAAATAATATAAAGTTATCTTATGAACTAGAACCTTACCAAATCGTATACAATTGGACCAGAAGCTGTCACCCACTCGACAACCATTTCAAATGCATGTCCAGGTTGCATGACACTATGGTACTTTACGTGTCCCCATTCCATACGATCACTTTTATTATTGACATCGATTTCTAAATGCGAATGTTTATAAATATTTCCTAAAACAAAACAAAAATATTAATAATTTATTTAATAATGCATTACGAAGAGAAAATTACGTTGTCTTTGGATATTGCACCATGTCTGCGGTGGCGGTGTGCTCCGAAGGAAATTGGGAATTTTATTTTGTGCTTCTTGAGCTGCTGATTCATTTGAACATAATGGCTTATATCCCTGTATCTCGACTTCAACCCATTCGTTTTCAAATGCACACAAATCATTAAGAGGCGGGGTGAAATCTATGATTATAAGTATGAAAATTATTTTAATAATAGAATTTGAATAATTAATCTAATTAATAGAATAACCTTTTTTGTCTTGTTGGCCGATGTAGTATAAGTAAAATCCAGGTATAACTGGTTTATTCCAATCTCCAGATGCATGGCATATCATCCGTTCTCTATTAAAAAGCAATACATTTAAAAATATATTCAAAGGTGTTTAAGGAAAATTTTGAATTCCATTTTCTATTGAAAATAATAATTTCAAATTTCCGTTTCTGCAACAACTTATGAAGACAATAGTTAATTTCGATAATGACCTACTGCAAAGTGGTATCAACATAAAACCCTTTATAATATGTGTATACAGGGGATAGAGCATATATGTATACATATGTAAGTAACGTTATGATTTAATTTTATTTGTTTCCATATTTTTATTTTCAGAATAAACTTTGAAACACTTGGGATATTTATGATGGAAGGAATCAATCAGCACAGAACAAAGAACCAAAGTCGTTCAATTTTATTTTGAAAGTCGATATTAAATTATTCAGATACAAAGATCATATCGAAATTTCTTTCATGTTCGAAATGCGCCCAGTGCGATTGGGTAAGCGTTGTTAGCGAGAGGGCTTACTGTGATCATCCGAGTGCTGGAAGACCTCGTGCAATTCGAAATAATTTGAACAATAGTCGGGTGCAAGCATGTATTGAGGAAAACCCCGAAACTGCCAGCAGGATACGTTCTCAGCAGTTGGTGTTGTTTTAGGCGGTATTTTATGGCAGTTACACCTTTTTACATTTAATATTCAATTAATTAACAAGTTAAAAACAAATGATCCAAAATTATGCAAAATTATGGGCATCGAAAATCCAAAAAAATAAAATGCACGACTGGGTCGCACGAACTTGCTCCTATGTAATAGACTAGGAATTTTAAAAACGAATGTTATTAGAGAAAACTGTTCATAAGGATCAAATTATTTTTTTAAATTCTTTTAGTAGTAAGAGACAAAAACATAATGCTATCCAAATATGAATTTATGCAAGAACAAAAATTATAAGTCGTTTTAGTGGTTTCTTAAAAAAAAGCTTTTATGAACAAACTTTTTAAAAGCTTTTTAAGAAAAAATTTTGGTACGCCAACTTAAAGTTTTTATTATTGTTCGAATAAAAATAAAATTTACAAAAAAAAAAATATTGAGCCGTTTCTGAGATATCGAATTTTCAAAAAAAAAAAGAAAAAATAGATTTTTTTTAATTCAAAAAATATTTATTTTAAAGTTTTGAAATGCAATGTGTTTAAGACTTTTTAGAAGCTTCTCTATAAAAAATTTCATTAAGATCCGTTATGTGGATAATTTATTTTTAGGTAAAATACATTTTTTTTCTCACATCTTGTAGATTATATTAAGAAACTTTTATTTATCAAGTTTAAAAAAAAATCTAGTTTGGGGTTTCCGAAATATTGAGTTTTGAAAAAAAAATTTTTGAAGTTTTTTTTAAAAATCAAAAAAAAAATTTTTGAAAATTTGAATACACAATTCTATTTAAATTTTTGGAAGGCCTTAGCAAAAAAAAAATTATCAAAATCGGTGTTACCGTTTTTGAGAAAATCAAAAACAAAAAAAAAAAAATGGTTCCATGGGGGGTACCCTCAATAACCATTTTTCGGAAATTTTTTTTCAAACATTGCCTAGCTTTAACTAAATGAAATTTTTTTGTGTTTTTATTTTTTAAATCTGTCGAACAGTTTTTGAAAAAAAAAAAAATATTTATAAAATTTCCAAAAAAATTCGTATGTCAAGTACCGTTATTTTTGGTCTTAAAAAAAAAAGAAAAAAACGTGTGGGGGGGAAAAATCAAAACCCATATCTGCCAAGTTTGAAGAAAATCGGCTGAGCCGTTTAGGCTGTAGTCGAACCGACAGACAGACAGACAGACAGAATTACGAGACGCACTTTTTTAGTCTTCGCTATAATCGTAATGTCAACTTTGATCAAAATCTCGCGTTCGTTTTTTTTACGAATGCATAACTTGCCTTATAGTACCTATAAGTCGCAAGTAAAAATTTGTTGAACGTCGAAAAATGGAACCACTTACACAGTTGCACAGTATGGTGTAAAATAATATCATAAAAAATCATTGGACTACAATGGCTTTCAATACCTTGCAACGATTAAAAATTTGTTAAAGCCAACTTGTTTTAACAAGATAGAGCCAGAGCTCACACAGCTTATCCAACTATAGCTCTCCTGAGATAAATTTTTGGTGATCGGATAATATCGCGTTTTTATGATTAAACTGGCAACCGCGTTCGCCAGAATTAACGGCTCTAGATTTTTTTTCTTTTGGGATAACTAAAAACCCTGCAACAGCTTAAGGCCAATATCCGAGAAGAGTAATGGAAAATGCTGTCGGAAGAGCACCTCAGGTCGAAGCAAACACTGGACACCATTTGAGAGATATTGGCGCTAAACAGCCTATTTTTAAGGTACGAGTATTAGTATGATACTACTTAACAATTTGCTAGCTTTAAAGTAGTTTACTAACTCATTCTTGATTTTAAACATTTTCTAACTAGTAACCTACTGGAGCAATTTTCCTAATAAATTGCTTCTGAGCCCAAATAAAAGAATGACAGTTCGTGCAAAAAGAAAAAAAAAAACAAATTAAAAAACCTTCTTTGACGTTTGTAAATTTCAAAGAGTCAAATGAAGTTAGCACGATACTAAGAAATAAAATAGCTATTTGACGATTTTAACTTTAATAAAACGTTAAGGAGAGTGTGATGCTAAGCTCAAATAAAATTTGAAAAACAAAATACTAAAACATTGCTAAAATTGTACTAATTCGATTAAAATTTTGCGCCATTATCTTTAAAACATAATGTGAACATATTTCCAAGCCATAATCTAATTTTTAATAAATGTCAAAGTTAAATAAAATCAGAAAGAAATATGTTATTCATCGAAAAAATCTAACGTTTACTTATGCGCCAACCTGTATAAACACTATCAATATTCCAGTGCTCTTTTAAGTCTATGCATGTGCAAAAATGATCAAATTAATAGAAGGAATAAAATGTTAACTATCAATAATTTCCATTTTAATATCGTTTGCATGTTCTTTTCGAGGGTAAAATCATACTTGGTAACAATTTGAAACTAATATTTTGGATTTGGAAAGTTTCTCGTAGATTTGTTTTGTCATTTCTCAACTGGAACTGAAGATCAGTTTCAAGTTACATATTTGTAAGAAGAGTGACCTGGTAAGGGTATTCATGTAAACGCGGAAAACACGGATAAACCTCAGAAACGAGATAATTTTATCTCCACAGAAACGAGCTGTCAAAATTTGTATAGGAAAACTTTCTGCAAAGCTGATAAATTTATCTCACGAATTTGATGCGGAAAGAGTATAAATAAACCTTATAAGCTAAGAAATTCTCTAAGTTTTAAGAAATTCAATTTGCATACTCTATAGTTTTTTTGGCGTGGCGCGATGGTTGTGTGCTCGCCTGTCAACCTCATGATCACAGGTTCGATCCCTGCCGTCGTCGTCTATGTCGCTTTAATTCCATTAAAACCTTTCTTAAAATTGTCATCAATGGGTTTACTGATTTACTCATTACATGTTGTTCAGGCATAACACTAACAACATGTAATTGAGTTAAACTAGTATGTCCATCAAGGATGAATACCAAATAAAATAATGTGAATTATAAGTGACATAGAAATAAGACACGGCATTTCTCCGCTCTAGTTCAGCCGCCATCCCTGGAGATAAAAATATCTAAGACAACCACCTCCAGTCTCAGAACATCGTGCCACACATCTTTCCTATCCTTCTTTCTCTTCATTAACATCACGCCCTCGCTGTGTTGAAACATTTAAAGGGTAATCATAATCCCTTGAGCGCGGGTAGATTATAAAAACAAAAAAAATCAGCCCTATCACGAATTCCATCGTAATCTCATACAAATTGCTCTTACGAACGGATTTGATGATAGCTTTTTGTCGGAATTCGTAAAAGTTCCGATTACAATGGAATTTGTGATATGGCTGAATGCTTGAAATTTAGGATAGATAGTAGACTTTTGTAAAGTATGAAATGGAAGAAACTCTCAATCCAAACTTAAACTAAATGAAAAGTGGTACTTTAAAGGTGAGGTTATAGAAACAGCGCCGAAATACAAATATCTTGTAATAATTTAAATTTTTTTTCATATTGGGTTATGAAACTGTCCCAACATCTAGAAAAAAAAACACTGCAAAAATCATGATTAACGCTTCGTGGAAAGAAGTTATCAAACGCAAGAAAGTTCACCTCAGCCAAGCATAAAGCGTGATGTACTCCGTTATGTGCTATAGAGGTAGAAACACTTTGCCGATTCTTCTTCAAAAGGTCTTTTTATTTACAATCCAATTCACCTAATTATGTTTTGCTAACTAACAATCGCTAAATAGAGTTTTGGTAAAATAGTGGATTGGATAGGAGAAAGGGAACATTGGCAATTGAGCTTAATCTGAAGTGTACTAATTTTGTCCTATAAGAAGAAGAGCTGTATGAGTTACTGCATTCTGTCGATATCTTCCATCGGAAGGGAAATTTGGAAAAAATTGTATCTTTAATCAACAGAGTAATTTATCTCGTTTTCAAACATGATCTTATAAATAAACCCTTTAGTGAAAATTTGAGTATGAGTGCGATTTACCAATCTGCCCAATTTACAAAGAGTTTAAACTACAATACTTCGGAAAGTCAGTACCAACAATGTAGCAAACCATAAGGATTTTAAATGGTGAAAATGGTTCGTTTATCTTGAAACAACAATCGAGAAAAAGAAGGTGTCGATGAAAATTGGTTTTGAAAGTTTGCAAATTGAAATGGCAAGGGAAAACAGTGCCGGGTAAAAAGTTTGGGCAGCACCTCTCCAAAGATATGAGAAATACTCGAGTTTAGGACGCATAAAGGCCTTATAAATTGTAGCCAGATCAGAAAGGCTGCCAAATTTCCTATACCTTTATATAAACCCTAAGCATTTAGCAGCGGTTTTGGTAATCTCGAGAATGTTGTCATTTCAACGAAGTTCATCGTTGACACAAATATTGAGTTCTAAAAGCTTTTCTATTTCTTCGATGAAAGTACCATTCATAGCAGTAAGCTCAACACGAGCATTTCGCAATGATGTAAAGATCGGAATTTAATGAGCTTATCATACGTTTCCATTGCAGTTCCACTTCACAAGGAGATAGACGTGAGTTTGAGAACAAGTATTAGAAACTGAGGGTAGAGTCGTCGGGAAAACAATAAAGTGGATTCGAAGTTTCAAACAAGACTAAACGGAGCCCTGGGGAGTACCCACATTTATTTTTAGAAGATCAGACTTGAAACCGTCCAATACAACATGTATTTCACGAGAAGGTTAATAACAAAGGCACGCATTTTCGATAAGAGAGCTTAATGCCAAATTTTATCAAATGCTTTAGAAATATCAAGCGTAATATTCTTATTTTCTTCAAACCAATGTAAAGATCTGTTCTATTGAGACATGCTATCAGATCACAAGTCAAACGATTTCTGCGAAAGCCGTTTTGCCGTCTATCATGAAGCTTCAAGTCTAGGAGATATTTTTGAGCTGAGAGAGGTCAGAGATTCCATGACCCTGGAAAAAAGGGACGTTCGTACAAGGGTCGCCTTTTTAACAACAGTCTGTACAAATGCTTTGTTCCACCTTCCAGAATAGAAGGAGCGATGGAAAAACTTATACCTGTCCAATTGAATGATTCACATTTTCAATTACATGAAAGGCAATATTGCTGCCAGGCAACGAAGAGCTAGCAGCAAGATGAACTGCAAGTTACATTTACCTTATCTGAAGAGCAAGTTATGGGGTTGTCGTTGTAAATGAGCGTTGGAACCGAAGATGAAAATTAATTTTTACGTTCTTGACAAATGATCAAAAATTTCTACTGCCTTTGGTACATTGCAGGATTTTTTGTCTTAATTTCTTGTCTTGTAAGAATATGGTTCTTTTTATAAAATTGTTGCATTTTTAGGGCCATCACATTGAAATGGCGAGCACTGGTGGTCTAGCCCTGCGGCCCAATTAAAGCTGAAGTGCGCCAAGGAGTCTTTCAGTTTGAATTGAGTTCAATAAGAAGAAAGAATCTATTAGGTTTAAATATCTCTTATTATGTCTTTGCTTTTGCAAAATCATCTCGAATTTGGATCACTCACTCAACCGGACACCACACTCATCCACCACAATCCACACGGAGCCGAGCTAGGCAGCTTGTTGACTGGTACTGAAACAGTAGCCAATTCGATTGAGTGATTATCCGGCCCCCGAACTGTAAACATCCGTCAATACCCTCAGTCCACTAGATCAAATGGAGCACGACACAGAAGTTATCGAAGTTTGCACCAGAGTTATTTCGTGGTGTTGAGAAAAGAGATCAAGTCTTTGATATTCATTTCCGAAAGTTCGTCAATATCCTCAAAAAATGCCCTTACTAACGATTGTGCTCTAAATTTGACTAGATAAGGGGATTTGCAGAGGAAATGGAGAACTGTTTCCTTTTCCCGCTGGTCTCCACAGCTATGGCAGATAAAAATTGAATGATCTAATTCTTTTAAACTTTTGATTAATAAAATATATAATATAGTGATTTTTATAATTTTACATACTTGCGCATTGATTCTAGGATATCGAGTGGATTTTTTGTACTATCAAGACGTGACTTCAGCCAAATAAGCGCATCGAAACAAACAAACGTACACGAAGGCAAACCTTGCGTCGGTGCGAAGAATCCAACTCCGGTAACAGGATGTTTCATAGCTTCAAATATTTCCACAAGAGTTGCATTTGGGCGTAATTTTATCTCACCAAGGAATCTAAAATGTATAATAAATCGATAGAGTTTTGATCATAGATTTTTGAGAAATCTTTCAATTTAAATTACGCATCGTCTCGATCTTCGTTGACATTTATTTCTGAATTCAATGCAATAACTGCAGCATCAGCAGCCGGTGAAATCCGTCCACGTTCGAGCGGTTTAGTTCCAGCTCTAGAAATGAAGCTGTAATGAAGTTTTTTTTTTCAAATAATATTGCATTCGATTAGTAGTTCTTTCATTAAGGCGTGCGAACTTTGCATTTTCTTTTTATTATTTAATTATTTAAGAAGAATTTAATTAAATTAAAAAATAAACTAACCTTGCTGCATTAATAAATTGCTTTTCAATTATTCTATTCGTTGCATGCTGAAAGCCAAAACCAAAAAAAACAGAACAAATGTAATGCCTAAGATATGTAAAAGTGCTGTTTTACTCAAGGTGTGATTATTTATGTTATCAGATTAAAAATATGAAAAAAAAGAAGAGTTTCAGAGTTAAGATGATAAAATAATAAAGAAAGTGATTTCAAAAAAAAAAATCTAAAATCTGAAATATGCTAAATGAAATATAATTAAATATACATAAAAAAACTATGTACAATAACGCAACAGTAAAAATATTGTTTAATATATTTTAAGGATATGTTATAGCATTAAACTTGATAATTGTATGTCATATGTAGTTTAATTAGCATCAAAAATTAAGTACACTATGTATTGATACATAAAACTTTTTTAAAAAATAAATGTTGTATAGTCGTTACGATCCGATTTTTTAATTTAAAAACAAACATTAAAATTTGTTTTGATTTTTAGTAGTTTATTTTTCAAATTTAATATTCCAAGAGTTTCAATTGACCCAGTGTGCGATGGACCTATGATGTTACAAAAAACGGTTTAAAAGAAAAACCCAAAACTAGTCAAACTAAGGACACAAAACACAACATTAGACTACAGTCTCAAGAATAGAGGGGCACTTAAGTGATCGATATCTGATTAATTTTCAATTAAGTGATATTAAGTGACTATGTCGATGATTGAAAAACTTTGTTGGAAAAAGAAATTCGGGAAACAAATTTCACCACAGTTAAGAAGATCAGAAAGAACACTTGTTCTTCGAAAATTTCAAAATTTCGTGACGTTTTCATCTTCCAGAAATAACTTGAATATCGATTCGATAAATTTCAAAGAGGCAATGGCCAGTGAGAACAGAAAAAATGGGAAAAGTGCTATCCAAAACAAGTTTAAATCTCTTGTTTAGCTGAACTCGAATCGGAATTCGAATACTCTATCATGTCACATTTTTAAGATATTCATGAAGACAACAAAACTTGGACACTTACAGCTTTGCCACATGGACGAAAGACAGTTAAATTGGTGATGAGATTATTATAAGTCACAAGATAAAATTGGTGGTTAAGGATTTTTCCTAAAAAGCTTCAATCGATTATAACAAAACTTATAGAATTTTTGTTTGGTAGTCTGGAAGAACCTTCCGGAACACTCCCATCCAAAATGCTGAACGAACAAGTTGCAAAACCATGAAGAAAATTCCAATTAGAAGTGGAAGAACGCCTCCTAGAAGTCTCCAGCGTCAACAATCAATAATGAGATCGATCAATTTGAAAAAGTTTTCAACAATGATTTGGACAGGCAGTAAACTCCCCGCACCAGCAGGGCCAGGTATGCAAACTTGCCCCAGCATATACAAGCAATATATGCTCATCGGCAAAGACTCCGCAAAAGCCTCCAAACAATCTACGACCGGACCTTCAACAGGGAAAGTGACGAATACCGGCGAACTTCAGTGCACCAATACAATGTTCAACCAGGCAGTAAAACACCATCAGGTAAAGGATTTCAGGTAAATATCGAATCTGGTCCCAACACGTTTAAAAAAATCAATCTGATTGTTGGAAGAGCGACATCAACTGCAGACACCATCCTTCACTGAAAGCTGAACGTTTGCCAATCACTTGATGGATATTTTTAAAGATTGCCCTCCCATACACTTTTCTGACTTTATCAAAGAAGTAGAAACTCGCTTTGAGGAGATATCAGCAACTACCGTTCAACGAAGAAAACACCTCATCGAAGCCACTACTGACAGATGTTTTCACTTCTCTTGTAAAAGTGACTGACATTATTATCACTGGAAGTTCTAAAAAATCAGCAGGAAGCCACAAGATTTCTAATTAGGTACTTAAAAAGTTACCAAATCTTGATGTTCTCCTGCTTGCTCACTTTAATTAACAACTTTCTGAACAACTGCTATTTTCCTGCAGCCTGGAAAATGGCAAAAATAGTCTCCGTCCCGAAGAAAAACAAAAGCGCAAAATTGGAAGGATATCGGCCAATTTCGTTGCTCTGCTGTATGAACAAGATACTAGAGGCGTTAATATTGAAGAAACTCAACGTTTTCTGCTGAGAAAGAGATGTCATACCGGAGTTCCAGGTAGGCTTTCAAAATAAACACTATACCCCACATCACCTACTGGGACTTCATAGTGATCTTACACTTAGACTCAACAAAAAGGAAACGACTATAGCGTGCTTTCTGATCATCGAAAAAGCTTTCGGCAGCGCCAGCGTTTGGATAGAATGATTATTATTCATACTCTGGAAACCTTATGTTCCTAATAACTTGGAAAGAATAGTCAAAAATTTCCTAACTCATAGTCTTTTTTATGTACAAGTAGAAAAACACGTATCATCGACAAAGGGAATTTAAGCTGGAGTCCCTAAGGATCGAAACTTGGACAGCTGCTGTTTAACATTTACATATACTGCTGATCAACCAGCCAACATACCTGGTCCAAACGAAACTCTATGCGCAATGTAGAAAATGAAATAGAGAAAGTACCCTACCAGAAAGCTGTTGGTAATCTTGTATATTTGGTTCAAGAATCAAGACCAGTACGAATATTCCAGATCTCTCACTTTCGACCGATTTCGCTTTGGGATATTCCCGAAACCGAAAAGGAATGAAAACGATCCTTCCAGATTCACAATATAAATGTCATAAAGTTCCAAAACAGTTCCACCATTTCTTCCAACCTTCCAGTTTAAATGGCAGATCTTTGCAAAAAATTTGACAGTTGTTTCCCAGAAAACAATTATTTTATAGTTGGTGATTTTGTTTGATTCAAAAAGAAAAAAATAGAATTCTATGGATTCCGTAACATTTTTTTTTAAATTCTGAGAGAGAAGAAGCAAGGGAGCCAGATGCCTGTATCTTCCCAGCCTTGGCCTTATATCCTGGAGCATTAAGGATGTATTTAGCTATTCCACTGTTCTCCTTAAAAAAGTTAACAAGTGTACAACAAATAAATTCAATTAATAAATTCAACTGATGTATGAAAGAAACTAAAATATGACTTCGTAAATGTATTATTTACATTTTGTTCCGATCCGCCAACAATCCGTCAACTACGCAGCTATCACTTTCAAAACAAATGAAATTTTTATGGAAAGATCTTTTGCTTTCCATATAGAGTCGAATGGAAAGCGAAACTCTTTTGAGAATTGGAAAATACAAATACCAAATTAAAAGCCATCCGCCACCTCTTCTGGAATAAGTTTGAAGGTATCGTATTTGCTGTAAACGATGTTAGTCGTTTTATTTCAAATCATGTTAAGTCACGTTAGAATGCAGTTAAGCGTATATTCAGATACTTGAAACGTACTACACGTTTAAAATTACGAAAAACGTCGATCATGAACGGGCTTAGTTTTCAACTTAAGTAGAGGTGTAATATCATGGGGTCTTACTTCACCAACTAACCAACCAACCACTGTCAAGCCGAGTATATGGCGTTGTCGGCAGCTGTCCAAGAAACCGAAATTGATAGTTGCTTTAAAAACCATCATATAATGCTTATAAACATACTGAGGTTCGGCATGAGTAGCCGAATAAATGACAAAACGATTGCTGTACGTTAAACATCAACTAAAGACATGACTGCTGAAAACCTTATGCAAGCATTTCTAAATAATAAACACCAACTTAAATCAAAGAACACTGTTTAATTGTGTGAATTGAAATAAAATTGTTTTTATAATATTTTTGGTTTAACTTCCCAACAAACATATTGTTTTATTAAACTGGTATTTTCCTGACTGCAAAATCCCAATAACTATATTTTTTACTTGCGACTTATCGGTACTACATATATAAGCAAGTTATGCATTCGTAAAAAAAAAACGAACTCGAGATTTTGATCAAAGTTGACATTACGATGATAGCGAAGACTAAAAAAGTGGGTCTCGCAATTCTGTCTGTCTGTCTGTCGGTTCGACTTTAGCCTAAACCGCTCGGTCGATTTTCTTCAGATATGGGTTTTGATTTTTCCCCCCACACGGTACCTGCCATACGAATTTTTTTCGAAATTTTATAAATATTTTTTTTCTCAAAAACTGTTCGACCGAATTAAGAAATAAAAACACAAAAAAAATTCATTTAGTTAAAGCTAGGTTGAAAAAAAATTTTCCGAAAAATGGTAATTGAAGGTACCCCCCATGGAACCATTTTTTTTGTTTTTGATTTTTTCAAAAACGGTACCACCGATTTTGATCATTTTTTTTTTTGCTAAGGCTCTTCAAAAATTTAAATAGAATTGTGTATTCAAATTTTCAAAAAAGATTTTTTTTTGATTTTTAAAAAAACTTCATTTTTTTTTTCAAAACTCAATATTTCGATTTTTGAACTTGATAAATAAGAGTTTCTTAATATAATCTACAAGATGTGAGAAAAAAAAAACATCATTTTACCTTAAAATAAAAAACCCATCATACAAAAAAATGTTAAGAAATTAAGAAATTTTCAAAAATCGTATTTTTCTCGAAAACGGCACCTAGAATTTTGATAATTTTTTTTTCTTTCAATTAATTCTTATGATCTTTAATTTATTAAAAAAAAATTGAAATTAAGATATTACAGCTTGTACCTACCATAGAAACATTTTTTCGAATTTTGAATTTCTCATTATCCGCATAACGGATCTTAATGAAATTTTTTATAGAGAAGTTGCTAAAAAGTCTAAAACACATTGCATTTCAAAACTTTAAAATAAATATTTTTTGAATTTTTGAAAAAAAATCTATTTTTTTTTTTTTGAAAATTCGATATCTTAGAAACGGCTCAATATTTTTGTTTTTAAATTTAATTTTTATTCGAACAATAATAAAAACTTTAAATTGGCGTACCAATTTTTTTTTTCTTAAAAATCTTTTACAAAGTTTGTATATAAAAGCTTTTTTTTTTAAGAAACCACTAAAACGACTTCTAATTTTTGTTCTTGCAAAAATTCATATTTGCATAGCATTCTGTAAAAGAATTTAAAAAATTAATTTTATCCTTATGAACAGTTTTCTCTAATAACATTCGTTTTTAGAATTCCTAGTCTACTACATAGGAGCAAGTTCGTGCGACCCAGTGGTGCATTTTATTTTATATTTGTTTGAGGACAGCTTTCGTACGGTAGAAAACCTTAATTTATATTACATTTCTCTTTTCAAAAAAGGCTGTAAGACTTTCCAATAATTTTACTACTTTAAAATAAGTTTTACTTAAGGTTTTATTTCAATAAATCTTATTCATAAACTGCACTAAAAGAAAGCATATTGATTGATTATTAAGTAGTAAGGTAGCTTCAGAATCAATCGATTGTTTTACTGGCAAAATGTCTAAGAAATTTTAGGACAAACTGGTTAAAAAAATTTTAAATGTCAAACTGATGAGTTTTAGAATCAGATATCTTATAGCCCTCAGCATAATGGTTGGTGTGTTGAACTGAAGAAGATTGATTCCCAGCTGCTGCAAAAACGTTTTTCAGAATTGTACTTTCTCTTGCGAGGAAGTGACAAATCCAGGTATCTACTCATCATAAATTTGTATGTACCCTGAATTCCTGCTACAGGTTGAGTGAGAGTTATAAGTCACTAGGTTAAGGCTCTCTTTGATCTATTCGCCCTTAATTTATTTATATTATTTGTGTCTTATAAGTTATAACTAACTACAGGCAAATTTTACATGCCGAGATACAAATTCTGTGCGTAAGTGGCAATCTAAACGTATTTAAATATAAAAACAGCATATTATTTAAAAGTTTGCCAAAAAATAAATAGTAAAATAAACTCTTAGGGTGGGAACGCACTTGCGATTTCAATCGCGCGGTTTTCAAATCGGTAAAATAGAACACATGAGTTTAAATGAGAATGAACGCACTTGATACTAAAAAATCGTGATGATTTAGAGTTATTTAAATTTTAATATCACACAAGCAAAATATATTTTTTTTATTATAATTAAATTATTCTTTAAAATTAATTAATTATTCTTTAAAATTAAAATAATAAATATAATTGAGCAACGCGTTAAGATTGTTGAAGCCTTTTACGAAAATGGGCGTTCAAATCAAAATGCATTTCGTGCACTTCGTGATTTTTTTGGTCAGCGTAATCGACCAAATGTGTCCACAATAAAGGATTAATAAAGGAATTATTTTTAATTTATACAATGTATTCTAAATATTGTACATAAACTTAATCAAAGTCACTTTTGCTTTAACATATCCCGTAGCAAATAACACAACCACTGACCGGTACGAGCTTTTAATACAGTTTTTAATGATAATTACATACGTAATAGTGATAGATGAAATTCCAAAAATGATCGGACCAGTGAACGTGTACATTGCAATATTTAAAGATTTAAAAAAAAACACTACACTTCATTAAGCTCTTCAATATTCCAAAACCGCTTAAAGAAGCCAAAGCAATACAAAAGTAAAATTATAAAAAAATATAAGCAATAGGTACAAAATATTGATAAATGAAATATTTATATACAAATTAAAAAAAAGGAAAAATAATTCAACACAAACAGTTAAATATTTATCATTGCACACTCATTAGCAGCAGGAAGCTTTTAACTTTCAATAACAACCTGGGTCTTTTATCTGGTAAACGATTACTGCCGACACGCTCTCGAAACGGCGAATTTCCAAGTCCCTATAAATTGGTATACACAATATAACAGTTCTTTAATTAATCTCATCAATGCTAGTTTGTAAAATTTGATTACAAAAAAAAAATTATAAAAACAACAAGTGTTACTTCAAAACCATTTATGATTTGATTTTTTAGTGTAATGATGCTATATATACAAATTAGTTAAATAATGAACTCAAAATTAAATTGAATTTAAGACCGAGCGCAATCAATTTGACCAATCGACAATAAAACAAAGTGGTGTAATTAATTATTATGTAATAAAGTTCAGAAACCTGATTGGGTGGAGCCCTGGATATAATGCTCGTGCTATGGCGTCGTCGAGTTAGATGACTAGGCGCTGTTGGGCTGTCCTGAAAATGATTAACTTCAAACATAAAGCGGAAAGCATTCAGTAGGTTGCTTTTCAAAAATGCAATATCGAAACAAAAAAAAATAAAAACCAATATACATTAAACACTGTTAATTTAAAAAAAAATTATACAATATTAGCTTAATATAGTTCTCAGGAACGATTTGTATCTACGCGCACATGACATTTATCTTTCTATATCCAAAGACGATTGTACATGTTGTGATGAGATGAAAGCTACAATATTTAAGTATGGGTTTATAAAGTAAGTAAATGTTTAAGAAAGTTCGCTTAATTGCCGAGAAAGCTGAAAAATCAAACATGTTTTAGAGAAATCAAAGAAGTGGGAGCTGTTTTAATTTCGAAATTCAGTTAGTTGGAAGACTAACGTAATGCTGGACATATTTGGCTTACCCTTGCCTTGCGGTTATGTAGACGTTTTATTTTATTTAAATGGACTTCAACAAGCTTTAGGAAATCGTCAATTTGTTGTTTGGCCGCATCTGGGCTTGGCTCACTATAGATGTCACATCTCGAGCATCCATGTTCTAAGATTTTGTTCATTGCAACGATATCCTTGGGTAAAAGATACATTCGATACCGCCAGTATTTTAAGCTCTAACGGAAAGAAAAAAATAAGAATTTCAGTACTAAAATTACAAATATTATATTATTTAAAACTTATTATTACATCAAGCAAAAGATAGTCAGTATCTCCGCGAGTGCAAATGTAGTGGTCCATATAGTTCCAGTTGAAGTGTTCTAGCTTTTCTGTTGTAAAATTCACGCCTGAGATTTCATAAGTATCATGCTGCGGGGCATGGAAGCGATAACGATAATCCACGTTTATCGGTGGATATGGATGCCTGAGAATTAAAACAAACAAAAAATGTACATATCTAACAAAGTTGTTAAATTTAATTGAAATAATTTAAAAATAATAATATTCATTCTCATTTATACATTTTATTTACGTTACGTATTAGGAGAATATTAACGATTTTCCATTTTTATTTTGAACAATAAGGCTAGGAACGCACATGCGATTTTTTGTCGAGGCGATTAAAAAATCGCGGTCGCTACAAATTATTGTCATGCACTCACTCGTGATTTTTTCGTGCGATTATTTAATCGCAAACTAATAAAACACACTACTTTTAATTTGAGTGCACTCATTTGCTACAAATAAATAGCAACGATTAAATATTTTTTTTTCTTATTTAGCTCAATGTGACAGATAATATGGTGATATTGAATTTCTCCATTTTGTATTTTTATACAAAATTCTGGGTCCAACTAGTTTCAGTAATTCCTTGAAGCATTCAATACTCATTTTATAGTACGAGTATATTGCACACATTTCTGTGGCTGTTGTTTTAAACTATCGTGGATCTTATGTAAATGACCGTTAAGTAACCTTAAAAATATTTTTTTTTTGAAAATTCAATATATATGGAAAACTCGATTTTTCCAAACTTGTCACCTAAGGTTTTTAAAGGGAATAAAACATTTGTTTCATTTAAACGTACGACAAACACATTGCAAGAAAAATGAAACAAATTGCGACCTTTAAATCGTCACGATTTGTTGATATTAAGTGCGTTCATTCTCATTTAAATTCATGTGTTCTATTTTTGCGACTAAAAAACCGCGCGATTAAAATCGCAAGTGCGTTCCTAGCCTAACACTTCCCAATGAAACCCATTTTAATACTGACAAGAATCTTATTAAAAAGTCGCAAGCGCGTGCAGGATTATTTAAATCCATTTGATCTATTTAATTTTGCGACAAGAAAAAAATCGCTTGAAAAAATAGAACTTGTTTCATTTTTATAATATCTACAATTTTTAACGGCGTCTGTTTTATATCTTGCGGCTAACAAATCGTGCGATTGCAAATCACAAGTGTGTGAATACCAATTTCTTAGTGCGACTACGATATTTAATTTTTTTTTTAAATTAAATCGCAAATGTGAGCATATCCGTTTGAGTGAATATTTTTCATTTTAACTTACGACAATCGCATCGCTAGAAAAATGAAGCAAATTTCGACTTTTAAATCATCACGGTTTTTTGGTATCAAGTGTGTTCATTCTTATTTAAACTCAATAAGAAAATTATACTTTTCTATAATTTCATTGTATACGCTTTAAGTTAATGAAAAATTTGACAAATTTGACAAATTTGTCATGAAATTCTGTCGGTCACGAAATTTTATTACTTCCCAATTTGAACTACAGCTTAAAGGGCTTAATTCTTTTTTACAGTTTTTTAATCACGATAGTATGTTCATTTGTGCATTTTGGTATTTTTTTTATAAGAACTTTGACAGAATTTTGGACTGAAATTCACAGAAAATCAGAGTTCCAAACTTTATCCTCAAAAGCTTATTTAACAAAATAAGGAATAGAGGCGGAGTAAGCTTTATCAGGTTCAAGGGAGGTTTAAAGCAGTTGTAGTATCTATGTAAATGTCAAAAAGGAATCTAAACAATTTTGTTTTGCCTTTTTGTTACTAAGACAAAATGGATAGTTATTTTGCATTTATAAATGATGTACATTTGTAAACGCTCTAACTGGAAGAAGTACAATGCCAAAGCAGTCAAACTCGTTTTAGTCCCATGACACCGAGGGATGCAGATTTCCGCTCGAAGTATCGATTTTCGAAAGAAAATATGATGAAATTAATAGCTATAACCCGGCATTTCTTATGCGGTATTGAATGAAAATGGAAATCAGCTGGGTTTCGTTTACGTTTATAAGAACCAGGTTTTAGATTGATGAGTTTTTTGATAATATATTTGACATAAGGAAGGCGTTTCTAAAAAAATAATTTATTAAAAAGGATTTGTTTGACGTGGCGTAAGCCCGAAGTAAGTGCTTTGACTCAGTTAAACTATCCCGAGGACCGAGTATCAGTAAAATCTAATAAATGAGGCTAGTTGTGTTTAAATGCATCCATGCAATCGAAATGAAGACAAAGGGGAAACAAAGATAAAAAATCGCTTTAGTGTAAAAGCACTTTTAGAAAAAGAACTTACCACTGGACTTTGCTACGTAACATAAAGTTTGTTAGACTGATGTTTAATCATTTTGATACAACATTAAATTTGTCCACCTACATACATGTATTCGAACAGAGATGTTATCTGATTAAAAATACTACAACTATTTGCTCGGACCATTGAAAGGGGCGTTCGCGTTCTTAAATTTGTTTAAAAAGCACGGCATGATGAATATTTGATGGATGAAAAACATTAGCGTTCATATTCATCACACATGCTGTCAAACATCACTTCTCATTAGAATTTTGACATTGAAGAACCAACTCAGATCATAGATGAAATTTTACATGAGTAAATTTACTTGATTTTAATTTTCCAAGACTGCAGATTAATCTAAAATAATCCATCTGAATTACCGCTATTACTTATAAAACTCATTTTTATATATGTATTATATTACGATGTGCACAGCTCAAGAACTACATGGATGGAAAATAAAATTTTTTTCCGGCTTGACAAGCATGCATTAACATTCTCAAACAAGCAGCCAAAATATCAAAACATTTTTAAATCCATCCAGAATGCTTGAAAAGGCCACTAGATGGAGCGTTCCCACTATCATCATCATCATTATCATCAAACGTATTTAAGAATGTGAACGTGGCTACAGGGAACGTTTACCTTACACCCACGTTTTTGATTTTCCCTACCGCCGACATACATAGATGTTTAGATAGACATCAAAACTAATTGCCTTTTTACTTAAAAAAAAGGTCTATATTATACAAACATGAAAAAATCGTTTTGAATAATTTATTTTATTTGAAAGCAGCTCCAAGTATTTTAATAGACTTTTTTTGTACGATCTTTTTTATCTACTCAACAACATAAAACAATTTTTAGTTAATTTATTACTAACAATACCTACCGTAGGACAATTTTGTGATTTTTCACTTCAAAAAAATGTATACAGAAGACTATACAAAGTTTATAAATCGTTGCATATGCATATCAAAACTTTCAAATAAATATTTTTTGGATTAAAAAAATACCTTTAAAAACCGATTTTGTAAAAAATCTAGATCCACATGGTTCAACTATTACTTTATAAACTGTTGTCAAAGAGTTAAATATTTAATATTCAGCAAAACGTTATTTAGCGCCATTGAACTACTCGAACTTTGTGAAATCAGACAAAATTGAGAAATTTATCAAAATTTAGGAATAATATAACGAATACAATTAAATCAAGTATATTTTTACCAATTTTTAAGAAATTTTTGAAATAAAATATTTGAAGTTCACTGAGGTGTATGCCTATTTATTTTAACAACTATAAAAACTGTAGTTGTCTAATTTAATTATTCATTGTCTTTTACACTCAACGTGCACTGTGGCGTATACGTATTTTTTTTCGAGCAACAGACTAACAATCGAATAATTTATGACGTATTAATCGTTTTTTTTTTTTGACGAATCATTAAAATCTTAAGGTACTTCTTAAACTGTTGAGTTTCTACTAAATTCTCAATCAATAGGGAATTTTCAGACTGTAGATGGTTTTTAAACTGTCAAATGTTTTTTGCATTCTAACTTATTTTTAAAACAGACCCCGGCAGCTTTTTAATAGAAAGTTCAAGGTGGAAAGTTTTACAAACTGTTGGAAGATTATGGAACTGTGCAACGTTCCGAAATTTTGAATAATTATCAAATTGTTTTGATTGCTTTTCAAACTTTTGGAATCTTCCCAAACTTGGAGTTTCTTAAACTTAGGGGAGATTTACAAACTTAACGATACTGATTTTACTGTCATAAGATGGTTTAAGAAGGTTTCGACGGAACCAAAAATACAATCAAGACAAAATCGAAAAAAGGAAGCAATCCAAAATTATAATGAAAGAAAAAGAACTAAAAAGAGCTATACATAGATACAAAAATAAAGATATGAAAAGTAATGTAGAAAGAAATAAAATGCACGACTGGATCGCACGAACTTGCTCTTATGTAAAAGTACTTTGGAATTTAAGATACATTTTATATACATTAAACATGGATTTAATGAGATAATAATGTTGAAATGCATAAAATTGCCGTCTAATTTCTAGAAAAGTATGAATTTATGCAAACAAACTTTAAAAAAATCGTTTTATTATTAAATAAATTTTTTAAATAAGAAATTTCTTTAAATTTTTCAAGACAAAAATGTGGGATGCGAATTTTTAGTATTTAATAATATTGATTTCAGGAAATAATTTCAAAAAATAATCGTTCATAGGTTTTGAAGATATTTATTTTTTAAACAAACAAAATTTTTTTCAAAAAAAACCCAACAAATATTTTTTCGAATATTTTTATAAACAATATTATTTTAAACTTAAGGGGACTCTTGGTGAAAATTTTTGGTTAAAATCCTTAGAGCCGTTAATGAGAAAGTCGAAAATCAAAAAAACCGTTCTATGACAGTTACCGTTAATAACATTTTGCCCCAAAGTTTTTTTGTCGAAAATATAGCCCATGTCCATAATATCACACATAATTTTTTTTTTATCAAAATCGTTAGACCCGTTTTCGAGATAAATAAGATTTTGCATTACGGGTGTATGGGGGGTACCGTTAGTTTTGGAGCTAAAAAAAAATTTCAAATTGTTCTTCTAGGGAATCACCGAAGACCCTTAAGTACCGAGTTTGAAGCAACAGTAGCTTAGACTGTAGATCGAGGTACAGACATACAGACAGAAGACGGAATTGTCGGACCCACTTTTTTCGTCTTCGCTATCATCGTAATGTCAACTTTGATCAAAATCTCGAGTTCGATTTTTTTTTCAAATGCAGAACTTGCCCTACCTATATCTCAAGTAAAAAATATGTATTTCAAAAAGTTTATTACAATTTTAAAATGGTAAGTTGGTTCGGTATGCAGGAGCACCACATAGTTTTTTAACATTCTCATAGAGAACAGATATATTAGCCGTGTTTTTTTTGCAAGTCCATATAGAATTGTAAAAAAAACGACATCGGGATTAAGAGTTTTCTTTTCCAAATAGTTGGAAGCACTGTGTACGCTATGACATTTGTCAGCTGTATTGACGACTAGCATCAACCAATCCAAAAACGTCACTTTTGACTTCTCTGAACAAATTATCGATAACGTATAGATAATACTATTTTGGCATCACCATTTTTATCGGGTCTTAGCTAACACTATATAGATTTAAGTAGTTGTTGCATTTGCATGTAAAGCGCTTAATCCCGATGTCGTTTTTTTCTACAATTCTATATGGACTTGCAAAAAAAACACGCCTATTGTGTAGGTGCCAATCTTCAATTTGAAAATGAAAATCTTAACATTATTTATCTCTGAATTTGGTTTAAAGATAATTATGGATAAGTGTCATCCAACACTTGATCTCTTTTCTTAACACAAAACACAACGAAGTGGCTCTGAGACAAACCTCAATTAGTAAGCGAACTTCAGTAGCTCATGAATCTCTCATCATATGCCATTAAGCCCACAGGTAAAACGAGAATATTGTGTTCAAAACGGCGCGCTCCAGCGCTAATTTGGTCACTGTGGGAGAATCAAGCACATTACTGGATGTTTTGTTCGTCAACGATATAAATACGAGTAATGTTCTTCTTTATATCTTATAATTACCTTACCTTTGAATATAGCTTTGCCTGTCCTATTACTTCATACGAGGTTAGAGATTTTAAAAATATTAATTATGAATGTCTCGGGGGGTAAATTGGGATCTTATGTTATTAATTATAACATCCTCACACTCTTAAATCATCATGTCCCCCTTAAGTGTAAGACCGTTCAACCAGGTCAACGACCTTGGTTTACTAATGAAATAAGATCTCTTAAACGTGATCAAGCGTATAAGCTGATACCACATTTAGTACTGTTAATAACTCTTGTGACTTTCCATTATTAGTTGAAAATACTTTTGAGTTCTGTTTTGTAGATTCCAGTATCATAGTTGAGTGTTTCTTGTCCATTAAGTCAAACGCTATTGGAATTGTCGGAGTTCATCCTGTGTTCATCAAGTCAATACTATCTGTGATTTTGCCTTATGTTTTCAATACTATTTTTATGACTGATGGTATTTTTCCAATGCAGTGGAAATTGGCTAAGATAATACCTGTTTCTAAAAACCGAAATGAAGATGTTTAAGACCTATTGCCGTCTTTCCGTGTCTTTCCAAAGTGTTGAGTTCTTCAAAAGGAAATAGCGATTCATCTTGTAATGCATAATATCCTTTACCCTTTCCTTTCGTCAAAAGCATAGCTGCAGCTCTGCTTTTATAAACATTGTTGATGATATGAGACGGGCTCTTGACGAGGATCTTGTCACATAGCTCGGACCTAGCTAGCTGTCTCCAGTTTCGCACGTCAACTTGGTTGAGGTCCTCTCCACTTGTGTGTGCCACCTGAGTTGTGGTCTTCCCTGCACCGCGCCGTCCCTCGGGGTTGGATTCGAAGACTTTCCGGGCCGGAGCATTTGAGTCTATTTGACTAGGTCAGTATTGCTGTACAGCCCGTACAGTTCATGTTTATATTTTCTCTTCCACTCCCCGTCTATGTAGACGGGACCAAAGATAACACGAAAATTTTCTTCTCGTAACATTCTAAGACGTTCTCATCGACTTTAGAAAAAAGTACATGTTTATGAACAATATACAAGGACCGGGGATGATGAGAGTTTTATAGAGGGACACTTTAGTTGCTCGAGAGAGGACTTTGCTACTCAATTGCCTTCTTAGTCTAAAAAAAGGAGCGTTTGGTAAGAGTTATTCTCCGTTTTATTTCAGAGCTGGGGTTATTGTCTGAATTTATAGCGGCGCCTAGGTATACAAAGTCCTTAACTATCTCGAAATTATAGCTGCCTATGGTAATGTTCTGTCCAAGACGTTGGTGTTGTTTTTCCTTTCTTGTTGTCAACATATACTTGAGGTCTTGCCCTCATTTACCGCTAAACCCATCTTTTTCGCTTCCGTCTCAATGCTCACAAATGCACCACTGACATCACGCTTTTGAAAGATTATGCTTTTTGTGTTAATGCGTGAGTTTAGCACTATTCTTTCAAGAACGATGTTAAAGAAGAGAAGTCGCACGACAGAGCATCGCCTTTCCTAAAACCTTTTTTGACATCAAATGCATCGGTGAGATCTATTCCGACCTTGATGGAGCAGGAGTGCGCTCTTCATCGTCATACTGCACACATGGACAAGTTTGTTCCTATAAATCGATGACCTATGAAATCGATGAAAAGGTGGTAGGTTGAAGCTCCTATGTTTTTTATGAATATTTGATCGATGGTGGACTTCCTGGTCTCAAGCCGCACTGAATTGTACCTATCAGGTTGTTGACGAAAGGCTTCAGTAGTTCACATAATTCGGCAGAAAGGATCTTGTTCGCAATGTTCAGGAGACTTATGCCTCTGTAGTTGGAGCAGTTCAGAGGGTCTCCTATCTTGAGGATCGGACAGACAATGCTGAGGTTCCATTCATCGGGGTGGCATATTTTCCAGATGACCTGATGCATACGTACTCCCAACCAAGTGTTCGCCTGCCGCTTTGAACAAGTTCAGCAGCGAGGATTCGATATAGCTAACTTTACTTTGTTCAGGTCGGTTGGGCGGTATTGTTGAACTGCGTCCCCTAAGTCAAATGGTACTATCTCTATAACAGCGGAATTTTCTTCTTCATCGCCGTTATAAGGTTTGCAGAAATGGTCCTTCCTACTACGATGTTCCCGTGATTCACACGCAGGCTTCGGCTTCCTTGTGATGTTTTCTTTTTTGGTAAAACTTCCGAACCTCATTCGTTCTATGACATTTAAAATAGTTCATATGTACATTTAAACATTGTCTAATATATAGTCTTTCTTTGTTTTATAATAATTTCGAAGCTTTTAACGATATTATAATTTTGTATCTTACTGTTAAAGCAAACGAAATAAAAATAAATCTAAAAATCTCGTGTCTGCCATTTCTTCCTACCTTCTTTTGGGAAAGTGTTTATTGTTATTTGGCAGCACTTTTATGCATTATAGAGAAATGGATAAGAGGTCAGTACGATCGGGTTTTTTTAAGTTTTAATTTGTGCAGGGTTCAGTCTGTCGAAAGAATTCGGACTAAATTAGGATGTTTATAGTAAGTAAATGATCGATCTGATTGGCGATCACTGAGTAGATTGGTACATTTAGAAACTACTGCTACTGATCCAGTTTTCAACAAAAAACACCCACTTATATGTATACGAATCTTACGTGAACAGGAAACAGACAAATATCTTCATTTATGAAATATTTCAGAAACAAATTAATATTACAACTGTTAAAAGGACTTTATAAAGTTAATGCAGCATTTGATTGTTATTAATAGAACTTACGTAAAACATAGTTTACTTGTATAAATAAATAAATAGTCATAAAGTTAATTTTTAATGAAAAACCAGTAAAATCTGATTTAAATTCTCACCTTGGTTTGTAGCCTGTTACAGTTATTACTGAATCCCTCAAAGATATCTTGTGAAATATCCTTCCAATTGAAAGCAAATATTCCTTTGTTATCTCTGAAGGCGGCTTCATTTTTAACACCGAAGATTGTTGATTCTGTTGTTTTTGTTTCAGACCACCACAACAAGGAGCCTGAGATGGACCTTGAATTTTATCTTCCAATACTATCAATTGAAATCCTTGAGCTAAACGTTGCGATACAATCTCCTTGAAGACCTCCTCAGTTGTAAGGGGTTTGCGATAAATAGCCCGACTATTAGCATAGTCAGAGTTAACATCGTCGGGCAACAAAGTATAATCCGAAATAACATAATCGTTGTGAAGAGAACGCTTATCAGGAAAATAGTCCGTTGTTATTGGAAGACATGCTGGTATAGTTAATGACTTCCAATCAACGCCTAAAAATTTAATTAAAGAAATGAAAAAGAATTTAAATTTTTTTTTGTCAATATAAATTTAATATTGTAGAAGCCATCGCCATTAACAATCGAAAATTAAAAAGAATAAGTCGGTAAACCAACGGGCTAGAAGATTCTTTCTTTAGCTGTTAACTTAAATTCTATAAGGCTCACAGTGGTTTAGAAATCATGAGTACAATTGTGTGCAGAGTATGAAAAAAAAAGTACAGAACTGTAAAATAATAATTTAAGATTCGTGCAAATAAACTAAAATATGTGTCGCTCAATTTAATAGTGAAGTATCTCCATACAAATGAATTTCGAGATAATAAGGTTTTTGCGAAATGATGAATAGACAAAAAAACAAAATCAATGCTCTTTAGGTTAATATTTTGTATTATTCGTAAAAAGTACAAGATTATAATAACCTTTACAGATTTTATTAATTATTTTATTAAACGGATTTGTGACTTACTTAATTTTTATAGTTAAATAATAAAATCACTTCAAGAACAAAAAACATTAATTATCGGAAATATAATTCGTATTTGGAGTAGATTCTCTTTTATATTGAAAGATATTAACAAATATAATACCATTAAGCAAAGAAATCCATTTTAAAAAAAAATGGATTTACACCACTTTTATAATGAACGACACATATATAAATGAAATTATGAATTGTGAATACTTTCTAAGATCTGAAGTAACTTTTGATATTTATGGTTCAATGTTTAACAGAGATAGTTTAACTAATGTGTGTATGAATATGGCAATTGGCAGTATTCATGCGTTAGTTGTGCTTGAAATAAATGGAAACGAATTGAAAAAGTTGTTAACTACTGCGCTAGAAACAATAAATAATGTTTTATTTACCAAAATAAAACAGTGCTACTTACTTATATCTTCTACATACATATAGATTCATTGTTTTAAAATAAATTTCCCAGGATAAAAGAATTTTTCGGTCAAATTAATAAAATAAGACAAAAGTCATTGTATGCATTTTTTTAAAAGGTTTAGAGTTGACAACTGATTAAAAAGTTTACCATGGTACTGGTATGTTTCTGGCTCAATGCAACCATGGACTAGATAAAGGACATTATTGAGATTTGAGGATACCTATCTAGTTCTGGCTTATCCTCGGAAAATACTTTTTTGGACGAACTGGACAATTTCTCGAACATATCACTAAGGAAGATTCTATAATGTATTCGGAATTCAAGATGACATCTAGTATCTTATTTCCCCACTTCCCGTTCCTCTCCTTCCAACTACCTTACTTACATATATACAGTGTCGGACAAAACTAAAGCACGAAAAAATATCACATTGGAAACATACGAATAAAAAGTGAAAACACTCGTTATACTTTTATATTTTTTATTTTTTCTTAATTACAACATATTATTCTATATTTTACAGCTTTTAATTTGATTTTAAATCTTAACATATTTCTAAAAAATAAAAATTGTTCAAAACTCATTAAAAAGTAGCGCGACAAAACTAAAGCACATGTACCATATTTCTGTTTACGGTTATCGAATTTTACCGCTTACTTCTTAAATGCTACTACCTTCACTTGTTATTTTGTCAAGCATGTTCTAGGCAAAACAAAAAAAATTAATCGCGGATCTTTGCACCATGCTAACGGTCAAAGATAATGAAGAATTTAAAATTTAAATGAAAATTGTTAAAATGGCGCGGAATAAATATTCCAATAAATTAAAAGAAAAAATAGTGCCCGACTTTCAAAGCGGTGAATCAATTACATTTATTGGCAATAAATATGGTACAAGCCATACGGTTATTTCTCGGATAATAGCTCGATTTCGTGCTCGGGGTAGTGTTCAAACAGTGCACAATGGTGGTAGACCTCGAAATACCACGTCGCATTGCGATAAAAGAATAATGAGGTTAATCAAAAAGGACCCTTATATTACCCTAAAAAAAATAAAAAAATAATTAGACTTATAAATCTCTTGTAGAACGATCTGGCGAAGAGCGGTTGATAGTGGCTGGAAAGCTCGTCGTATGCTGTAAAAAGGGCCATTTATTTCCCTTAATAATAAACGTGCAAGACTAAACGCACCTTAGCTGGACTAGGGGGGACATTACTGTCTGGGGATGTTTTTCCAGTCAAGGGATCAGGCCACTTCATAAGATAAGTGGTATAATGGATCGTTTCATGTACCAGGAAAGCCTTCAAAACGTCATGCTTCCGTATGCGGAGGAGAATATGCCGTTGCGATGGATCTTCCAACATGACAACGATCCGAAACATACCGCTAAATTGGTGAAAGATTGGCTTAATGAAGGTGATATCATGGTTATAAAGTGGCCAGCGCAATCCCCTGATCTCAACCCAACGGAAAATCTATGGGAAATGGTAGATTAGAGTATTGATCGAACGAAATGTAACAATTTTGACTCGCTACTTGACAACAAGTACAAACTGTCTGGGAAAACATCCCCATACAAATAATTGACAATCTCATTGCATCCATGCCTCGTCGATGTGATGCAATTATCAAAAATAATGTTTACGACACCAAATAGTAACATTAAAACTTTTTTTTTATTTATTTTGTATATGAAATCAAAAATGTGCTTTAGTTTTTTCGCGCTAATTTTTAATGAGTTTTGAACAATTTTTATTTTTTAGAAATATGTTTAGATTTAAAATCAAATTAAAAGCTGTAAAATATAGAATAATATATTGTGATTAAGAAAAAATAAAAAATATAAAAGTATCACGAGTGTATTCACTTTTTATTCGTATGTTTCCAATGTGATATTTTTTCGTGCTTGAGTTTTGTCCGACACTGTATATCCTAAGGAGCAAAATGATAACTGAGTTAGATGATGTGGCTTGTTGTATCATTATCTCTTCGAAGCTAACTTTTTCATTCTTAAACTCAGTTCACATTTTGATTCGTATTATGTTGGCGTGATGCAGCCAGATGGAACGTTGTGTAGCTTGCATGTTTTTTTTTATGAGATAATACACACATACATACGACGAGAAGGTCAGATGTGTCTTTCCATTGTCTCGCTACTTTGGCCTTATGAGTGATTGAGTTGAATGCGCACCATAATTGAATCGATGAGTGAAAGAACAATACAAGCGCCAAAAATTGAGATTTGCGATGAAAATGCAAAAATGCTCTACGTGTGTAAACCTACTTATCAGCAAAATTATATTTCATTAGAGAGTCGATTTCATTCAAAACTAGGCTACCATATTTGCTCATTGAGTGAAAGAACATTACATATCCGGCGCTTATACTGTTCTTTCACTCAATCTTTGCAATCTTCATTTTATTCATAGTCATCCATTTATACACAAAACGTTTTAAAAAGATTTATCACTACTTCCCTGTTCGAGGTCATTCATTTTTACCTTGTGATAGAGACTTCGGAACAGTTAAAAAGTCTACAAAAAAAATCGATCGTATTTACCTTCCCAAAGAATACTATCAGATAGTCATTAATTCAAGGAAGAAAAATTCGTTTACCATAAAAGAAATTAATTACAAAAATATTATAGACTTTAAGAACTCGTGGCTCAGTTTTTTTAAAAAGACAACCAAATCTGTTGATCAACGTAAGATAAATTTTGCAGTATCACTTTATAACCAGTTCGAATATTGCAGTGAATGCCCTGGCTTTGTTACAACAACCGACTTGGGCACAATATATCTACAGGTCGCAGTGCAATTAATCCCCAATACAACAACCGACTTCATAGAGGGTTTTATATCACATGGCTTTAAATTACTTAAGCCAAAAGTTAATTTACAATTACCAACTGAAAGGTCATACCACGAACCTGTTCCTATAAATGCAAAGAATATAGCAGACATTAAGAAAATAATGCAGTATTTATCTGGAGAGACTTTGAAATTTTACTACCATAATAACATCATGGAAAACAATATGTAATGATCTTGCAAAATGTTAATATTATTCAACAAATTGAAATGTTTAAGTTTATTATGATTTATTTAGGTAATAAAACAAATGGAAAGAATTTAATCATGTGTTTTTTTACATTGAGTGAAAGAACCGTACAAGTTCAGCGTTTTTCTTTCTTAATATTTCTTTACAATTTACACCTTTACTAAAAACTCTCTTACCAATATAATGGGAAGGTGAGAAACTTCAAATCCATCATACATCATAATATGCTAAAATAAATTGTTTACCTGTAAAACATTAATTTGTGTTTTTCTCCAAAGTAGCTTTTTGCACTTATACTGTTCTTTCTCTCATCGATTCAATTAAATCCCCTCACTGGAGTTGAGCTTGGAGTACAAAATTCTTTACAATTTTGAATTTCATATCAGATGTTTTTTTTTTTGCAAGTCCTTACAGAATTCGACGAAATAGTACATATATGTAGATACGAGTACAAAATGACTCAAGTCGAAATTTCAAAAATAAACCCAGCAACTTTTTTCAAAGTCAACAAGCGACTACTACCGATTCTCAGATTCTAACAAAAAAAAACGAAGGTTCACAAGGAAATGAGTGACATTTCAATTTTACAATTTTTTGACATTTCAGAAAAATGCTGTAAAGCGGTAATTCCAAATACTCACATTCGCTTAATGATGGTTGAGGCTAGCAAATCTTGTATTTATTCATCACTTTAGGGCTATTTAATTTTTCACACACAAATTGTCATCATTGGAAAAACCATTAGATTTTTTTTTAAATCGCTTACCATTGAACTTGAAAGAAGTTCGATCACATTAATACGAGTATATACATATGTACATATATGTATGTATATGTATGAATGTTACTGAACGCACTAAACCCACTTTTTCCACATGCAATGTATGTACATATGTATATGAGAAAAACAAAATGGTGATAAGGGATCCCTTAGCTTTAAAATCATATTTTAAAAACCTTTTCGTGTCCCAAACAAGCCTTTTATGCCTGTTCGATTAATTCCTACTAAAAAAAAAACACAAATTTCAAACAATTTTAGTAAAAAAATATGTCAAAGTTCATACGTGACACATGAAATTTTTATTTGCCTGTCAATACTGCCAACGGATCTACCATTAATGTCGATTTCCTTTACACACTAGGGATTTCGATCCCTTGTCAATTTTTTTCTGTTGGTGTCCGTATTTCGTATACATGTACCTAAATCCCTCTTCAAATACATACATACATACGTATTCGAAGAATTTGATCTTTGTCAAAAAAATCGATTTTTTGTTGGTGTGAAGGAACGTAAAATCTGTTGAGATCGAAATCTTCACACAGAAATTGATTTCTCGTGTGTAAAGGAAATCGACATATGTATGTAAGAAAAGAAAACCATGTAAAAGGACAATTTTCAATCTGACAACTGTCTGACAACGAAACTGTCAGACTGGACAAAATCTGTCAACCGAGTGAACGGACAATTTATCATTGTAAGCTAGTTGGTTATCGTGCTCATTGGAAGACATTGACACATCTAACAATATTGACAGATCTGACAATCGTCCGTAGGTTCTTATCTTCATAACAAATATTGATGGTGATTTTAAATATTTTTGCATTTGCTAAACAGTCTCCCATTCCATTATACAAAGCGGGGCTATTGTGAATAAAATTTCTTTTTAATTTTATAGTAACTTGCTAAATCCATATGACATCTGCATTTTGGTCAAAACAAATTTCTTGCCATTTTTAAATTGTGTTTTTTTTTTTTTTTTGTAAAATTAGCTAATTATTTTTCAAAGTAAATAAAATAATATAGAATGTTTTCGCAAGACCAAGATTTCAATATGTTCAGCTTTGTGCAGAAATGTGCGATGTATTAAGTTCCGAGCAAATCCTTTTAAAGGTAAACGTTTGACAATACAACAGTTTAGACAATACTTTTCGTGCTTTCAATAGAAAAATGCTTTGTATGTCTCAATTATCTATTTTTTCATATTTTTTGTTAAAATTGTTTTTGTTGGTATTCCGAATTCTTTCGTTTTCGTCCTTTAAATGAACTTCATGCTAAAACAAAAAATCACTATCTGAAAAATGGTAAAATTTTATTATTAAAGAGATATTATTTCTGTTTCTACGCATTCAAAATTTGCTTAGCCAGTAACATTTCGTAATTTGAAATTAAAGATTTCTATACAAAGAAAATTTTTTTTTTAATTAAAAAGTTCGAACGAAGAAGATAAGCGAAAGAAAAAAATTCTTCGAGAATCCTGGATAAAATGTGTGTTCCCTATTATACTAATCAACTAATAATACTATACATTATAATAGATTTTTATACTAATATGATAAAATAAAACAAAAGCACTACAAAACAAGTAAAATACATTCTGTAGATGCAAATACAATATAAAAAAAAAACTACTGAAAATGATAATTGTGAATTGTTAATCATTGTAATTACTGTATTTGGCAGTGAGTTTGTTTATAGCATTTATTTGGTACTCCTCAAGAGAAATTCCCCATAGAATAGGTGAGCACAATTTGATTCATTGAGCGCATTCACTAATGTAGTGACTACGTAGTCAGCTCATTTTGATTGGATTGAAATTATTAAAAAAATTAATGATATATCTTATAGTTGATGTTAATTAATTTAAACTGTAAAAAAAAAATATTTAAATGTTTCTAATTTCATATGTTTACCTCTGTCATTAATATGACAGTTTAGTATTGACTAGCTTTGTAGTGCAATTTTGCATTTTTAAAGCTAGTAGAATTTTGACTACGTAATCACAACATTCGTGAATGTCCCCATTCTGATGGTTGTGTACTGCTATTTGTGTTAATAAATTTAAAATTTTACTATAAATTAAAAAGTTCCAATTTTGTTTTATTCATACTTTGACGTTGACAGAGTTATTTCATTCCATTTCTTTTCTGTTTCGGAGTCTTTTCAATCAAAAAAATTAATTAACGAAAAAAAGATAAAAATGGATACTATGGATATAAATGCCCTATGTGTATATGTATGTTACTTCAACACGGTACGAGTATTAGGGAAATTGGAAAGGATTCAAAATGACCTGGTTTTGAATTTTTGAATATCACAATGTGAGGGAAAAACTGAGCTGAATAGAGTATTCAACATTTGTGAAACGCAGGTTTCGTTTGAGACAGCATTGAATTCTCTGCGGTTCATTATTCCCTTATGCCTACTTCCCGTTGTCGTTGGAGTTCCACGGGTAGTAATCTTCAAATATGGAAAGCACAACAATTTAATGGATTATAAGTTTCAGCCAAGAGATAATTAATGAAGATAATAAAGAGTGTCGCAGACAGAAAAAGAGGCATGGGGTACGTACACTAGCATTTATTTTGTAAGTATCAGGCCTCAATCCGTCCAGCACCACTTGTACTGAACGGGTTAAAAGGTAATTTCTAATTTATTGAAGAAGAGATTCATACACGCTTTTTCGGAATATTAATTGCTACGTCAGCATTATTTCAAAAATATATCTTAAGTTCTTTTTTAGCGCTAACTTATCACATTGTCGATTACATTTTTTCGATTGGATGACAAGTTTGGTATTGAATAATAATTGTGAATAAATCACAAGAAAATTGTGAATATTTCAAATTTGGATGCTGGTTTCAGCTTTTAAAAAGAATATTGTATTTGAGTGTCGTTCATTTAAAAGAGAAATTAGAAAATTGTTTGAATTTTAAAAAAGTTGGAATCGGAAAATGAACAAAATACTTAAAAAAGTCTGAAAAGAACTATAAGAAACAACGTAAAATGTATGGAATATAGTTATGTAATGTAATTTTAATTGCTTTATATGTTTGCTTTGTTTAAAAAATAAAAGAAATTAAAACAACGGAACTTTTAAACAAATATCTTTGTAGAGTTCTTGACATAAATACACTTGGCGAATTGTATTTTATGAGCCTTAACAAAACTTCACTATGTCTATAGAGAAAATTGAATCAGAATTTAGCTCTTTGTATACCTGAATTCAATTGAAATCGGATTAATCGATCCGATCCCACTGGACGAGCTGGATCGAATCGAAAATATGCATATAGGCCTGAATCGACGAATTGAAGAATCGACTTCACTGTATGTGGGTGTGTGTGTGCAATAATTGTATATTTTATTTTCAAACAGTTTCGGTAGCAAATAATCTTTTCTCTTGGAGTCGCCATGTTGAATGAACACCACAGGCACACAATTAAAGCCAGACTTTCACTTCGATCCCACTTCAATTTAATCTCTCCCTCAAGCGTGGATCGAAATTTCAAATCGCATTCGATTCGATCTCCCAATTCACTCATAATTTCCAAATCGACAAATTTCGATAATAATCGACAACATCGATATTTATGTTCGGTGACTTGCCCAAAACATCAAATTTTGTTCCAATTTCTGTCAAAGTTCATGTGAAAAAAATTACATTAGTTATTTTGGAAAGTAAATCAAAATTAGATTTTCGTGACAACCACAATCGCTGACTTAAATCCGCTCAAATAATACAAAAAACTCTTACAATTATTTTCATACATTTTTGTTTTTTTTTTCTTCTGCAATTACCGCAACTTTCGAGTCTTGGTTTAGAGCGATTTTATTAAGAACTTTTATTAATGCCACTGACCCATATACAGTGATTCACAAAAGTCATGGGACAAGAGCAATTGCATTATGTATCTAGCAATCTAAGGAAAAATTAAGACAAAAGCAAACACTATAAGCAATCGATTTACTGCTAAGTAGTAGCTAAGAAAGTCAAACAAAGAAAAATTGCAATTTAAAGTTACAGCACATATGTTGTTGCTCCAATCTAACCAAAACCAATTCAGAAATATAGCTATCTGCTCAGATAGCCAGGCGGCCATTAAGGCCATTAAATCATCTGCATCTACCTCAGTACTTGTCCAGCAATGTCGGGACGAACTAGCGAGTCTGAACATTGACCTCCAGGTCACTCTCATTTGGGTTCCTGGTGACATAGAGGGTAATGAACAGGCTGACGCTTTAGCTCGGCAAGGCTCGGCCCTACATAGTTCACTGGCGGAAAAAGTTAATATTCCTCTTGGTGCTATGAAGAGAAAAATCTTCTCGATTTTTCTCAACGAATCCAACCGTAGGTGGAGCAGTCTCACAAACTGTGTCATATCAAGAAAGATATGGCCTACTTACAACAACTCACGTTCCAAAGATCTAATATGCAGACCCAGGCGCGACATAGCCAGGATCACAGCAATATGCACCGGGCACTGGCCCATAGGTGAACATGCAAGAAAGCTAGGCATCCCCTACAACCCACACTGCCGTAGTTGTGGAGATCCACAAGAAAAAGAAACTGTGGTTCATTTTCTTTGCGATTGCCCCGCCTTAGCAAATTACAGGATGGCTTCCTTTGGGAAAGCCTTCCTCGATGACCCCAGCGAACTTTCGGAGAAGAAAATCAAAGATCTGATTATCTTTCTGAATGCGACAAAATGGCTCTAGTAATGCTCCGCTAAAGTATATAAAAGCCATTTTCTTCCGTACTAAATCCTTATTAGGTTGACACGAGTTTATTGGTATCAAAACGGCGCACCCCAGCGCTAATTGAGTCGCGGGCCCAGTTGGCTGGCGACTACCATCTCTACCTACCTACCTACAGCACATATGTAATATAAGCAAGTAAAAAATCTTATCTCACAAAAGTCATGGAACAAGACTAGAAATAGCATCATTTTTTGTTTGTCGTAGATTGTAAATTACCTGTCTGATCATTCAATTCGATTTGTTTTAGACGGTTTTAAGTCTCATTGCCAAAAAGTAAATGTTGGTGTACCACAAGGCTACGTTTTGCTGCCGACACTATTCCTTATTTTCATCGATGATCTTTTCTCTGAAACTTCTAATCCACTCCATTGTTAAGTTGACAACAGAATCTTCAGAACCCTGCTCTTAAGTTGTGAAACTAAAACGGCAGCATTTTTTAAGCTTATAAGATTCTGATCTCGACATCATTATACAGTGGGGAATTAAAAACCGCCTGGAATTGAATGCTTCGAAACACACAAAGGAAAACCTCTCTCTCTAACACCGTCAAAACGTTTCCTGTTTTTCATTGTTTTATCGCTTTTTCTAAAAACAATGCTCAAATGAAATAGCCAGTTGAATTCCTCCCCTCAAAACTAATTTAAAATATTACTCATCTAGCTATGAATGCACGTCAGTATACCCTTGTATCTACAACTTCGGACGTACTGTCAATGTCAAATACAAAGGTTCTTTCTTTAGCCACACTACTAGAATGTGGAATACTTTACCCTTCTCGACTTTCCACCTCATTGTGATGTACAATCTTTGAAAACCAATGTACATCGACATCTCCTATCGCTGTCTTACACTATAACATTATAAGGGTAGTCAAGGAGTGCGTGTTCAGAGTGCGCTCTATGAGTTCAGAATAAAATAACCGAGAAGACATAGTTAAATGCTTAACACAAGCATTTGACAGATGGAAATTAAAAAAAAGTGGTGACAGCTAAGTGTTCAAATGTGTTTCAAAAACAACTCAGAGCGCTAAGAGCACGTTTGGTTCAGAGGATCTTCAGAACATGCTCGACATGCTCGGACTCTATTCAGAGCTCTATTCTCAACTAAAAAGAAATACGCCTGTCATTATGCACAATGGCGCAAAGGATTTAAAAATATAAATATTAACGAAAGTCAAATATTCTACAAAGAACAAAAGAAATACCATAAAAAAGTATTAGCTTACCCAACACTTTTAATGCTAGTTACAAAAATTAATAATAATAAGTAGCACTGCGAGTTTATAAGCAAATAGTGTGTGTATCTAAAAAAAAAGAGTACAGAAAGTCACCAAACCAAAGTATTTAAATAAAATAAGTATTAAAATCGCAAATATAAATATATAGTGTTTTTTTTTAGGAACGTGAAATATAACGGAACAAAAATAATTAAAATCTTAAAAGAAACAAATTATGTAGCGCATTTTTAACTATTAAAAAATATTGCTTTTTGCAATCAATCAAACCTATGATTATTCTTGTTCTTCCTGTTGCATCCAATTTGGTTTCATCGAGTACACGATCATTCAAAATATATTCCAATGATGTTTTCACAAACAAACATTTTATTATCCGCACAAAATGTGTTTTATCGAATTTTTGCCATTATTAAAATTACGAGATGAGGTTAAAAGTTTATATGTAAAAATATGGAAGTAAACAAAACATTCAAATGAGTATTTCTAAATTATTGTTATTCGTTTATGATTTATATTACTTTAAATTGTTAAATCCCAGTATTTTATTTTTAATGAATAATTAAGTAAAATAACATTTTGCCAAACTACTAGAAATAATGCATGTTGTAAATAATAACCAATATGGATCTTTTTTTGTATTTTAAATTAAAATGTAACGCAACCTCTCTATAAAAATGAAATTTAAGTTATTCAATTAAATTCTATAGTGACTTTTAAATACTAACGATTATTCAAATACAACGACCGTACTTCCAAACTTTTATGTCTTGCTAGCTGTGTACGACATAACAATAGTTACAGCTCTAAATTCGCTTTATACCTATTTAAAGCGAGTCTGCTTCAGATAGAAGGAGCATCAAGAATATATGAAAACCAAGAGTAATTGACATACACATCGAGCTTCACTGGTTCTTTTTATTACGAATACTGGAAAATATGTATTTAGCTCTATCACAGAGTCCACTGTAGCAAAACTCCGTATATTGTGTTACAGTACCTTCATCAATAATATTAAATTTACTATAAAGGTTGGGTCATCTAGTGGTTTCTTTTTAAATCATAGGATATTTTGACACTAACAGAAAGTCAGTAGCCCAAACGATTTTAGATCAAAAATCATCTTTTCTGACGAGGCGCAATTTCATCTCGGCGGCTACGTTAACAAAAAAAAATTGCCGCATCTGGGGCTCGGAAAACCCGCACGTTGTTGTCCAGAATCCAATGCACCCGAAGAAAGTGACAGTTTGGTGCGGATTGTAGAGTGGTGGCATAATTGGACCATTTTTCTTCGAAAATGAGGCTGGGAACGTTTCGGTTAACGGCGCGGTTGTTGTTACAGAGCCATGTTAACCGACCTTTTTTTTTACTGAAATTAAAGACATGGATTTGGACGACCTCTGGTTCATGCAGGTGCGTCGTGCCACAGAGCCTATGCCACAATCGATCTTTTCCGCACCAAATTTCAAATTTATCAGCCGTCTTGGTGATGTCAATTGGTCGTCTCGGAGTTGCGATTTGACCCCTTTGGATTTTTTTTTTGTGGGGAACCGTGAAAGAACGATGCTATGCCAACAATTCGGCAAAGATTCAAGCACATAAGGCCAATATCATCCAAGCAATCCGCGAGCTTCAGCCCGAAACCATCAACAAGGTCTTGGAAATACAGTCACCCCACATTGACTTTGTTTTCCATTTATTGTAATTTTTGTTTGAAGTGGCATTTAACACTATTATCGCTTTTTTTATTAGCAGAATATAAAATGTCTCTAACTGTTCTCTATCCATTGTAATTATTGTATTTTTGTTAGTAAAATTATTTAATTTTTGTAAAATTTTGTAAAAGAGAATAATGATTAATAAATAAAAAAAAAAAAAAAAATTGGAGTGACAGAATGAGCTCGTGAGAAGCCGGAACGACTTTGTGTTAAATAATAGATGGAAATGTTTGCTTTTACCAATAAAGCCATCATACAAGAACAAAATTTAATTTTGTTCATTTTATTGCATTTTTAAAAAGAAACTTGGATTTGGCTTTGAGGAGTTTTCGAAACATATGTATTTACATTTCTGGATGATCTTTTCGAATTTTAACTTTCAAAAAATATAAATTTGAGGCTGACCTAACCTGAACTAAGTGACTTACAACTCTGAACCATTCCCCCTGCCAAGAACTACTATCGAATTTTCACTTTGACGTTTCGTAACTTTGCCACTCACGCAGCCGTTTTGTACAAATGACACCCAAAACAGTTTTTTTTTTGTTTTGCAAAATTTCTTTTTCGTCTCATCGAATGAAAGCAGTCAAGACATAAATACATTGAAAATTACCTACATTTTACTCCTATTTTTTTTTCGTACCTACGAAAAACTGATTCATGAAAAGTGCTGGTCAAAAAATTTAAGTCCCATCCATTCCCACTTACACGCATATAAGATTCGTTGCGAGATGTAAATCACTAGATTTAGGCTATGTTATATGCAATAACTTAGTGCTTAAAATATGTGCTTATGGAAATAATATGCTAATTAATTTTTGAAAATGTCGCCTAAGCCTTTTATATTCTAAGCGCTTCACTTGTTAGATTTTCAACAAGTTTTATCAAGTTAATTCCAATAAAATACCGAGTCTTCTATTAAAAAAGGCCATTCCGACATACTTATTTGTATGAACTCTTCTTAATCTTAGTTTCAATGAGAGGATAAAAAACTTGTTTAATGAAAAAGATTATAAGTTGTTAGATTCAATATATTTAGACTGGGCAGAATTAAATTTTGTCCATTTAATAGAGCACAAACAAGGAATGAATGATTTTTAATCGGTTCACTTAATACTAAAAAACGCTGGAGGACATATTTACAAAAAACATTGCGAGCGGCAAAGAAACGGGTTGGCAAAATGGAAAGTTCTAAAAAGAGCTAATGGAAACCTATCCAACTTTCAAACCCCGTTTAAAACTTTTCGCCTTAGACCGAGAAAGATACTCGTAGATTCCAGGGTCAGAAAAATTAACTTATAATTTACTTAATTTATACAATATATTTTCGTTTGGTAATCTGAAAGAACATTCCGGAACTCTCCGATCCGGAATGCCACACTTTTTTTTTATTTTGATCTTTGTATTTGTGAAACGTCAAATTAAGATTTTAAATTGAAGATGTTTTCATTTTTTATTATTTGAAAACCTGGTGAAAACTAATTTGAAAGCTTTGATCATATTTGCGAGGAATATTCCTCAATAACTTCCATCAATTTCTCTTGGGGTAATTTATTTAGAGTAAACTCCTTTCGTAACTCCTTTCCACAATGAATTCATCATCACCACTCAAAAATAACGATGATGAAGAAGTAAAATGTTTTGGTTACTGTCGATGATAAACATAAGAAAATCTCATAAAGGAAAAATTAAAAAATTAATGACCTAGTGATTTCATTTAAAACAAATATTTTTGGGAAAGTGTATTTATTACATGCTTGGAAATCTTTCTTCTTCTTATTATTATAAGAGAAGTTTTTTTTTCTAATATCTATCCTTTTTATGTAAGATTTTTTTTATATCTATGTATACTTTTTTATAAGAGAGTTTAAGAAATTCTTTAACTTTTTGAACTTTCTTACATCCGACATCCGCTACATTCATAACAAAAAAAAAACGATATTTTCAGATTTTGACGTTTAAATTATACAGGCACTATGTGCTTCTGGTTTGAATTCATTCTTCAAAACCAGAACCGATATTCTATTCTTTTCAAAAGAAGAACTGTCATCTAGTGCTAAACGAACAATTTCAGATGCGTTCGGAATGCTTCCGGATGACTAAGCGAAAACGCTATTAGCAATACTCTTTAATCATGTGTCATATGCATAGATTGTACCAATTTCATTAACCTACACGTTTTACCTAAATACATGAACTAGTTTTAAAATTGTATGTTCCAATAAATCTAAAATAAAATGTACTAAAAAATATCAACATTAATTTTGTCTACCAGATTGAACAAACAAATCTTGAAAGTTGAAAAAGTCAAAAAGAAAGGATACAATATAAGGCTAGCTATGTCTGTCAATAAATTTCATCATTGAACATTTAAATTGCAGACTTCCAAGTTTTTTTCTATTGGTAAAATAAATCAATTTGTTTTTGATTTGGATGTGCCAAAATGCCGAATTTGACAATTTTTGCACTCCATCGATTTTTCGGTCGATTTAAAATCAATTTTTCAAATCTGAATTCTGCCGCAGATTTAGCATCCATGTAATACCAAAACAATTTTCAGCTTGCAAATCTGGTTTCAGGTTTGTTTAATTAACTTCAATTGTCAAAACTATATCCAAAACACGAAGTATTTCTGTTATAAAATGGAAGCCGTTTTAAATGAAAATTGTGAAAAGGCAACGTTCCTCAATTCAGTGCGTGTTACAACAATTTAATAAAACAAAAACAATTGCAAACAAAAAAAGATCTGGACGGCCAAAAAAAATTGATCGTCGTATGGAAAAGAGATTACTTAGAACTGTTGGAGAGGATTCAAAGCAAAGTGCACCCGTTATTCCAGGTAAATTAAGAACCATCGACAGAATTGGTGTGTGTGTCCAGAAAATACGAAACCTGTTGACCAGAAATGGATTCCATGGTCGAGTGAGCCGGAAGAAGCCATACATTCGAAAAGCGAATAAAAAAACCAGACTGGATTACGCTATGGAACATTCGGGTAAAGACAATTCGTTCTGGGATCAGGTTATATTTACATACGAAACCTAACAATCTTTGTTTTGTCTAAAATTTAATCTTGTCAATTTGTTAATGTCTAAATTTTCAGTGATAAAGTAAAATTGTTTCCATACAGTATTAATTTTCATATTCAAAAAATATTTTGTTTGCAATTCTTTACTTCATAAAATGTAGCCAAAACCGAACTAAAAACTAAATAAATATAACCCCTTATGAAGCCGGAAAGAAACCGATGAAACGTTGGGAAAAAATAAATTAATTGCATAATTTTCAAGAGATCATTAAGCCCGATTGTCTACACAATATACGTCACACTATATGATCAAATACCATTACACATTTATTCACATTAACCGATGCACAACTATTTTGATTGAAAAAATTCGCAACTTTGATTAATAACGGTTGTTTATTTGCCTTATGTAGCACCAAATATTTTTGTACACATAATCGTTGAGAAATTGTTTTTATTTTAAAGTGTAATGATTTTTGGCTATTAAGGCAATTATAAAAAGGAAAAAACAGGATCTTAACAATTTCCTTGTCTGCACTACTATTAATTTGATCGAAACTGTATGTACTGATAATGGATATGTATTAATATTTCAAATTATTTTAAAATATTCATTTCATAATTTTATTTAGTAAAAACATATCACAACATCTATAAAATTAAATATATAATGCACCCACATATGTATGTAAATATACATATAATCAAAATCGATGTATGGATTTCAAATGAATCTATTTTCTTATTGGCCCACATCATCATATTTCATTTTTACGAACAAGTAACAAAACAATATACGTTTGTTTGGATTTGAAATTATACTGTCACATATAATAATATTTATGCACAAAAAATCGCCTACAAAATCATAACTGATAATGCGCGGCCATTAATGTGTGTATCGAATTTAAAATACTACTTCACTTAAATACGAATAATGTTTTTTTTTTAAATTAATTGTATATGTCTGCCATTGGCTGATCTACTCTGAAAAGATTATTTATTTTAAATATCTTCGTATAAAATTTAATTTGTATTCCATTCTGAAAAATGTATCAATTTATCAATATTAAGCTAAAACGGTCTTTGCTTTCAAAGTCTGTATTCAAATTGTATGTGTGTTACCTGTTGTTAATGCTGGTGTCCATTCTTGTTCACCTGTTGCACCCCATAGGAATGTTAGACTTTTAGCTGGTGCAGCCTTGCTTGTTGTGGCGGCCGATGTGCTTAGATGAGAATTACGTTTCTTTAAATCTGAATAATGAATTAAGTTAGAAATAATTGAAATAATTTAGAAATTTTAATAGATACATACGTTCCAGGGTGCAATCATCTCCATTGCTGGAAGTAAATGATCTACTTAACGATGAACAATTCGAAGTATGATCATATTCACTGGAATTGAATCCCGATGAATAATTGTCGGTGTTATTATTATCATTAGGGTTGATTTCGTTCACAATATGATGATTGTTTGAAAGTTGTTTTGTAGGAACAGCTTGATAATGATGCTGTTGGATGAGTACTCCCTCTGGTCCCTTTATATGAAATTAAATCAATGTATTTGTTTATTGAGTTTATTTTATAATTACAACGAAGTTTACCTTGGGAAAAATATGTGTCCAACGTCGACGATTCGAAGTTAGTTTGATTGTAACATGTGATGGATCGAATGGATTTATTAATGCTCGACCTGGTCTTACAATAGGTGCAATTGATACAATAGAACGACGCGCATTTTTCTCTGAAACTATTGACTCTGATAGATTTGGTGAACCAGTCTACAAGGAAAATTCAAAATATAATATGTGCTTATTAAATTCGACCAATTATCTTTCATATACAGCTGTGTTCAAAATAATAGGAGTGCTTTTATAGAATTTCTCCAAGTTATTTTTTTTACTATGTGTTTATTGATCAACAACTCATTTCTCTCTCGGTAAATATAACATAAAATGTTTTATTTGGTGGAACTGGTTCGAGGCAATACGTACGACGTCCAAAAAATACTGAATATAGGCCCCAGTACACCGTTAAAACTGTTAAGCATGGAGGTGCTAAGGTGATGGCATGGGGCAGTTTCTCTTATAGTGGTATTGGCCCCATACATCAAATAATTGGCACAATGGATCAGCGGGTTTATGTGGATATCTTGTCCAATGTGATGCTGCCTCATGCGGAATGGAATATGCCGTTAAAATGGATATTCCAGCAAGACAACCACCCGAAACACACGAGTAAGCCTGCTAAGGAATGGCTTCGGGTTAATGGGGTTGAGGTTATGCAATGGCCAGCTCAGTCGCCTGACCTTAATCCCATAGAAAATTTATGGGCAGATGTAAAAAAGGGTGTTTCCCAGCTGATACCTTCGAATTCGGGGCAATTATGGGATGCAGTTCAGGAAGCATGGCAACAAATACCAATTGAGCGCTGTCGGACCCTAGTCAACTCCATGCCACGCAGATGTGCAGCAATAATAAAAAACAAAGGTTTCTCAACAAAGTACTGAAAAAAAAAACTTTAAGTTTAATTATTTTCTTCGTTTTTCTGTACATGAAATAAAATACTCCTATTATTTTGAACAGTTCCTCTTTACCTAATTTTAGGAAAAATTATGTTTTTACTATAATATTTGTTTTAAGCAAAGTAGTCAATAAGCATAATTAACACATGACTGCATTGCCTATCTTGTACAAAAGAAAAAGTAAATAAAAATAATTTATTTAACTATTGAATTGCGATTTTATCTTTAAAAAGAATCACTCCTAGTTTTTTAATAGGTAATTTTGTTGGTTTTTGAATCTAGTTTTAAATTTAAATATATTTTTAAAAAGGAACTGTCACTAGTCTAATAATTTAATATTCAAAGTTCAAACTAATGAATAAATACATATAGAAACTAACAAGCAAAATGTTCCTATTGACTGTGTTTCTTTTTAAAAATACTTTAAAATTAAAATGTAAAGTAAACAAGATCTTAAAATCTTAATCTTAAAGAAACCTATGAAGAAGTCGTGAATAGCGTTGGGTATAAGATGAAATAAAGTAATTTTATTTGCATAAGTAACTAATGGATCAACAAAAAAAACTGATCAAACATTTAACAAAATGTAATATTTTAAGATTCCTTGGAATTTTAATTGCATGTTTTTACCAATGTTGAAAGTACACCAGATGTTCCATGATGAATATCTGGGTCAGACATTTTTCGCCGCCTGTTTGTAGTTCTTAACGGAGTGAAGTTCTCCATATCACAATAATTGTTATTAGTATAGGTCTCTAAACTAGGCACAGATGTTTTCTTTGCCCTTACGACACGCTGGAGGGAACTGTCCAAGATAAAATAGTATTTTTTATTATTGATTATTTTTATTATAACTTCATTAAATATAATTAATAAAAATCTTATTATGTGAATAAGAAAAAAATATATTTTATAAAATAAATATTTGTATTTACCATGTTCCTTGAGCTGGAGGCAATTGAAAGATTTGTGCATCATAAGCATCATAGTCAAAAAGTGAATTGTGAATATATTCTGATTGATTACAGCTGAGGAACGTTCTTGTGTTTTCCTTTGAAATAAGAATATTTTTTTTATTTAATTAAAAGAATTAACTTAAACTATCGACCAATTATTAAAATTTATTCATCAAAATCGAATCGATTGAGGAGCTTAGGAGCAATAGGTGATTTTTAAGATGTATCATTTGTTGAGAAGCTGAGAACAACGAAATTCGGATTGATTGGATTGTAGTTACCTTTTGTCCCTTTTTGTTTGACCTTTTTTCTTCGGCATAATTCATAATCCTATTAAAAAAAAGCTAAAAACTGATGTCACCTTTAATTCTTAAGCTGCTCAATTGTTTTCTTGTGAAATGTTATTTTTTTCTTTATTAATAAATGAAGGCCAACCATGGGTACTAAAAAAATGATTTATATTATAAAATCATTGTGAATATAGTGACTTATCTTGGTTTTAACAATAATTAACTTTTCAATCACAAACATTTTTTGTTAAATATCACTACAGAAATCATACCTTTTTATTTTCATTTCCAGCAACTGTCGCTGCAACCAGCGGTGTCAATTTAATTCTAGGTATAAACGTTGAATAGGCCACTTTTTTGTTTGTTGAATAGAAGCTTAAATTAATCCAGTGTGGCAGTGAGTAATCATCGGCTGATGTCAAAGACGTGTCCTTATTATGAAACTTTAGTAAAGGAACTGCATGCAGCGGTTGTTCCCCCACACACACTAAATCACTACCCACTCCATTGTCGATAATCTTGAAACAAAAAAATACATAGTATACTAAATACTTGCGTTGGAAAAAAATTTCAACTTACCCTTTGTTTAGTAATATTGGTTAACTCACGATCAACTTCGAAAACACCTACTCCAGGTGTAACAACCACAGACAGCTGACCAGTTCGATCGAAACTTCTGTCCAAATAGTGCTTTTCAAACGTATTTAAGGATATATTCAAAACTTCTAGGAAATTTCCTTGTGCGGCAGTGCTATTTGTTGCTGTTGGTATTCGAATATTTTCTCTTTCATGATAACGCAATACTGTCGACTGATAAGATGTGAATAGCTTTCTTAGTTGCATCAATATGGAACACCAATCATCATTACGTTCATTTTGTATGGCAACTCTATAGAAATCTTCATAGAATCGTCCTTTGTAGTCCATTTGCAAGCAATCACGCATATGAATGGGAAACTCGTCCAAACTTTTAGCGGCATAAAAAGTTCTTGAAAACAAAACAATTGTGACCTCGTGATTACAGCCCAATTTGTTCCATTTTGTAAATAGTTCCGTTAGAAACCCATTAACGGCTTTTTCAAAATATAAATCACCATGAATATCAAAATCCCACATTTCTGAAGACATTTGAAGGAACAAATACACCATTGAGGTACTGCTGCGAAAAACAATTTTTGTATCCTCAGTTATAACTCCGCAAGATACTCGATCTCCTTGTGACCACATTTCATATACTTGACATCGAATTGATTTGTCGAAATAATCAATTTTTTTATTAATGTAAACACACGTATTTGTCTGTAAACCGAAGTAATAAATAAAAGACATGGATATAATTAAAGGTAAATATTCAAATGCATAAAATGCATTGTTTAAATTTTCGTCTGATTTCTAGAAAAAATATAAATCTGTGCAAATAAACTACTTTTCTTAAAAAAATGGTATGCCAATTTTAAGTATTTAATAATATATGTATGTACGTACACGTAAGGAAATTATTTAAAATCTGGTTTTTAAGATATTGAATTTTCAAAAGAAAAATGTAATAGTATTTCAAGTTCAAAAAAATTGTCTGTATAAAAAATATTCAATCGGTAGAGGCGTAATTTTTCATAACACCTGTATGCAGTTACCGTTAGTTTGGAGCTACAAAAAATTTCTACTTCACTCTAGAGAATCACCTTATGCCTTAAGTATGAAGTTAAAAGAAAATAGCTTCAGCGGTTTAGGTTGTAGGTCAGGGTACGGACATACAAATGGATGGAATTGCGCGACCCACTTTTTACGTTAGGTTAATAGGCTGACAGTTGATCGTCACACTTAGACCAATGTAGATCCATTGTGATACCCTAGGGATTGTGATTCCCATGTATTGAAACCTATGATAATCCTATATCATTCAAGCCGGTTAAGGTTGGTTGTTGATGAGTTTCAGAAAGTTATAGCCTAAGATATCACACGGAACTTTTAAGTAATTGAAGAAATATCCGCGTCACATGATCGTCTTGTTGAGGAGAGCTAGACGCCTTTTAAGGTGATCTTTTCATTTACTCCCACTTGAGAAATCATCTTTCTACCAGGCCCGTATGAGCATATGGTTTCTTGGAACGTCTGGTAGATGAGTTTGATAGGTCAGTGTTTGGTGTATATGTCCGTTTTTTGGTCAGTATTGCTGATTAAGTCGAAGGGGCTGTTCCTTTTCTCAAGAGAGACCAATCTTAGGGAGAGGTGGCCCCATCAACTCACTTAAGCTCGTGTTCACCGGAGGAATGGTAAAAGCTAATGTATAGGCGAAGTGCCCATTCCCCCTTTCTTCTTCTTGCTATTCTTGCAAGAAACACGTACATCATTAAATCATTTTCGTTCTTACTATCATTATCGTCTATGACTCTTTTTATGTTTTTTGACTGTGGTTGGAGGCGATTTTCAGCCTGATTGATAGTATCGTTAGCCTTCCAATATGTTTTTCCTTGGAGTGTCAGAGAGCTTTTCAAAGTCGTTGAAGAAGTGTCTCCCTAAATGACTGTTTTTTAGATGATATATCGCAGAACAGTGACACAAGTAGTGTGGAGTATCCTCATGTATGTACCTCCTCGTCACCGTGTCCTCCGAATAAGTCGTCAGTACTGAGTTTCATCTTTTTCTTGTTGTAACCCAAATGTTCACGAGAAGAGAAAGAGACTTTTTATTCAGTTAAATGATAATGTCGGTCTTTTGTTTGCTGAAACTAGGCCATAGTTTTCTGGTTATAAGACAGAAATCGAGTGAGAACTTTGCTCTCGATTACCTGTTTAAGATTACAGGAACCCAACAGAGCCTTATGTTGTTCTGTGTACCAAGAACCTTTAGCTCTTCGCGACAGCAAGTTACAAGCTTCGATTTGATTTCAATGGCAGAAATCGCTTTTATTGCCGCTTGGCTGCTAACGAAAAAGGTGATATCAGCTTGTGGTATTGCCATCTTTGATACTTGTTTAGCAGCTTTCGCCACTGCCAGGACCTCAGCTTGAAAGACACTGCTGTAATCAGGAAGTCTGAATGAAATGTCTAGTCCAGGAGTTTCTGAAAAGAACCCTGCACCAACACCAGTCACTTTTTACGTGTTCTCTATCATCGTAATGGCGTGCTTGCTCAATATCTTGAGTTTTATTTTTGCATTTTAAGTGCAAAACTTGCGATACAGGTACTGCATATATCGGAAGTAAAAGTTATTAAAATTGACTTTTTTAAAGAAAAAGAAATTGTATTTCTAATTTTTTGTTGTTTCACAAAATGTAAATTGCTATGGTTTTCCAATGATATACATACATAGCTCACATTTGAAATTTTTAGCAACAATGTTAAAATACAAAATCCTCCTCCATTTTGAAAAACAATTGAAATCGTTTTATTTTAAAAAAAATTGAGTACCTAATGTAAAGAAAGTATCTAGATTTTTGCAAACGGTTTAGTTTGTCGATATTTATTGGTTTCTAGACCATTTCTGTACAAAAATTCGCAGTTGGTTAATTTTTGAAGAGTGATCAATTCGCCATATTCAGGAGCCTCATAGTTTCGATTCTAAAATAAAATTGAAATATTTTCTCTTCTTTTGAGAAGAAATTTTATTTTGTAGATTTTTTGGATGGTCAATCGAAAAGCCATACGGATTTGCTACAAATAAATAAGAAAGGAATAAATCCTCCAAAAACATGATTTTTAACTTTATGAAACTTGGTAAAAATGTTCATTTAAAATACATAAGAATTGAGAATGAAAAAATCCATACAAATATTTAGGGAGCAAGGGTCATCAGTGCTACATATGGCACGTTGGATTTAATTAATAGATTTTTTGTAATACCTTACCTATGTATGTACCGGTTGTACTGAAATTACTTAAAATCAAATCTGTAAATTATACCCAAACTATTTGTTTCAATTTTTAAAACCTTAAATTAAAGAACTTCATTATACCTATTTAATTCATTCATGGTTTTTGGAATTGCAAACTACTAATCATACCTTGTGTTTTTGGCATAAGACTTGCACAAATTTCTTCTCAAACAAAAACCTCTACAACAAATTATATTCTAAGTTTCAAACTCTAATTTACCAAATATGTCTTTAAGCGCCACATTTCTGATCGACCCATGTACTGATCTTTGAATGTTATTTCAATTGAATCCAAGGCCACATCGACAGCATTTACGAGGCGCATAACAACAACAGAGTACGTTTTTAAATTGAATGTCGATGCAATGCTCGATTCGATACTAATCACGTCTCGTCCTTTGAGGTCATTGAATTCGGTAATCTGAAGAAGCAATTTGCAGTCCTCATCTTCTGAATGATATATTTCAACCACATCACCTAGTTTGGCATCAGGATGTTCTTTCGGATTTAAAACTAAATCAGCAGCTAAACGAATTATGAATTTATAATTTATTTTTCGTTTTTGTTTGTTAACAAATTCTACTCACTGTTAAAGGACTTCTGATGCGTATAGAGTTTATAGATCTTCATGTTTGCCAGAATAGAACTCTACTTTACAAACATGCTAGTGTATTACAAAGTATTTGATAAGGATAACTCGAAAAATAAAATAATTTAGATTGTGTAAAAAATAAATTGCACCAAAGTGATAAAGATAAAGAACTCAACAGAACGCTGCACAAGAAATAAAAAAAACTGTCTCGTCCAATTCGTTTGTCAAAAACAGCTGTGTTGTGTAGCCCAGCACAAGTGGTATAACAATATACATGAGTCTGCAACATGGTACAGTAGCTCCCTTGAGTGAAGTTAGTGGTTTTGTGTACTGTTTTTAAATGATGACTGTTTGTACACGGAAGCGATTTTTCAGCCCGATTCTGCCCAACCTCACTGAAACCTCACAAGTCACAACAACCAAATATGATTTTGTAACGCCGCACCTCCATTAGCAATATTTATTTCTGACATTATGTCAGACACTATATCTGAAGTTTATATATCTTTAACACTGGGCAAATTATTTCGTGATTATTCATTCTTCGCCATAATTCACGTCGTTTGATTTTAGCGATAAACGCATCGGAAAAGCTGGAAGAGGCAAAACGGAAAGAATACAAAAGGAAGCACAGGTTTTGGGTCAATCCATTTTTGAGCAAAAGAGATTTGCACGACCTTGAAGAAAATTTGCTCCAAGACTTAAGGCTCGGTCAAACAGAACACGTTTTCAACGCCGCGTTAAGATTATTTAACGCGACGGTAAGATTATTTTGACGCGACGTTGCAACCGCCGCGTCAGAGGACGTCAAACAGATAGCTTTCAAGCAATGAACAAACGAAACAATAATTCCTTAACAAAAATAATTTCAAGCAGCTCAGATTCGGAGGGGGAATTATTGCTTCTATTTGCTATTTTACGAAATTCCCGTAAAAGAAAAAAGAATTTGGGTACATGCCAATTAACAAAAAAAGAAGAGTCGCACATCTCGAAGGCCAACAAAGAGAAGACCTATCAATGCGGCATTTATGATGAGAGACAAATTTGTCTCATATTTCAATAATAATAATTAAATATGTATGTAAAACAATGTTCTTATACGATTTATCACCCATATCGTATAGACATTGGTAATTTCTCACCAATTCAATTAATTTTTCCATCTTGAAAAAAATTAAAATTCCTTTGACTGCCGCAGCGTTAGAAATAATCTGTAATTTCACACAACGTCGCGTTTCACCGCCGCGTTGCAACGCCATGGTGAATTCAACGCGGCGTCAAAAACGCGTTCAGTGTGACATGGGACATGTATTGCAATGTAATACAACGCTTCGTTTGAACGCGGCGGTGAAACGCGGCGTAAAAACGCGTTCTGTTTGACCGAGCCTTTAATTGAGTAGTCCCACAAGCATGGAAAGTCTCTGAATGCCCTAACTAATTTTAAAAAAATTAATCAAAATACTTACTATCTTCAATGTTTAATTCTTTAAATGTTAATTCTGGCCTGCAAACAACCAAACAACAATATATATGTACTTCAACAGACAGTAAATGGTAGAAAAATTACATCTTGGCTTCACAGGACATAATTTCTATACGAAGTGAAAACATAACATGAGTTTGTCAATGAAATGAAGGAATGCTACATGAAAATGTGGGAATTGGTGTCAAGACTCGACGTCTTGTCAGAAATTTGTGTCTAGTGAAGTCACAAGTCACGAAACGTCAAAATTTATATCTGCATTTATTTCTTCTACGAAGACAAGAAATAAATAGAAAAAATTATGTCTAAAAATAACAAAAATCAAGATATAAGGGGGCTCCACAAGAAATATTGGCTACATGACACATTTCTTGCAATCATTTATTTCAAGTGGAGGCTCGGTGTAAGGTTTTCGTATTTTAACAGCACACCCACAACTTGTGAGCCTCACAAGAACTATCGATATTATTGTGATCTTCAGAGTAGATCACAACTCACAAATTACTAGAGCTTTGACATTAATTTGACGTTTATTATATTAAGGGTATTCATGTAACGAGATAATTTTCCGCTTTGTAGAAAGATAATATAACTTTCCGCAGCATGTTTTCATGAACACCCCCTAAGAAATACTTGCGTAAATGTGGGAAATATTTTATGAAATGTCAAATTAAAAGTCAGAATCCGTACTTCTTTAGTTTACGAGGTTTATTTCTGCACTTTCCGCAGCAAATTTGTGAGATAATTTTATGCGATTTGCAGAAACTTTTTCCCATACAAATTTTGACAGCTCGTTTCTGCGGAGATAAAATTATCTGGTTTACGAGGGTTTTCCGCGCTTACATGAATACCCCTATTATAAAAAAAAACTAGAAATTTTATTCACATTACACATTACCCAAAAAATTCTTTCTGGTGCATCTTATGGCAGAAATTGTACCCGAAAATGAAAAGTAACATTTTTTCAATTGCTATTACATTTTTTTTCTAATAACATTATCATATTAATTAGATTGCAGCGCCAACGGCTTATAAGACACTAATGATCTTTTTGCTCTCCAAAATAGTATCGCTTGGAACCCTGACAATCTCCTACTAAAATATTTAATCAATATTTATTTATAAATCGTCTTTTTTTTTCTTAGAAAATACAAAATTACCTTCCATTATTTTATTTTTTTCTTGGATTCCTCTTGAATTTGATAATTGTTTTTTTTTTTTTAATTCATAATCAGCTGTTGAGATTCAGTTTACTGTGGTGAATTTGTTGTGGGGTTTCTTATGAGGATTGTCTGAGAATACCAAAAATGTTATCGATCACAACAACCTCACAAGAAATCAACCTCACAAAGCCAGAATCGGGCTGTGAGTTTGTATTGTGTGTTTTGTAAATAGCATTCATATAAAAATGAATTTATGGAGTATAAAATTTAGTTAAAATCTGTTCACTTATTGGCCTCTACTGTTGAACTTCTACTCTTGCCTGACGTCTTCTAAAATCCTAATATTCCATAACCTTCCCCGCGAGTAATTGTTTACTTACAAATTGCATTTGTTTTCAAATCAGAGACTAGACTTGATTTTTTATTCCTTATCCTTATCCTATTAAAATTAATTTCAGACTAAAAAATAAGAAAAAATGAGTGGATTTGTTGCTGTGCATACTGGTAGAATTAAACAATATTCATAATCACACTATACTCGGCTCGTAATTTCTTGTTTAAAGCAAATTTTCTTCTTCCAAAATAGGTGCAGGCAACAATGTCGATGAAACCAAATATCAGCAAGTAATTAAAGCAGCTTGCATCCGGGCGAGTGAGATGTTGAAAAATGGAGGCTCATCGTTGAACGCTTGCGAGGCAGCTATCATTTGCTTGGAAAATTGTGGCAATACAAACGCCGGCTTTGGGTCAAATCTGACATGGGATGGAAAGGTTCAATGCGAAGCATCTATAATGGATGGTACCAATTTGCAATTTGGTGCATGTACCAATGTGTCCACTGTAAGGAATCCCATCCAGCTAGCACGTATCATATGCGATAGACAATCCAGAATGCTACCACTGGACAGAATTCCACCAATGGTTCTCGCTGGAGAAGGTGCTGCTCAATACGCATCAGAGGTTGGATGTAGTATGATTGAAGCAGACAAAATGATATCAGCCAAAGCAAAACTCTGTTACAATCACTACAAAACCAAAGTGTCCGATAGCGAGCACCGCAATAACATCAAAATAACCTCCTTGGACACGGTGGGTGCCATTTGCGTAGATGCGGATGGCAAATGCGCTGCTGGATGCAGTTCTGGCGGACTAAATCTCAAAGTTTCAGGTCGGGTTGGACAAGCTGCCACTTATGGTGCTGGATGTTGGGCGACAAGTACTCCAGATATAGCTGTCGCCACATGCACAACAGGCAATGGCGAGTATCTAATGAAGACACTTCTTGCCAAAGAAATCTGCACAGATCTTATCACCTCCGAGTGCGGAGTGACCAGTATTCATAAAGTATTCAAACAGAAATTCATCGAATCTCCATTTCTTCCTGCCGCTCACGGTCTATATGGCGGTGCATTGTCGCTAGTATTTCATCCGCGGTCGAATTGCGGTGAGGTTATTTGGAGTCATACGACAAAATCATTCTGTATTGGTTTCATGAGTACCGAGTACAAAGTGCCAAAGGTCTGTAATCTAAAATTTTACCTGAATCTACAATAATATTCACGTTTTAATGTCTGCTCGTATTTCTAGTTTTTACTATCACCACTGCCAACTTATTGCATACCAGGTAAATCGATTGTTGTAAGTGGACAACCCTTTAGTTTTAAAAACTAACTAAGTCGTTCTTGCATTTTTTTAAATAACGTTTTTTCTAAATGTGTTCCTGTACATAATGTATTCAATATTCTTCCTCATTTCCCTGGAATTTGTATGCAATCAATATTAATGTGTTCTTGACAACCCGCCTAGTTCTTAAGTTCTAAAATTATGTCTTGTTGTAAAATATTAATAATAACATATTTCTATATACTTTTGTAAACTTGACCGACCAAGATATAAAACTGCATCCTAATAAAATAATATTGTCTACATGTTTCATTATTTATATAAAATCCCGGGTGAATAAGAAAGATGTAACAATTGTTGGCTTATCCCCTGGCAAAATTTCAGTTCCTTGGAAACTTATCGTTTTGTAGAAAGAAAGTAGTGGAAGGGTTGCTGTTGGTTCTTTTCCTCCAAACTTTGTTAAACTGATGAAATTAGATAATGACGTCCTACGTCAATGTAGTTTGTACACATTCACAAACGGATTACAATTTTTGGCGTACGGGATTTCGATGCGATTTTGCTTGAAGTAGGAGTAATATAAAAGTAATTCTAATTCCTTGAACGCAATTCTACATTGAATTGTGCAAATTAATTTTAACTTTTTCCCAGTTTCTCTTCCGCATTTGAGCAAGAAAAAATCTACTGCACATATGCATTTTGCAACAGTTTATTAAGCATATTTAACGCAAGTATTGTGCTTTTAACAAACAAGCTTTAGTTACCGGCTTTAGCAAAATTTAAAAAGTATGAAATTTGAATAAACTGCCAATTGAACAGAATTACATCTTTCAAGAGACTATTACATGAGTTGCATGTAGTGATTAAAAAAAAAGTTAAATTGCTTTATTTAAAGTCCTGAAACGCAAATAAGTACAAAACCAACTAAGAGTGAGAGCCGTGGTTTTAATAAAATTTAATGCTTCTGCCATACCTGGTATACATAAATAATTGAAATTCCTTTCAAACAACACTTTCAACCTCAACAATTTGTATCGTACATATATCGTACCGTTTACCGAATTAGTTTCGGGTAACTCTAATGGTTTTAACAACGATTAACATTTATTTAACCTGTTTATTACAATAGGACTATTACAATAGTTACTGGAATAAAGTTGGATAAAACGGAAATATGAGTTGTACCTTTGCAGTTTTAAGTTGTAATAAAATTGCATTAAAATCTTTGATTTCCAGTTTAGCACTAAAGATTTATATAAAATAATAATTATCATCGAATATATATCTGAATTGTACACATAGTTAACCCTTCACTGTATCACGTTCATTGCATTTTAATTGCATTTAAAAATCAGAATGTTTAAATTTTCCGTTAACTTTGTGAAATATGACAAATTAAAAATAGAAACTACGCAACGGACATTTGGCTCGTTCTTTATTTAAAAAAAAAATAAAAACAGAAAAAATAGATAAATGCATTTCAAGTTACTATTCACACTGGCGATTTGCCAATAAAGAGGACTCCCCCTCATTAAGTTTTTTGTTTAAAATAATTTCAATGATTTATTCGATTTGTAAAATTAGCAACTGGAACAAAGAATAAAACATTCTTTGCTAAAAAATAATACATCATCATCATATTTATAGACTAAATCTTACAAATTTAAGCACTGCAAATTATTAAAACATAAATTCGGCATTATACATTATTGTGTGTACGTATACTCTTATTCGAAATTTACTTAAAAATATTTGTTTGAAGTGTATAGCGTCGATAGATTTGCTTCGAAAGAATTTTTTGTTTGTTTTAAAAGAATACAAGAATGGTTAAAGCTTAAGATTAGTTTAAATGTAAGGCAATTTCCGTAAGCGGGCACGCATACGGTATAGAAGGTAATAAATAACTATCTGCAAGTATATCCATGCAGATACAGGGTTCTCATCATACACAACCGTATTCATACCAAATACTATTGCTTTTGTCTTCAGGTCTTTTTCGGGGTAGTAGTTTATCTTCACCACTGGTATTTCCACCTTGAGTCCCACTGGGAGCGGCCCCGCTGCTGCTGCCGCATCCACCGGCGGAAGGGCTGTCATTCGGTACAATATCGGCAGCCGGGCCTATCATTGTGTTTATTCGATTATACATAAGAAATGTGGACGGATTCTCATTTGTTTGCGAGGAGTTAACATTGTTTGTTGGTGTTTGAGCTTCGGGTGTGTTAGGCGAAGGTGATTGTGTCGAATCAGCAATTTTTTGATTTTCATCAATCAGGTATACTGTTCTGCGGCTTCCAGCTGCGCCAAGAGTTAAACTGCTTCCTGTTACATCGGGTGCATCAAGCCTATGATGAATGAAAATGTTAATCAAATTAAAATCTATTTTAAGAACAATTTTTTTGTTTACAAAAATAAAAGTACATTCAAAATTTAAGTGTTAAAATGTATGTGTATGGACGGAGATTATGTTTAGACAAACATTTCTAACATGAAAATTTCATCAAAAAAGGTGAGAATTAAAAATGCAGAGCTAAATATTTGGATTGTCTATCGCGAGCTTGGCAATAGAAATTCAAAACGCTCTAATATTACAGTAATACAGTGACTTAGCACAAACAGACCAAAACACACGAGAGAACAATAACAAACTACATAATTTCTGTTGTTTTCACTTTACCATCCTCGATCTAAAAGAACTGCTGCATTTTATCGAAAATGATATAGAAAAAAAAATTCAATGATTATTTGTTTCTGCAATTTGAATGCATGAACATTTTATTGTGCTTTCATTTAAACAGACAGATACTCTTGAAAATTTGTGGTGCAACAGCTCGAAGTGAACCAGGACCTAGTGACTTACAACTCTCAACCATTCGTGTGTGCGTGTTACCAGGAACGGAGGGGACCTACAATTTTCTGTCGATTCCGAATGGCTAATGAGCAGCACTTTCCATGACAAGAGATATACTCTTAGAGGATTTGTCAATTCTTCGCAAGAGGCAGTACACCCTTGAAAAACATCTTTTGCAGAGGCTGTGAATCGAACTCGAAAATCTACCAGCCTTTATTAAAAAAAAAACTCTTTACTTACAAATCCATTCGAAAGTTGTTTTCAATGCTAATTAAAGTGGTAATATGTATAACGGTTAGATTAGGTTAACGTGGCTATCAGAAGGAGAGTCGACACTCTTAGACCATGAGTTGGTCAATTGTGATACCAAATTAATATATATGAAAGGAATTTTAAAACTTCCGACTTTTTGATAAAGAATCTCAACAGGCTGTAGAGAGCCTAAGCCTAGTGATTTACAACTCTTAACCATTCGGGTGTGCGTTTTAGCAGAAAGGAGAGGACCTACAACTTTCTGCTAAGATGAGAAGGATTTTTCATAACAAGATATACTCCTGGATTTATAGTAACTTCCTCGCAAAAGGCAGTTTACCTCTGGAAAACAATTGGGAATTGAATTATGGCTAAATTTTATTTCGAAGTTAAGTATGTATATAATAATCGTTGATCAATTACATTGTTAATTCAACAATGAGATTATTTCAAATCATATCAGAACATATAAAGTAGGTCTTCACTTCAAATATTTCATCACGCAACATGTTCAGAGATTAAAAAAAATGTTTTTTTTTTTTTATTTTATGGGTTGCAGCGGCTGGGGCATGACAGTCTAACAGACTACCTTTATGCCAACGGGTAATACTGCTACTCCAGGGCATCTCCAGATTTTATACTGTCAAAATTATTCTGATAAAATTGTACGATTTTAATTGGTAATGTGGGTAGGCTTTGAGTATTCAACAAAATGCTTCAATCGCGATTTTTTGAAAATGTGTTTCAACCAATATCTTGAGAATCAATAATCGAGAAAAAATTTCCAAAGTTTTATAAGAAATAAAAACGTTGAGGTTGTTTGTCTTAGGTCAGATGATCGTGAAAAAAGCAAGAAAAGATATTATATATATTCGACCGGATGGTAAAGTATCGCCTTTTGCGTTCTCACGCAATCTCATTAAAATTTCAATTTATTAAATGTCTCTTATTCATAGAAGCAATTCAAATTTTTGTTAAATTAAGCATTAAATATTGTTTTCAAAAAAAGCTTTTCGTTAAAAACAATATTGCTATTGGTAATAAAGCGGTAAAACAAATTTGAATGATTTAAAAATAAAAAATAATTAAATTAAATGAAAAACAAATTATAAAATGTTATAAATACATAATCAAAATAAAATTTACCCGTGTACACTATTTCTACGAGAACTACTCAAGTCGCTCCGTTTTTGCGACTGTAAACTACTTCGGAATCCACCACGAGTTATTGAACTATCCATCAAATCACTGGGTTTTCTAAATTGTATTTCAAGTTTATATAAAATTAATAAAAAAAAAGAAAAAGTAACTTTGTGTAGCTTGTTTTATCCAAAACCGATGTAACAAACAAAACAATTAACAACATACTCGTATAACAAAAACAAAAATAAGTATTACTTACCGTTGCAAACTTTGACGCATTGCAACATTTCGTTGTAATAAAGGCGTGTCGGATACAATTGAGCTCGGCTCTTCTATGCTGTTATCCGATTCATTCCCACCAGACTCGGAACCAATAGCAAATTGTGACTGCGTTAATCGAGTGTCATCAACCCATGATCTTCGATTCTACGAAAAGAAAAATAGATATGATTTATTGTTCGATGCTCAACATAACTTTGTTCCAAGTCAAAAAATGTTTCTTATTGTTGCCATATTTATGCAAATAATTTGGAATTTTATAATTTTGATTATTTGATGGTATTCCAAGCATCTAAATAATTTATCTCTAAAATGTGAATATTGAAAATTATTTCCTAAAAAATTTAAAAACGGAATTTCTTCCTAGTATCTCCGCTCTCTTATTTAGTACATTTGTCAAAATGAAACAGAAAAATCGAGCCCTTCAAAAACTAATCAGGGTAGAACTGCTCTAAATAGAAACGTGTCGTATAAAGATGAGAGAAGTTCCCAGTGTGCCCAAAGTGATGAACGAAAATACATCAGTACACAGGTTAACAAAGAAAGAGGCATCCAGTCGGTATTATAGAATTGTCAAGCAGCTTTCAGGTGTCAGCCCTGAAACTTACTCATCGATCAAAGTAAATATTGCTATACAACGTGTGGATAATATCCGTCCGGGTAGTGAACAAGAAAGATCGAAATCATGTCGAAAGCTTAAATATTTTAAGACAACAGTTTTTTTTTAAAGCAATTTCTTAAATCGAATTTATTTATGTACATTATTTTCATGCATTCATTGTCTTATGTCGATTTCCTTTACACACTAGGGATTTAAGATCTCAAATCGAAAGTTTTTCTTTTGGTGTTTCGTACTTCGTAATGCGTCCTGGAAAAATATTCGCTTACTATTTAATTACAATTCAACAATTTAACCTTCCTGAATCATAGGTCAACACCGATAAGAAATATGTAATATCTTGGGAGTATTTTCTTTATGGAGGCAGACATACTATTTCATATTCACCCACCATATATTTTAACCTAACCTAACCTTTGAATTTTGTTTTTTACTTATTTTAAATTATATCACGATTTCTCACACTCAAATAAAAAAGTACTTACTCTGCTTGGAACAATGTTCATTAAATCCGAGCTCGCTTTTTTTACCCTACGGACCAAGTTACTGGCAAATGCTTTTCTAAAAATATATTAAGTCATTAGGTTTTTATAAAAAAAGTACATTGTGAAATCTCACTTTTTTGGAACACAACTTTCTGATTTTTTATAATGTTCCATGATTTTTTCTTCAAGCTTCTCCTTTTGTCGATTTAAATTATTGACTTTGTCTGTATAAGTTTTTTCTTCTTCATGGAAATGTTGTTTGTCTTCCAGCGAATGCGTCAATAGCTCATGATATTGTGAAAGGAGTTGAGATACATTGTCCATTAGTGTTTTCCGATCGGTGTCCAAGTCGGAATTCATCTGTAGCAGCATCTTTACCAAGCAAAAATTAAAAACAAATGCATTTAATTATTTATAATTACAAAACTAAGGTGATACAATTAACGTCAAATTGCATTATTTGAGTTTTTGCCCACAATTTATCAGATAATAAAATGACCTAATTCTATAAAAAGCACGGAGACGTTAAAGATCTAGTAGGGAAAGACTACATCACATCACTACATTACGAGGGACCAACATTTGTCTAAGTATGTCGGTTCTCCGTCGGTAGCAACTTCAACTTAACCTAATCTGTTCGCAGTTAATACAGTACGCGCTACGACTCAAACGAGTCGGGGTAAGAGCCAACAAAAAGCTGAATTTAACTGAGGCGTCAATTGTCGTTATAGCGTAGCGTTATAGTAAAATCACACATCATTAACATTGAACCTACCTCACAACGTTGCATCGCTTTTGTATATTCAACTTCCATGCTCTTAATTTGATCACTTTTAGCATTCAACTCGCCAGAAATCTCAGTGTTTTGTAGTTTAAGCCGACTGTTTTCAGCTCGAATCATTTTGTATTGCTCCTGGAGTAAGAGAAAATATCAACTTGTTATGAACAAAAGAAAAAACTATATAACTCCAGAGTAGTTTGAAACGAACCTGAATATTTTTATATTCATTCTTAAACCTATCGCTGGTGGCGAACAAACTTCGAAAATCATCTGTTAACTTTGAATGTTCTGTGCGCAAAATTCCCAAGTCGTCCACACTTGCTTTCATTGTAGCGTTTTGGGCTTTCAATTCGTCCAATTGTTTCTCTAGTGTTTGAGAACGTTCTTTGAACTCGCGATTTTCATTGCGTACATCACGAACAGTTACTTTTATTTGTTCCTTGTCTTTATTCAATGATTCATATTCTGAATTAAGCTGATCATGTAAGCACTGCAGGGTGACTTGATCGTTGAGTAGATTTTTGTGCTCATGCTTCAGAGTTTCCAGCTGTTTAAGGAGCATGTCTTTATCGGCAGCCAACTGGGAGTTTGCCAATTGTAAGGCAACATGTTGAGTGTTGAGTGAAGTTATCTGGGAACCTAAAGTAGCTACATCAACATTCAATCTAGCATTTTCTGCCTGCAGACCTTCATTTGTAACCTGCAGAGAAGAATTCAGAGCATTTAACTGGGTAATGTTCTCTTGAAGCTTTGAAGCTTCTGGCAAGGCCAGCTGTATAGAATGTTGTATACTATACGGCTCATCACATTCGCCAGTTATCTCGATATTCTTTTCGACGGTGAATATCTCTTTTCTATGACAAAGAACACACATATCCGATTTGGAATTTTGTTGCCTTGTTACATTAAGCATAATTTCGCGAACAGTTTTGAAGGTTTCCGGGTTTCTAACCAGCTTCTCAACAACATTCTCCACATTTAACTCAGAGTTTTCAATTTCTGTATTATTTAAGCCTAGCTTTTCCAGATTATGTTTCACTTTATTAGTGGCTAGTGTTCCTGACACAAGATCATTCCGTAACGTATCTATAGTCTGCAAATCAATTTCATGTTGAGACACTAAGTCTTGATTTAGTTTTTCCAACTCCAATATTTTCGACTGAGCTTCAGCTGATTCCTCAAGATCTCTGGTGAGTCTCTTAACTTCTTTTGATTGACATTCTTGTAAGAATATTTTCTCATCCAATTGAACAGCCTTCTCTTCGAGATTTTCTTTCAACTTGGAGACTTCTTTAATTAAGCTTGCATTTTCACGATCCAATGCAGAAACTTTAGATTCCAGGTCGTACAGTTGGTTACGGGCTGCCTCCAGTTCAGTTGTTCTACTCTTAAGTTGTTCAACTTCCTTAGATTTACTTTCGATCAAACGTTCCATGTCGTCGGCCCTTCGTTGTATGCTTTCGTTTAGCGTTTGAATTCTTTGTTTTTCTTTGTTCACTGTTTCAACATGCTTCTCCAAGTCAATCATTTTACTACGATCAACGTCGCGTTCTTGACTTTGTTTCTCATATGATTTTTGTCGTGAATCTATGGTATCCTGAAGTTTTTTGTTTTCTTCCAAAGCATTCTTAAAAACATCTTCAAGCTCTTTATTTTGTTGCGACAGACGGTTAATGTTTTCTTGCATTTGCTCTATTTTCAAGGATAATTTCTTTTTCTCTTTTTCCAGTTCTAGAATTTTGTTTGTCGATTCATGGAAAGACGACTCTTTAAGTTGATCGAGGGCTGCAAGTAGGCGTCGATTCTCCAGCTCCAGTTTCAGTGCTCTTGTCTGTAACAAAATTTTATTTTTAAGTAAATATGTATGTTTCTTGGTAAGGGAGCGTGGATACTTACTTGGGCATTATTTGTTAACTGTTCAGAAAGACTGTTGTCTCCGGAATTGCAATCGTCTTCGTTTTCTGATAGTGATTTATCAATATCTTGACTTGTGTTGAGATTTTTGGTTACCAACTGCAATTGTGTATTCTCCTCGAGTAGTTCCTCTAGCTTAGTACGATCAACATCCCGTTCCAGAGCCATGTCGTTAAGTTTTTGTTTATATTTGATTATTTCCGATTCGAGGGTCATAACATGTTCACTACGTTTGCGTGAACGTTGCAATTGGTCTTCAAGCATTTCTCTGTAAAAAAAAGCAAAAATACATATAGCTTAATATATAATGGATCCAATATTATTTTGATTCGACGTATTTTACTTTGTTTCTAAAAGCATTCGGTTATCTTCTCGCAGTTCTTCGACTCTAGTTTTATAAAACTCTGCATCGGTAAGTTTTTCTTTAAATTTCTGCACTTCAATTTCAAGTCGATCAGCTCGATCGGCACGTTCTCGCAAAACATCTACTTCGTCTCTGTAAGCTGATGCTCTTTTGGCTTCAGAGTACCATTCTTGACTCTGGGATTGAATAAAAAATATTATTTACATTAATATATTAACATTAATAGTAAAAATGTGTGTCTTATTAAAAAAATAATCTTTCTTTGGGGAGAGTTCAACGGTTTTAGGAGCTTTTTCAATTAAAAATACAAACTGGAGTTGACAAAATCTGGCGTCTTTTAAACTAGCATATGCAAATGGCAAAAAATCATCTTGCTTTTGTTACTTATAGTAGTAAAATAGGTTTATGACATTGAATGAATGAATTGTATTGGGGGTTATTGCACTGCGACCTGTAGATCTATTGTGCTCCCTCTTATAAAAATGATGAGCTGGCTCATCCTACAGTTCCTCCTCCAAACCTATTGCTTTTAAGAATTTTAGTATTTGGAGCACTTTGAGAAAGGATAGGTTGCTCTCCTCCACCTGGTAGTCCCAGATGGGTTTTCCTCTGGTGCATGATTGGATAACACTTTCCCAGTATGTGTTCTGGCGTTTCCTCATGCAAGTTGCAGAATCTGCAAGTGGCACTGCTTACCACACCAAGTAGGTTAAGGTGTCTTTAAAGTTTTCAGTGTCCTGTTAGAATACATGTTATTATTCTTAGGTTATTCCTACTTAGGTTGATACAGTTTTCGAAGCGTTGCCGGTTGTAGTTGCCCAGTAGCAGTTTCGCCTGTATCAGCCTAGGGAGTTCATTCCAGTTTTTGAATCTGTTTGCCTCCTTCTTCTTTAATTTTGGTTTTGATGACATTTTCACCTATTCCGCAATAGGGTTCAGGCCCTATTAGGGGGGTTGAAGCGCCTATTTTTGCTAGGGAACCTGCCTTTTCATTTCCAAGAACACCAACATGACCAGGTACCCAGTAAAGTGTGACTCTGTTCTGTTTACCTAGTTCATTTAGTCTGCTTATGCACTCCCACACTAGCTTAGAGCTGATGGTGTATGAGTTTAGCGCCTTGAGTGCTGCTTGACTATCTGACATAATGGCAATGTTCTTGTTACGATAATTCTTTTCGAGATTGCGATCTACGCATTTCCCTATGGCGTTTACCTCCGCTTGGAAGATGCTGGTGGACTGCCCCATCGGTATGGAAAGTTTGGTTTTTGGCCCAAAGATTCCTGCACCAGTCCCTTCGCTTGTTCTCGATCCATCTGTGGCCCACTTGATGGTATTTGTTTCGAGTGTGTAGTTTGTATCCGCTCCTACCCAGGGCCCGTATTACGAATTACGATTATCGTTTAAAATCCCTCGTTATCGTTAAGTTGCGATTACGTTTTACGATACTCGTTTTTTTAAAACGATAATCGTTTTCTCTTACGACTGCTTTTGGCACTCGTATTTCATTGTTTTGACACATGTACTATTTTTGATAGAAATATTGAAAGAATGAAGTTGGATGCGCTTAGAAAAATAGATTTTTTTTATTTTACCAGGCAATATTTTGATGCATCCATTATCGTAAACCATAATCGGTCCATGTGTTGACTTTCGTTTTCTAGGGTATCGTTTTTTTGCCTTTCGTTTCGTAATCTGTAATACGGGCCCAGTCTTCCTTGTTACTGAGCTGTGTAAGAAAGTTTTTCTCGAAATTATGTTTTTTGATCATTCCATCTCTTGGGATGTCAATAAGGTTTGTTATTGTGGACCTGTCAATTAGGTCCCTTTCTCCGAGACCAATAATTTTGCCTGTCCCAGTTCCTTCCTTTGAGAACCTAATGATACCTCCCACTCCAGCACTTCTAATGACCTCGTGTAGAGGGGATAAATGGAGGATAACCTCCATAGCTGCGGTAGGGCAGGTTCTCATTGCTCCCGTAATACAGATACAGAGTCTTTTAAACTAGCATATGCAAATGGCAAAAAATCATCTTGCTTTTGTTACTTATAGTATTAAAATAGGTTTATGACATTGCAATAATTTTTAACGGGCTGGATGTTCTATTTTATGTTTCTATTGTTCTAGTTATAAAGTGTATAAGCAAAATATGTTCAGGATGTAATTTTAAGCATTTGCTGCGTCTGAAACTAACTTATACAGTGAGTCGGATCTTTGAAAACAAATGTTCTAAATAGTAAGCTATCTCTCACACACGCACACTTTTTCTCCGAGCAATAAGAATTAAATCGGTTAAAAAATGTACTTAGACGACAGAATTAAAGAAAGTGCTGGGCAAAGGTCAGTCCGTCATGTCAAAAATTGTGATGTTAAAAAGCTAGTTTGACTCTATTATTATTATAAAACCAATATTATGATTTTTCGAGATATTAATATCCTAGTATTAAAGGCGGAGGATTTTGTTTATAGAAGTAATAAAACAAACGAAAACGAATGAACCAATAATTGCTAATGCAGAATTAAAGATAAAGGCACTGAACAATTAATTTGCTTTACATAAATTTATTTCTCTTTTGTATTCTTGTAATTCATTGTGCTTGAATTCTATTCTGGAGGCAAATACTTTGTGGCCTAGTAAAATGTTAGGTTAGGTAAGGTTGAACTGGCTGCCAGTCGTCACACTTAGAACAGAGTTGACAATGGACCAATCAACCACATGAATCTAGAAATTTTCTCCCTACTCGTTGAACTATTTGGAGCTTCTAATGAAGCGGGAGAGACTATAAATGCCTATATTGATTAGACTGCTAGGTTACTCGATGAAATATGTAGCGATGGGTAAAATTGTACAACAAATCGCAAAAGTCAACCCCTAATCACTCTTCATTAAGAAAAAATTACTAATTTACCCCATTCATGCCATGTCTTAGCTTAAATGTTCTATTTAATAAAAAATGTATTTACATTGACTGACTATTCAAACCATTTCGTTGGCCCAGGTCAATTCAACAAATCTTTTAACTTAACGACCTAAGAGTTGTAAACAGGAACATTTGGGTACGTCAGAAAGTGTTAACAACGTCTACTACATAGAAATTTCGGCTTCGTCTTGTCATAAAATAAAGCAGTAGTTTTTGTCATACTATTTAGAATTATTAATTTACCTCCGTTCTAAGTTTCTCATGCTGTGCACTTTTATGTTCCAGTTCCTCCTTCGCCTCAAGAAATGCTTCCGATTTTTCCTCCCTAAAAAAAATCAAAATTGTCAAAAATTTTTGGTATCTATGAATTAATTTGAAAAACATACAGTTCTTGACGTAATTTTCTTAATTTTGACTTGAGGTCGGCTAACTCAACAGCCATGTGATTACTTTCTGAACTCGATGAAGGTGACGTTGTCATTCCGCTTGCTGGCGAGAGTGGAATGTTCTGAGAATTATCCGTCCCATTTGATTCGGGTTCTGATGCAACTGCTGTTATCCATTTCATGTACATTACATCACGTTCTTTTGTCAAACGCAAGATATGGGTGTACATGTCTGCTGGAGTAAGCAGATCTATAGATTCTTCAGTTAGAACCAAACTATGGTTATCAGTAACCTTCAAGAAAATTATTGCAATAAAAATTATGAATCAAAAATTGAAAAAAAAAAAAAAACAAACAAAATAAAAACCTGTTTAATTAACTCCACAATTGCATGCTGGGTATCAACATCGAGTTCCTTTATTCGACCTATGAAAAGTTCTTTATTAGGACACTGAACTGCAGCGCCAAGCAGTAGCGTCAATAAAACTTTCATTTGTTCCAAACCATGTCGCGTTTCTGGGAAATTTAAAACAAATTAAAAATAAGGACCAACAAATTGTCTATGTAACCTACCTGGATTAAAACCGATCGTATAAGAATCGGGAAGTGCTAATATTGTCTGGCCAAATTCTTCTTCGAAGAGAGATTTTAGATTTCGAACTATACATTCAAAATTTCGTGCTCTGGCAATGCAAAGAGATGCACCACTTAAACCATTTAGCTCTGCTGGATGATTTTGGGGTTCAGGATCAATTTGAAGCCATACACTGTGTATAATGCTGCCATCCAGAAGAGAACCATATCCGGATAGAATTTCTGGTCTCGGTAAACATGATTCCAGCTGAAAGAAAAAAAAGGTATTTTCAAATTAAAACTTATAAATAGTTTACCTTTATTTTAATATTTTTAAATTCTTAAATCTTGTTTTCAGTATGTTGACAAATTAAACATTTATTTCTTATACTTTGTTATCTAGAGATTGACGAAAAAATAAAAAGATTAACTTGTGTAACTCTTAATGTAAGGGTTCATTCTTTGCCCAAACTTCATTGAAAATGATTATACCATCGAAGAATTCCTTGTAATATGAGAGAACTTTATCAACATAATTTTAAATGGTAGAAAGATTAATAAATCATTTACGATAAGATCACCATAATTCCATAAATATGTGTAGTCCTTGACTATTTGCTTGCCCTCAAAATAATCATGCGAACGTGCATCTCCTAGACTATGGCTTCAAGCGATTATTTCAAAAAGTTGTGCAGTGACATGGGTTGCATCAACAGTACTTCAAAACTAACGTCTTCTCAGAATATTAGAAGGTATTTCATTTGGCACGAATTTCATGAAGAACGAAGTCCCAGTCATAGGATCAAATTCAGTTTGGGGTTATGATATTTAATTCCAGGGCTTGGTTTTTGTTCTTACAAATAATGGAAGTTAGTTGATAGGAACTAAGATAATGTTACCGATAATTTTCAATATATCCAAAATTAAGTAAAGTATATCAGTATCCAAGTCTATGCGAATAAACCAGACCTTAAGTTGAACATAACACAGGCCATTGCTCAAATTCAGACGAATCTATGCGGAAGACTTATTCAAAATTGACCATAAGAAGCCGAGATTGGCATTTGAAAGATGTCATATTCCATACATAATGACATACATTATAAATAAATAAATTTGGTGGTGCAACAGCTCAAAGTGAACCAGGACCTAATGACTTACAACTCTCAACCATTCCTGTGTGCGTTGCGTGTTACCAGGGATGGTCTTTAAAATAAAAACAGAATTTTGTAAGTACCTTACACACAGCTTGTCTTATTCCATTTAACATCCAACCGGCCTTTATTGAAAACTTTTTTATGCTAAGCTTTGTGCAATGTCTTAGCTTAGGTTAGGTTAAAGTAGCTGTCATATAAATCATCTGACATACTTAGACCAGCAGTAGTAGTAGCTTTATATATAAAACTTATAGTATTATCAATAAGACGAAAGATTGTGGCGACATCTTAAGGCTAGGGACTGCAATTGCTAGATTTGTCTTTGCTAAATTTAATAATAAAATATTCTCTTTTTTACTAGGTACTTGTTTTGTATGTTATCCTACTCTCCACTGTAAAAGCGTGCGCTAATTTCTGCGCCACCACCAGCGTTCGCAATATAGAATCACGCTCCATGATAATACTATAGGTTATATATACAAAGGTAGTAGTACCTATAAGACACCTTATAGTCCAGTTATGACACCTATTACGGAGCTGATCTGAGATCAAACAATTTGACCGTTTCAAATCTAGTTTGGGCCAGATTCGTTTGGTCGCCAAACAAGTGGTAGTGTTAAGCCATCTTGTATTTGATTTCTCCATAGCAATTCGCTTCAGCATAGGTTTGTTAGTTTGTTAGCTTAGACATACCTATATTTACCCTATCGGGCAAGATAAGCATTTCCGTTCCAATTCTGACGAGTTCTTCGGCTTTACAATTCCCCGGAATATCTCTGTGTCCCGGCACTCAGAATAGGTGAATATTAAACTGTTTGGCCATCTCCATCAGAGACGATCGACATTCGAAAGTCTTGGACTGTAATGGAGTTTGAAGAGACTGATGCGAGGGATTTTAAAGCATCTTGACTATCTGAGAAGATGCGGATATCCGAACTAGATATCACGTTTTTTTTTAAGCCAAGACAATACTTCCTTTGTGGCCAGAATTTCAGCCCCTTCTTCCAAAGCTGACCTTCAGGGAATGGTGACTTCAAAGTTTTTATCGAAAACCAGCAAGGGAGTGATGTAGTCGGAATGTTCCGAATAAGTTCAGAATGATGGTGTGGCCAATAGAGTTATCGGTCCTTGAGAGATGGCTTTGAGACGTACGGCTGTGCTCGCGGCCATTTGTTTGCTTTAAATATTGACGGGTGTGAGGTTGAGGAGTATTTCTAATGCAGCGGAAGGTGTCGAGCAGAGGGCTCCGCTGATGCACATATGTATACGCTGAACGCTGCACTTTGGTTAGTTTATAGCGACTGCAATGTCTTGGTAGAGAAAAAAAATACACATATCAAGTCATTTCAATCATTTCAGCAATTTGGTCAAGTAAGGCTGAGGAGGGGATTGACAGTACCGTTTAACCGATATAGTTATTAGGAGTTAGACTTATAAATATTGCAAATGAGATCGTATCTGCCATACTAGTTGAACCCCTGAAACTAATCATCAACTTAACTTTCCCAATATTTCTTTAAATGATTTAATATTCGCCTGAGGCTGAGAAAATAAATCTTTGGAAAATATTCAGATTTAACGGTGAAGTTTACGAGATTAAGGCCCGGATTAACTGTACAGATTATGTACATCCATTCATGTACCATGAACAAAACAAAAATAGAACTTGCCGAAATTAGAGACGCTCTATTACAGAATAAGCAATTCGTTCACTTAAACACCATGCAAGAAGCCACCTGAAAAAAAAAAACTAAAACTTAACCGGCTTAATTGGAAATCTATCTCTCACAAAAAAATGAATTCCAATATTTTCTTGTAAGAACTTTAATCAAGATAGACAAATTTGCAGCATTTGGAACACAATGAACCAATTTATTTGGGCAATGTAGTTTACATCAAACCGATCCGATTACGCATCGTAAGGTACAAAAATAGTTCTAAATTGGATTATCATACAAAAATACCACATTCGTATCGTCCGCATGTATAGACTTTCTCTTGTTCTGGCATAAGTAATAATTATCTATTGTTAAGAAAATAAAATATAAATAAAACTGGAAGTTTGTTTCTGTATGTTTAATGCCCTAAATATGTTAATTTTCTTTAACCGCGAGACATTTATTATAAATAACCAACAGAGAAAGAAATAAAATTAACCAAGATTGGTACCCGCACTAATGTTATTTTATTTTTTATTCGAAGCAAAAAAACATTTTTAATAAAAATATGTTTAACTTACCCAAGATACAAGTGCCCCATTAAGGAATTCATCAATCTCAACTGATGTAGCAGCCATTTCTTCTTATTGCTAAAACTATGTAATGCAAGCTCCTCTGTCCGTTTCTAATCCAAAGAATTTAGTGGAGTTTCGGTCTTTTTGAAAATTTCAGATGTCTTTATTTGACCATTGTTTGAATGGATTTCCAAGGTTGCTTTTGAAGAAGTTATTTTTAAAACATAAACTCAAATTTTAATAATTTAAATCACATTACTTTGAAGAAATTTACAAAAAATTATTCAGATCCACTTCTCTTCTCACAAAAATGTACACATTACAAATTACAAGACAAGACAGAAGACATCCATCCAGCCAGCAGCAAACTTCTTTTTTGTTGCACTTTACTTCCACTTAAAAACAAAATAAATTTCGTTGCGTTAGGTTGGCAAAAGTTTGACGTTTCTGCATGTTCGAAAATTAGAATTTATACAGACTTAGGGGTGAATGTTTTTCATTTTTCAATCTTATGTTTCGATAGAACGAGCAAACAAATAAAACCACTGAAATAGTGGCACAAGCGTGTTCATGCAACGAGATAATTTTTCGCTTTGCAGAAAGATATAACTTTCCGCAACATGTAAATAATACTCGCGTTAATGTGGGAAATATTCAGCTGTTCGTTAAACGTTAAAGTCAACTCATAAAAATTGTTTATTAAAAATTTACTTCATTCGATACTTTAACTTAAAAAGTGATTCTGTTTAATTGTATAACATTCACATTTTTGATTTAAAGACTCCAAGAACTAGTAAAAAAGAAAATGTATTAAATTGTTTTAAGAAATTGATTTAAATTATTTGTTAATGTTGGAGTTATTCGGTGAAAACTATAATAATTATCATCTAAAGTATTGTTTTTCTCACCTTCGGCATTTTTGTTTTGAATTTAAAAAAAATGTTTTTGTATCACTTTGATAAGCGCTTTTTTGAAATGTCAAATTAAAAGTCACAATTGATATTTCTAGTTTATCAGGTTTGTTTCTTCACTTTCCGCATCAAATTCGTGAGATAGTTTTATCCTGTCTGCAGAAAGTTTTTCACATACAAATTTTGACAGCTGCGGAGGTAAAATTATTTGGTTTCTGAGGTTTATCCGGGTTTTCCGCGCTTACATAAATACCCTTACTATGTAGTACAGTCAATATACACATTCAAAAATAATATTTCTTAGAAGCACTACTACTACTACTACTTTTATAAAAAGAAAAGAATATATGCGTTTTATTATCAAGGGATCTATGTGGAATCCGGATCTGGATTAATTTTAAACATGTATTACAAATACAATTCGGGACCCTGTTATCTCTCGATATATCTGGATATATGTCATGGTGGATTTATATGTATCTGCATTTGATTTCGGCAAAAAAAGGGGTGCCAAATACAGAATTCATATTTGTTAGAAAGAGAGAAAAGAGCAAAATGCAGAAGAACTTCATTTCTGCATTATAGGAAATTCGAAAAATGCAGAAGTCAAGATTATAGTAAAGACGAACATGTTCATCTTTATTATAGCATCTTCGTCTGTATTTTGTAAATTTGACATTTTCACATTTTTCTATAATTTTTTTGATGGGCACATGATATGAAAAAAAAACATTAAATCGAAATAGAAGAGAACGGAGGTAAGTTCAATTTTCATTGCATTTTGCAGATGCACTTTCAAAGACCCAAAAATTAGTTCTTACTCTGGCGAGAAGATGGCTTTTTATGGTAAGGTAGTGGAAGCTACGGTGTAAAGAAACATGACAAGAAATATTTAAAAATCAATAAACATTATCAAAAGAGAGATAAGCATACAACACAACTGTCACTATGATTCGTATCGTTTTATTTTCGAGGGTTAATCTATGTACATATATGATTCATTGGCGATGATATAAAACGCGGCTATTGTGTTATTATTATGAAGGGATCATCTGGAGTAGTTTGAAATGTTTGGCTTAGTATAATAAAATTGGTAATAACCGCGTTTTATTATCCCCAATGATCCATATAGATCAACGCTTGAAAATATAACAATACGGATCATAGTGACAGTAGTCATCTCTCATTTTCTTGTGTTTTGTTGATTTTCAAATGATTCTTGTCTTTTTTCCTTGCACTACCATACCATTGAAAGCCATCTACCCGCGAGAGTATGATTTAGTTGTTTAATCTTTGAAATAAATCCAGATAGAGAACATGATCCCAAATAGTTTTTTTAATAGGTGTTAAAGATTAATCCAGATAATAAAACGCACCTATTATATGCTGAAAGCGTTTAAAATAAACCCGTTTCAGCAGGGTGAATTCGTGGAGCACTTTGTTAATAAACAGATTATCAAATAAAAATTTGAATCCTCGGCTATCAATCAGTTTCCCTACAAAAACAGAAAGCCGTGCTGGATTTGCACTAGATTACTTCAAAACACTTACACCAATGCAACTTTTTGATTTCCACCATGGTACAACACACACCCTTGTGCAACTTAATGGTAACGGTAATATCGCTTATTTATGAAATTGGTCAGTTATTTTGAAAAATGAATGGGTATGTTTAGAAAGATATAAAAACTGTAGAATTTAATTGTTATGTGCTCACCTCACCTAATATCATTTTGCTTTAAAATTACATGGAAGATTTTGAGCAATATAAGCCGGTATGTTTCATTTTAGCAACAACACTGTTGCAACATTAAAAATTGAATATGCGCGCCTGGCCTGAGGGTCTTCGGTTATTCCCTGAAGGAGACATTGAAATTTTTGTTTAGCTCCGAAACTAACGGTACCCGCCAAACAGCCTTCATGAAAAAACGTATTTATCTCGAAAACGACTTTAACGATTATGATATAAAAATTCTGTGTACTTTTGCAGACATGGTCTACATTTTGGTTAAAGCAAATTTTAACAAAAAATGTAGAAATGCTTTTTTTATTTTGGATTTTCTCATTAACGGATTCCCCGATTTCGATTCAAATTTTTATACAGCAGCGTCTACGAATTTTAAATAATATTTTGTATGTTCATTATATGCAAATTTTTATGAAATTCAATATCTTCAAAACAGGTAAACGATTCTTTTTTTGAAATAGTGTCCTTGCATTTTAGTCATTAAATACTTAAAATTGCCGTACCATAATTTTATTTATAGAGATTTTGTTCACAAAATTCTACCTGTGTACCTCGACCTACAAGTTATGGGTGTCCGGTAATTCCCTAGAGGAGAAATCGTTTTTTTTTTTCAAATTGATCTATTTTCGTCGTTGTTTTTATGGAATTTTATGTCTGCTCTGTATTTAAAAAAATCTTCATTGTAAATTTACTTTCAGTAATAATATTATGAGCTTGATGAATTTACCGAATCATTTTAAGCTGCATAAAAAAACAAAAACAAACCTTAAAACAACATTTGGGAACCGAAAGCTGAAAATTGTTTTGGTATAAGTACAGGGAGGGTTATCTATCTAAAAACTCAGATTTGCAAAATTGATTTTAAATCGAAAAATAAGTCATTCCTTTTTCGAATGAAAATCGGTCTCTAAACAAGACCTAAATCTAAAATAAATTTATTTATTAGGAATCAAATTTTATTTGAAGTGTTAACTTCCGGTTTTCTACCAAAAAAAAAAACTGATAACCGGTTTTGAAAAGAACATCTAATTAATCATATATTCGACCATTGAAATGATTTCTCTAAATTTTTATATGATGGAGCCCATAAATCCAACAGCAGACCTCAAAAATCTAAATCTTTTTGTATCCATCTCAACCTCCCACATTTTTCGTTGTTCGCTTCTTAGAAATATCCCATCTTCCCAATAGTCACTCATAACGGAAAAAAAATCATTTTTATTTCAGCTCCAAACAGCAACTAACCTCTTATAACGACGACATTAGTGTACAAAAGTACAAGTATTTGAAGAAGGAGTTTTAAGATTTATATTAAAGTTATCAGTTAGTATCTTTTCTTTTCCAACAGCAACTATTAGATAGATAATTTTACGGTCACCTCAAAGACTATATTGGTAAAAAGAAATTTAAAAAAAAAATCATTTTCTTCTAAATAAATACAGTTTATTAAAAATATTCATCAATGTATATGTATATATATTTCTTTTGTTTCTCTCTGTATATGATTAATCAATATCTTATTCGCACAATTGATATAAAATATTGCATTATATATAATTTTAAAAGTATTTAGATTTACATTCTTCTTTTACTAGTACATATTTTTGTTTCCAATAATCACTTAAATTATTATTTAAACATATCTAAACCAATAAACGTAAAGGATGATGCCACTATTGCACTCTTAGTCTCATTTATGCAATTAAAATATTTTTCTTAAATTCTAACAAAACACGATATTTCAATACCAAACATAAATTTCAAAACATGTCCTTTAAGGAAGAATGGCTGCATGCTGCGGTCACAGACTTTTGAATTTAGTTTTAGCTTTCCCAAGCTTCGTCACGTTGTCTGGCGGCTAACAGCTTGCGTTCTATAAAAAAAAAACATTAGTTCAAATTGACAAGATTAATTTGTGTACCTTTGGCTTCGCGAAGTACTCTCTTTTCATGTTCTCTCTCTTGAGGGGCAGTTTTTAAGCGAACACCCAGTGCTCCAGTGACCAAACGACGAGCAAGGGCGGCGCAGGTTTCTGGTCTAGGTTTATAGGGCTGTAATGATGCAGAGCATTTCTTTGCCTTTAGGCGAGATTCTACTGTTGCTTCCGCTAGTGGTTTTAAAACCACAAATGGATGTCCCATTGCTAAGACTTCAGCAGCTTTAAATCAAATTTAAAATTCATTATTTTATGGTGGGATTTATTATTAAAAAAAAATTGAGACATATAACTACAACTTTCTACTGATTCTGAACAACTAATGATGAGAAGGACCTTCCATGACAAGAGAATTTGTCACTCACAAGAAGCAGTACTATATTACATATTTAAATAAAAAAACCTACCAACTTGAGAGCTACTAAACACAGCCAAGGCATGAGTATCATCCACCCATTTAATCTCGAATCCTGATTCTTTGTATTGCGAAAAGACCATTAGTAAATCTTGGTTTTTGAATTCCATCGGAAAATTTGAGACCTCCAATACATGGGGAAACTCCTCATCGTTAAGAATCGATTGTTTTGTAAGATAGGCCTAGGCACAATTTGGTTAGTACTCAACTTATTCAAAATATTTATATTATTTTCTTCGAAATCATTACCGAATAGTCCATTTTCGGCAACTCGATCTTAACTTTACCCACAGACACGGTTAATTCATGGATTATTTTTGGATCAAGACAATCGCCACTTTCATCGTACATTGAATCCCAGTCGTCTTCTTCGTTGTCATCACTTCCACTTGTTATTGCACTAACATTCTTACAATCATCTTTGGGAAATCTTTTACCAACTGTAACATTGGGTTTTAACACAGGTTTATCCGGAATTTCAAGAACATCCGAGTTAAAGGTCTGTTTTATTATACGCCGGTTACTACGGTTTATTTCCTGAAATTATAAATGTAATATTTTAGAAATGATATTGAAACGAATTCATAGTCAATTTTTAATTCTTCCTTAGTGAAATGTAAGTTTAATTGCGTTTTCTGATATAAGCTTTCATTCGTACAGCAATTTTTATGCCAATATTTCTCCTAATCTTAAAAGTTTTAAAATATAACTGTTTTTTTTTTTAATCCTGTAATAAAAATATACATACATTTACCCTAATTTTGTATTTGTATATTTTATAAAAATTGTAATTTTATAAGAGAATACTGTAAGTGATATGGAAAGATCGTTTAGGAAGCCTAATCCTAGTGATTTTCAACACTCAGCTGTTCCTGTGAACTTGTTAACATTTTCTGCCGATTCGAACGGCTAATGAATAGCATTATAAGATACTCGTATGTATATACTCTTGGAGGATTTGTTACAAAAGGCATTATACCTCTAAAACATATTTTTGCAGACACAGTCCAACGCACTAACCCTTTTAGAATTTGTTTATGCTTACATTATGTTTGAGGCAATGAAACAGAAAGTAATACAATGGACTTGTTGGTAGCACATGTAAATTGTTATTTCATTATATATATGTAAGTACATAATGTTGCGAAAGCTGTACAGCCAACACTTCGGATATATAGTCATTCAAAACCCCATTCAATGCAGATGCTTAGTTAAGTCACGAACTGCTCGATTTTATGACATTTATAATAAAACAAGCAATTACTGAGTACATGCACTTTAACACTACTTCCGTTATTTAGCACGTGTCGCATTTAAAATTCTGTTCTATCGACCTCGCTCATGTCAGAAAAATGTGCTTCCTAGAAGAATGAATACCAGAAAACAAAACAAGAAAAGACAAATATAACCGGTGGAAAAAATTTAGTAACATAAACTACTTTTTCATCGTTAAGACAGTTTTTTGTTTTTGATATACAACAACAAAATTAGCAAAAAGCATTCCACAAAACCTTATTTTATTCCACTTTCTTACAAATTATTTCACCCTAATAGCTAATTAATGAAAAGTATGTCGAAAATCATCTTCTAACTATGCCACGGGGTCCTGTCACTTTTTTGTTTATTTTTGTTTTACCCCATTTCACCCTAAAATCATCCTCTAAATATAACCTTAAAACACACAAAAAGCACTAAGCACATACAAAACTATTTGACCTGTAAATTTTAAAATAAATTGAATACTGTACAAATAAACCTAAAAATGGTTTCTGTATGTAAAACAGTATATGCGTACATATTATGTACTTTAAGTAAAAAAATCTATAAACAAATTTATTTGCGTTAATAATTCATGCCCCAAAGTTTGAAAAGAATAGCATATTGAATATCTCACTCATCATATCAGTTAAAACTAATAGCTTGACAAAATCTGAAGAATTGTTTCCATCGAAAATTAAATCCAACAATTCCACTTGAGCAGTTATTATTTTTAATTGTAATCCTATGACCTCCTACCTAACACACAAACCACTTCTCTATGGATATAGCTTTAAAAAACCTGTTTCACTACAAACTACGATTTTTTTTTAATTCCACATTCTCTAAATCCACAAATTTATAATCAATTACACATCTACAGCAAACATGAAAATATTACACATACCTTTGATGCTCTTAGCAATTCCTCTGCATCCCGATCGCATTTATTTGATCTTTCTCCTTCCACTAGCAGAGCATCCTCTATTCGTAAATTACCCACATTTTCAGGCAACACAACAGGTAGCTGCACTGGCACAGATGTTGTATTATTCATTTTCTTTAGCACTTTTTTAATATCACTCGCGGCCGAGGTGTTAACAGTCACACTTTTTTTGCAATTATTCAATCTACTATTTGTACTATCGGAAAATTGTTTTGGATTATTTGAAATATCACAGTCCTTAACTAGTAATGCATTTTTATCGTTCGATAATTCGTTTGAATTTAAACTGCTTCCGCAGCCAGAAACAATCACTGGTGCTAGTTTATCTACTCGATGTTGTTGCTTGCGCTGCTCGCGAACCGTAAATGACAGCGACAAATACTCCTCTTCAGAATTGTGATAATTGTTATTATTGGAATTTTTTATTTTGTGAGAATTGTTTCGATCGTTATCATCGATTGGTGAAATTCGTTTCGATGATGATAATGACTTTTCTTTGTTGCGACCGCTGCTCACACGATCCTTATTCGATCTGCGACTACTGCTACCTGAAAATATTTCACCAGTTGGATTTTTACAGGCACTCTCTGTAGCGATAGTAGTCGTCGAAGTTGTGCCACCGCTCAATAATGATGTCGGTGATGTCGATGAAGTCAGCTGGTTGTAAGTTTCAGTCACTGGTAATGCTTCTTGCTGTGGTGGTTGTTGCTGAGTTGTGACGGCTGGGGGAGTGGTTTGACTGCGTCGTGCCCTTGGAACATATACGGCTCTATCTGGACGCCTCTCTCTTCTAACTTGTCTGTTGAATTATAATAAAGCAATTGTTAATAATATATTCCATTTTTATTTTTGTAATCCGATAACAATAAATGTCACTCTTTTACCTTTGATTACTACATGCTGTTGTTGAAGTTGGTGCTTCTGTATCTATGCCATTACAACCATTTTGAACGGTTTGTATAGTTGGTGTTGGCAAAGAATTGGCTGAAATGCAATTCGTATCATTTGGCTGGAGTGGTAGTAGTTGCGATTGTTCTTCTTGCTGGTTCTGCTTTTGCGGAAGGTAATGGTTTTCGTTGTCAATTGATTCGTAATTTCGACGCAGTGCCGGTGGACGATAGATATCAACTGAATGTGACTTGTTTACTATAAGCAGAAAATTGAAAGAAAAATAAAATTAATTTAATTTAGCAAACAAAAAATAATAAATTCCCAAAGCCAAGAGTCTTTATGATGTAACATTTGTTTTCAAGCCTCAATCGCCACTGACGGTGAGTAATTTTTTTCTCAGACCAAAACATAAATTCAACAACAACCTAAAACTTGCTGCCAGCAATGAACAAGAAAAATACAAATACAGTCAGTCAAATTATGTTTGTATAAATATTCGCGTGAAAGTAGTTTTAAATTATTTGTCAGTAAAAGTTCTGTCTTATTTTTTGCATTTGACTATATCATCTTTTCCTAAGCATCGGATATTCCAGATTTTCAAATTCTATTTATGACAAGAAACCTTTCAATGAATGGAAACCTTTCAGTGAATGGTTTCTTAATACTTTCGTTTGGAGATTTTCAAAATCTAAAAAAAGAGAACCATTTAGTCCCTGAAATACCTTCAAATGCTGCCCTAAAGGTTTTTTTTATTTACTACTATAACTCATCAACCGTATTGATTAACTGTATGAACCGTCCGACCGAGGACTGAATTAATGAGTTTGACCTCAATTTATCGAATGACGTCGAATGTTGTGCGATTGCCAGCCAAAAATTTAATACAAAATGTAAATTTGGAATGCGATTGGCTAAACGATGGGCTCTTCACTTATGTATTTGTTTCACACACGATTCTTCAGACTATCTAGTTTTTTTTTATTCAAAGTGATGTAATATACGATTGTGAAGAAATAAATGGGGAAAAAAAACAAACATAAAGGTAAATGTAAAAGAAAAAATTGTGCTGTCGACCTTGAATTTTCGATTTTGTTTAGCCGGCTTTTTGTGTCAGATTCCAAATGTGTGATAATAGTTTAGGAAAATACAAAAGAAATACCAATGTACATAGATTTATGTTACCAATAAAAAGTTAGACGTGAATGAGTTATTAAAATGGGTTTGTAAATATATTTAAATTTTAAAGTTCATTTTATCATCGTGTTGTCCAAGTTTGAAGCCATATGTGTATTGTGTGTAAATTGATTGAAATGGGTTAACGACCTTTATTTGTTGACATTTTTGTGTGTAAACTGCAAATATGTAAATATGTAAACTTTAATAGTTCCATACTTTATTCATAAAATCACACGCAATAGACATTAATTGCAAATTTATTGAGCATTAAGCAAAAAAAGAATGTCATTAGCGTAATTGCAAGAGTGACTTTTGAGATATGAAATATTTTTTGGTGGGAATGTAAAAGCTAAGAGAAAATTACCGTTGGTTTTACATACTTGAAGCTGTAATTAATAAACTATCATGTTTTTTCGCCTTTTGAAGAAATAAATCAATTTCCTGCTATAACTATATATACAAAGTTATGAACTTAACGGTAAAATACGTCTTATTTTATTTTTTGTCTAAACCATGAAGATAACCATATGAAGGTTTTTATAATACAAACTCTATATACTACTGAAATAAATCAGCCAAGTAGAAGACTTAGCACTATTATTGGACTTGTTGAATTATTGATTCAAAATAAATACCAAAAAAAGATATTTTGAATTATGAAGATAACCGTTAGCTACGGATTCATTTGTGCTATCATTATTTATTTTGTTTATTTTGTTTATAACTAATAAAATTGAAACGTTCTGGATAAGAAAAATATTAGTATTTCTCTTTAATTTTTAAACAGGATTTGGTTTTTTGAAGAAAATTGTCGTCAATATACAAGTAATTTATTTCCCCATTTTGTGAATTTATTTTCGGAGAAACAAGGGTTCTATCAAAAGCCAGTTTTAAATTAAAAATATAAACAAAATTACAAAATACAGTCTAAAACATGGAAAATGGAGATATTCTTCTCGTTACCGTATATGGCATTTTTTCGAAAAGGGCGTTGGTATTGAGTTTTGTTTTAAATAGTTCACATAGGGCTCATGCGGTAAAAGCACGTACATATGTATATATGAATTTTTGGAATTCGATAAAATCGAGTGAACATAGCCAAAGGATTCCAAAAAAAGATACATTTCTTGGGCGACAGCTCGTGAGAACCAGGGCCCAATAACTTATACTCTTAATCATTAACATACGTGGTTAGTCGGAAACTAACATAAGAAGCACTTTATTATGATGTGTAACTATTCTTCCTCATAAAAGGAGTACCCCTGAACAAAATGGAATATGTTAGGATTCGGTCCCCACCTCTGGTCGTCCTTGCGTTTTTATTGTATGGTATAGTGCGTTTCTCAAAGATGAGGGTAAAGCTAGTGGGGTCGTTTTTTTTTTGCGATTTCACAAAAATTGACAAGTTGACAATTTAAGTGTAAATTAAATTGATTTCTAAGCGAATGATGAAGCAAAATCAAATGTATAATATGGATAAAGCTGGTATATCACAAACAATTAGATATTCAAATTTTCGAGCGAGAACACTGTGAATGGTTTTTCACCATTGATAAGTTCGAATTCGTCTAGCTAGCTTATAAGCTTGACATCGTCACCACTATTTTCATACAAGCGCTTAAGATTGAACTAGAGTCACTAAAGCACTTGGCTGACTAGTGTGATTCATTACCATAAATTAATCAGTAGATTAGAAGCCCTTCTGCTGTTTCTTTCAGCATAAGAATGCCTTTTTTATTTGTTTTAATGCTTAAAAAATCCTATGGTAAGAACTTATACCCCAGAGAAAACTTTAACTCAACGAAAATTCCAACAAATCTTAATTTTGGTGGAGAGTTTGCTTTGTATGTCTTGAGCATTAAGGGGTGATGCAATGTGGTTTTTTGAAAATTTGTTTTCGTTGAAAAAATTATGAAGATCCAAATTGTAGCGTAAATTGCAAAAACGTTTTTTTATATCCCAAAGAAATAAAGCCTTTTCGGATGTTTTTGGAATGTGGCCATTTTGTTGTTCAATTTTCCTAGACTGTTATATACATGCTAGAAAAAGTTAACGATCAATTATTCAAACGATAAATGTATAAATTTGCTGTTCTTGAAGTAAACCGGGAAAAAACGTAGTTCAGACATTCTATCAACAAAAACTAAACATACACACAAATGTATAAATGTCACTATTGAAACTTTGCCATTCTTTGAGGTTGTTGTTATAGTTCATCTACCACCGACACTTTCGTGGATATAGAGCGAAGAAATGACATAAGAAGGAGGGTAATGATTTCATTGAATTCATAAGATTCAAAAGACAATGCTATAAGAAGCAGTGGACAAGAACTACCTTTTTGAATGTTGATCATTATTCCAAGAATATTTCTTGTTTTCTTAAGAGCGTTTAGTTGTTTAAATATGTATTTAATTTAAAGCGACTAAGCGTCTTTAATAATTTTATTGCATAAATAAAAACAACAAACTAAAAGTGAAAGTAAACAAAATACATTCAGTTGTATTAGTCAAGATGCAAGTGCAATATAAAAGCAAACAACCTGGATTGTCTCTTATAATTATCAAACATGAAGAGGAATTGATCTTTCTGATACAGCGACCCACTAACATCGCCACAAACCACCTGAACGAAACGAGTTACACAATTTTGTTTTTAGTCTACTTCATCGTAATGGTTTATACACTTACATCGTGCTGATGCGGAAGAAGATGAATCCAAATGCTTTTCAACTCCCATGCTGATGCTACTGCTATTATAAAAAGTGGTTGTTGTGGAGACGATGTCTCGTTTCGTTGTTTTCGTAGATAATGTTGATGACGATGATGGTGGTGGTAAGGACCAAAATGATGGTGTTGTTGTACACTCAATTTTTTCGCCCCCACTTCTCCAACTTCTAATCCTAGCCGGTTTCTTCCTAAAAAGAGATACAATCAGTTATTTTTTATGCACACAGTCATGCAATCTAGTAATTATAAATTATAAGTTGAATAACTAAGGAAGGATTATCCAATTGATTGTTATATTATTTAAGAAATTGCTATTGTAATTTCTTAACCATCAATAACGCACTCAACAAGAATACTTGTTGCTTGAGATGCGAATTAAACACTCTTAAAGATCATTGTAGTTACATTTGAGACATAAGAACGATGTGCGTTGAAAGAAGGTGGACCTATAGCTGTGTATGAAGATAATATATGCGGGATTTCTAGATCACGGGACAAATATTTAACTTTTGACTTTCATCTCCCGCCTAGAAAATTTTCTGATCCTAGTCTTGTGTTGTCTACTTCATGTTTTGGGGTACCTATCCAGACTCCTGGATATAATATGTGCTCTTTATGTACTCAACAAATAAACCACTAGTTAGGAGACTACAAACTGCTTATTTGATCTAGTTCCCAGGTGATACATTTTAAACTGCGATATTTGTCGCAGAAGCAGATATTAATGCCTGCAAATCGATTTATTATAGATTTAAAACTGAAATTGTCAGTGCAAGGAGTTTGCATCGCCATTTTCTTTATTTGATTTTGCTTTGGACATGTTTTCATTTATCAAAGAAAGGTAATTTTGAGTTGAATTGAAAACTTGATGTCAATTTCTTCCCAGAACAATTAAATCTTCAAAACCAGTCTCTATAAGATCTACAAAAGCTCTTAAGAGCTTAACCTATATTTCGAGAATTTCATGCGAAAAACTATAGCATATAAAGTGTGTTGGATTTAGGCAATGTTTGCACCTATTGGAAAAAAAATTAATATATTTTTTGATTTAAAATTGATTTTTTTAAAGCGAACAAATGTGGTAAATACGATATCTTTAATGAAAAATCTTTTTATTTTGTTTTTAAATAAAAAATTGGTAAGCCAATTTCCTTGCTTCATGCGCCTTATATCAATTATGTACTATCGTAACTATATTGACATTCACATGACCAAACTCAATTGAGCCATTACTTTATATCTGATACATGTTTTTAGTTTTTGTTTTTAAGTAGAGCTTTTTGCTGAATTATCATTTTATCGGTAATGTATATTTTAATAATTATTCTCTCTCGACGGATAGTAGAATATTTAATGAAGATAATATATCTGCAGATTAAACACAATCAAAAATCTCTGATCGACCTTAAGTTGACATCATGGAGTCGCAATCTAATGTATACGTGCTATATTTTATTTATCTTCCGCCTCAAAATGAGACAAACGTGATTCATGCAAAGAGGCGATAAAAACCATCCAACAGGCCTTGAAATAATTGGTACAATGAGGTAAGTGTTCATTTGTTTTTTGTTTTTTACAAGCATGAATTTTCTCTTCACATTGACCTATTAACTCATCAACAATCATTTCAAATTATGTATATACAGTGACGAGCAAAAATGGGCAAATGTTTTTACTTATTTGAATTAAAATTGAATTTGATTAGCTCAACAGTGTTGGATGGATGATTTTCATATTGCCCTAACCGTCGCTTCACAATTTACCAAAGAGTCTCAATTGAAGTCAGGATTTTATGCTGGCCATTTCATTGTTTTAAATTCTTGATTTTCAAGGCACTCCTTTACAATTTTAGAAGTATTTTTGGGGTTTCCATCTTATTGAATAGTGATTACAGACTTACTGAAGCCTGTTGTTGCCAAAAATTATGATTAATAATATCTGTTTCGCTTAATTTCTACGATCTTTAAATCGTTGAAATACATTTTGAAATCAAGACGTTACTGAGAGTACCCATAGAATAATTTTGTTTCTTATGTTAAAGAGACTTGGTAGAATATTCTATGTAAAAACATGGATGTTATTTGAGACAAATTTTCAGAAGCATGAAATTCATTTTTTAAAAGACGTGCATTAAAAACGGTCGCAGCAACCAAAATTCTCATGATGTGATTTTATGCAAGCGTTTGCTAAAAGTGTTTTGTTTGCTTGCAAACTCTTGACCCAGGAACACTTGCACGGTGTGACTTGTTCAAGAAAGCGTTTGCACGCAAACAAATCACTAAAAATCACTTAATGCGAACACTTGCACCTTGAAAGAGCTAATGTATTTACATATGTATGAAAGTTTTTCGCTTGCTTGCAAGCGAATGCATGGTTTTCAATCGAGCGACATCCGTTCGTTTGCAAAAGAAACAATTTTTTGACATTTCTCTTCATTGTCCTGCTTAAAAGTTTAGAAACATGCGAAACGGGTGCAAAATTTCTGAAAAGTGTTCCGTAGTACGGATATTCAGCACCATTTGCTCTTCGGTAAGCTTCTTTTTGTTATATCGAATGATCTTCATATAAATTAATTGTCTCGACTCGATTAATTACCGCTTCTTTTTTGAAAGGAATATTATCGGAACAAAATTCTTTGGCCAACTCAATATTTTTCATTTTGCATCTATTTTCTATGAAAGAAGCAACGGAAGTTAACTGAAAATGGTAAATACTACACCCGTCCGCGTATTGCCAAACTGTATATCAGTACAGAGCTCCGACGCTCTATAATAGACTACAGAATGCTCATTCAAATTAAGAGCATACTATATACTGTGTCAGATCAAAAGCAGATTTTTCTGTGTTGGTATACATTTTGCTCAGGAAACTAAGAGCAAAGTACCTGTGATTACAGAGCCATCGTTCACGTTGGTATAGTTATTGTGTGTGGTGAGTTCTGGGTTGGTATATATTTTGCTCAGGAAACTAAGAGCAAAGTACCTGTGATTACAGAGCCATCGTTCACGTTGGTGTGGTTATTGTGTGTGGTGTGTGGTGCCGTGACATAAGGCCAAGTGACAAAAGGCCAAATTTGTTTGTGACTTAAGGCCAAACATAAAATGTTTTGTCTTGAGCAACAGTACCTTGGGTGGCCCGCTTCGCGGGTTTTCAGGATTTTAAATCCCTTTTCGGGGCTCACACCCGCTCACGCAACTCCGTTGCTCCGCTTAGGGTATGTTCAGTCGCCAGGCAGGCGCCTGTAGCAACAGTTTTCCTGAGCAGCAGTACATAACTGTTAGTTGTTTACTCCAATTAATGTAAAATACAAAACTGTTGCTACAGGCGCCTGCCTGGCGACTGAACATACCCTAAGCGGAGCAACGGAGTTGCGTGAGCGGGTGTGAGCCCCGAAAAGGAAGTTAAAATCCTGAAAACCCGCGAAGCGGGCCACCCAAGGTACTGTTGCTCAAGACAAAACATTTTATGTTTGGCCTTTTGTCACTTGGCCTTATGTCACGGCACCACACACCACACATAATAACCACACCAACGTGAACGATGGCTCTGTAATCACAGGTACTTTGCTCTTAGTTTCCTGAGCAAAATATATACCAACCCAGAACTCACCACACACAATAACTATACCAACGTGAACGATGGCTCTGTAATCACAGGTACTTTGCTCTTAGTTTCCTAAGCAAAATGTATACCAACCCAGAACTCACCACACACAATAACTATACCAACGTGAACGATGGCTCTGTAATCGCAGGTACATTGCTCGATCTGAACTAGCATATAGTTTGCTTCAGCTTTTTTAATATTTTACAAGCAAACTGCATGTGACCACAGAGCGCTCTGTGGTAGCATACAGTTTGCTCTACAATACTTTCAAATTCGGTGAGCAGAAAATGGCTGAGCACAGACTATGGAGATCTGTGCTGATATACAGTTTGGCAATACGCCACCCGTCCCCAGACAGTAAAACATCACTTGAAGCAATTACTCAGACCAATTACTTTCAGTAAACATTTGCGCTTGCATGGTGTGACTATCCGGAAAGTGCTTTCATAAAATTTACTTGATTGCTCACGGCAAATACTTGCACGCAAATTCAAAATCGGAATTCTTGGAACCTTTGCTGAAAGTACTTTCCCCGCATTTTGTGACGACACCTTAAAACAACTCCTCAATTTTTTCAAAACTCACATAAGGAAATGTTTTTGAAGCAAAAACAGGTATTTTTTTGTTATCGTATTTTTTCCTAAATATGTTTTGAGGTTATATCAAAAATAAAGTTTACTGCAATGCATCACCAAGGATTAATTCACTGAAAGAATATATCAGAGCTGTTATTCTCGAAATGCTGAAGAAATTTGTAGGCAAAGCCGAGGCGGACTATAGAGATTGTACTTTACATTAAAATAAAAATGTTACTTTTTTATTTATTAATTCAAAATGACAGCTATGGATGACCCTATTAATGCAGTATAATAATGAATATATTATATTTTCTAATAGTAAAGCTGGCGTTTTTAAGTTGCCAATGTACAGAAACACAAAAACGAAAAATATGGTTCTTCAAAGAGGATTAGATATTTATATCAATCTACCAAATGAATTGAGTACAGAAAATGATTTACCAAAATTAAAAAAAAAAAAAACATTTAATTGATGATGTTAAAAATAGATTTATAAAAAATAATATAGAATGCAAATTATTGTAACGATTATTTTTTGAATGGCAAAATACTGTCAAATAGAAGATACAAAACAAAAATAATTGTAATATTAAAACAACTTACGTTTCAAAGTTTGAAGCGGCTGTAAATTTGATGGGATCTAAAAGTTGACTCTTAAAGCAAATTACAGTGCGCCGATGGGGTCCTTGGCCAACAGAAAATGTAAACAGATCGAAATTATCCCGGTAGTTTTCACATGATTGATGTATGAGGAAACGGCGGTAGTTATTAACCGGTGGAAATAACAAAACACTGAAAATATAATACAAACAAAATTCTAATTTTAGTTTTTAAGATTTAATTGAAATAACTACAATTCCGTCGTCAGTTTTTTTTTTAATTTTCAAAAACCACTGGAAAAGGTATTACTTTTTTTAGCTTTTGGGGTTATATTTTGTTCGTGTAACGAATGCAGATATACAAGTTTAATTAATAACTAGATGTTAATTTTCTTGAATCTCTAAAGTGAGATCGATTTCTGATCCACAAGTCGCTAACATGTCATGATAGTGTTTAAAATCCCAGGAATACCACATGTTTACATGCATATAGTAAATCCTATTTATATTCTAATTACGGACAAGTAAAATGTTAGAACCATTTTTTACGCATTTTATTGAATTCAAATTGTGCTTCACACAACTTGCAGATAACTTTTTGCAAATGTCTAAACGATAACAAATACAACCTTAAATTTAATAGCTTATTGCAAGCATACCCGTTCTGCGTGATTAAAATTTAAGCATTATACTTCTTAATGCATTTCCCCAACAACAGGGAAGCAAGAAAATTAAAGTACTCACGGCACGCAAACCACTGATAGAAAAAAAGGTTTCATTAACTTCAAATTTTAAGCTTAAATAAAAAAATATGCAAATGGATAATATAACTTTATTGCATATTGCAATATTCTCTCCCGAAACAAGAAAACATGGTCTAAAATAATAGCGATGAAATAAATAATTATAAATATACAGTTTGGCAAACAACTATATACAACACCCCGCATCATTTGATTAAGCTCATATCTTTTCTAAATTGTATGTCAAAACAATACCATGGCCCCTATTGAGATTGTTAACGGTTGATCAATAGTCGAGACCGAGCAGTCAATGTACAGTGAGACCTATTCTATGGATATTGTCATCAAATTGGTAATTTGGCTGCAAAATTGACATAATTATTCTTTAAAATATAAGTTTTGCAGTTCTGCGAGACAGGATAATTTTTGGATTCTTCTCGAAAACAGTAAGTTTTCTCAAAAAAACCTCAAACCAAAGTTGTAGATCTTAAAATTCTCTACAAAAATGGTCCTGTTGATTTTTTTCCTAAGAGTTCCCATTCGCAAGATATCGCGATTCTAAGAGTCACATTAAAAAACCTCAAATTTTGTCCTTTGACCCCGAATAACTTTTGTAGCACACATAGGATCGATGGGGATTTTTAAAACTTTATTTGTAATGGTAAACCCCAGCTCTCCTCCAATATTTGGCTTTCCGGGAATTTTTGTTATTTTAAATGTCTATATTGACCGGACTATTATTTCAATAATTATAAATTAAAAACTCAAACAAATTACAGATATGTAGTGTTAAATATGTGCAAAATTTTAAACATTTAAAGCCTGAAATCAATTTTAGAATGGGAGTCGACTCTTGATATTACTTTTTGTTAATTTTAAATGATATAAACTATACTTTAAAGTTAAAGAACAAGTCTAACTTTAACAGTAGCAAATATCTATTTTATCTTTTTAAAGTATACCAATATGAATATTGACAATGGTCATTTCACACCAAAGCAAATCGAAGTAAAAATGTTTACTGATATTTTGTTTGATTTTTTACAGGATGTGCTTTGTAATTAGACTGAATATTAGAAATGCGAAATAATCGTACAAAAGTGCTCTACGATCTTTAATTTTGCAATATTGCAGGGGGCGATCGACAAACAAATCTGTACTTACAAATGTACATACATATGTATGCATAATCGAGTACAGCCAAATGAATTTGTAGTTGTTTGTATTCTTTTTTTTGTGTAGTTTTGTTTGAGTTCTTTATATCTCAAATTTTGCATCACAACTGCCTTACAGCGATTTGGCATGGACGATGTTAATGACTTGCACCTTTCAACTGGTATATAATACCATTTTTTCACTTCTTCAAATAACGCATCCATATTTGAAATTTTAAGCACGCTTATTGAATTCCTGATATCTCCCCATAGGTGTTCTATGGGATTCAGATCAGCACTTGAGGATGGCCAGTCTAGAACATTGATGGAATTATCTTTATTCATTATTCTGCTGGAACTTCCATGTCACAAGTAAATTTTTCTCTGCCCATCACATCCCGCAAGATGTCCACGTATTTTTCTTTTGTGAGGATGCCATCAATTCGATGGATTGGTCCAACGCTATTCCCCATACGTTCATAGATCCTCGACCATGTTTAATAACCGCAGATGTATACTTTGGATCGAATCCTTTTCGTTTTGGCCGCCGCCGTACAAATATTCTGCCACCAGGACAGATTCTATTTATTTTGGTTTCGTCGGACCAGAGGATAAATTTGCATTTCGCATTGTTCTTTTGTAAACGATAAGTAATGTCGAGCAAAACCCAAGCCCCGTTTGTCTTCACCTTTTGGTAACCATTGGCTTCTTGCGTGCAACACGACCATGCAAGCCAGCTTCGACTAATCGCCTTCTTATGGTACAGACTGAAACTGGTGAATCTATTTCATCCCAAACTTCGCGCTGGATAACTCGTGCACTCTTTTTGGGGTCAGCTTTTAAAAGTCTGATGATTTTTCTATCATCACGAACTATAGTTTTCCGTGGTCTTATCTTCGTTGGCACATTTTCAAAATGTTTCAAAATGTTTCACGGCATTAAAAACTTTCTTTTTGAAACAGTTGATCTTATCAGAAATTTGTTTGTTCTCGAATTGCTGGAGTGCATGTCGCTATTTTTCCAATTTCTAACGGTGATTTTAAAGTTGTATTGTCGATTACATTTTTTTTGTAGATGAGATTTATTACTTCATCAATAAAAATTTACAAAAAACATTTTGATATTTAAAATTAAATCTTTTTGAGGCATGCCCAGAAACATCGTCAGCCAGACGATAGCCTGAGTAATACATTTTCAATTTTTTTTAAATGATTGAGTTTAATTTAAAAAATTGAGTTTAAGAATATTCTCTTTTTATTTCTTTTCTATATGCAAGTGCTATTTTAATATATTGCGATAGTTTTTGCCAGTGATTTCCGTTTAATATTACTAAAAGTTCCGTTTGTTCCAAATAGTTTTTTTGTCATATTTGTCGCCGTATCTCTACCAGTATAGGACATCTCGCGATGAAATGTACTACATCTTCCCTTTCGTTTGTATTACATAAGGTACATTTAAGTGCTAAATCATTTCGGTTGGGTATGAAATTGAGCGGTAACAGCTCGCCTCTTGCCCGAAATATAGAAGATATTGTTTCAGTGCTAAAGATGTCCTTAAAATAGTTGCGTTCCCTTGGATCATGCTGGAGTATAGGATAGGTTTCCCTATGTAGTGAACTTCTAGCTTTGTGTATACTGTCTTCTCTTGCTTTTGCATGGTGCATTTCGAGTAAATTATAAACGAAAGGTTTCCACTCTGTTAGATTATTAAGAGTTAAGTTAAATGAGAGTTCACATAAGTCTGCCAAGTTTTTCTATTCTTCAAACCATGAGCTGTGTGATCTTACAATCGAGAGTGCAATCTTCCTTGCAACTTTATCAGTGTGGCTGTACATAAGTTTGAAGATGTAGTTAAAAAGGAGTTTCGGAAATGAAAGATATAGTGGTGATAGTCCGGTTTCGATAAATAGCATGGAATTTGGTGTTGTATCTGGTATTCGAAATTGTCTTTTTAAGAAGAATCTCAATAGCTTTTCGGTGGTATCAGACTGTTGTCAGCCCCATGATTCTGCATTTTGCATTTTATACTGAATGACAACTCCGTGCTTCCAATTATATTTTTGCATTTTTTGAGACAGTCAGCTTTTTAACTAGATGTTTTTCTAAGTTAGAGTAAACTCTAAGTATTGGTATTCTTTTACCTTTTCGATTAAGTCTACTCCATAGTACCATTTCTCATTTGCAGCCAAACGTCCTGTTCCTCTGCGAAAGACCATTGCTTTTGATTTGCCTAGATTGATAATAAGGTTCCACTTTAGACCCGTCCTATACTGCATACATTGTTTTGTTATAGATGTCCTCTATCATATTTCCAAATTTAAGAGACATCATATCTCTAAATAATTTGTAGATTAAAGCTTTTCTGTCAATTGAATCGAAAGCAGATCTGAAATACACGAAAAAAACTTATTTTTTTTTGTCTGCGAAGATATATATGTACATTATGTCTGCAATGTTCCTGAGACTAAATATATGGTCTACAGTTTAATATTCTTTTCTGAATCCTATTTGAAATTCGCTGAGAAGGTGTTTACTTTCGATCCATGTTGTAAGGCGCCATCTTAAGATTTCCATAAAAATTTTAAGCGTTGTGTTGAGAAAAGAAATACCTCGGTAATTTGATGGATCCATCTTATTTCCTTTTCAAAAATGGGGAATATAATTGATTTTCGAAAATCCTTTGGTGCTTCTCCTGTTTGGAAAATATCATTATATATCTTTGTAAGATGTTTCAGGAATTCCTCTGTTGCGAATTTAAAAAATTCATTTGGGATCCGATCGATTCCTGGGGCTTTATTTTCTTTTAATTTCGATGCAACTGATTCAACTTCTGAAAGTATTATATCGCTATCTAAAATTTGATTTTCATTATTCGGTCTGGTGTATTGGATTGGTTGAGCAAAAAGTTCCGGATTTAATTGCTTTTCAAAATTATCTTTCAGTGTTGACGCAGGTAAAAGTGGTTTTGTTACAAACGTTTTTCCTTTTATGTTTTTTATATCTTTCGAAAAATCTGAGGAGTTTTTGCAGAAAGTTATGGTCTCCGCCGATTACATATTATTTATTATTCGATACCTACCAAAATTTAATGTTTATGTATTAAAACAAATACGAATTTCAGTAAATAAAGGTTTGCTGCAAGATGTTTCTAATTAGCTACTCTCTGCAATTTAGAAAAAAAGTTGTTCGTAGCTGTACATATCCAAGGTAGACCACTGGAATTTCCATGTCAAGATAAGCGTTCTGAGATAAAATATTTCTTGTCGAGTCTACCCCTTTCCACCGTATATTTTCCAAAAGTCGTTTTTATTATTATTATTATTATTATTTATTAAAAGTACATAAATGTACAGATAATTACAATTTTTATACAGCGATAGCTACCAGGGCTTATAGCTGGACCTTAAAAAAATACTTATTTTTAAATATATATATCTTTAATTTAAATAGTAATATATATAGTTTAAATAATGCATATACATTTATCAAGGGGGGCGGTCGAATTGGCGAACGCAACTTTAAAGTTACATTCGCCCATCCGACCACCCCCCAGGCTGGGTTAATAAGAGTAATGTCATATACTATTTTCTAGTTGTATCATTTCTAATATTTTAAAAACATTTTTTATATTTTGTTCTGAGGGAACTGACAATAATGAAATTAAATTAGTGTTAAATAAGCTATTTGAGATGGAATTTATTCTTGGGCATTCTGATGATAGGTGTTTAATGGTGAGGATGGCTTCTGGTCGACAGAGAGGGCAGTTGGGTGGGTTGTCTTTGGTGAACAGGTGGCTATGTGTAATTTTAGTGTGTCCTAATCGAAGACGTAGAAAACATTTGTTCATCTTGGCTGTTGTAGTATACGGGTAAGTTGCTGGTTCAGCGTTAGGATTAATTACTGAGTAGTGGTGGGAATATTGACTCCATAGATCATTGCGTTTCCGGCACCAAAAGGCATCTGCGAGCTTACGCAAGTCTGATTTGGTTGGAGGGTATTGACTGATGACATCCGAGTTGCATATTGACTTTGCTGCAATATCAGCTTTTTCGTTCCCATATATGCCTATATGACCTGGTATCCACAATAGGTATAGCTTTGGAGATTGTTTGGTGACGTTGTTTCTTATTTTGTTGATGAGGAGGGATTGACACCTTAGGTTGCGAACCGCGTTAAGGGTTGAGAGGCTATCGGAGCAGATTACTGTGTTTTTGGTAGAGTTGATCGCTAGTTCGGTGGCCTTGAGAATTGCTAACGCTTCGCTAGAAAACGACGAGAAATAGTCCGGTATATGTTCTGCGTGCATTATATAGCCTGATTTGTTGACAATGGCAAATCCGGTGCCTACTTCGCTTTTCGAACCGTCAGTGAAAAAAGAGTCCCATAGTGAGTTATCGAAGGTGCTCATTATTTTATAATAATGTTGGATGAATACTTCCTTGGGGGTGATATCTTTTTTAAATCTTGATAACGAGATGTTAATTGCCTCTAATGGAAGATTCCAAGGTGGATATTGTTCAATAGCCAAAAACTTAGGGTCCAGGCGAAGTCCAAGGTTTGAAGATAATTCTAGAACGAGGTATATCGTTGAAGGACACTTCAGTATTTTTTTACGTTTCATAACTTTGTTGGCAATACCTGTGATTGGTGAGTTATAGGATTCGATGATTTTTGGGATGAGTCGCGATATAAGGATGTCTCGGCGAGATTCGATGGGTAAACAACCAGCTTCGGTGAGTATGTTTTTAACTGGCGATGTACGGAATGCCCTTAAACTGTATCTCAGAGCTGCATAGTAAGATGAGTTGAGTATTTGTAGAGTTGATTTCGTTGTTTTTCCGTAAATAACAAGCCCGTAATCAATTTTAGACACTATTATCGATTTTGTTATGCAAACTAGGGTGTTAGGGTGAACAAAGCTGTTTTTAGAAGATAGGTATTTAATTATGTTTAGCCTGGTAGCCAGCTTTTTCTTAATATCTAGACAATGTTCTTTAAAGCTTAATTTGCTATCAAATATAACACCTAAAATACTTAATTTATTTACATTAGGGATTAGTACATTACGGAAATCGATATAAAAATTACTGCAACTTGTTTTTTTGCAAATATGTAAATGTTTGCTCTTACTTGCTGAGATAATAGCACCGGAGGTGGTTCCCCAGTTAAGTAGACAATGAAGAAGTTCTTTGAAGATATCTTTGATTTGCTGTGTATTATTACACTTAGCAATAACGTAAAGGTCGTCAGCATAGAGAGTGTGTTCAATCTTCTTGAAGTTGGATATTATTTTACTTATTTCGTCGTATGCAATTATGAACAAGATCACGGAAAGCGGTGAACCCTGGGGAATACCGTTGGAAATATTGTATTCTTTGGAATAAATGTTATTGATTTTTGATCTAAATTTTCTGTTCAATAAGAAAGACTTGATGTAGCCGTACATTTTCTGACCGATTTTCCAATTTTTTAGATTGTTAAGGACAACGTGGATACCAATACGGTCAAAGGCCTTTTCAAAGTCCAAAGAAAGAATTGAAATGTGGTTTTTGGAGGATAGTGCAGAGGTAACGAGTTCGTCGATATGAAGAAGAGAATCTATTGTGCCGCACCCATGCTTGAATGCAACTTGATTCCGACTAGTTAGATTGTTACTTTCTGCGTACCAAAGGAGTCTCTTAGCTACAATTTTTTCCAGCAGTTTACTTAAACATGGAAGTAAAGATATGGGTCTGTACCCGCTGGTTTCCGAGATTTGATGGTTATTTTTAGGAAGCGGGATTAATGTGGCGGTCTTCCACGATTGGGGAATAATACTACTCTCAAAAATATTGTTGTATAAATTTAATATTCGTTTTTTTGTTGATAATGGAGCGTTTTTGATCATGGGATATGAGATACGGTCAAAGCCAGGTGTTTTACCCTTCACTGAACTTAGGCAGCACTCTAACTCCAAAAGATTTATTGGCTCTTCAATGAACCTTGCTGATTTGTTAAGGTTACTTATAATGATTGGAGTGTCTATTGATAATTGTTTGAGGTTTTGGAAGTCTAGCGAAAAGTTTGAATTACTTGAATATTCTGACCAGGTTTTTGCAAAGTGTTCAGAGATCTTGAAGGAATCTGTTAGAGTTTCGGAATCGGTTTGTATGGTCTTTATGTTATATGGGGTGTAGTTACCTGTTAGTGTTTTTATGTCGGCCCATAGTCGTTTTGGAGTTGACCTAGGATTAATGTTGTCAGTGAATTTTTGAAAACTTAGTTTTTTAGATTCTTTGACTTTTTTTCTAAACAGGGCGTTTGCCTTGCGATATTTTATTAAGTTGCTATCTGTGGGGTGCTTTTTAAATAATTTAAATAGGTTTTGTTTATCGGTGCGCAGGAAGTGAATTTCAGGGTTCCACCATGGTACAAAAGATCTGTGTTGTATACCTTTAATTTGTGGGATAGAGAAGTTCGCAGCATAGCGTAGAGCTTTGTTTACTACGGAAGCTTCGTGATTTATATTATGCGATGGAGGGTTCTCCCTTAAAAATTCTAAAACTTTATTTTGAAATGCTTCCCAATCAGCACGATCAGTTTGGAATTTGGCTGGTGGTTTGTTGTAGCTTGAGTCAGCACCAAGACGGATATTTGTTAAGATGGGGAAATGGTCACTACCGTGAAGGTCGTCGAACCTGTTCCATGAAATGAAAGGTATGAGTTGTGTAGAAGCAAGAGTTAAATCCACGTGTGTAAAGGTTTTATGCGTGGAGAAGTGGGTGGGGCGGCCATCGTTTAGGACAGACAGGTTCGAGCTAGATAAGAAATTTTCTATAACCTTGCCTCTGGAGTTACCTATCGGTGAGCCCCAAAGGGGACTCCAGGAGTTAAAATCACCTGTTAGTAGGATTGGTGTATTGATTGTTCTGACAATATTGTCGAGATCAAAAGTAGTGAATATTTGCGAGGGATGTATGTATAGTGAAATTATGGTTATTTTTATTTTAAGATTGATTTCTATAGCTACAGTTGAGATATTGGAGTTAATTTGTACAGGTGAGTGGGGAATAGATTTATGAATCAGTAACCCGACACCTTGAGAGGCACTGGTATTTAATGGAAGGTTGTGGAAGTAAGCAGCGTATTGTTTTGGAGCAAAATAGGTTGAATTAAGTTGGAGGTGGGTTTCTTGGAGTGAAATAACGGAAGGGTTTTTGTCTTTTATAATTAATTGAAGTTCGTGGTAGTTATTCGTGTAGCCGTTAAGGTTCCATTGCAGAACTTTAAGGAACGAATTCTTACCTAGGTGTGCCTTTTGAGCAATATAAGCTGGGTTATACTGCGAAAAGTTTTGGTTAGGTGAAAGTACGTTGACAGTGTGCCGACTCTGCGCTCCGGACGGTGAACCAACCGAACTCATGAGAGAGTTCGGATGATTCAACCCCCGAGCCGCAGAGTCGGAATTTGGGGAAGAAATTTTATTAATTTTAAATGCTCTCATCATCATTATCGGAGGAAGAATGGTTGAATTGAAGTCGAGCTTGTTTGATGATATTGATTGATTCGTTAATTAAAGGGATGGATGTGATATTAAGTTCGGTGTTTAAAGATTTTGGGGTTGTGTTGTCTCTGTTTTCTGAAATTTTAGGTTGTGAAGAGTAATCTGATTTTTTGATTGGTTCTTGTGGTAAGCTTTGAATATGCTTTTGAGGCATGATTGATTTGGAGGGTGGTGAACTGGTTTGAATATTATTGTTGTACTTACATATTGTGTTGGTTGTTGTATTAGGTTTTGGAATGGATTTAGGAGTTTGGATGACGGAATGTTGAGGGGTAATTGATGTTGATGAGATTGTGTTTTTTTCTGCATCTGGTATTGATGTTTCCATTGGAACGTCAACGGATTTGGAGGAGGTTATTTGAACTGAGGGTTCTTTTGCTGCTTTGGCCACATCAGAAAAGGTGGAGGGGAGTATGAAAGTAGGATTCTGCCAAGGTGCATTTCTTAATTGATTTTATTTTAAGAATTTCTTTAGCTTGCAAATAGCTCTTGCATTGCTTGGAATTGGATGGGTGATCCTCGAAACAGTTAGCGCATGAAACGCGTGTGCACTCGTGTGGGGAAAGAGGTGGGAGGTTACATGTTACACATGAAGCAGATCTGGTACATCTTTTTTTAGTGTGGCCAAGGAGTTGGCATTGTTGGCAGCGCATGGGGTTTGGGAAATATTCTTCAATTTTAACATTGTACCAACCAATATTTACATTGGATGGTGGACGGAAAAGGTCAAATGTGAAGAGAACCAAGCCTGTCGCTTCTGTTGTTTTTTCAGTTAAACCTGTAGCTAATGATAATCTGTCAACCAACTTTGTAAATTTATAGACGTCGGTAACGCCTTGTGACTTCATTTCCTCTATAATTTCTTTTTCGGGGACATTTTTAAGACAGGGAGCATATGCTGTGCCTTTAGATGAGTTTAAGCTTGAATGGAGTGAGACGGAGATGGGACAAAGATTAGAAAGAGTTTTTTGAGCGAGAAATAGGTCGGCGGCTTTCTTGGATTTTGCTAAAATCAAGAGGGAACCGTCCTTAAGTTGGGTTATACTTTCGTATGCTGTGCTAATGCCGTCGATGGCTTTTTTTAATAAAAAGACACTAAATGAGGTTAGGGGCTGAGTAGCACTCGCGGGAGCAATTATTATGAATTTGGGGTTATTTGTTGATAAGGCTGTGGGAATATTGAAATTTAATTCATTTTCGATTAGATTATTTTTTCTTTTTCTTTTATATTTTGAGTTAAAAGGTTGATCTTCTTCAAGAATATCGAACCTTCCACTCGAGGGAGCACGTGGCCCTGGGGCCATTATAAATTTTTTCTAACAAAATTATTAGTTGTTTTTTTTTTTTACTGCACTTGAAATATGCTTAAAGCAAAAAAAAAAAAGTAATGCTATAGAAATAGCGGGATATCACCAACGAAGTAAACCGGTAGAGACAGAGACAAACTGCGAAAACGATGCGACCGGTTAGAGAGATAGTCGATGACTGAAGTCGTTTTTTTATATCATTCGACTATGGAATTCCCTTCCCCATATTATAAGATGACAGTATCGTTCACCTACACGTCGTTTTGATGATGTTTCGCTACAGAATTTGATGTTTGCACATTATGTGCTTTTAGTTTTTCTTAAAATGTTCTATTTATCTACATTACCTGGACATATTCTTAGGCCCAAGCGAAAAAAAATAATTAAACGGAAACAGCTCGATAATTGTCTACATGTTTACTTTATAGTTGAAAGTGTTACTACTCTTTATTGTTAAGACTGTTTTTTAACTGTAAAATAAGTTTCATGCTGTAAAGCTTACACCGAATGCAACGCGCCACATTTCTTTCATGCAGGTCATTTTGTGTGGAAGTTTATAGGAAAATTTAATAGAGTGACTTAATTTTTAAGTTGTTTTATAGTACAATTTCTACAAATTTATGGTAAGTATGAGTGCTAAATCTTTTGCAATTTATGTTTATTTAAATTTAAAATTTAAAAAAAAAACCTATTTATTGTTTAAAAATAGGAAGAGCGTCTGACCTCTTTCCAAAGAATGTTGGGCAAGTAGCTGGACTTTCAAACGCTACTAACCTATCCCAATATGAAATTGCGGTCAACGTCCGAGTTTCGAGAAGTTCTGTTAGAAATTAAAAAAAAAAGATTGATCTAGGGATGACCTAAGTCCCCAAAACAAAAGGTTGCTGTGGTCGACCACGACGCACATTTTAAGAACAGATCGCAAAATCAGGGTTGTTTAACTTAAAAACACAAAATTTACAGTACGTTTGCTCACGAAAATAACCAAAGATGGGGGAGTCAATATAGCGCAACGAAAAGTTTAAAGGCGCTCGGCAGAAATTAAGTTTATCGCAATGAAAACTGCTCGAAAGCCAAGACTAACGCCTGCAATGGGTTAGAAACTGCTGGAATGGGCTCATAAGTACAAACATTCAACTGTAGAAGATTGGAATAAGCTATTGTTATTAACCTTTTGTTTTGCTTCAAATAATACAACCAAAAAAATCAATCAAAATGCATTTTTCCCAGGTTTGCTTTTGGGATGAATCGTTTTTCTAAGTTTTGACTGAAAAGTACAAGAAAGTGCTTGAAACCGTTTTGTTGCCACAAATTCGGAAGTGGTTTTTGAGCCATGAAGGTCAAATATTTATGCACGACGACGGTGCTTCTTCCTATAAAGCCAAGAGTGTTACGTCTTTTTTCAATTAAAAAAAATTAAATATAATATAACAATATGCCCCGAAGAATAAAGGCGCTTGTTTCAGCAAAAGTTTAACACACAAAATATTATAATAAAGATGGTTTCTCTTAATCTATGTTTTTTTTTATCAAAAATTGTATGATTTTAATTTTTATTTTATTTTAGCAATAATTATACATATATTTATGTATGCTAATAATATGAATAAACAAATATAAGCCAAAAATTTAAGCTATTAAAAAAAAAAGTAAACAAAAATGTTGCATTTTTTCGCTTGGGCCTAATAATATGGTAAGGTACTGTAAGTAATAAACCTTTAATTTTAAAAAAATATGGCCTCTGAAATTTATTTGCGAGTATATCGCCAAAATACAATTATTTTTTTTTTCAGAAACAACAAAAATTAAGGTATGCAAAACTTTAAATTTACAGAAAATACAATTATTTTTTTCAGAAACCCTAGTAGGTGTCATAGAAAGTTAGCGTTGTAGGAAAATTAAATCACAATCAAATCACGCGGAGTGTATACGCTCTAATCGCTTCATGGACTAAACAAACTACACCACACAGCAAACGACAGAGACACCGCTATGCTCAACCGCATAAAATAACAGTAACAGCAATGTTTCTTCAAATTATGTAATAAACTCTCCGCGAATACGGTCACCGCAGCGATAACGTAATACCTTTACCGAGGTGTTTAGTGCAATCCAAGAAGCTTAAGCTACAACCTACAGCTTTAGATTGAGAGTGGCAGCCGAGTTCGAGTCAAGTCGACGAATACGACATGAAGGAACTACCAACCGTAGCGGGGTCGGCACTTCGGCTTTCGGCAACAGCACATAAAACCAATCACCAACCAGACTCTAAATAGAGCCGAAACTAACCGGTAGTCTGATGTTTTTGTTCAGGTTTTCTTCAAACACATTTCCTATAGAGCAAAGCAAAGCTAAACCTAGCAACGTGATGTGAACCACTCACACTTCACCAAGTCGGCGGAGTACTACCTACCATACCAAGCAAGGTGCTGTGCTATAGCTATACACGAGCAAGTTTGCTTTTTTTCGAAGTTGTCGATACAGCGACGAAGATTGATGGGGCTGTTATGGAATCAAAGCATGTGGATACATTTCAGAAAAAATACCAATGTGCAATTTATTTGTTTATACAAATATTTAAATACATTTTTTTTGATGTGAAGAGCCATTTAAAAAATAGCTCTGTAGCGGGCGAATGGGGGCAGGGACCTTTTAAATTAATTAGAGAACAATAAAACCCAAAAATAAAACGCACAATGTCCTTGAAATTATTTTCGTCTACGTACGAGTTCGAGTATGTACATAATAATGTATGTAGCTACCTCGAGTTAGCTCAATTTTTATTTCACTAGTCAATGTTCAAACATTTTCTTACCAACAATTATTTCGACGTGGTTTTTGCAAAAATTCCTTAATATCACAATTCACATTATAAACAAATTCCTCATCGGACAAACTGAGATTAGTTGGGATTTTTCTCTCCAGTTTAAATTTGTTAACAAGATCGGCGACGACGACAACGACGAAGCGACCAACCGACACACAACTAAACAGCAGGGAGAAGGATTAAAATAACTTCATTCAGTGCAAATAATATAATAGAAATATAATATTATTACTTTTTATTATTCGCAACAAAAAATAAAGAATAAACAACGCGAATCTTTTATTCTGCCACCATTCTAGATTCTAGTTAGAACTTTTTTCTTTTTGTTCATTTTCTGGGTAACACTGAACTGATTTTTGAGTGAATTTTTGTATTTTATGTTTGTGTATGTAGATTATATACGCAAATATTTTATGGAGAAAAAAGAACTACACTTGGTTCGATGTCAAAAGTGGTTGTCAAAATGAAAGTATTGCCATACATGCAGAAGTTTAAGGGGGAAACATATTTGTGTAAAGTGCACGGTGAGATTAATTTAGGATTTATATCATATTCCATTGGATTTCCTTAGAAATTGAAAAATGTCTATAATAAAATAAGGTTTGATTTATTCTTGAATAAATTAAAAATGTGAATATTTAAGATTCCTTATGGCCAATTTCATAAGGCAACACTTTTAGTGTGGCGCGCACATTCAATTTTTAGTTTCGCAACTGCTTGGTTCGAGTAACTAAAAAGTTTGTGCTTTGACACAAACTAAACGATTGCTTGAAATAAGTTCACTATTTTGTGTAACATATAGTTATATGCATCTGCGCGGACATTCAACCAAATAGTTCATCTGTTTTCTATAAGCAACCAAGCAGTTGTGCAACTAAAAATTGAATGTGCGCGCCTAGCCTGAGAAACGAACTTAAAATATATAGCTGACTACAAATCTTTTTTGAATTTGTTTTTTGTGTGGAGTTGTTCTTTTTTGTTCAGAAATGAAGTAATTAATAACGATTGAATGAATCAAAATTTGTTATAGTTAAATAGTTATCAAAGAAATATATAAACAAAACATTAAGGATATTCATGTAAACGCGGAAAACTCTGGGGCCAAATTACCGCATCTGTGAACGAGTGAGTGAGTCCCATCAGTGATCGAATGAAAACGTCAAATTAGAGTAATCGATTGCTAGTTGACGTAAGCGGCCCAACTAACAATTTTGCTTCCTATTTCTGAAATTAAAGAATCATTCGTAGCTATAATGCAAAAGTCACATAATTCAGTCACGTATTACTCGATAACTGATGCGGTAATTTGGCCCCTGATAAACCTCGGAAACCAGATAATTATATCTGTGTAGCAACGAGCTGTCAAAATTTGTATGGGAAAAACTATCTGCAAATCTGATAAAATTATCTCATGAATTTGATGCGGAAAGTGAAGAAATAAACCTGATAAATTAAATTAATATGGATTCTGACATTTAATTTGACATTTCACAAAATATTATGTTGCGGAAAATTATCTCGTTTCATGAATACCCTTATTGATTTCTGCAGCAATTTTGCCGACAAGAAAATATATTTCTATTTAATTTTCTACGTCCAATCCGGTTTTGGTCGTTCAGAAATCTAAGGATAGATTCTAATGCGCGAAACAGATTAAGCCAGAAACAGCACCAGCAACGTCAACAGCAAACAGCACGCTGCCCAGTAAAAATTTCACAAACCCATTGCCACCAACAACGTCATTTCATCTGCTTGACATTTCATATCGAAAAAAAGTTTTTCATTGTGGTGCCACTGAATATTGCAGTGGGAAAGTTGACAACACTGCACCAGCAACAGCAAATTTAGGACTTTGGCCTAACGACGCTGTTGGCGCTGCTGTTCTTATTTGTGTTGAACAATTGAAATACATTGGCGCAAAATTTTAAACATTTAAAACCTACTCTAAATCAATTTAAGAATGGGAGTCGACTCTAAATATTGAGTATAAAACGAGAACCGACTTTTTGTTAATTTTAAAGGACATAAACTATACTTTAACGTTAAAGAGCTCGTCTTACTTTAACAGCAGCAAATAGCTAGTTTATTTATATTTAGTATTCTTTATCCATATTGATAGTGGTCATTTCATACAAAAGCAAATCGAAGAAAAAATGTTTACTGATATTTTATTCGATTTTCTAAATATGTTAAATATGTTTTTTTTCTAAATAGACTGAATAACTGAATATAAATTCGAAACAATCGTACGAAAGTGCTCTACGATGAACAAATCTGTAAATACAAATCGTCGGCTCAGAATTACAAGGTTCTAACAGCCATTTTTACGAAAAATGAGTTATGGATGTCGTTGGATTCGTATTTTCAAGCGCTTTCGAATGAATTCATAAACATGCACCTTAATTCACCCTATAAAGCGTAAACCGCAAAAAACAAAGGTTCTAAAAACCAAAATGAAGTTAATTTAAGAATTACAACGTTCTATGTAGCAAAATTGGCGGATAGAACTTTATAATTCTCTCTTTGACCAATAAAAAAATTACACATCTGCTTATTGACATAGAACCTTGTATTCCTTAATTTTGTACATAGAACCTTATAATTCTTATCGGATTGCCGAAAACGCAACAAAGTTCTATGTTGATCAATTTACCTTTGGTTTTTTCTTCGTGTTTTTGATATTGTTTACAAAAAGCTTGTGAAAAACTAGCAACAAGCAGTATCTCAAACCAAGTCTAACAATTTCAGAAATGTTTCATATGTATTAAGAGAACACAGGATCTGACGAAACTGTTAAATTTAATGCATATCGACAAGTTTTCAACACTCAATTTAACTTGGCTTTTCATAATCCAAAGAAAGATAGATGTGATTTTTTTTATATTTTAAATGATTGATCACAGTGCGAGCGTTTAGGAAAGTGGGAGGAGATTTAAAAGGAGATACCGATGCACATTGGTTTTGAATGTCTGAATATCACAATGGGAAGGAAATATAGAGTCGGGTAAGGCATTCCACATTCGTGTAGTGCGGCTAAAGAATGAATCTCTGAAGTTGGGCTCAAGGGTAAACTGATGAGCATTCCCCGAAGCGCGAGTGTTACGGTTAAATTGTTTAAGGGGAGGAATGCAACTGGCTATTTCACTAGAACAATGTTTGTAAAAATAACGGTAATATAATGAAAGACAAGAAACATTGCGACGGTGCTCGAGAGATTCAATTGTTTCTGTTTTAGTCCTATCACCTATCAATTATTGTAAAGCTCTTTTTTGGATTCTATCCAAAAGACTCAAGTGGGTTATTGGAGCACCTGCCCAAATATGGGAATTATACTCGAGTTTAGGACGAATATAGGCTTTATAGATTACAGCCAGATCAGAAAGGGTAAAAAATTTCTTGCATCGTCGAAGGAAACCTAAACACTTAGCAGCGTTTTTGGCAACGTCGAATATGTGGTCATTCCACACAAGGTCGTCTGTGATGCACATACCGAGAACTGAGATCTGTTCGGTTTCCTCAATGCAAGGGTCACTTATGGATAGCGGCATGGGGGTGGATTCCGCTTCAACGACAGGAGACAGCATTGAGTTTTTGAAGCATTAAATCTATGCGAGGAGCATAAAATAGCAGTTGAAAACAACACTGTATCTGATGAGCTGGTTTTGAAATATAATGCGCATTTTCAGGAAAAGGAAGAGGCATACAAGCAAAGACAAGTTGACAGAGAAAATACAGTTCCAGTTTTGTGCTTTGACATGCAAAATGTACTTACCTGTCCAAAAGCTGATGTAAGCTCATTTTTTTACCACTCAAAGTTAAATGTGCATAACTTTACAGGACATTTTTCGCTTAATAATAACGTCTATTGCTGCTTGTGTGATGAAAGCACAATGGGAAGAACAGGAAATGATATTGCTAGTGCTTTGCTGAAGATTCTAAACCGTGTTATGTCAAAACCGGCACTTGTTGGTAAACTTCATATTAATTGATTTTCATAAGCATCAGCCAGACATCCAACATATACATTTTAAATTCTCTACTCCAGGACATTCTACAATTTAGGAAATAGGTAATACCCATAGCTGCATTTAACGCGTCTTACGAATCGCGATTTTCATTCAACCTTGTCATTCAAAAAACAAAATCTTACAGTTTTGCAAATGCAACCGTTAGATTTTAAAAATGTTTACGAGTGTTGTAAGATTTTAAATATTAAATTAATACCATTTTCGAAAGTTGTCCAACTTCAACTTACACAGAACCTTACCGAGGTGTTTTTTAAGACTTCCCATCTTGAAAAATCTCTTAAAAGTGTAGACTTAGTGTTCAAAAACCTTAAGAAATAAGAATATGTGGTCTTTTCAATGGCCAAATTTAAAAGAGGTACAATTAAAAAATGACCTTGCAACAAGAAAAATCAAACCATTTAAAGCAATGCTTAAATACATGCCTGCAATTTATTGATAAAGAAATTTCGAAAATATAATGAAAACAAGAACAAATATCCAATATGATTAATTAAAATTCTTGTTTGTTTAATTAATTTATAATATTCTATAATTTTCTTAAATGTATTCCCATATTTACTTGAACTGTAAGATATATATAAAATATACTATGAAAATTAAAATTTTAGTTTGTTTAATCAAATTACTATTTATTTTCTTATTTATTTAAATGTTGTACCTTTAATTCATTCAATCAATAATTAAAATATTAGTTTTATTATATTTATTATTTATTCTCATTATTTTCTTATTTACGTAAACGAACTGTTAAATATATGAAGTTAATTATATAGTGTACTAGGTGCTACATGCATTAAAAATACTATATAATATTTTCCTATAATAAAAATGTAAAAATCAGATTATTGTTTTATATTTAGTTGGAGAATCATTTCAGATACTCTATTTTGCTGCTTTTATACTATGAATGCCATAGTTTTTTTCAACGACTAAACTAAATGTTAGAAATCTTCATATGATTAAATAACAATTACAAGGTTCTATGTGGTACATAGAACCTTCACCGAAATTTGAACTACATGGAATTGGCTTATAGAACTTTGTGCAAAAAATTTAATTTGCAATTAAAAGGAAATTCCTCAACACATAAACAAATAAATTATATTTTTATTAGTTATTATCAATAATCTATCGTTTGTTATCATTCGAATGTAAATCAATAGCCATTTAATACGAAATCTGAGCATCAAAAACTTAAAAGTTGAATAACTCGAAATGGGGGTCGGTCGACATAGAACCCTGTAATTCTCAGCCGACGAAATGTATGAAGGTACCATACATATCTTATGTATGCAGGCGCGCCGCCGCCGCCGGCCGAAACGAGCATAGCTAAATGAATCTGCACCTTGCAACAACAAATTGAGTTTTTATGCTGTGAATTTGTGATTTATACTTTATTTCCATCTAAAATAATGTAAATAACTTATAAACAATCAAAATCTGTACCGAGGTAGTATATAAAATGTACTTTTTTCGGCGAAAAATTATTTGGTTTAAAGTTGTCTGTTCTTTTTACTTTTTTTTGTGTTTTTGTAGTTGTGTGAGTCAAATTAAGGGTTGTTGTAAAACCCACATCAGTTAGAAGAGTTGTATAACGTGTTTAAAATTATGCAAAAGTTAAACGAAGTCTCCAAGCTAAACGACTGCGTTAAGTAGAGCCGGTTTTATTCCTTAAGGCCTAGTACGCAGATCGGGAAAAATTTTGTCTCCCATACATTTTTTTTCCTGGGACAAATTTTGTCTCGGATATTTTTCCGAGCAGTACGTAGTTCGCGCGCAAAATTCATACTATTGTGAATTGCTGTACAAAATCTCTCCACTAAATTTTGCCAGGAAAAAGAATGATACAAGCATTATTTTGCGGGACAAATTTTGACAGCCACCGTATTTCCGAAAGTGATTTTTGTCAATTCTTATTTTATGTAAAAGGTCCTGATGCTTGTCTTGAGATCATCAAGAGGAGATTCCAAAAATACACTAAAAAACACATTAAATTAGATTTCATCTCTCCAACTTCAAACTTTTGGGCGAGATTTGGAAAAGTTTTGTAGAGATTAAAATTGTAGAGATAAAATGTGTCTTGTCTCGATCTGCGTACTAGGCTATAGCCTCCTCAATATCGTTGCCAGGCGTCCCAGTTTACCCGGGACGTCCCAGATTTCAGACATAAATTCATTTGTCCCGCCGGCCAGCTTTTTTCCCGGGTTGGGGCTCAAACTCACAAAATAATGCCTAATGTACCTAAATATCTTTCAGTGATAAAGCCTAGTATGCAGATCGGGAAAAATTCATCATACAAAACTTTTCCAAATCTCGCGCAAAAGTTTGAAGTTGGAGAATTAAAAAATAATTTAAAGTGTTTTGTTGTATATCTCTGGAACGGGTTGTCTTACAAAAATCGTTCATACCTTTTTGGAATCTCCTCTCGATGCTTTCAAGAGAAGTATCAGCACCTTTTACATAAAACCAGTTTTGACAAAAATCACTTTTGGCTGTCAAAATTTGTCCTGCAAAATAATGCTTGTATCATTCTTTTTTCTGGCAAAATTTAGTGGAGACATTTTGTAGAGCAATTCACAATAGTATGAATTTTACGCGCGAACTGCGTACTGCTCGGAAAAATATCCGAGACAAAATTTGTCCCAGGAAAAAAAATGTATGGGAGACAAAATTTTTCCCGATCTGCGTACTAGGCTTAAAACGAGAACTGTTTAAAATTTTGCGCCATTGGCTCTAAACTAATGGCGGCCGCTGTTGCTGTTGACGGTGCTGCTGCTGGTTCAATCTGTTTCGCGCTTAAAGATAGTCTATCGATCCAAATAAATCCTGAACGCGAGTATTAACAGCTGAGGTCTCTTATCTTGATAATCTCTGGAATTTGGGTTTTTTAAATATTTAAAAATATAGAAATGCCTCAAGAAATTCGTGTTTTGTGTTGCTTCAAATGCAAATTGTATCAAGTAAGAACATAACATACAATAAATTTATTAACCTCATATTCACAAAAAAAAAATTAAAATTAAGGCCGACATAGTGAAGAAAACCAACAAATGGCAATGCAAAATGTGCCAAGAGAAGCAAAGCGTTTTCAAGGAATTCTTTCGGGGCTCTGGTGTCGATTGCCGCCTTAAAGTTCAAGAGCTTAATTTAAGAACAAATAACGAAATAAATAGCGTCGAGAATGAATTTTTGAGTCTTTTAAACAGAGATGACCTAGACATTGATCTGGAATCCATTGTCAAGGAGAACAGTATGAAATGTTATAATGGGCAATTGAAAAAGGAAGACAGTAAATGGGCAAAATATGTTGATCCTCAACACAAAGAACAACATATAAATCAGGCAGAATCATCATGTACTAAGTTAAAAAGGAAGTCCAACAGCACGTCCCCAGCAGCCGATTTTCAGTGTGTCAAAAATCCCCGATTATTAACTTCCACCAGTTCAAAATGGAATAAGTATTTATAAATACAAAATTGTTAAATTATTTTATAAGTTCACTTTAATAACAATAAATCATTAATTTGTAACACTGAATACTTGGAAGTCTCTTTCATAGATTCCGGTTACAATCCACAAACTGAAAAGAAATCAATTTTAATTCGCTGTCTTGTAAATGGAATTATCTTACCCATTGTCACTTAGTTTGATCATGTTGCCTTTTCCATGTAATGCCCCTTTTACATTTGATTCGTTGCCATTATTGATCCTATAAGAGTTATGGAGCTTGTTATACAAATGAGTAAATCGTATCAAATAGTAAGTAGGTGGGTATAGGAAATGAATTTGGTTTGCAAAAAAAGTGTCTACTTAGCTTTAGATCTATTCGTGTTTTGCTCACAATTGAAGAAAAGGTTAAAGACGAGAAGAAACTGTTGTGGATAAGCAAAATTGTTCAAAATTACAAACTGAATATTTTTTGCCTACTCACATTTTCTCTCCGACAAATAAGTAGTATGTAGTTTATTTAAAAATAGAGTGAACGAAATGGGAGCAATGACTAAATTGGAGTATCTCTAGGACTGAGGAAAAATCGATTTTAGACTGAAGTCTGAATTTGCGAATAAAAAACCCCATTAGTTAAAATTATGCCTTGTTTATCGCAACATTTATGTAAGGACCTACATAAGTGTTTATTCTTTTTTGATTAAATGAACAGGTCCCAGAAACCCCAATTATTGGCATTTAAATTAAAATTTAATTTAAGCGTTCTCTCCCCTTTCTATCCTTATGATTTTAACCTTTATGCCATAATTGCATTTATTGAAATTCATACTGTCGATTACAGAGCCGAGTCGTTTGAGTAAAAAGAGTAGCCTAATTAGGCTGAATGTCTGAGACTAACAAATTTTTTAGGCTCAATAGTTCTATGATGACACGTTTTTGACAATTTATTATACTCAATCTTCCTTCACCTACAGAATTTCAATCCAAGAAATTTCTTGGATCAATTGGCCAATTTAATTAAAGTCACAATTAAATAGTTTTAACTGCGGCCTAAATATATATTTACTTGGTAGGATAGGTTTGAGGTTTCATGATAGTGTTAAACATATTTACCTGTAAATATTCAAGGAACCATCAATTCCTGGACAAAATATTTGCCTTCCATCCTTAGAGCAAGCGATATTACTTTGAAATGGCAAAGGAATTCTCAAAATAGTTTTCCTGTCATCCTGTGAATCAACCAAGAAATTAATGAAAAATTAAATAAATTAATTAAGAGGCTAACATCGTCTGAGCTAAAAACGTCATGGAAAAATACTTCTCCACTTAAATCACAACTAATCACTAAACGCTTTCCGTTAATCTTCTTTTTAAATAAGCTGGTTACTGCAAACTTGTGACTTTTCATCGGAATAATTTCCGATTCTCTCATGTTTGTGTTGTTGCAATGATACAATGTACCATCAGCGCAACCAACGACAAAATCTGTCAGCGAGATCGAAGCTATAGATGTGAGTTCCATAACACCATGTGTAATATTTTTTACCAAGAAACTAAAGTTCAAAATAACATGTTATTAAATTAATCTAAAATTCTACATTAAACTTACTCTCCTTCTTTAAGAAAATGTTTTCCAATTGACCATAAAAAAACCCAACCATTGGCATGACACGTAAGAACACGGTCAGCACTCGGCCAATCGAAGCCAACCACACTGCCGTGTTGTAGGTTTTCACAAAATAATTCTTCAACATCACCTTGATCTTTATTTGAAATGAATTTCCAGATATAAAGATCACCAGAAACTGTGCTTCCAGCAAAAAGATCCTTATAAAAGGGATTTGTTGAAAGAGTTTCCAAACATGCTTTCGTGGGAATGCTTTTGAGCTCTTGGAAAATTACAAAATGGCTTGCTGGAATTCGCTTGGGAATGTACACTTTAATACTTTGATCAACATGTTCACACCAGTCGTCATGTACAGCGCAGGTTGTAAGCACCAAAACTGGAGTATTGTTTGTGTAAATTGAAAGCCATATGGCTAATCCCCGATAGTTTTCCCTTGATTTGATTGATATTTTCTGGTAGGGCTGAATTGTCAATTCATTTTCAATCTCATTTATGTTAAGAATTTGTTCACTAGAAAGAGGTGTAGTTCCTTTAAGAAGTTCGGCTTCAACTAATGGGTAAATTCTTTTCATCCACAGCCCCAATTTTTGAATATCAACATCTGCCTTAGTAACATTGTTTGTTTGTGTTTGAGTCTGAAAAAATAATTTTATTTTCAAACACTTAAGTAAAGAAATACAAACTAACCTCGACATGACATTTTTTATTAGTTTCAATGGCTTTATCAAGCATAAAAGGCAAAGGATCTGTTCCAGATGAAGTGTCTTTAAACTTAGTTTTCTCTTTGCTTTGATTAAATGGAAGAAATTCAGTAATTCCAGAAGAATAATCTGTAAATTCCTCCATTACTTTGAGCTGCTTATAAATATATATTATTTTTTGTTTTTGTGATTAGTTGTCTGCTGACGAAAAATCTTAAAAATACGTTGCTAAGTAGCCGTTTTTTGGTAAACACTTATTTTTACCTACGCCTATTGAAAATGGTCATGCTCAGTCTCTTATTAAAAATAAAAGAATTCAAATTTTATTTCAAACTAAGAATTGTTTATTCCAAAATATAATATGTAAATACTCAAATATTTGGTATACGTTTTTTGACTCTAAAATAGCTAACGTTTCCTTGGGCGCGAACGATAAGTAGGTTTTTTAGAGCGGCGACGGCTGCGACCCAGAGCTCGACGACGAGATTGTCTCCGCCGAAATCTGCTTTGTGGCCTACCATGACATGGATCTTCAGGCTAAATTTTAGAAATTTAATAAAATAATGTACATACATATATACTAGACTGGGCCAAAAAAATTGACTATTTTTTTTTTTAAAGATATATCGAGAATATCATTCAGAATGACAAAAAAAATTTTCGTAAAAGTTTGAGCCCTTAATATCAATTTTAAGAGGGCTATCATCGCTAATTTTGATTTTTAGTCATAATTTCATGTTTTGCGTCAGAACTGACAAAACATTGAAGTAAAAAAAATTCATTTTGACTTACTTTTATATAAAATTAAATTCCCTACAAAAAAGGTCTAATTGAAAATTTTCGTCAGACAAGCCGTTTTTGAGTAATTAAGCTTAATAAATTGTTATTTTTCGTTAGTTACAAAATTCCAAATTAAAAAAGTAAAATCGAAGAAAAATAACAATTTATTAAGCTTAATTACTCAAAAACGGCTTGTCTGACGAAAATTGAAGCTGGACTCCCTAGCCTAGATGAAAGAATAACATCAACTAAAGCAAAACTGTATGTAAAATTGGCCTTTTCAAACGGTTCCATTATAGACAAGGACGTGCTTAGAGCAATTAAACTTAAAGCTCCAAAAAGAATACCATCGGCAATATCCCTTTCAATTGCATCAGCTGCAGACTTTGGCATTCCTATTAAACAGTATGGTAAATATACGCATCGCTTTCCTCCATGGACCATGCAACCTAAATCATTTATAATGTATTTATCAAATTTCAACAAAAATAACACATCCAAACAAGTATATTCGCAAGCCTTTTTAAGTGTGTCCTCAAAACTAAAAAAAGAAGGATGGAAGTTCGTTTTTTCAGACGGCTCCAAAACTGCAACAGGCACATCGTTTGCATCTGTTCATGAAAACGGCACAGTGATATGTGTAGGGCTACTGAATAAAACAGCCTCTATATTTACTGCCGAGGCTCTTGCTGTTCTCAAGACCATCACAACGTGCACTTCATGCACTGGAAAATTTGTATTATCATCAGACAGTCTATCAGTCATCAATGCCATTAAAAATCCTGATCACAATACTGTAATAATTAACAAGATCCGGGACTGTCTTATAAGCAAACCAAACAAATTAAAACTTATGTGGGTACCCAGCCATATGGGTATAAAAGGAAATGTATTTGCAGATGAGACCGCTTTGTACGCCCATCGTGCTCCGGTTTATTGTTTTGAAGCTGTAACCAAACTCGATTTATTACGCTACATCAATATGGAACTTAAAGACAAACAGTTATCCGAATGGTACAATTACAAACATCATTATTCAGCAATCAACCACGAAAGATCTCAACCCTTTTTCCCTACCACTACTTCCAAGGCTATGAATTCCACTTTCATTAGACTACGTCTCGGTCATACAATCAGCACACACCAACACCTTCTTCGTAAGGAAAGTCCACCTACATGTCCCTCTTGCAGATCTCGCATTGAGATAAATCATATTTTGAGCAACTGCCCAGCTTCAACTCCTCATCAAAACTCAACATCATATTTATCAATCTACGAAGCCCTAAAAATCCTCAGTCATGACAATATACAAAAAGTACACTACTTCTTTAAAAAATGTAAAATTGATATTTGAACTACTTTTACTATTTATGTAATCTTAATATATTAGTAATAATATAAATGATATAATTTTTTCTCATTAGTTCTAATTTTACCTCAGAGCCGAAAGTCTTAGTAGCTTGTGCTCATTTTTTCTTGTTAGCATTATAATTTTAATTATGTGTTAATAAATTATAATAATAATAATAATAATAATCTTTCAAAAAAAAAATAGTCAATTGTTTTGGCCCAGTCTAATACACACAGTCACAAAAGTAAGTATACAACCAAGCTAATACGTAAAAAGACGAAAAAATACCGTTAATATCAAATCCATATCTATTCTCTGCATATGGTACAAGTGTCTTGTCATACACATAACTGCTGTTAAGCAAAATAACGGTACAATTTGTATCCACTTCTTTGCTATCTCATTATTTGTAATCACGGGTAAAAAAATAGGTTATAAAAGTTAGTATACAGACAGTTTTTCTTATGTGATGTTGCATCAATAAACACTTTTGAGTCGAATTTTTGTTTTTTTATTAAAAAGGTAAGGCAAAACTACTAGACTAGCCTATTTCAGTTCAAATTATTCCTTTTAAAATTAGAAATTGCACCACGTGGAAAAGAGCTCTCCTTGGACTTACAAAAATTAATAGTTAAGTACTCTAGTGAAGGAAAATCGATTCGGAAAGTAGCTGTACTTGTTGATAGGAACCCAGCAACCGTCCAAAAAATATTGAAAAAGCAGAAACAATGTGGAACAGTTACGAACATGGCTCGCAGTAGACGCCCGCGAACGTTCTCTGAACATGAGAAGCGACTAATAATTTACAAAGTAAAGAAAAATGCGAAAATAAGCGCACCAAAACTGCAGGCCGAGATAGAAGAAGAGACAGGTAAGTCATGCTGTACCTAAATTATACGCCGCATCCTTCAGGAAGTCAGGTATAAGGCTGTGCTATTAGACAAAAAACATTCATTAGCAAGGTCGAACGCCAAAAGCGGATTGAATTTGCCAGAAGTCATATTCAGACCGTTTTGGCTTTCTGAATACCGTTATATTTTCTGACGTGAGCAAATTCAACATCCATGGCTCTGATGGACGTGCAAAAGTGTGAAGAAAACCTAATACGGGGTTAGATCCTAAGCACCTGACTGGAACTATTAAACATGGTGGTGGTTCAGTTATGGTTTGGGGGTGCTTGGCGGCATCTAGAGTGGGTAACCTGGTTTTTATTGAGAGTACGATAGATCGTTTTGGTTACCTCGACATTCTAAAAAAATAATCTTCATCAAAGTGCACAAGAACTAGGTTGTGAGAGGTCATTCATCTTTCAACAAGATAATGACCCCATACCCATACATGACATACCTCGCAAATCGTGAGAAAATGGCTGCTATTTATTGTGCGAAGACATGTCAAAACAACTCCTCAATCGACAGATTTAAATGTTATTGAGCATTTATGGGATCATCTGGAGCGTCAAATCCTCAAACATGAGATAAAATCAAAAGTAGAGATTAAAAGGATCCTTCAAGAAGAATGGAACAAAATAACCATAAGTGTTACCCAAAAACTTGTTTCGTCGATGCCTTCGAGAATAAACGCCGTAATTAAATCAAAAGGTTACCCAAAAAGTTACTAAATTCTAATATTAAGTTAAAAATGTTGTAATTTCTATTAGTGTATACTTACTTTTGTGATCAAAATTCTGAGAGAGTTTTAGTTTTAAGTTGATATCTAAGCCATTTTAAAAAAAAATGTTTTGATAATTGATTTTATGAAAAGAGAATAAAATTTTCTAAAAAATATACGCCACATGTTTCATAACATATGCTTATTCAATTTTTTCCTCTCTGTTTAACATTTTGTTTCCTGCTGTATACTTACTTTTGTGACTGTGTGTATATACACTCATATTACATACCTCTGAATCACATCCATTATTCCTTTTTAAAGGTATGCGTTTGGTGATGCGTCTTGTGGTTGAAAATTGTAACATTTCTTCTTCGCTTAAAGAGCTATAATCATGAATGATTTCGTTACAATCGTATGGCTTGTAATCTAATTCTTCATTTGATCTATTGTTTCTAGACATTGCTTTTATTTTATACCAAATTATTTAGATACTTTAAATGAGAAAAATATTTTCTAAAGATAACAAAGATTTTATTTCCAACCCTATTGTGATGTCTTAAATTAGTTTTAAGAAATTTTCGAAAAACAAAGGCAACTACGATAATATACATACAATAATGAAATTAGTATAATTCAAACACTTTACTCGCATAGAGTAGTAAGAGCTACCATCGATTCCATTACTGATATTTTTAAACTATCCATGTGTAATACGTTTTTTTTTTCGAAATTAAAGCGCTTTGGGAGTATTTTTCCTGCCATGTATTGGATTGAAGCATTCATGTACAAGTTTAAAAAGGTCCACCAGGAAAACTAAACAATAAATAGGAAGACGAAATGAAAGACCTAAGTTTTGTCTTTGCGAGTATACTCCTCCACAAATCCCGTCTTCAGTATAAAAATGAACCGATTTATCTTTCAAGAATGTCTCATCCTCCCAACCAGATCTGAATGGGATGTTAACTTGAAAATGTAGTTGGTGGATGGTGTAGCCACTGTTTCGTGAAAATGATTATACAGTGAACATTGGAAAACGTGAACTAATTAAAACCGAGGGTGTTCATGTTTTCGAGATTGTTCATGTTTTGGAATGTAACATTTTATGATTAAAATAGTATTCCTACCGTATTGTCTTACTACTGCTCTTAAAATTAAACATACTCGTATTTTCCTTCATTTTATTTTCTTTTTGTTGCAGTAGTATAGATGTATGAATATTTTTACATATTTACACATACTGGTACGGGTCATTAAAAAAATAATTAGATTTCATTTTTAAATTAGAGCGTTTTACAAATAAAAGTTTTATTTAACAAACAAAATTTGTAATTTTTGTCTGTTCTATTTTTGCCAACATTTTAACAAGTACAGTTTCTCTTAGGCGTTTATGTATGTATGTTTATGTCGCTTTGGTCAAAGCCTTAATCTGAACACCATTCCAAAGCCTTTTTAAATATTTCATACTACGTTCTGTCCATATTATGGGGCATTTTTATGTAGAAATGTTGAAAAAATTTCTGTTCACGTTTTAGAGCTTTTCGATTTGTTCACGTTTTAGAGCAGTCAATGTAAAAATTACAGTGTTCACGTTTTGGGATAGTTCACGTTTTGGGGGGTTCACGTTTTCCAATGTTCACTGTATTTCTTAAAAAAAAAAATGTTTGTTTAGAAACTTCTTGTTATTGTTATTAATCAATTTTGGAATTTTATAAGCTCGAAACGTGAATGAAATGTAATACCAAGTTGCATGATCTTTCCGACCAGCAGATGACCTTCGTTAGCAGTATGCTGGGTTGTTATCAGTTCTACGGTGGTTTGGATGCTAGTATGAGGGAAGGGCCCGATGGGATTCCTGATACACTTTTAAAAAATTGCGCTATTGTGATAGCTGAAAATCCTTCCTATAATCTCCTTAGATCTACAAGTAATCTTAAAATTGTAAAATTGATATTTGAACTACTTTTACTATTTATGTAATCTTAATATATTAGTAATAATATAAATGATATAATTTTTTCTCATTAGTTCTAATTTTACCTCAGAGCCGAAAGTCTTAGTAGCTTGTGCTCATTTTTTCTTGTTAGCATTATAATTTTAATTATGTGTTAATAAATTATAATAATAATAATAATAATAATCTTTCAAAAAAAAAATAGTCAATTGTTTTGGCCCAGTCTAATACACACAGTCACAAAAGTAAGTATACAACCAAGCTAATACGTAAAAAGACGAAAAAATACCGTTAATATCAAATCCATATCTATTCTCTGCATATGGTACAAGTGTCTTGTCATACACATAACTGCTGTTAAGCAAAATAACGGTACAATTTGTATCCACTTCTTTGCTATCTCATTATTTGTAATCACGGGTAAAAAAATAGGTTATAAAAGTTAGTATACAGACAGTTTTTCTTATGTGATGTTGCATCAATAAACACTTTTGAGTCGAATTTTTGTTTTTTTATTAAAAAGGTAAGGCAAAACTACTAGACTAGCCTATTTCAGTTCAAATTATTCCTTTTAAAATTAGAAATTGCACCACGTGGAAAAGAGCTCTCCTTGGACTTACAAAAATTAATAGTTAAGTACTCTAGTGAAGGAAAATCGATTCGGAAAGTAGCTGTACTTGTTGATAGGAACCCAGCAACCGTCCAAAAAATATTGAAAAAGCAGAAACAATGTGGAACAGTTACGAACATGGCTCGCAGTAGACGCCCGCGAACGTTCTCTGAACATGAGAAGCGACTAATAATTTACAAAGTAAAGAAAAATGCGAAAATAAGCGCACCAAAACTGCAGGCCGAGATAGAAGAAGAGACAGGTAAGTCATGCTGTACCTAAATTATACGCCGCATCCTTCAGGAAGTCAGGTATAAGGCTGTGCTATTAGACAAAAAACATTCATTAGCAAGGTCGAACGCCAAAAGCGGATTGAATTTGCCAGAAGTCATATTCAGACCGTTTTGGCTTTCTGAATACCGTTATATTTTCTGACGTGAGCAAATTCAACATCCATGGCTCTGATGGACGTGCAAAAGTGTGAAGAAAACCTAATACGGGGTTAGATCCTAAGCACCTGACTGGAACTATTAAACATGGTGGTGGTTCAGTTATGGTTTGGGGGTGCTTGGCGGCATCTAGAGTGGGTAACCTGGTTTTTATTGAGAGTACGATAGATCGTTTTGGTTACCTCGACATTCTAAAAAAATAATCTTCATCAAAGTGCACAAGAACTAGGTTGTGAGAGGTCATTCATCTTTCAACAAGATAATGACCCCATACCCATACATGACATACCTCGCAAATCGTGAGAAAATGGCTGCTATTTATTGTGCGAAGACATGTCAAAACAACTCCTCAATCGACAGATTTAAATGTTATTGAGCATTTATGGGATCATCTGGAGCGTCAAATCCTCAAACATGAGATAAAATCAAAAGTAGAGATTAAAAGGATCCTTCAAGAAGAATGGAACAAAATAACCATAAGTGTTACCCAAAAACTTGTTTCGTCGATGCCTTCGAGAATAAACGCCGTAATTAAATCAAAAGGTTACCCAAAAAGTTACTAAATTCTAATATTAAGTTAAAAATGTTGTAATTTCTATTAGTGTATACTTACTTTTGTGATCAAAATTCTGAGAGAGTTTTAGTTTTAAGTTGATATCTAAGCCATTTTAAAAAAAAATGTTTTGATAATTGATTTTATGAAAAGAGAATAAAATTTTCTAAAAAATATACGCCACATGTTTCATAACATATGCTTATTCAATTTTTTCCTCTCTGTTTAACATTTTGTTTCCTGCTGTATACTTACTTTTGTGACTGTGTGTATATACACTCATATTACATACCTCTGAATCACATCCATTATTCCTTTTTAAAGGTATGCGTTTGGTGATGCGTCTTGTGGTTGAAAATTGTAACATTTCTTCTTCGCTTAAAGAGCTATAATCATGAATGATTTCGTTACAATCGTATGGCTTGTAATCTAATTCTTCATTTGATCTATTGTTTCTAGACATTGCTTTTATTTTATACCAAATTATTTAGATACTTTAAATGAGAAAAATATTTTCTAAAGATAACAAAGATTTTATTTCCAACCCTATTGTGATGTCTTAAATTAGTTTTAAGAAATTTTCGAAAAACAAAGGCAACTACGATAATATACATACAATAATGAAATTAGTATAATTCAAACACTTTACTCGCATAGAGTAGTAAGAGCTACCATCGATTCCATTACTGATATTTTTAAACTATCCATGTGTAATACGTTTTTTTTTTCGAAATTAAAGCGCTTTGGGAGTATTTTTCCTGCCATGTATTGGATTGAAGCATTCATGTACAAGTTTAAAAAGGTCCACCAGGAAAACTAAACAATAAATAGGAAGACGAAATGAAAGACCTAAGTTTTGTCTTTGCGAGTATACTCCTCCACAAATCCCGTCTTCAGTATAAAAATGAACCGATTTATCTTTCAAGAATGTCTCATCCTCCCAACCAGATCTGAATGGGATGTTAACTTGAAAATGTAGTTGGTGGATGGTGTAGCCACTGTTTCGTGAAAATGATTATATTTCTTAAAAAAAAAAATGTTTGTTTAGAAACTTCTTGTTATTGTTATTAATCAATTTTGGAATTTTATAAGCTCGAAACGTGAATGAAATGTAATACCAAGTTGCATGATCTTTCCGACCAGCAGATGACCTTCGTTAGCAGTATGCTGGGTTGTTATCAGTTCTACGGTGGTTTGGATGCTAGTATGAGGGAAGGGCCCGATGGGATTCCTGATACACTTTTAAAAAATTGCGCTATTGTGATAGCTGAAAATCCTTCCTATAATCTCCTTAGATCTACAAGTAATCTTAGATACAAACTTTTTCTTCTTACCTCATAACGACTATATAATTAATAAAGCCAATCAAATTCTAAGAAAAACTAGAGAATTTTTAGATACCTCCAGTTCTGGAGTATTACAACCAGCGTTACCACTTCCGGAAAAAAAGTCGAAATAAGTTTTAAGGAAAAAGTGAAGTAAATTGAAAAAATTCGAGGTAGATTTAAAAACGATGGTGATTCCGTCTGTTTGTAGGTATATACCTCAATCTGCAGCCTAGAGAAGCATACAGCCAATAAGAAATATATTTCGAAAACGGCTCTAATGATTTTGATATAAAAAATTATGTGTAGACCATAGCAACAATGGTCTATATGTATTTTGGTCAAAAACGTGTTTTAAACAGTACCTGTCATAGAACCTTTTTTTGATTTTTGACTTTCTCATTTCCGACAAAATCGATTTCGATCAAAATTTTAAAACAAGAGCTTCTTTGATTTTGAAATAGTATTGTATACAAAAAAATTGTTCCTCAAACCTATTTATTAAATATTTACAATAAATTGTCATTCCATTTTTTTATTTTTTTAAATAAATTTATTTTAAATTAAGGAATTATAACATTGAAATTACTATAATTAAATATAATAATTTTATTTAAGAAAAAACAACACACACACAAGCGAAATTTTCACTACCACCACATTGAATGAGTGAAATAGATAAAAAGAAGTACATATGGGTTTTTTTTTGTAAAATTGAAGTAGGTTGAAACAGAGATTTTTAAAATGAACTAGATTTCAATATTTGCTGATGGTGCCCAGTTGGAAGTAGATTTTATTTTTTTTTTTGAAAAAAAAAAAGAAGTAGATCTACTTCAATTGAAGTAAAGTCGTACCAATAATTACAACATAATTTGGAATCCGTATTATACTCAGTAGGAAGAATAGAGAGTTAAAAAATAACAAGGTTTGCTTTTTCAATACGAATAGGAGGATTCCAAGGCCATCCTTTAATAGCGGGTTGGTATTGTTTGGCATAAAATCTTTTAGAGATCACTGGGTGTACTTTTTTCTAATGTTTATCCGTGACATTACAACATTCCTATCATAAGTTAGTGGGAAAATGTACTGCCAAGAACTACACGTTGTCGATTTCTAATTTACGAACAGTTTCATAGTTAGTATTCGTAGCAAATATGGTAGAAAAGGGCCCGTTATTTCAGACAAAATTTAATTTGTGAAATAGTTGTTTTCTATTCGAGCGACATCTTCAAATCCCTTGTATTAAATATTTCAAGAATAATTCCTAATTGTATATACTTAAATATGTTTTTATCTAATGCAAAGTAAATATTTTTATAAAATAGTAAAATTTAAAGGTATATACAGATATACCCACCAGCGTTTAAATTACGTATTTATCTTAGTTTAAGATTTTGTATTCTTAATTATTATAAAACAAACTAAACATATTTTAGAATCGGTCGCATTACCGAATTTTATAGTCTGTGAGAAATGCGGGGTTGAAGACTCCATTTATTCCCAATGACTTTCTTATCCAAGAAAGACCCAAACATTTCACTTTGCATTTTTGCACGGAAATTACATTTTTTTGAAGCAGTCTTAAAACAATTGAATATTTTTAAGAACACATTTTGGTAAGACAAATTCAAGATTTTTTTTATTACTATGCAACTATAAATTAAATAAAAACAAAAAAACATTCTGAGGAACATAAGCGCATTCTGTTAATTTTGTTTTTAAAAAACTATATATGTACATATGGAGGGCTCACAGCTGAACCGAACCAAGTCATTTTAAAAAAATCAAAAACCAACGCCAAAATTTCCGCAAAATTGACCTCTATTTAGAGCTGTAATGAACTGTGTATAGTTCATTACAGCTCTAAATAGAACTATGTAACTCTAAATGAACTATGTAGTTCATTACAGCTCTAAATAGAGGTCAATTTTGCGGAAATCCTGGCGTTAGTTTTGGATTTCTTTAAAATGACTTGGTTCGGTACAGCTGTGAGCCCTCCATATACAGGGTGGGGCATCTAGTGGTTTCTTTTTAATTCTTACGATATTGACAGAAAATCAGTATTATACCTACGCGTTGGGAAATATTGAAATCTTATTTCCAAAGTGTGTGATGTGTAGCCCAGACAGTGCGTTTTTTGAAAAAAAAAAAAACAAATTTGGCCGAAATGAAGCACCCACCGCACCTGCTGTACACAAATTTATGCAAAAAACTCGTGAGACTGGTATGACAGTGGACAACACTCATGGTCCCCGTCGTCGTACGGTGTGCACAGACGAGAATGTGGCTGCTGTAGCCGAGAGTGAGCCTCAATTCACCAACATCAATTTGCCATCGATCTCTACATTTCACGCACTAGCCTGAGGAAAATTCTACACAAAGATCTCGGATTATTCACTTACAAGGTCCAATTGACTCCAGCCAAGGCAGCCACTTGAACGACGTTGTGCTCCATAATTAATGGGAATGTTTGCTCTGACTAATAAGGCCATAATACCTACATGGAACAAATTTAATTTTGTTCATGTTATTGCATTTTTAAAAGGAAACTTGTAGTTGGCTCACCCTTTGTGTTAAACTATTGACAGTAAATTATTTCGATGTTTTGCTAACTCTACCGGTGATCAACATTTCATTTGAAATGGATTTTATTTTTATCGGGGGCATTTCTGATTGAAAAACTTAACTAAAACTCAAAATTCTATTCAAAGAAAAAAAAATCTGATTTTGCATACAAAAAAAACTTTTCTGATTCTGGTAATTTTTTTAAGAAAATTCTTTTAAAAATAAGTTTTGAATGCTCGACACTCTGAAACGTCTCCTCCTATCCCTTCGACGGGTTATCATCTAAGACAAAAAAAAATTATTGAAGGGATTATAGGAGGAATCTCAAGGAGTAACCACAAGAACCTAAGACTTGCGAGCCCTCACAAGGGGGAGAATCGGGCTATAAATCTAAAAGAATATCTTTACTTAGGTTCTAGAATATTAGAAAGTTTTATTGCTTAGGAACACCACTAATGATATATTCTCTCATTTATTCAAACACCAAAATATTCTTTTCTTTCGTGAATTTTTGGAATTTTTTATTTCATATTTTTTAATTAATGCAAAGATGCTTTACATCCAATATTTAATTAGTGTCCTTCTCCAACTGGGCAATATAGTTTATTTTGCACGGGCGGCAAGTGCACTTAAATCGGCAATGCACTTGTTAAGGGTTTCCTTTTCTGATTGGGGTGTGATCGACTTCAGAACGTTCTTAACAACCCAGTCAACCATGTGTTTTTGATTGATACGTCTTTCAACGTGACGGCACTGAACTTGATAGTCCAATCGACGCTTGACCTAGATTTTAAATGTAAGATTTTTAGTGGGCCTATTTTCAACAAAAAAAAATGCAAGAACATACCTGCGTGTATACATTCATGGCACGTTCTCTGAATGCAGCTTCCAATTGAAGAGCGACATTCTCCTTCTTGGCATCCATGAGCATAAGAGCACCTTCTGCGCGCCATTGTTCCTTCTTCTCGTCTTCGATGGCGTCGGCTAAGACCTTCAATTCGTTGACACGACCATCATTCCACTCGGCTTCGATCCTCTGCAAAAGTCCAAAAAAATAAATTGATTGACATATAAAATATTCAAATATATAATTCAAGGAGGAAACTTACGTCGATTTCCTTGTCACAGTACTTAGCAGCTGCTGGACCGATTTTCTTTACAGCAATGATGCACATGATACCCAATGACAAACCGCCATAGTATTCATGCTCCATCACAAGGATTTCCTTGGAGCATAAGTAGGTGAGGAGACCTACACCGAATGTGTATGGACCAGTCACGCCAGTTTTGTTGTAGAAAAACTGGAACCATTCTTCAGGAATAAATCCCAAACGGACTTTGCCAGGGTGTTCTGGACGCACTGGCCTTTTGAACTGTTCCGAAGTTCCAGTTGCAGCGGCCCTAGAAGCAACGACAGCAGCTGGTCTTTGGACTACAAAAATATTAATATAATTCGCATACACGTTTTCCAGTGGAAAAAAATGTCAGTGATTACATAAACTATGGCCGAATAGAAATGGTTTTTTTTGTTTTAATATATAGAGTATTTTTTTCTTCACCCTCTTAAATTTTTGATCGCACAAAATATAGAATAAATCAATTACCTGAGAGTAATGCGGCCCTCGAAATCATTTTAAATAATTTTATTTTTGGAAAAAAAACTCGACGTCCGTAAAACTTCCCTTTTTCACTGCTCAAAGACACTGTGTTGCCTATTCACAATCACAATAAATCGAATTGGACGAAGAGAAGATTGAATGTATTATTGTAACTTATTTGACAACTGCGATTCGTTCAGAAATGTTTATTGAGGGTTGCCAGATTTTTCTTACACCTCGGCGGGACAAATGGTTAAAATAATGAAAAATCCCGGTATTTCAACATATTTCCCGGGACAAAATAAAAAATCGTAATATGCAAATAAATAAATTCTTTTATTAATAACTAATTAAATGACTTTTTTGTCATTTGCCATTTGCAAATATTTTTCTTTTTGTCAATTTTAATGACAGATGTCAGTTTGCAAAAATTTCTTCGTTAAGTTAGGTTTGTTTGAAAGCAATTTCTTAAGATTAAATCACAATGCAGCGATTGTTCCTTAGCCTTCTTCTTCTTCTTCCTTTGTTTCGGCGCTGTTATGATCTCGATGTCGAGGGGATCATAACTCTCCCACGTATCTGCTTCACACTAGTGATCCGCCTGTGGGGTTCGCCGGGTTGACCTCAGAAATCGGCGGCAAGCCTCCTGGTTTTGTATTGTTCCATTTCTGAGGCCAACTGAATGCTGGTGTTTTTGCATTTGTTTGTACCAGGAGTGTTTAGTTTTATTCCGAATTGGAACGTTGTATGATATTGCCTTTTTGACGGGGTTCTCAGGATCTCTCCTTTGAACATGGCAATACCAACTGAGTCGGTCGTGTTCAATTTTTTGGGAAATGGTATTCTTAACATGAAGGCTTCCTCGGATCTTCGTACTTCTAATTCCATCAAGCTTTGTAACTCCTGCTGTCATACGAAGCATCTTCATCTCAGCTGCCGTTAGCTTACTCTCATACTTTTTGTACATTGTCCAACATTGTGAACCGTATGTGAGTGCTGGACGCACAACTGAAGTGTAGAGCTTTCCTTTCAGCTTAGGGGGCATTTTTCGGTCACAGAAGATAGCAGAATTTTCCCGCCACTTCATCCACCCTACGCTTACGCGATGATTGATATCGTCATCACAAGTAGCTTCGCTATTTATCATAGACCCCAGATATTTAAACTTTTCACACTTGGGAAGCACTACTCCATTCAAATAAATGTCTGGAATAGGCCTGTGTGGATCAGAAAATGGGCAGCATAGGTATTCTGTCTTTTTCGCGCTTATGCGGTACCCACTTCCTTCTAGAACATCCACCCATACGTCAAGTGCTCGTTGTAGGGATATCGGGTCTTCACTTATGATGGCTCCATCGTCAGCAAAGAATAACTGATGCACTTTTGGATCCGTCACTTTGCCTTCAAGCAGGTAATCAAGAACTGTAATAAAGAGCAGGGGACTCAAGACACTTCCCTGGTGTACACCTACTGTGATTTCGAATTCTTCGGTGACTCCAGCTGCGAATCTTACTTTAGTAACTGCTCCATCATACATGTCCATAATTATCCGCACATAGGTTTCTGGAACTCCTCGTTGTTCCTTAGCCTAGTCATTGGGCCTTACCAATAAACAAACTTAGAGACGACTTTAATATTTGCGCAAAATTTACCATTCTTTAATGGACTCTATATAACTGATCATACATGTTACATTTCATTTTTTAAGTTCTGTGCAATAAATGGTTCATAAACTTAGAGTCCACATAAATATTAAGTTCATAACATATATGGATAACTATATAGAGCTCAATACATATTGGTTCATTTCACTCAAATATTAAAGTCGTCTCTAAATTTGATTATTGGTTCATTTCACTCAAATATTAAAGTCGTCTCTAAATTTGATTATTGGTAAGACCATTGGCCCCTAGTAATAGACATTCATAGAATCGGTTTTAAAGTCACTTTTTGTTAGATGTAGAAAAGTTGCTTTTAAAATTTCGTAGTAACAGATCAAATTTACAAAAGTCTTATTTATACCAATAATTGTGACTCATTTTCATAATTTCGTTATTGTGAACTGATACACAAACAGATTTCTATTAACCAGATTCGTAAAGTTCTATTGTGATTCTATCATTTTAAATTTAACTTAGTTACAGGAAAGTCGCTTTTAAGTATTTATACTTGAAATTTGTTTTATTTCTACGAATGTTTGGTTAAAATCGAACTTATGCTAGATTAGGATCTATTACTCAGGGCCATTGTATATATAAACTATAGTACTCTCATGGAACAGAAAAAAGTGTTATGGAATACACTCTACCGAGGGCGCTGTCGTAGGAAAATATTGTCGTGGAGAGACCAGAGACTGCTTTTAAACGAAGCAATATTACCTTGCGATTTTTAAGCCCGTAGGAGAGAGACGTGTGTGGTGGCGGGGGTACACAAAATTGCTAGGGTTGGAAAAATTGCAGAGTTATCGTTCTTTTTTCTTTGTGGTTTTCTTTACTTGTCAGGTATGTTTCATTTCTATTTGGCGTTCGCTCAGTGAACTTCGATCTACTCACTAGAGTAAAGAGTGCGGAGAGATGACTCCTTTTCAATAGAAGAAAAGTTAACTTTCATTAAAAATCGCTGTGTTTAAAAGCATTCATGCAATCGAAGGGAAGTCAAAAGAGAATCAAAGATTAAAAATCGCTTTCGTGTAAAAGCAGTCAGACTTTTGATTTAGGGTGGGGTAGTAATTGAGGAAGAGCGAGAAAATTTTATCAGCTCTGGCAATGAGAAAGACGAGAAAGAGAAAATAAAATTTGTTTTGTATCATTTTCCTTTTGAGGGATCTTCTGTGTGTTTTGTTGTTATATTTTTTTGTCAAGAATATTTGTTTTGTTTTTGCTATTTTTCATACGCAACAAATCAACGTTGTTCAATTTTGGCATATCTAACCAAAATACAGCGTTGCTTTTTATTTCTATGGACACACATACCTATTTGAATAGATTTAAGTAGGAATAATTTTGAAAATTGATTTTTGATAGGATTAGGCTTTTTTGAATTTTAGTATATCTACATAGGAACTTTATCTTAATATATTAGGTAACTTACCTATGTTGATTGCAATTATTATTATTTTTGTTATTCAAAAGTATGATAATTGGTGTAATTTTGAAGAACAAAAATAATAATTGCAATCAACTATTTTAACTGCCTACATTAGATGCAGTGGGTGGTAAGGTAGTGGAAATTGTTTTTTTTTTGCAATTAATATAGTTATGTACATATATAGGTATAAAACTATTTCTTTAAGCAAATCTAATAGGTACGTATACCTATATTTTTATTAGAGAAAATAGCTTTTACATAAATGTACATACCTATATAAAATATGGTATGGTAGAAAATAATTTTGATTACAAAAAAAAATATTTTTATGCGTTCATAGGTATTTATATAATTAAAAATAAAAAAAAGAAATTTGATATAGGTATAGACCAGTTTTTAAAATGTATTCATATAAACTTTGTTTGCAAAAAATAAAGAAAATTTTTAATACTTTTTATGTGTGTATAAACAATTTCAAAAAAATGTATAAATATTTACATAAAGCAATTGTGAAAAAAATTAAATAAGTTTTTCGAGAAAAAAATAATTTCAGAAAACTTAAATTAATTAAAAAAAAAAAATTAAAATAAATAGAATAAAATTATTATTGACATAATAGGTATTTTAAAAAAATCAGATACCTTTTTTGGAAAAAATATTTTGTATGCATTTACATATTGCTCATAAGCAATTTTAGAAAAATTAAAAAAAAAAAGAAATTTGGTGTCAATTTTAAAAAATTATTGATGCACCCCACATGAAAAACTTTGAAAATAAAAATAAACATTTTTTATTTAAAAAATAGTTTTTATCCATATATTTTGTAAAAAAATAAGATATTTGCCCTGCGAATTTTGAACAAACAAATATTTATTTTAATGTTTGTCTACGAATTTTCATCAAATTTGGAAATTATTAATTCATTAAAATAAAAGTTTTGTTTTTTTTTGTATTTTGTTAATATAAATATAAAAGGTACGAATTTATGCAAACAAAGTTTAATAAACCTTTTATTATTAAACTTATTTTAAATATAAGAAATTTCTTTAAAATTGTTCTAGAAAAAAAATTTGGGATATTAATTTGAAGTATTTAAAAATAAAGATTCTAAAAAATATTTTCAAAAATTAATCGCACAAACTTTTTGTCTATCATCGTAAAGTCAACTTTGATCAAAATCTAACGTTAAATTTTTTCCACATTCAAAACTTGCAATTATGTACATAATTTTGTAAGTGAAAATAAAATTAAAAAAAATTTGGTACACCAACCTTAAGTTTTTATTATTGTACGAATGGAAATTAGTTTTCGAAATAAAATATTGAGCCGTTTTTGAGATATCGAATTTTCCAAGAAAAAAAATTACTTCTTTCCAAAAATTAAAAAAAATATTTTTTTCAAAGCTTTGAGACGCAATGGCGCAAAATTTTAAACAGTTCTCGTTTAAGGAATAAAACAGGCTCTACTTAACGCAGTCGTTTAGCTTGGAGACTTGGTCTAACTTTCTCATAATTTTAATCACGTTAGACAACTCTTCTAACTAATGTGAGTTTTACAACAGAACCTAAGCGATTTTGCGTTGAACATCCCTTAATTTGACAGATACATAACTCACACAACTACAAAAACACAAAAAAAAGTAAAAAGAAGAGACAACTTCAAACCAAATAGTTTTTCGCCGAAAAAAGCACATTTTATATATTACCTCGGTACAGATTTTGATTGTTTATAAAATATTTACATTATTTTAGATGGAAATAAAGTATAAATAGCAAATTCACATCACAAAAACTTAATTTGTTGTTGCAAGGTGCAGATTCATTTAGCTATACTCGTCTCGGCATGCATACATAAGATATGTATGTACATTTGTTAATCGTAGAGCACTTTCGTACGATTGTTTCGAATTTATAATATTCAGTGATTCAGTCTATTTACAAAGAACATCTTTAAAAAATCTAATAAAACATCAGTAAACATTTTTTCTTCCATTAACTTTGGTATGAAATGACCATTTTCAATGTGGATAAAGTATACTTTTAAAAGATAAACTAGCTATTTGCTGCTGTTAAAGTAAGACGAGCTCTTTAACGTTAAAGTATAGTTTATGTCCTTTAAAATTAACAAAAAGTCGGTTCTCGTTTTATACTCAATATTTAGAGTCGACTCCCATCCCATTCTAAAATTGATTTAGAGTAGGTTTTAAATGTTTAAAATTTTGCGCCAATGTTTTTAAACTTTTTGGGAGCATCTATATAAAAAATTTCCATAATGAGAAAATTGTCAAATGTCAAAATTTGGAAAAATGGTTCTATGGTAGGTACAAGCTGTAATATCTTAATTTCAAAATTTGTTTTATTAAATTAAAGATCATACAAAAAAAAATTTATCAAAATTCCAGGCGCCGTTTTCGAGAAAAATACGATTTTTAAAACCATTTTTAATTTTTTTTACATTTGTATGGTGGGTACCTTTATTTTTAGGTAAAATAAATTTTTTTTTCTCACATCTTGTAGATTAGGTATATTGATAAACTTTTATTTATCAAGTTTAAAAAAATCTAGCTAGAAATATTGAGTTTTGAAATATTTATTTTAAAAATTGAAGAAATTTTGATTTTTCATACATTGTTTACATTTGCGCCTGCCAGGTGACTTAACATACCCTAAGCGGAGCGATGGAGTCGCGTGAAAGGGTGTGTCCCCGAAAAAGGGACTTAAAATTCTTAAGTCCTGCAGAGCGGGCCACCCAATGTACTTTTAAATATGATTTCTAGCTAAACTAGGCATCTCAGCGAGTTAAAAATTGCATATTCATGATCTAGGGAGTGCCACCTTTCAATCCACGTATCGCATGTAACGAAAAACAAATGTTTATCTTTAAATGCGATTTGCGACTAAACGGAGCTCCGTAGACCCCCCAAAGTTGACTTTTTCAAACGTGATTTTTGGCTAAACTAGGCATCTTAGCGAGTTAAAAATTGCATACTCGTGATGTAAGGAGTGATGTATCACATGATTTTTTTTTTGTTATTTTACATTTCAAAATTCTACTTCTCAAAATTTTGAATTTCAAGATTCTAATTGATAAAATTTTAGTTTTCAATATACTACTTGTCAAAATTAAAGTTTTCAAAATTCTGCATTTTGAAACTCTACTTCTCAAAATTGTGCATTTCAAAATTCTACTTCTAAAAATTCTGCATTTCCAAATTTTACTTACTAAGTTTTGTGCATATTAAATTTCCCAAAATATGGCATTTCAAAATTTTACTTCTCAAAATTTCTTTTTCAAAATTCTGCTTTTCAAATTTTACTTATTAAGTTTTCTGTATTTCAGAATTCTACTGCTCAAAGTACATTTTTCAAAATTATATTTCCCAAAATTTTGCATTTCAAAATTTTATTTCCTAAAATTCTGCATTTCAAAATTTTATTTTCTAAATTTATTTTCTGAATTTCAAAGTTTTGCTTTTTAAAATTTTACTTAGGTGCTAAGCTTTCTGCATTTCAAAATTACTTTTTCAAACTTCTGTTGTTCAAAATTTTACTTATTAAGTTTTATGCATTTCAAAATTTCATTTCCCAAAAATCTGCATTCCAAAATTCTACTCTTCAAAATTTTAGCTTTCAATATAATTTTTCTGTACCTTTTTCAGAACTCTAATACTCTAATTCTCGAAATTCTGCATTTTAAAAATCTGCTTACAAAAATAATTATCTAACTACCCATACAAAAAAATTGTTCTGAGTGGTAATTTGAATTAAAATCCTATACTCGTACATACATACATATATTTATTTGCTCCAACATAGATACAACACAGCGAACGAAAAAAATAAAACCTTCATTCCAACAATATACCGTTTTTCTCTATGCGTGAAGCAAAAAATGCCACCTCATACTTATTTGTATAGAAAATTGATAAAAATAAAACAGAAAATAGCTTTCTTGTCGTCGCTTTGTTCTGCACCTTCGGTTTGCTTTTACCGAAAATATTATCACCCCTTCCTGATTATCGTCTGTCCTTACTCTCCACAACTCTACGTAAAAAATTATGGAATACGCTCGTATGGTGCCGCATCGTTCGTTCCTCTTCATGAGAGTACTATAGTTTATATATACAATGGTTTATATGTATATACAATGATATAGTAAGGGTATTCATGTAACGAGATAATTTTCCGCTTTGTAGAAAGATATAACTTTCCGCAGCATGTTTTCATGAACACCCCCTAAGAAATACTTGCGTAAATGTGGGAAATATTTTCTGAAATGTCAAATTAAAAGTCAGAATCCATACTTCTTTAGTTTACGAGGTTTATTTCTGCACTTTCCGCAGCAAATTTGTGAGATAATTTTATGCGATTTGCAGAAACTTTTTCCCATACAAATTTTGACAGCTCGTTTCTGCGGAGATAAAATTATCTGGTTTACGAGGTTTACGAGGGTTTTCCGCGCTTACATGAATACCCCTAGTGTAAAGAAAAAAATACAAGACATAATTTAAAATTTCCAAACCCAAGGATAAAAAGAGACGTAAGATACGTATCGTTTTATTTTCAAGGGATGATCCAGATCCGGATCCAGATAGATTTGTGGATAATAAAACGCACCTACAGATACTGAAATCATCAATAACAAAACAAGCTCAAGAAATATCTGGAAGGTAGAAAGCTTCACTGGTGATCTGATGTCATATCTCACCGAAGAGTGGAACACACATGGTTACGTTCTTTTTGGAGAAAGAAAGGCATTTGATAAAGTTTGGCACCAGGCTCTCTTATCGAAAATGAGTGCGTTTGGTATTAACAAAACCCTTATTCTTTGGATAAGAAATTACCATCTATATTGTTCAATACATGTTGTATTGGATGGTTTCAATTCTGATCTTTACACAATAAATGCTGGTGTTTCCCGCAGCTCCGTTTTGTCTTCGACCCTATTCCATATTTTTACAAATGATCTCTTGTCTGAAACTTCTAATCCACTCCATTTTTTGCCGACGACTCTACTCTCAGCTCCTCATACTCATTCTCTATTGCTGGTCCTATCTGTTTCACGCTTTATATGTTATGCGCTTTGGAGTTTCTCATTGGATAGCCTTGTGTACTAAAATGTTTCGGAAAGCTTGAGATTGCCTTTTTGCAAACAGCTGATTTAAGGAAATCTGAGCACTGACTACAAATCTGATTTGAATTTGATTAAAAATCGCTTTTGTGTAAAAGCAGTTTAAATTCTAGGTAGCCTATCGATGTGAATCCTGAATGCGGTCATTTATAAAACAATCATTCCAAACAGACCTAATGCATCCAAAAAGGGAGACAACAGTTGCCATCTGCTCTCTCGCTCTGTTCAATAAGTCCGACCCATCGGTGAAACACAAACAAACGTTCTCCTCTCCTCTCGTAATCATTTGACATTTTGTTGACTTATTTCATTAAAATGAATACAAATTTAAACAATTTTATTTCTAAACTAAAATTATTTCATTGTAAAGCAGGTAATAAACCAATTGCCATTTTGTTATATTACTATAAAGCTATATAAATTGTGTGTCAAACTACTAATCAGAAACCGGGAATATCCGTGGAGTGCATAAATGTTGCATACATTTTTACGTACCAAAACAATTTCTAAACAACAATATTTCTTTGCTTGCAGAAACTCGTAGAACAAATTATCAAAAAGCAACAAGCTGGATTTCAACAACCAATAAATGTGATAAAAATAAACTCAAATTGTCCGTTTTAAATAATTTCAATCCCCAAACAAAATGTAATTATCCAAAATACTCTTCATTTTCAACACACCAATGCCACACATTCTTGGCTGCGCAACATCCCAATCAGATTCAAAGTTCGCGAAAATATTCCACGAGCCACACTTCCAGTTGCATTTGTTCCGTTATTGAGAGTAGTGGTCGCTGTCGTTGTCGTTGCCTCGTTGTTCTGCTGTCACACACGGGTGTCAAAAAAATCTCCAATTCATTTCATCATAATTTTCGCCAGAATTTCTCGTCGGCTTCCGAAGTAAAATCGCCTAAAAACCAGGAAAATCCAATCGCACCTAATCTAGATCTTGATTGTTCGGAAAATATGTCGAAAAAAGTGTTTGAACGTCTACCAAAATCGGTTTTGCCGTCTCATTATGACTTGGAATTGAAACCGAATCTGGAGGCATTCACCTTCGAAGGCAATACAACTGTAAAAGTTAAGGTAAATACAAAAACACTATAACACGGGGTAATAGAATTCTAAATATATAAACCAAATTTCGCCACGTACATAAGCACATAGCTGATAAAAATATTTGATAAATCTACATGAGTGGAGCAGAGACACTCGGCACTTGCACGTCGCACTGGTGCTGGAGTTTTTGGCTGTCATGCAGAAGAGGGAATGGCAGACGAGGGCATTTTGCTGGGATAGGGGCTGGCACTAGCACTGGAAACTGCTGCTGCTGCTGCAAAAAAAAAATGTGGCAATGGCAACAAAACGAAAGAACAAAACTTTCGCTTTCACTTCTTGCCTCCGTTACTTTTTATTTTTCTTTTGTTTTTGCTTGCAATCGTTACCATTTGAGCGCTTTTGGTGGTTTGTCTGTTTTTCTTCATTCTGTTTCGGCCGCTTTGGCTTGCCTTTCTTTCTTTTCCTTTGCTATCGCCTTGCTTTTGCCAACCTGACCTGATTCTGGCAACAGCTACACCAACGTGAACGTCAGTGATCGACAAAAGCTGCGATTGTGTTGTTTTATAAGTAGTATGACGAAGAGTAGAATGGAGGGTGTTGCAGGAGCAGAGGTGCATTATTATTGTTATTTGCAGGTGGTACTATGGCAGGGTAGCAGTAGGAGTTGCAATAAGCTGTAGGAGTGCAACCTTTCACCAAACGACTCGCGAGTTTAAGAATGTTGTTGAGTTGTTGTTTACTTGTTGGCTTGATTAAGTGAGTTTTGTTTCTCGCAAGCAGGTGAGGCCATTGTTCCAACCGCTTATAAATGCAAAAGAATCATTTAACAAAATTGTCCAAGCTTTCCGCATTGTTTTAAAATATAAAAAAATACCTACTCCAAGTATGTATAAAATGTAACTTCCAGTAATGTATGTATGAGTACGGGTCAATTCTGTAACTGTGAAACTGTGAAGTGATAAGTTTTTTCACAACTTCACACCCTATCCGATTCGCAATTTATGAAAAAATTTAATAAAATGTCAAAATATTTTCAAATATTAAATTTGTTTTCACACTCAAACGATTTTATGAAAAGCCCTGATAAAATATGAAAATTACAAAAACAAAATTATACTCAAAAATGAGTATCGTATATCAGAAATGAGAGCGTTTCTCATTTTAGTACTTTTTAGTACATGTTTTGACAAACTTATCAGAATGAGTTCCAGAATCGCATTATGTGAGTTCATGAAATATAAAAATGAAAAATGGCTGTGAAAACTGAAATGATAACATGTTTATCACTTCACAGTTTCACAGATAGAGAATTGACCGCCTGGTCTTATTTAGAATTAAAAAAAAACACAATTGTAAAATCATTTAAATTTTGGGTCTTAACTCTACCAATTTCAATAAAACTTCTATCTAACTTGAAACCGAGAAGCAATCATCAAAGACGTTTTTTGTCAATGGAATGGTTTTAGAAGATTCTCGAAGTTTCCCGAAGTTTAAAGTAAAAAATTAAGAATATAAAGATAAATACGTACAGACGGTTGTGGAGTTAGAAACGGGTCGAGTCTATAAATCTATAGGTTCGGCAAGACTAAAACTACAGATCTATTTCTCTATGCAAATACAGTAGGTTCGAAAGTTTATCCACATTTACAGAAGTGTAAATAGTTACATTTTTGAAACATAGTTTCTTGTATTGTATCCAATTTCTTACATTTATAAACTAAGAAGTTTAGTATAACAAACGAAAAATGGTTCCTTCTAATTTTTTGAAATTGAACCACTGTCTTTAAGTACGACTGGTTGTACATTCTCAGAAGAAAACATTTTACAATTTGTTCTTTAAATTTTTGTTTGGTACACGTACACGTACAGTATCTCTACATATATAGCGAATGGTGGCCACTATTTGGCAATTAGATTAATTGACTACGCCACTGTGTTACGATGTTAATATGGCTGACATTTTAGAACCAATGATATATGGGTTCCTCTGGATTGCAGACCAATTCTGTTTAATGTTAATATTCCTGAGTTTATTTTATTTAAATTAATACATTTCCATAGCGGCTGAAAAATGCGTCTGGTCTAATTTTTCAATAAATGAAAATATTTTACAACCATCTCCTTATTCCAATTCTTTAATAAATAGGGGTGTTGTGCCCACCAAAATTAAAATAACATGCGTTTTCAAGATCAATACTGCCAATAATAAATGCGTTAATTTAAATAAAATATGTTAAATGTCAAACAATGGCAAATTGCATTTAACTTGCCGTTCTCAAGTGGAGGCATTAATCATACTTCAACGCCATCTTTAAGTGAATTGAATCCAACCTAATTCTCCACAATGATTTTCTTGGTTTTCCGCCTTGTTTAATATTCCTGGACTCTATAATAAAAATTTATTTAATGAATTTAAGTATGCGGAGAAGTTTTATGTATTATTTCTTTTCGAAACATGGGTTGATGAAGGAATTACGTCCAAAGTTAGGGTCGAACTGATAAGCATTCCTAGCGTAATGGGTATACTCGTAACGGGTGAACTGATTGAGGGGGGCATGACACTGGCTACTTCGAGTGAGCTTTGCGTGTAAAAGAAGGAAATACATAAAACATTCCGAGAGTGTTCAAGAGATTGGAATGATTCCATAATTGTTCTGTTCTGTGATGTTTTTAATGTGTATATGCCTTATAAATTGTGGCCAGATAAGAGGGGTGCAACATTTTTTGCAGCGATATAGACATCCTAGACATTTGGCAGTCTCGAGGATGTGGTCATTTCAACGAAGACAATCATTGGCACATATTCCGAGCAGTGAGAGCTTTTCGGCTTCTTCGATGCAAGCTCAAATAAGGACATTGGCATAATGTTAATTTTGCTACGACCACAAGAGAGTTTTCGAAGCATTAATCTCAACATTATTTTCCATACCCCATTTAACAATGCTGTAAAGATCGTAGCTTAATGAGGTTATCATACGTAACCTAGCAATTTGGATTTGAGAACGAGTATGAAAAGCTGACGATAGAGTAGTCGGAAAAACATTAAGTGGATTAGAATTTTCAGAAATCAGAGGCAATCAGTGAAAATCAGACTTGAAATTTGAAATCGTCCAATACAAAATGTATTGAACGACCCCGTTTTGTCGGTCATTCAGAATCAGAAGCTTTCGATATATTTCTTGAGCTGATGATTTATCAGCAATTCCGTGACCTTGGAAATAAGGGATTTGTTTATATCGAGATTTCCAAGGGCTTTGGCAACTGTATGAGTGCGGAAATATATCTGACGCATTGAATGATTTAACGTTCTCAATTACAAGCGGGGCAATGTGGCTCTATGGCCAGATCAAAAATTTCTCCAGCCTTTGGGACAATGCAGGATTCACTGCGTTAATTTCTGTTCATGTAAGAATTTTTTTCTTTTCATAACAGCGTTGCAATGGTTTCTGACTTGTTTATACTTTTCCGATGTTCCTCGGTTGGTTTGGCTTTGTAAGAGCGGAATTTAACTTCTCACCTAGTGCCGAAACAACTGGCCTGCTTTTAACAGAATGGGCGTACACATAATTTTTCTAAGCCCACGCACATTCGAAAACAATACAAAAAGCACTATTTCAAAACAACAGAAACCACAACTCTGACGATCTAAGCTCAATTGTGAGGTATAGGTTTAATATTCAGAGTAATTGTAAGAAACACTAAAAACAACGTTTTGCATGAAAATGGAAAGAAGTTATTACATTTCTGTAAATCTTTCGAATCTTACAGTTATAAATGGCAGAACTAAAAACGATGTAAGTGGGAAAAGGCTTTTTTTTGCTGTACACGGCTCTTCAACGATTGATTATAACTACAAACCACCTGATTTCTTGAGAATTATTGAAGGTTAAAAGGTTAGTACTCGAAAATTTTTGATTCACATACCGATTGAATGGGCACTGATGTCTATGCCAACTGAAATAGAGATGCAATTTTTGCAAAAACTCAGTTTAAGAGAGCTCCAGGTTGAAGTTTTTCAGCAGAACTTATCCTTGGAATTAGCCCAAGTTCATTTCCTTTAACCTCTTAACTACGGTTCAGTATTGCAATACGCCACTCCCTTTGTAAAAAATGACAAGACTGTCACATTAGTTTGGAGGACTCCAAAAAAGCTATTGCAAGGACAGTACGTCCGTAATGAAATTTATATCGTTATTTATGACGACTATCTTGAAATAAAAATATCGTCCAACCCTAGTATGAACAGCCATCATACCAAGAAGCAATTCAAATGCACTTAATTTTATTGGGAATTATAAACTTTTTGAGGCAACTTCTAAATCGCTTTTGTTTTATGCAATGCAAGCCTGGGGATACGAAGAAACTGAAGAAGTTTAAAAAACTTTTCTGAAAAGATTGTCTCAAATGCCGTCAAAAACTTAAATATATGTAATTATAGACTAAGAGCCCACAGCAATTTTTGGGTTTGATTGATAACAAAAAATAAATAGCATAATGAAATAGGCCTTTAGTAGTTATTTAGAAATGTGAATGTCTTGCATGCTCTAGTGGGAGCAATAGTGCATAATAGTGCATCAAGTATGCAGTTCTTTCCAACGTCTAACTATAGCTGGCTTATTTATCGAAATTCTTGTAGTTGTTTACAAAGAAACATGTTTCTGCCACAGCTATAATCTTTGGAATAAAACGCTCCTATTATTAGCACTCGATTTCTGCCGACACACAGAACTCGTTGTAACGCAGTAGACCCTGGTTCTCCAGAAGCTGTTGCGCAACTTACAACTTTCAAGTCAGGCTTATAAGCGAGTGTGCTAACATGCGGATAAGAAAACGATGAAATGTATACATTACTGCATCTCATTCGAACGCTTCTTTTAGTGTAATGAAGGTACTTAGTTTACTTTCTCGCGTCACCGACATACACTTTTTGGCACTTTTTTTTTGTTAGAAACCGATGGAATTTTTTTTTTATATGAAAAGGATTCATTACTTAAACTGTATAAACCACTTAATTTTGTTTTAAGATCTAAACAAAAAATATAAAATATAAAAAATTTAATGGATGGTTTATTAAAACTTACTTAACCGTCTTCCGATCCAGGCTACCTGGGACACCGTGGTTTTCCACCGAGTATGTTGTTTCCAGGCGTCTAGACCAAACGCCCTAGCATCCACAATGACTTGGTCTTCAAACCACATGTTCGTTCCTCCTTTACCCCTCGAAACCGGGCGTTGGGATTCGAAGACTTTTGGCTGATACAATTGTGTCCATTCACGTTGTTGAGCCAAATTTAGTCTACATGTTATTACTTTTTGAAATACATCGGCACAATGTGACCGCAATATCCGTTGGAGAATTTTTCTTTGGAAAGAGTCCAGTAACATTTCGTTTCTGCTTACCTTCCGCCTAAAAAAACAAGACTGTGAAGTAGCAGTGGGTTCCTGGTGAATTGTTCGAGGCATCTCCACTAAGGCGTTGTTGATGAAGTTAATATTTACTCAGAGCTAGATGATGATCGGTGGTCAGATACTTGTTCGTTCATAGCATATACTTAGCCTGGTCTCCGTTTACTGTAAGACCAACAAGTTTCGTTTATTCTTCAATGGCTGTGAAGGACTTCGGACTATCAACTCCAGACCTAGATTGACGAACTATCATGGTATCACATCTCTTTTCCGAAACCCTGTCGAAGTTTGAATAGTTCAGAAGAGCTTACTTCCTTCCACACTTGGTTGATGATTTGATGCATACAACGGATTTGAGAGCAAGAGTCTTGTAAATCCTTAGACTTGGAAATCTATTACTGCTTATCATCGTACTACGAATTCTTGTAAGGTCTATTAGTCGGTATTTGTTATGCATTGTCGGTTCGAAAAGGCTCGAATATGTTCGCCGAATATGTCTTCTTTTCTGACTTAAACATTGGAGTCCCCCAAAACATCGTACTTCGTTCTGTCGACCAGGGCAGCCCCTTCTGCAGAAACGAGCTCCACGATCACAAACAGTAATAGATATTTTTGATATATATTTGAGAAGTTATTTATATATGAAACTTTATTCTTTGAGGACATAATAATTGGTGGTTTTGGTTACCACCCCTCATATTAATTTTTTTAAACTTATGTTTTCTTAAAATCATAAAATAGGAAGGCAAATAATAAATCGAATTTTCATTCCAGATCAACACTTCTTCGAATACTATCGTTTTGAATGCACTGGATCTCATCATTAGTAAGATCGTTGTTGAATCGAATTCTACGAATGAAAAATTCGAAACTAAGACGGTTATTCATTCGCCTGAAAATGAAACTGTGTCGTTGGTTTTCAAAGAAGATCTTCCCGTTGGCGATGCCACTTTGCATATGGAATTCAAAGGCGAGTTGAATGACAAGATGAAAGGGTTCTATCGTAGCAAGTATTTTACACAATCAGGCGAAGAACGTTATGCCGGTGTCACTCAGTTTGAAGCTACGGATGCTCGCCGTTGCTTCCCTTGTTGGGATGAGCCTGCAATTAAAGCTACCTTTGATATAACGCTAGTTGTACCTGAAGATAGGGTCGCTTTATCGAATATGCCTGTGGTTAAAGAGGAGTCAATTGGAAATAACCTGAGACGGATTCGTTTTGATCGAACACCCATTATGTCAACATACCTTGTGGCAGTCGTTGTAGGTGAATACGACTATGTAGAAGGTAAGTCGAACGATGGAATTATAGTGAGAGTTTTTACTCCTGTTGGCAGAAAGGAACAAGGTTTGTTTGCATTGGAAGTTGCCACCAAAGTGTTGCCATACTACAAGAGCTATTTTAATATCGCTTATCCATTGCCGAAGATGGATTTGATTGCGATATCGGACTTTTCTGCCGGTGCCATGGAAAATTGGGGCTTGGTGACCTATCGAGAGACTTTTGTCTTAGTTGATCCTGAAAATACATCGCTCATGCGCAAGCAGTCAATTGCTTTGACTGTTGGTCATGAAATCGCTCATCAGTGGTTCGGCAATCTGGTAACGATGGAGTGGTGGACCCATCTGTGGCTGAACGAAGGTTATGCCTCATTTGTTGAGTTTCTATGTGTCAATCATCTCTTCCCTGAGTATGACATATGGACACAATTTGTAACTGATATGTATACACGTGCCTTAGAACTCGATTCTTTAAAGAACTCGCATCCAATTGAAGTACCTGTAGGACATCCATCTGAAATTGATGAAATTTTTGATGAAATAAGCTACAATAAAGGTGCAAGTGTTATTCGGATGCTTCATCACTATATCGGTGATGAAGATTTCCGAAAGGGGATGAATATATATTTAACAAGGCATCAATATAAGAACACTAGCACTGAAGACTTGTGGACAGCCTTGCAGGAGGCCAGCAGTAAGCCTGTGGCTGACGTTATGTCTTCCTGGATCAAACTTAAAGGATTCCCAGTTGTTAGTGTAGATTCTGTTCAGAACGGCAGTCAGCGTGTGCTTAAGCTCACTCAAAATAAATTCACCGCAGACGGTTCGAAACCCGATGGCGATTACACATGGGTGATTCCAATCACAGTGTCTACATCGAAGGATCCTCTAAAAATTGCTAAGACATTTTTGTTAGACAAGCAGGAAATGGAAGTTACACTGGACGATGTAACTGAAAGCGATTGGATAAAAGTCAATCCAGGAACTGTTGGTTACTACAGAACTAGTTACTCACCAAAAATGCTAGAGCAGCTTATGCCAGCTGTTAAAAACATGGAACTGCCACCTTTAGATCGCCTGGGATTAATAGACGATATGTTTGCAATGGTTCAGGCTGGAAAAGCAAGCACTTCTACTGTAAGTTCTTCTAGTAATTGATCCGTGACAAATAAATAATTATTAAATGACTTAGGTTCTTGCTCTGATTGACTCATATAGAAATGAGACGAATTACACTGTTTGGACAGCCATATCGAATTCGTTATGTAATTTACAACTTTTGGTATCGCACACTAAACTAGCTGATAATTTCAATCGCTTCGGAGTTCAATTGTATAAGCCTGTGGCTGAACGATTAGGTTGGGATGCTAAAGAGGGAGAGAACCATTTGGATACACTACTTCGAAGCCTGGTGCTGGCTCGCTTAGTCTCGTTCCGGTGTAAAGAAACAATTGCAGATGGCAAGAAAAGGTGATGAAACAGTTTTTTTTTTTTTTTTTTTGTGATTATTATTAAATTTATTTAAATTTTATTTCAGATTCAAAGATCATGTAGATGGAGTGGCAGCTCTTCCGGCTGATCTTAGATCGACATGTTATAAAGCTGTTCTCATGGATGGTGATGAATCCACTTTCCAAGAAATGCTTAAAATGTACAGGTCAACGGAGTTGCACGAAGAACAAGATCGCATTTCTCGAGCACTTGGTTCTATTGGAGATGTAGATATTCTTCGTAAAGTCATCGATTTTGCTATGTCGGTAGGTAGAAATAGATTAGCTGGTATATGTTTATATTTCTATCGTAAAAAAACGTTTAATATTTGTTCAGGGTGAAGTTCGGGCTCAGGATGCAGTCTTCGTTGTTGTTGCAGTTGCGATGAATCCTAAGGGACGCGACATGACCTGGGAGTACTTCAAGGAGAATTACCCGAAACTTTTGGAACAGTATCAGGTTTGTATTTGGCTTATTTATTTTCTATTAAATATAGTATGTTATGGAATGAGGAGTAGTTACCATAAACCAATTAAGTCTATATAAATGATGATAATTATCATACCACCGACCTCAATAGCTATCATCACTAAAATGTGATGGCTAATTGCCAACTGACTTAATGTTATTATTGCTATATGAGTTGATTTATCAAAAGCCTGCAATTATTTATTGAAACAAAAACATAAAAGGAATTCATCTAAATTGAAATTCAAATTCAAATTCAATCTTCAATTTACTTCACTTTCATCAACGAAGTTAACGGTATTCCAACCATGAATGATTATACCAAATGTCCTTGAAAATAGTATCCTCTTAACGAAACAAAAAAATTCAGCGACTAGCACTCACCATCCATAATCGCTTATCCGATGCCACGCTTTATTTAACTGTACTAAAGAATTTATAAACATTTAATATATTTTTCTTATTTCAGGGAGGATTTTTGCTTGCTCGTCTTATAAAGTACTTAATTGAAAATTTTGCGTCTGAAGAAAAAGCACTCGAAGTGGAAGAATTCTTTAGGACCAGAGATTTTCCAGGCACTGAGAGGACAGTCTCGCAATCGGTTGAGACAATCAGATTGAATGCTGCCTGGCTTAAGCGTGACTTGCAATCACTTACAGAATATCTATCTAAACAATAAAGTCCCGAATAACACGCCCATTCTAACCAACCAATTAAAAAATATTTATATTATCAAATTAAAATTGTAATATTTATTCAAAACACACACATATGAAGCCAAAGTATTGATTCAAAAAATAAACCGAACCAAGAAAAATCACACGTTAATTTAGAAATGAAGCTTACAACAACAAATGATTCACAAACAATTTATTATGTTAAAAGCTTTAAAATACAACGTAATCAGCCATAACACTTATTTTGCATTTGAAAATAAAAACAAAAAACTTAAAATACATAGTCTGAAAAGAATAAATACATATATTGTAACTGAGAAAAATTCATATTTGTAATTTGTACACCCTTCCCCCACCCATTATGATTCATTGTTTAATCACATTATTGTGGCATTTAATGTTAGTTTTATATTATATAGAAGAAATAAAATATTGATTTAAGTTCCCTTAGTGTTTTAAACTTTTCATTTGAAGCGGGCAAAGCAATAAGGCATCGTAAAACCCATAACGTGCAACAATTATAGGAATTTGAGTGTTGACTCTGAGTTTCTTCTAGGTTTATCTCAATGATGATGACAGATTTGCTATTCAAAAAGGGCCCGTATCACATATGTAAGTCAAAAGCAATCGCTCAATGAATTGATTGTCGTTTTGAAAATTGCTCTCTACCATTCTTTCCATTACCATTCTTAATCACAACATATAATTCTATATTTTACAGCTTTTAATTTGATTTTAAATCTTAACATATTTCTAAAAAATAAAAATTGTTAAAAGCTCATTAAAAAGTAGCTGGGCAAAACTAAAGCACATTTTTGATTTCATATAAATATAGAATAATATGTTTTGATTAAGAAAAAATAAAAATTATAAAAGTATCACGAGTGTTTTCACTTTTTATTCGTATGTTTCCAATGTGATATTTTTTTGTGCTTTAGTTTTGTCCAACACTGTATATCGACTGTACTCTCGACTGAGAATTGAAAGCGAAATCGACCATTCGCTTTATGGGCTTGTATAACAACAATTGTTCAAGACCTATTGTTATCGTTGCGTTGTGTTTATGTTTGACTTATATTCGATTTATTTTACGAATGCATTTCGCGATCATTTGAGATGTACATACATTATATATGTACTTTATGTAAATGTCGCATATTTAGTACGCGTATTGATTGGGCCTAGCAAATTTTTAGACTTATCTGTCATTGACAAGTTTATTTCAAAACACTCGTGATTAAGGCTCGTATTCACCGAGCGCTCCTAAACGGCTCTTAACTTTACGAGGCTCTTAACTTGAAATTTCTTTGGGGTATTCACCAACCACTCGCAAGTGTTTTTCGAAGTTCGAAAATGAGAGCCACTCTCTCTTGTTCAGGCATACCCAAACTGTGAAATGTTGTGGAATGTTGGTCTTGACAGCAAATGGATACTCTTCTACTTGGCATTGCTCACATGGATTCGAGTCAAATGCGTGCGTGACACACGCACAAGCGAACAAATTTTCGAAGAGAGCGCTCGTAAGTTAGGAGTGGTCGGGACCACTCCTAACTTTTAAGAGCGCTCGTAGATCTTCACTAATATTGCTTGGTGAATAGGTTTATGAGCTTCTTAAGTTAGGAGCGCTCGGTGAATACCGGCCTAAAAGATATGATTATACACTATTTAGCCAAAATAATTTATCACAAATAAATATTTTGTTTTGAATGTCTAAATATTGTAAAGGGAGGGAAATATTGAGCTAGGTAAGTCATTTCACATTCGTGTAGTGCGAGTAAAGAATGAATCTCTAAATTTAAGAATACATCCGAAATTGGGCTCAAGGATAAACTGACGATCATTACTTGAAGCGCCAGTATTACTACATAATTGGCTTATGGGACGGCAATGCCATTATAGCTCAAAAATTTAGTTTACAAGTGAACCGGTGAGAAGAAAAAGAAAGACATTGCACTAATCATAGTTTTTGGTTAATAAATACAAAAAAATTGAAATTAAAAATTTTAAGGATTATCTCAATAATACCTGCTAAAAGAGTGGAATGTTTTCCTTTTTCCACTAATTGAAAAAAAAAATCAAATAAATGATTTTAAATTCAGTATTTTTACTAAAAAAATTAAAAATAATATTTAAAAAACACTTTAATTATTATTAATATTTAATAATCAGCCCTAGCGAGGTATCCGTTCGGAGCTGAAAATTGTCCGCAACGCATACTTTGTCGGAGGCTCAAATTGCTTTCGAGGTATCCTATCGGAAAGATTAATAATACACAAACGCGTTGGCGCAATTTGTTCCGCGAAGAATTTGTGTCGGACGAAATCGGAAAAACAATTGCATTTAGCTGTCAGAAATTTCACAAATAAAGCACTTGATCGCACTTCAACGCAGTTTGCCGGGTACGTTAAAATAATGTCAGAGAAAAATTCCGAACAGCTGTTCGGAAGAATACCTCAAAGCAAAAATCCTCGGAATCGTACAAAATCGGAGAAATTTCCGCTCCGAACGAATACCTCGCTAGGGCTGAATATATAATTGTACGAAAAACGAAAGTTAAAACTTTAATTTTTATAATAATTCAAGACAATAAAAATAGATAGAAATAAGAAAATATAAGAAAAAGTTTAGCTATTCCTAGTGCTATTCGGGACATAGGTACCTACTAAATAGTTGATGATTTTCGAAACTTTCTGTTGATTGGATCTTTCGTTTCATATAACTTTGTGGAAGGGATCTCGACTACATCTTCTTCAGTCGGAAAACTCCTTGTAGCTTGTACAGGGGTGGAATCGCGTAAGTTGATAGTTGACTATCAATTCGTTGATTGTCGTTTTTGACTATTGCTGTCTCTATCATATCAATTAAGAATTATAGAGAGAGCGATGGTCAAAACGACAATCAAAAAATTGATAATCAACTATCACCTTACGCGATTCCACCCCAGGACCATCGATAAATTTGAAATCCGATTCCGAATACTTCTGTTCTGAAGTCTTTCGTTTGGCACAAGATGACATAGTTTGTTTTTATGAACACCTGTCATGAAGAGAACATCGATTTTGGATTTGAAAAAAGAATCAAAACTAGCCTTTGAGTATACCTATATAATATTAAATTCAGCCTTATTTATTATTTTTCACTAATACTGGGTTCAACCTCGGAATAGTAAAACCGAGCCGAAGCACTTACTTCGGGTTTACGCCACGTCAAAGAAATCCTTATTTAATATATATATTTTCTTAGCCGTATTAGCTACGCCTTCCTTATGTCAAATATACTGGGAAAAAAGTCACAAATCTAAAACTCTGGTTATTATACACAAACAAAAACCCCAGAAAACCCCAGCTGATTTCCATTATTATTCATTTTATTACATTACATTTAAAATTGGATTGTATAAAGTTCAAATCCAATAAATGAATGTACCAACCAAACCACATTGCGTTCCCAATACCGTACAACTGCTGTTAGAGCGTTTGGAAAATATAAATAATTTATGCAAAATATCTATCCTTTTTGTCTTAGTAAGAAACGAAAAAAAAATTGCTTACACTCCTTTTTGTAAATTTCACAAGATGTCATCTCATAATGACATTCAGATACTAAAACGGCCTTAAACCTCCTATGAACCAGTTTTAGCTTATTCCACCGCTATTCCTCGTGCATTTTCATTATAAATAAGGTTTTCAGGTTTAGAGCCATTGTAAAGTCGAAGTAACTTTACTCCGTCGCTAAAACGAGTTAGTAAATAAGGCTGAAAGAAACCAGCACACAGCCAAATTGCTTTTAAACGATGCAATATTAACTTGCCCGTTGGCGGGAGACGTATGTACTTATGTATGTGGTGGCAGGGTTACAAAAAATTGCTGGGGTTTAAAAACTTGCAGAGTTATCGCACTTTCTTCTTTGTTTCTTATTTGGCGCGGTGAGATGACTCCTTTTTAATAGAATAATCATGCAATCGAAAAGAGAAACAAAGATTTAAACTCACTTTCGTTTCGTGTAAAAGCAGTCCAAGCAAACACTTTTAAACGTGAAAATCCTGAAATGTCATTTTTGGTTATGGATACAGTCGATGACGGATATAAGAAAAGTTCAAAAAGTTAAAGAATACTACGTGCCGAATGCGGCCTAAGTTTCTTATAACCGTGGTTACTTATAAAGAAATAAATAAATGAATGAAAATAATGAAAAAATCTTTCTCATATAAAAAGAATGAAAAATGCATGCAATAAAAACACTTTCTTAAACAAATTTTACAATACATTACATTACATATTACACTACTCCGTAGATAAATCTACGAAGTAGAGACACTTAAAGCACTGGAAACTGAGGCCATCGGCTTAGACAATACAACAGAAAGAGACAGACAGAAAGGAAGAACAACAGAAGAAACACATGTCAACCGCACTTGGTTGGTATTTGAACGGTCCCCCATCCAAGTACCTACTAACCATGCGCAAAATGATGCTGGATTTCGCTAAACAAATTTTAAAAATATCACTTTAAGTCATTATAAGCAACAGATATTTGCAATTATAGATAATATCCTTTATTTTTATAAATGCAAAACCAAAGACAAAACAAACATTATATTTCAAGACTTATCTTATGGAGATATGTACTCGTACTTATTGGTGCTACAGAATAAGGCCAGGCTCACATATTCAATTTTTAATTTCGCAATTGATTAGTTGCTAAAATGATGAAACATATTTTTGCTTATATGTGCGCGAACACATGCAGCAACTCGATTCGATCAACCAAAAGTTTGTGTTTTGACATAAGCTATATAAACGTTTGCCTAGAATCATCAGTTTGCTATTTTGTGTAACACATAATCATGACATGTATGGCTCATGACATGTATGGCTCTACTTTCTTGTCGGGATTTTTGGTGAATTTCTTTGAGAAATATGGGTCCGATCTATGTATTTAATGAATCATTTTTCAATTTTGTATTACAAATAATTTTCTTCGTGGATTTTCATTTTAACAACTGAATTAAATTGAACAAACCTTAAATCACTTTTGCAAGCTGACAGCTGAAAATTGTGTTGGTATTATCTTTGTATATAAAACTTGTGTCGATTTCCTTCTAATTCCTAGGGATGTCGATCCCTTTTCAAATTTTTTCTTTTGGTGTGCGTATTTCGTATACATGTAAATCCCTCTTCAAATACGGATTCGAAGAATTTGATCTCTGTAAAAAAATAAATTGATTTATTTTACCAATGGAAAACAAAATTAGTAAACTCAAAACCTATTCACAGTCGTTAATATTTGTTCAATATTCACAGTGAAGCCATACAAAATTGTCTCCCAGTTTAGTGATAAGTGCTGTATATTTATGTAGTTGAAAATGAAAATTTGTTGTATTTTTTAGCTGGAGCTGTGCACCTCTGTAATGCAAAACGCTTGATTAAATAAAAGCTTGACAACATTTTGGAGAGAAATTGGTATGGAAGCATAAATTAAGCGCAAAATCTACGTACTAATCTTTATACAAAAACTAATTAAGATCTTGATCATCTTTTCTATTTGAGTCTATTTCAAAGATCATAAATTTATTTATTTATTTATTTATCATCAAACAGAGCATACAATCTCTTACAGACTAAAAAACACACAATGATTTAAATTAGTTAATTTTACATATTACCTATTCACAATATACAATATAAATCAATAACATAAAAACATTTTTTTTATAGGTACAAGTTGTTCACTGACAATGTTTAATATGTACAGTTTAAACGTATCTCTTGAATCAATAAAAATAAAAATCAGAAAGCAGTTGTGAGTTGTCACTATTCCTTGTGAGGAGTCAAGTGTTGTTTTGACTCGATAACATTTTTGAATTCTCCTAAAATCTTCACAACAAAACTCGCCACAATAAAGGGAACAGCTGATTATTAAAAATACTATAAAAGATGTATGCCAGAAATGTATGCGGTGTTTCCACCAGGCTAAAAGATTAACTTTGACAGCACCTATCAAAACGTTAATAGTAGCCCTGTTTTTTGGAAAAGTTATCCGTAGTACAGTAGGATTTTATATGAATAACAAATACAACATCCACAGTAGGATCACTGCCGATAAAACGAAAAGTGAAATCCTGCTGCGGATAGAGATTTGGCGTTTATTCGAGTATCGGCAGTGATCCTACCTCGGAAGTTGTATTTGTTTTTCATATAAAATCCTACAGTACTACGGATAACTTTACCAAAAAAACACGGCTAGTGTTTCATTTTTTTCTTAAATTGGAAGTGGGAGAAAGAAGAAAGTTTCATTTGTGCCAAACGATGATAAAACATGGAGATACTTTAGAACGATAAACATACAATGAAGATTTAACAAGATTAATTTCTAATATACTAGATTTACGAAATATTTATGTATGGTAAACTTTGGAGATTTCAGAAGAAAATTTATGGTTAATCAATCCACTTAAATCTAGGTAAATTTACTAGATTAAAATTGTATCGTAAATCTTCGAGATTTGAAAAAGATGAAAGGTAAAACAACTTAAAGCCAGTATTATTTCTAGGTGAAAACATAGTATGAGTTTGCCCGGTGTATTTTAAATAATGACCAAAGCAGCCTTGTTTAAATCTATGTGTTTTGATCAAGTAGGCAGTGAGGTGGGTAATGTCATTTTTATTTAATAATCCGAAAGCCTTCTGGACTCTTCTGAAAGTATTCACTTAGGAAAAAAATGACAGTTCTAAATCTGAAAAAAGAGGAATTTGCTTCTGGATTTGAAATCAGAATCGAAACAAGAAGCTCTCACACATTCATATACTAAACGTCAAATTCTACTGTGATCGAAATCAAATATTTTAATCACCAGTTGAGAGAGCATAATGCACTAGCAACTCTGTACTCCAGCTCACACTTTTCTGTCTTGCACTTATATGAAACAGCTCAAATATTGCTGTTGAGCTGTCGCAGGTGCGTATAATTATGTGTAACACAAAATAGCAAACTCATTTTAGACAATCGTTTAGCTTGTGTCAAAACACAAACTTTTTAGTTGCTCGAGTCGAGTTGCTCTATATGCGCGGCGTGTCATATAACCCCATATGTTTCATTTTAGCAACCAAACCGTTGTGAAACTAAAAATTGAATGTGCTCGCCTGGTCTAACTGTGTGAAGTGATTTTATTTCAACAATAATTATTTTTGATTTTAATATGGATACAATTACTGTCCACATTTGACGTTACACACATACAATCACAATAATCTTCAGAATCGTCATAATCAAAAAAAGTATTGGGATACCGTATCCGGGATAGGAGAAATATTCCGAGATTACCAAATAAAAACCACATAACTACGCCTAAATATTTAACTAAGAATCCGTTTAACATTACTTTTTATTCTACTCTTTTTCCAAAACTATATTTAATATTACTTTTGTTACTTCTGGCATAAAAATATATTATATTTAATCTTTGGTTGTAACCATGAGGAGTATCGTTGTTTTTTATTAAATAATTTATATGAATTTGAATATTTAAATTGCAACGGCTTTTCCTTTCTCACAAAATTCTAAACAAAATAAAGCTACATCTAGTAGTAGAACATCAAACATATGCTGTCATTGAGAATCATACGTTGGTACTACTGCTGTTAAAGAAATGTCAAACTCTGATTGAGCCGCCCAGAGCCCAACATTTTAAAACATTTATTTTGCCGAAAGCCGCATTCAACAAAGATAAAATTTATTTTTATTGACAAATTTTAGAAAATGAATAAGAGACCAAGCCGAAATGATTCTGAAGATGATATTTTGAAGATGCAACGTGCATTTTTAGCCGAGAAAGCTAAAAACACTGCATTTCAACCAGCAGCTAGTATTGTAAAACCAGAAAAAGGTGCGAATAATTTTTTTTGAATTCCAATAATATATTAAATATTGTGTTCACTTTAGGTCCGAAGAAGTCTATGTTTGCGAAAAGTAGAGAAAAAACTAAACTTCCGAATGCCCATGAGAAAGAAACTACACCAGTTCCAAATGATGAGCAAAATGTTCCCAAACCAGATGTCAAGGTGACTGAGAAAAAAATGACTTCAGTCTCAACTCTTATTCTTGGTGATATTGTTGAGAAAGTAATTGTTTCACCAAAGGAATCACCTTTTACAGAAGTTAACAGTTCATTTCCAAAAGTGGAAAGAGTTTCACTCAGAGTAAGTAAACTAGTTGGATGAATTAATTGCCGCACTAATGGCAATTTTACTTTAGCAAAATACCGAAGGAAAGAGCCTTTTTGCTTTGTCCCTTGAGACTAAAAATTCAAACAAATCTATCAAAGATGACTCGAATGCAGATAGAAAAAGGCAACATGACGAAATGATGATGATCATGGATTGTGAACCCAATGAGAAAAATCCAAAAACCGTGTTTGGCGATGAAAGTTTCATTGTAGAAGATAAAACAACAGCTACAGCTATTCACGAAGAAAACCTTGAGATTCTTAGAAAACTGAAAGAAGAGGAAATTTTGGCGGAACAACAACAGATACTTCAATCAGTTGGTAATAAAATAGAATGATTTCTTGATTTTTTATAACTTCAAATCTGCAATTTCTCATGCTGGTTTCATGATTATTTAGTTCCCTCGAAACATGTGTTCTCTTTTTTTAATTTCTTGTCCTCTTGGTTAAGTCCTTACAATCTATTGTTTGAGCATTCCATATGTAGGGTTTGTCACTATAAGCAGGTTAATAGACATAAAATGATAGGTGATGTTCTAGTCATGAAGAGAATTAAAATATTTTGAGTCGGGCACACAAATTAAAACATTTAAAACCGGTTCATCTGAATTAAACCTGTGTAAAAAGCCAACAATATTAGAAAGTAGTAGTCCAACAACATTTAACTCAACGATTATGAATGACGAGGAAATTGTTTCATGCCAAATTATTCCGACGATTATTTTTTTCAACACTTTCGATTTCGAATATCTTCTCGTTTTACAGAAGATGGTCATTGCTACTTCGATGCTAGTCCCTCTAGTGGACAGTATCATTATACTTCAGTAAACGGCAATTGGTCTTTGAAGAACTCTATTCTTCACAGCATGTTTTTCCTCACTTAACAATTTTATCAAAACCTCAATTTAAAAAATTTATGGAAGCTACCACGAAATCTCAGGAGCAGAATATCGAAAGCTGAAGTCTCGGCCTAAAAAAATTCAAAAACATAAAACATCGGTTACTTGGAATTGGAATAAATCTTAAGTTAAAAAATAATTAAAAAACTTGGGGATATTATTTGAGCGTGAAAAAAATATTCTGCTTTTTCAAACACCAAAAGCGAAATTTTTGGAGTGATTTTTTTTTTTCAAAATTTTCTTAATATTTTGATCGTAATAGTATGCCAATCAAAAAAAACTTTCATTTTCTTTTCGGACGTTTCGATGGTGTTATCATGTTATGCCTTAAATGTTTATAGGTTTGTTCAGTGACGCTGTTCCGAACAGTTTAGAGCAGTTTGGAACAGAAAAGTACACCTTTTTGCTGTTCAATGAGAAATTTTCTGTTCTAAACTGTTCTGATTTGCTGTTCAATGAGTCTGTCTGGAACAGTTTGGAACAGTTTAGAACAAGATTTCTTGCCCTTGCTTTTTAGTTAGAGCAAGGTAGAACAGATAACTGACTGTTCTAACTTGTCTGACATTTCTCATGGAAGCTGTCCTGCTCTGCTCTGTTCTGCTCTACTCTGCTCTGTTCTACTCTGAACTTTTATTCACTGAACAAAACTTATATAATATTTAATTTGTTTTAGTAAATAAAAGATCTCCTAAGACCTAAGGAATATGGCAACCACCTTCGAATGAGAAAAGAAACGAAACTGTTGTTTCATTTATACACTATTACGACCAAAAGCAAAAAGAAATATGTACCCAACAAATAGGCAGCGAAGAAAGTCTTGTTTTGACTTACGCGCTCTAGTTTTTTTCTCGTATCTGATGCGCATTAACCTTTACCACGAAAATTCAACCAGGCGTGTGCATAGATATTAGCGTCCTGATACCGAGTTCAAAAGTTTGGGAGGGGTTTTGCCCCCTTTAATTTATATATTTAATATCTATGTAACATATATAGTATTTACCCAAAGTGTAGGTAAGGTAAGGTTATCGTGGGTTTCAGCGTGAATGTTTGACACACTTAGACAATAAGTTGGTGCATTGTGGTACCACATGCATTAATTGACTCTGAATATTTGTTGAATGACTAAGAGCTCCTTACAAAGCCTCCTAGATGGAGTATATGTCTTTGTAATAGAGTAGGACATGTACTGAGAAAATTAGGAATGGATTCTTCCTCGTCCAAACAGCTTCTGCAAGAATCGTTTGAGAATCCTCCGAGTCTTTTTGAATGTTTACCGGTAATGACATCTATAACGGAGCCAATACATAATCTGCTTCAAAACAGATACTTAGAACACTTCAGATCCATTTGTGGCCAGATTTGTTTTGTGACCGGGCAAGAGGTGACATTTGTCCATCTTAGGTTTGTTTTCTCAATGGCATTTTGTTTCGGCCTGAATATGCTTGTAGAGATAGGTATACCTTCCAGAGACGTTTTCTTTGACCCAAGGCAGGAGTTCCACCTGGAACACACTACATTGATTAGGAAGACAAAAGGACAGGCTTAAGTTTAGTCTTTCTGAGTACACACCTGCCCCAACCCCATCATCAGCTTTTGATACATTAATAAAAATGGGTCGATTCGTCTTCCAGGAGTGTCAAGTCGTCCCAGATGCATCTGGAAGGGATGGTAACCTGAAAGTTTTTATCGAACTGTAATTGATGAATATTGTAGTCTATATTGCTTGGTGTTGATCCGAATGAATTCAGAATGGCTAATTTCATTATTGGTTCAGTGCGAGGATGCTTTAAAACGAAAGGCTGTACTTGCAGCCGTTTGTCTGAAGGGTGGACCTTGTTTAGTTTTTCACAATTTGTTGTTTCATCTAAAGCGGTCCACAACACATTAATACCATATGTCAGAATAGCTTTGATTACCGAAATGAATAGCCAATAAGTAATGCGGGGTTGCAAACCCCATCTTTTATAACGAAATTTTTGAATGAGAAAAGTGACACTGTTGCCAGCTTAACTTCTTGCCTAAAGTAAGACCCAAGTATTTCGCTTTGTTTGAAAAAGTTAGTAGACCTACCTTTGATAGAAGAAGGAGAACAAGATCAGTTTTATGAGGATTAACCCCCAGTCCACACCGACCTGCCCAGGTTATCAGCATTTTGTAAGATTTCATTCAACGAATTCGGATGTTTTCCAGATAAAGCTATAACACCGTTCATGTTTTAATCTTGTAATTGTAACATTTTTTTCAGACCCTGCTCTGTTAGAGTTTCTCGCCAAAAAACGAAAACAAAAATTAGCGCAGAAACAAATGCAACCTATTGCAACTCTTCCAACAACGTTTGAAAAAGAATCAAATAATGAATACAATCAATTACCTGAAGGTAATCCAGCAAGAGAATTGCTTAAACAAATTTCATCTGAAAAATGGATTAACTTTGATGTTGTTGAGAAGGACAAACTGGATTGGATGCAAGACATACCATTAGCAGTACCTCAACAAGATGCCAATCAACCATACGAAGCAAGATTTGATTGGAAAGGTGTACTTCTCCCACACACGGAATCCACGGATAATACTAAGGACAATAGGGAATTGTATTTGCATGGAGATGAACCTTCTCGCCCAGGTTATACGTTGCAGGAGCTTTTTCGTTTAGCAAGGTTATTTTTTTAATTTTTGGTGCTTTGAAAATCTTTTAATATTTATACTTTATCAAGATCAAATGTAATTCAGCAAAGAGTATCAGCTTTTTCTTCAATAGGCGGCATTCTAAACATATACAACCAAGGTTTCTACGATAAAGTCTTAGAGCTGCCGATAGCAAAGATTTTTTTCCTTCTAAGATTCGGTTTGGACGAAAATACTCCCGTTATTCTAGAGGTAGTTTCAAAAGCGTTGGCATTAATGTTTTACAATGAGACCGATGAGGTAATTTTCAAATGAACTGACATTTCGATATGTACTACATATTTTTAATTTGTTTTGTTTTTAGACTCTTTTAGATTTTATCTATGAGAATACCGGTTGCTATTGGCAGCCAACTTTTGAAGTCAATACAATTAATATTTCGGATGATCCAACTTCAGTAGAATCTCTTCAAAAGCAAATGAAAAACTTAAGAGTTACTTCGTCATTGAGAGCAAGTGTTGAAGAAACAGAAGAAGAGAGCAAAACATCGATGACCGATTTCCAATTAGCCGAAACCGATTTAATAGAATGTTTGTTAAGATCAAATATTATACAAAGAATATAGTAAGTAGATAGCAATATAGAAATTAGATTTAAGGACTTTTGCACATTAATCATTTTCAAGGATAATTTTTGAAGATTCTTTCTTTAAAAACTACGATTTGTATTATTTTAGAAACTTAAGAATTAGCAAGTGTGATCTGATAAACCCTTTAAATTTGTTTTTCACTTTCACTTTCACTTTAATTTTTTTTATTTTCATTGTTAGTTTCAAGAGATCTTGAATACAAACAGCAGATACTATTAGTATTCTAAAAAAAGGTTTGTTATTTATCTAAAAACAGCAACACTAAAGCTAGGTTTTTATGATTAAGAATCTGGAATTACAGGCACAGGCAAATGAACAAAATTAAATGTTTTCCATGTATTATGGCTTTATTAGTAAGAGCAAACATTCCCATTAATTATGGAACACAACGTCGTTCAAGTGGCTGCCACTCCAAGCGAATAATTAGAGATCTTTGTGCAGAATTCTCCTTAGGCCATTTGTGTGAAATGTTGGGCTATTGAGATCGATGGCTAGTTGATGTTCCTTGACATTTCGGCTACAGCAGCTACATTCTCTGTGATCACCGTACGAAGACGGGGAACATGTGTATTGTCCACAAGCATACCAGTCTCATGGATTTTTTGCGCAAATTTGAGCAGGCCTGGTGGGTGCTTCATTTCGGCCAAAACTTCTTTTAAAAAAAAGCAATTTTTCCCAACGTTGCTCAAACGTCAAGCGTCTCGTTTCGTTCCGCGGAGGTATGATACGGACTTTCTGTCAAGATTTCGAGTGGGAAACAGCTGTCAGTGTTAGAATAACATATGAATTAAAAAGAAACCACTATATGAACCGTTTCAACATTTTGCGCTATAATGCTTATTGATGTTTTAGTATGCTAATTGTAAGCTTGGGCCTGTTTTATTGAGTAAATAATGGGCTTATATTTCCTATAGCCGCGGACTCAATAAAGATATGCGTTGACCTTATACCTTTCATAATACTAAAACTGATTGGGAATGTAGACAATATAGGTATAGACCACATGCTTATTCTATTTTTCTAGTTATTGTGTTATTCGAAAACTACTCAACAGCAGAAAACTTCTTGAGAAGTTTGAAAGAAACCATACGGATCCCTTATTAAAGTCAACGTATAGAAATAAAAATATAAAATTCATTATAAAGAGACCGGAATAACAAATAAGATCCAAAACATTTATTTATTTAATAATTTTTATTACTTTACAGCTTCATATTGAGCAGTGTTAAGCCCGACAACAGCACCGTTGTTTCATGTCTTAAAATACTAATTCGAATAGCCCGAACGAACAAAGATTCAGCCATGCATATTTTCAAATCCGAAGACTTATTAAAGTGCTTATTTGCAAACTTTCTGCCTGGTCTTCAAAGTGTTGGTAATGTATTAATTTAAGACTATACAATTATTTTATATTTATATACTTTTTATTATATTTTTTTTTTATTTTTAAAGATACATCCCTATCAAATCCACAATTCTACAACTATCCACAGTATCTTGTTCTTAAACTTTGTAGAATTTTAATCTCACAAAGTCTATCATTTGCTCTGAAACTACTCTCAATGAACATTGTCGACCGTATTCAAAATTATCTCTTTAATCAAGAAGACATAAAGGTAAAATTTCAATTAAACATTGGAAAATATTTGATTTAGTAATTTTATTATTTTCTTTTAGCAAAATTTAATATTAGTCCAAATTGAATCATTGCGAGTCTTTCGTTGTTTGATGTTACTTCGGTCGGATAGTGTTCTTTATAGGTAAGTTTAAACTTAAATCCATTTTTTATATTAACATTGAATTCTATAAAGAAAATATTAAAATGGCAGTTCATGTAAGGAATCGTTGAAATTTAAAAAAAAGCCTTACCTCAGGATCAGCATCGAAATAACATTTCACTGTTAGATACGCTGTTTCACAAGGATCTGCGCCGTCTGAAATAGAAATGTAATAAAATTATTCTAATTAGTTTCGTTTCTCGAAAAATATTAGCGGTATATAACATACGTTGTGTTCCACATGACGAAATTAATCTTTCGATAATCTCCTGCATTTCTGTTGGAAGGACCTCAATCATATGCTCCAAATGAATAATGTTGTTTTCATCAATCTATAGAAAATAATAAAATAGTATTAATTTTTTAATACACAAAATAAATATATAAGCTTTCTTCAATTTCAAAAATACTTTATATAAGAATCAGTACATAATCAATGTAACCCGTACTTAGAAGAAAAATAATCTTGAGTAGAAATTATATTGATAAGCGGCTCATAAAGTTTTTTGATCTGATAAAGAATTGATGTATTCAAGTTTTTGTACATTATGTAAACTTAAATGGAACCCCGAAGGCTCGAAGGGAAGGGAATCATCCTTATCATAAACGAGGTAATGACATTTTTAAATGCAGTAAACGCAGTTATTTACGTTTCCATTCTTTTAATAAATAATATAAATGCTGGTCCTCCAGGGCTCCGTTTTATCTCCGACTCTCTTCCTCCTTTAATCCACTTCATTGATTCGTCAATAACTCTACCCTCATCCTCTCATATTCCGTCCCAAATTCACGTCCATCTCCTCCAGAAGTGGAATTGCAACAGCATTGTTAAATGGGGTATAAAAACCGTTGAAAGAAAATGTACCCCTATGCCATTGTCCTTGAATGGTATCGGAGATATCGAAAAGCTCTCATTACTCAGTATGTGTGTCAACGACGATCCTCGTTGGAATGACCACATTCTCGAGACAGCCAAGAACGCTGCTAAATGCTTATTCGATGTGAGACATTTTTCACCCCCGTCTGATCTGGCTACAATCTATTAGTTCTAAACTGGAGTATCTATCTTTGGATAGGTGCTGCACAAACTGGTCTCCACTTATTGGATGTAATTTAGAACAGAGCGGTAAAATTGATAGGAAACAGAGCTATAATGGATTCACTCCCATCTCTTGAACTCCGTCGGAATGTTTCATGTATTTCTTTGTTGTATCGCTTCTTTCACAAGCAATGCTCACTCGAAGTAGCGAGTTGCATTCCTCCCCTCAATCAGTTCACATGGGTAACCGTTTTGCTAGGAATGCTCATCAGTTCACGCTCGAGCCTAATTTTGATCGTGCCGTCAAATAATACAGGTATTTGTTTTTTTATTTGCACAACAGATTATGGAATAATTTATCCTTCACGGTTTCGCTTGCAATTTTAATTTGCAAACATTCAAAACCAATATTCATCGACACCTCCATTCTCTCCCATCCCCTAATTTCCCCATCGCTCGTGCTGTGTTTAACTTTATAAAGATCTCTCAATAAACCCTGGAGCGCGTGTGAATTATATAAAAAAACATTCAAAATTTTGAATTCGTACGCGCAAATTTGAATAAACCCAGAAGACCAAAAAAGTTGGTTCTATATATCTGTCTATCCGTCATAAAGAATACGTGAGGAGCTTTATATGTGAGGTCATAAAAAAAGATTTAGCTTACAAAGGATAAAAATTATATATAAAAAAGAAAGTATTTGACTTACCAATCCTGTTTTTTGGAACAAGCAGTGAATGTAACACTGTAACTTTCTATCGTTTGGTAAGTTTCCATTGTTGCTTTGAGCAATTAGGCCTAGATAGGATTAATTTACTTGTAAGCATACAAAAACAATAAATCAAATGAACAATTTACCTTCGTCAACACCAATTTCTTTTTGACATTTAGTGTGTAATCTCTTAGCATGTGCCTTAAGATGTTCTGGAATTTCAACCTAAAAATATTTTATCAATTATTTAGTTTTATTTATTTTTACCTCAGTTGCAAAACTACTCACTGCTTTATGCAATGAAAAGTTGCCAAAAATTAGAAAAGCAAAAATCATAAATTTACTGTCCATTTTATTATTCTCGTAAGGGCACAAAAATAAGCTAAAATTTCTCAGTTCACACACAAACAAACCACTAGCTAGTTCAGAACAACAATACCCTATTGAAGTTCGTGTTTGTCTATTTATGGAGCTGTTGTTCTTAATTTGAAAAACACAGCGTAAATTAACACTTTGCTCCCTATGATTAAATCCTCTAATCAACCCTTTCGTGTGCGTGCATTTTTGTTAACGTTTCGAGAAGTAATAATCAATTGTTTGTTTAGGAAATTCCTACCTGCCTTCCGTTACATGTTAGAATGGCATTATCATCATGTTGTCTACGAAGGGGGTGGTCCCTACCTTATAAGACAACATGCAGCAGCACTGCTATGCGCAATTACCAGTGGGCCGAATGGCTTCGAAGTGAGTTCTGTACTGGGATCTGCTTTGGTAGATTGCTGTTGTAATTGGTTTCATAAGGCAACCAAATGCGGAATTGATGAGGTAAGTGCTTATGTTTTTAAGAATCATAAATAAATTAATTTTTATTACAGTTCTCTCAATCGACATTGCTAACATCATGTCTGAATACTGTAGCATGGTTCACAAGAAACAATGACTTCGAAAGGTTCAAAGAATTTATTGGAAAATATCTGAAAAATTTTCTTGAATCCGATGCTTTTGTGCGATTCGAAAAATCCATCAAGTAAATCGAGTTGTGTATTTTTAAAGAAAATCCTTAATACATTCATTTACAGTAGTACGTCAATAGTTCTGCGTTCGCAGGATGTTATTGACCGTCGCAATATATATCCAGCTCTTCCGAATGCTGGAGCAATATTAATGCAAAAACATGGTCCACAACTGGCAATACCACAAACATATTGCATTTACTTTCTGACATCACTTTGGCAAATTGTGGAGCAAAATGTTAAACATAATGATAAAACTCTAGTTGATTGTTTGATTAAAGTACGGATCGTTGATGCTGTTGTGGAATTTCTGAAGAACATTTCCAATAACGTAAATGTCAATCTGAGAACGAATTTTTTCGCAAAATGCGAATTACGATTGATATTTAAATTGTTATGCTTTGAGGGATTTAAGGAATTTTTGGGAAGACCAGCAATGTTAAGAGCAGTGTATAATTATTTGTGTAGTTTGAGTGCTGAACATATTCCGGAAATTGAGATGCTTTTTGAAAAAGTTATTTTCAATCGAGAATACTTGAGCTCAGTTGATCAAGAAATATTGGATAAATGGCGAAATATGTACTTAGAAGTGGTTTATCCTTATTATGTTGTCGTGGTAAGTTGAAGAGTACAATGATGCTTAATAAACTATACAATTAAATGGCAAACCTTTTTAATTAGTCTCCCACAGAAATTTCACTGTCTATACCATCCTCTGCAGTTGAAATACTACCCAGAGATTGGCCATATTTTCAATTGAAAATTATTCTCGAAGACTATGTGCAAAACGTTCACCAGAGACCGGCTGTACTTGTGTCAGGTAAAATTTTTTTTAAACAATATTTCGGTAAATTATTAGCAATATTGGTTGATCAACAAATGAGAAGATCTTCTTCTGAGTAAAAGAGCAAATACTTGTTGATTCGAAATGAGAAGCGAAATCAGAAGCACTAAATCATTTATTTGGTAAAAATGAGAAAATCATAATAGTGATTTTTTTCAAATAAATCCAAGAGCAAATAAATGGTCAATAATTGGTGGAAACAAATGCATACCATTTAGATATGCAGTAAAATAAAATCTGAGTGAATTTATCACAAAAACAGTGATGCAGAAATTTCCAAATCGATATTGTGTTCGCTGGTTCTATTGGAGATATGACTTGTGGGCTCCCAATCGAAATCGCCATAAGAAAATATCTAATTCTAGCTCGATGGTTTAATTTGTTGGATGACCTCCCTTAACATTTTGTTTGAGTTTGAAGTATTGACCTTAAAGAGTTAGATAAATAGAAACCAAATATGTAAATACAATGAATGTAATGCATTTATTTTTTTTACATAATCAAACTAAACTAGTCGAGGATTACTTATACATACTTGTCATACACATATAATATTTATGTATTTTTGATTCGTTAACAAAGTTTATGTAAATCTTCATTATATGGAAATAGAACACTACGATCTAGAAAACACGCAGATGCTTTATATGTTGCTAGATTCTAAAACCGTTGAGTTTATTTTCTTTAAATGTGTCTAGCGGTTTATAGATATTCTCCTGAGGGTTTTTGTATGTTCTGAGTATGTCCGAAAATAATGATAGAAAAATATTATATTTTCTAAGACGACTCATGAACAACCAGTGCGTGGTAAGTCACATATAAGACATATAATTTTTCTGCTGAATCCTAATGGTTAAGATACGAGGCAATTTGTCAAGATAAGAAATACTCTTTGAGTATTGAAAATTCTTTGCAAGAGGCAGTTTACTGTTGAAAACAAAAACAACCTGGAATCCAGACCTGTAGCATTATAGGCCAACGTAATTAACCATTACGTCGATGGTGGACATGCCTATATTATTTTTCAAATAATTAAATTTACAATTTTTTATATACATGTGAAAATATGTTGCCAAAATATTTCTCTATAATATATTGCCTCTTGTGAGGAAGTGTAATGAAAAGTCCTTCTCATCATAGCCATTAGGGCTCGGCAAAAACTTTTAGACCCTTCCATATATATTAACACGCACACATAAAGGATGTAAAAGTTTAGGATCTGTACGAGGCGTTGGAGTCTAATTTTCTAATTTATTTAATTTTTAACATCTTGAAAACGGGTTGACGATTTTTTAAATTCTGTTCTTAAATGCGCATATTATTAAATATTTAAAATATGTATACCAACATTTTTTTTATTAGAAAAATGCCAAAGAAAAAAATAACTAATAATAAAACTTCATTAAATATTTTTAAAGTTTTTTTTGCATACAATAATTTTTTGAGCCCAAACTGTTTTAGGAGTTGTTTTAGAAATTTAATTAATGAAATTTATTTGAAAACTTCTCTAATTATGTTTTTCCATGATGTGTACATGCAATTTTCAAAATCCCAAGGAGCTTATATAAAATGGCGAGTGCATTTTATGTTGTTAGCATCATTTGTTTAAACATATGTAATATGTATGTACCATATGCGTGTTAATTATGAATGGCAAGAGTTCAAATCTTTGTAATTAAAAAAAAACTTGTGCGGTCGGGGGATACCAGTTTAACCAGTCAGGAACTAAGTTTAACAATTTCATTAAGAAGGAATTCAGAAGTACAGAAATTGAATAATTTGAAAACCAAGACTTTCAGTTTCCTGTTTTTATGATTTTTTGTGGTATCGAATTTATGACATAGTTTATCAGAAGAAAATCTTGTTGAAATACATACAGCGAGTGTCAAAAGTGAGTAAACACCAATATGATTTCTGGAGTTACGTGGAATTCGAACAAACAATTCTTATAATAATTCAAAATAGCTTTTTTGGCCTTTAGTCCACAAAAAATTGGCGTTTCGTCCCGGGCGATCTCACATGGACTCATCAGTTGACTGTGAGGACCTTGTCAATACGCAATTTTTTTGTTAAATTCAGTTCATCTTACATCGATTTTTTGACAAAAATCCAATGTGAACTGTACCCAACCAAGATTAAAATTGTAATCATTAACGTTGGAAGATTTAGCCCGTGGCCTGGCATTCTAATAATAAAAATCAAAGTTTTATTAAATAAAAATAAATCAAAACAAAAATAAAAATTCAAAATATAACAATTTTTCCTCATAAAAACTAAAGATACTCCATATTTAACCTTCAACCGAGCTTTAGCAAAGTAGGTACGCTTAGCAATTAAATCTCTTAGCAAGACAATGATCCTGAGCATACCTCGCGGTTTCCTTAAAGAATGACTTCAAAGCACCTCCACCACCCTCCCCAATCGCCAGACCTAGGCCCCATAGAACATTTATGGGATCATTTTGACTTGATTGACGCAAAAGTTTAGTTGATTTAGTGCGACGTTAAAAGAGTTTTAGTATATCACTAGGCTAAAACAATGATTTTGCTAATTTTCATAGAATTTATCATCATTTTATTAAAGTTAAAATCTCATTAAATACCTATTTTATTTTTTTAGTATCGAGCTAACTTCATATGAGTCTTTGATATTAAGAAACGTCAAAAAAGTTCAATTTACTTATGTAAAATAAATCAATATATTGCAATTTTTGCTTTCCATAGGGCAAACATATTTATTTATTTTTCGATTTAAAATCAATATTGCAAATACCAAAACAATTTTCATCTCTGTTTTTTTTTTTGCTCGCATTACAGAGATTATGACATTCCTTAAAATGTCTGAGTGCTAAATTAAAGGAAGGTTAAATTGGGGAGGTTTGTTTAACTGATTTCAATTTTGAAGATTATATCCAAAACACAAAGAAAATTATTTCTTGTAAGAAATGGAAGCAGTTTAAAATGCTTTTGTTTACTCATAAAGCTCATATTTCCCTACTTAAAGTAAAGATTTTCTTTGGAAATAATTACACAGACACAACAATACACTTACATATGTATGTGACGATAAAAATAAATCAATTTGAAATCGCATTCCATTCGCCCCGAAAAAAAATTAATGTTGAGTAGTATCTTTGTATATAAAACTTATAGTACTTTCATGAAGACGAACGATTGGGGCGACATCTTAAGCATATTATAGCGTTACATAGTACTTGTTAGAATTATCTCTGCTAAATTTAATAATAAAATATTCACCCCTGTTCTGATTTTCGTTTACGAAAGTAATACTTTCGTTTTCATTTCGTTTCGATTTTGTCTGCAGAATTTGAATTCGTAAATCTAAAAATTTATGTAAATATATTTTAAAAATATATCTTTAAAAACAATTTTTTTGTCTTTTATGAAATGGAAGACACATGTGTAATAGAAAACCTGTCTGAATGTTGGTACCACTGCAAAGGAAATTCGTATGAAATTAAGAACGTTGTTTTCAAATTCGTACGAAAATCAATTTCGGCAACGAATTCAATTCGGAACGAAAATCAGAACAGGGGTGATTCTCTTTTTTACTTGCGATATATGTAGGTACTATAGGGCAAGTTCTGCATTTGGAAAAAAAAATCGAACTCGAGATTTTGATCAAAGTTGACATTACGATGATAGCGAAGACGAATAAAGTGGGTCCGGCAATTCCGTCTGTCTGTCTGTCTGTCTGTATGTCTGTACCTCGATCTAGAGCCTAAGCCACTGGACCTATTTTCTTCAAACTCGGTAGTTATGGGTCTTCGGTGATTCCCTAGAGGAGAAATTGAAATTTTTTTTAGCTCTAAAACTAACGGTACCCCCCATACACCCGTAATGCAAAATCTTATTTATCTCGAAAACGGCTCTAACGATTTTGATAAAAAAAAATTAGGTGTGATATTATGGACATGGACTTCGTTTTGGTAAAAAAAAAATTTGGGGCAAAATGTTATTAACGGTACCTGTCATAGAACCGTTTTTTTGATTTTCGACTTTCTCATTAATGGCTCTAACGATTTTAACCAAAAATTTTCAGCAGGCGTCCCCCTAAGTTTAAAATAATATTGTATATAAAAATATTCGAAAAATTATTTGTTGGTTTTTTTTTTTGAAAAATCAATATCTTCAAAACCTATGAACGATTTTTTTTGAAATTATTTCCTAAAATCAATATTATTAAATACTTAAAATTCGCATCCCACATTTTTTTCTTGAAAAATTTTAAAGAAATTTCTTATATAAAAAATGTATTTATTTAATAATAAAACGATTTTTTAAAGTTTGTTTGCATAAATTCATACTTTTCTAGAAATCAGACGGCAATTTCATTTTAAATTCATGTTTTATATTTATAAAATGTATCTTAAATTCCAAAGTACTTTTACATAAGAGCAAGTTCGTGCGATCCAGTCGTGCATTTTATTACTACTTGTTTTGTATCTTATCCTTATCCACTGTAAAATCAGCGGCACCACCAAGATAGCGTTGGTACCACAAAATCACGCTCGATGATAATACTATAGGTTATTATATACAAAGGTAGTATCACACTTATTAATAATTTGTTAGTTTTTTTTTCCAATATATATGAAGAACTTTAATCAACAAGGGAATTCTCAGGGGGAACTATATTTTGAAGCAAATGATTGGGACTTCCAAAACTACCTACAAAAGTGTTTTTTTTTTTTAATTTTTAAACGGGAATATCTCAAAAAACCGAACTAAGTACTTCTGGAGTTCGGATTAGAATTGAGCAAACAAAAAACATTGGGAATAATATAGTCTGGATTCTTTAACAAAAACCTTGTAGACCAATGCTAAAAATTATAAAAAAAGTATAGTTTTATATTTAGTAAAATTCCGCATTTAGAACATTATTTTTTTAATTAATTAATTTAAATTAATTTTAAATTATACGCTTTCAAAAGAGAGAGTTCATCTAAGTAATTGTGTACTTTACATAAGGGGACATTATTGAAATCAAAACTTATATTCTGTCGAACTTTAACTTTATATGGACTTCAAATTATCTACATACCTTGTTCTTGAATATTTAAAACTATAAATACGAAGACTATTATATCGTCCCCACACGCAATCTTTCTATATTCTATACTGTACCAGGACTAATAATGTGCGGATATCGAAGAAAACATATTGGTCCATATCAATGGTTATTTGAATATGCATTATTCATTAGTTAAAAATAAGTTTGGTTGTATTTTCTAAAAAGTCTTGATTCGCATATTTTAGTGAACGTACATAATGTTTATTAAAAAAAAACAATTTGGCTATAAAAAAGAACAGTATTCTTTGAATCATTTTGAAATATTAGTTTATTCATACCCCATGTTGCAATGACCGTCACACTGACCAGGATCTGCCGATCAATTCACAGTAAAAGCTGCATAACATACATTGTTTTGTATGGGGCATATTTGTTTTTAAGGAAGTGACATATCCTCCCAGAGTTGTTTTTGGCATGAAAAAGTGTATCTCATCTTTTCTTAGCTTAGTTTGGACTCGGTAGAAAACTGTTAGTAAGAGTTATAAGTTAAAAGATCCTGGTTCTTTACGAAATTTATCCAGCAAATTCATTTATGTATTTAGTTTTACTTCATTAGGAGAACGAAGACTTCATTATCATCTACTAAAAAATCACACCATATCGGAAGAATTTCATTTTCATTGAAAATTTTCATTTCCATTTTTAAGGCGATTAAATAAACTGTAATGGCTTTAATTGGTACCAAAATGAAGATAATTAGTAAAAGAATGTTTTACTTTCTTTTAAATTCACTTTTATTATTTCAATGAAGAGCTAATTTTCGTTTCTTTAACTTGGAACACAATCGTTCCACTGAATGTCCGATTCTCTTTCTATTCTCAAATTTGAGTTTTGCTTTCAATGATTATATGAAACCAATTTGTCAATGATTGCTATAACTGGCTTGTCAAAGAGACAAAGGGAATGTTATTAGTACACTTAACACTTAAGAAGTGATACGGGGTATTTATTGCTTTCCATAATCTTTAAACTATTATGATTTTTGTTTAACTTTCTTTCGGGTTCCAAATTATTTCAAACTCAAAAAACAAGTCCCACAACATTCATATATTTCTTCTTCTATAAAAGCAAGTACTTGTGACTATATTCTTTAAAATTGTAAGTCTTTAATCTAGTTTTGAGTTTTTATTTGATTGTGTTCTTAGAAGGTGAAGTTGTCCGGATGACGCTCACATTCACGAGTATCCTTGAAAATGAATCTTTTCAAATAACATCTCCAACGGAAAAATTAATGTATCTAATGATCACATTCATGGGACCAGATTCCCAGTTTTTGGAACCAACGATTAAAGCACTACTCAAAGATCACCTGATGGACTTTTTCACATCTTGTAGAGACATAAGCTTTGAGTTCGACAAAGTTTTTGAAGGTACTTAATACATTTATTGAAATATTACTAAAACAACAGTTCTGTTTTTTTTTTTTTTTTAATCTAGGTAAATGTAAATTTCAAAATCTGTACGCACTTTTTGTTGATCACTTTCAAGCGGCAAGCTATGGTGATGATTTATTTAGTGCAATGGTTCTTATACCGTTAGCACAAAAATATGATAATAAATGGCGTCGAATGATTTGGTCAGAACACGCTTCTGTTCTAAGATTTTTAAATTGTGATGAAAGTTTGGTAAGCAAAATGAGAATTTTATTTTAAACTGTTTTATAATTTATATTTAATAATACATATATGTATATTTAATCTTTTCTTAGCTTATTGGAGGATTGAATGCTTACTTAAATCCACCTGAAGTTGAGGAGTCGTTGATAAATTGTTACGCAAGAGCTTTGTATTCAAACTCTTTACGCCCCAACACTATAGTACATAAAATAGCTCAGCATCATGTGGAAAAATTTAATGAAACTCATAATAAATCCTAAAGTATAGTGTTGTTTTTTTTTTCTTTAATGTTTTACAATAAAACTTTCCAAAAATATCACTTTATTTCTTTATTTCGTACAGCTTTCGTAAGTTGATTTTTTTGCTATTAAAATAAACATTATTATAATTTCATTAAGTTTTGATTTCTAAGGGGAATATTTATTATTTTTATTTTATTATGAGACCCCCAATGTTTTGGAATTACATGGTTTGATTGACATTTGGATTTATCCAATAGTCAATAGTAAAAGCAGCTTTCTTCCTTTTTTGAAAAATCGTTATTGTTAGTCTTAACTTAACTGCATTCCGGAATATGCCAAATTCCAAAATTTTCAACTAATGATACAAAGCATAATGAAAGAATTAGAAATCTCAGAAAGAGTTTTGTAGGATGAGATTGCTCATATTTTCAGATATCGAAATCAGTTTCGGGAAGAAAACAATAAATTTTTTTTTTTTAATTAGTTTCTGAAAATTATTAATATAAATTCAATACATACAAAATCAATAATTAATTTATAATTTTAACAAAGTTGATATTAAAATATATACATTACATATACTAATAATTTTTATAAATAGGTATCATTCTGTAGTACTTTCGTGACTAGAGGCGAATGATCCGTCAATTAAAAATAACATTATTGTTTTTATTTTGTGTTTGTGGGGTAAGATTTACAGATTTAAACTAAAAATTCAATTTAAAAACAAAAATATTTATGAGAGCAAAGAAAAGAAAATTTAAGTTTATAGATTACAAGCTGAGTTCAACAATATTTTTACTAAAGAACTATCCATAGTGAAAAGTCAATTCCTTACTTTATTAATGAACAAGGTGGATTGTGTTTCTGTTCTTATTTAAAAGGGTAGTTTATTAAAAAGCCTAGGTGCCGTTGCAGTATAAAATCTATAAAAATGTGTTTTTCTAGCTAAAGGAATGTTTACCATTGCCATACTATTCACTCTTAATCCGTAAGTGTTGGAACTTCTCAATGTAGCACTGTACCTGCTTCGCATAAAAAATACCTTTAATACCTTAAAGATATAGAGATGAGCTACTGGAAGTACTCGGAGGCAATGAAAAAGTGGCCAACTACTTGCAAGCCTGTTAACTCTACAGATAATTCGTATCAGATGTTTTTGGGCAACGTTTAATATTTCGATTGTGCTGTTGTATATTCCACCCCAACTTGTAATGCCATACTGTGATTTCGAGTGTGCTAACCCATAATATTAATTGTAAATAAATAAACCGTGTATGTTGAAAACTTGAGGCAAAGTTTGATTCTGAAATTGAATTTAAATTTAAAAAAAGTAAAACGGAGGAAAGTTGATTGAAGGAAAATTTTGGATGATCATATGGAGCGGAAAATTGAAAGAATGGTAAAGGCTGATCCCAAATTAAGTGCTCCAAAAATAGCTGCTGACATTAAAGCAAATCATGGAATATCGCTTAACCCTCAAACTGTTCGGAACTTTTTGCATTCAAAAGGATATAATGATCTCACGGTTAAAAAAAACCTTATATTTCAAAAGCAAACGTTTCAAAACGTTTGAACTATGCAAAAGCATACGTTTTGAAAACAGATAATTTCTGGAAGAATGTTTTATTTCTCGACGAGAGCAAGTTTAACGTATTCGGGTCCGACGGTCGCAGATTTGTGTGGAGGAAACCAAACACAGCATTAGATGTGAAGAATTTGCAATCAACGGTGAAACATGGAGGCGGCAATGTTATGGTCTGGGGAGCTATGGGGTGCAATGGTGTGGGAAATTTGGTTTTTATAGATACAACAATGGATAAAAACAAATATTTACAAATTTTAAGGGAAAATTTGAAAGCCAGCGCTTTAAAAATTGGGTTAAAAGACGACTTTTTGTTAGTGCAGAACAATGATCCCAAACATTCGTCAAGGATAGTGAAAGAGTGGCTGCTCTATAATGTTAAATCAACATTGCCTCATCCTCCCCAATCCCCAGACCTTACTCCCATTAAACATCTTTGGGATTATTTGGGGAAAAGGGTCCGAGAATCAAAAATTACCAATACAAACCAACTCAAAGCCGTTATCTTGGAAGAATGGAACAAAATTTCTCCGGAAGTCACTTCAAAACTTGTTCTCTCTATGAAGAATCGCCTTCAGGATGTGATAAAAGCGAAATGTTATCACACTCGCTACTAAAAATATTAATATAATTAAGTTTTATATCACTGTACGTGCAATTTTTTGACCTATGATTTACTATTTTGTCTAATTTTTTGTAGTTTTTTCTTTTCTATGAAGTTTGTATTAATTAAGTTTGTTTTATTTTGAGTTCTACAATAATAAACAATATAAAAAAATGAAAAAAGAATGGTTCAAAAGCTGTTTTTTAAATAATTTAATCTTTCCTTTTGAAGAATCACCTGTACGTACAATTTTTTGATGTAGTGTAGGATTTGCCACTTCTTCGAAAGAGGAAACCATTTGCAGTGGCTGAAAATCGAACCCAAAAAACCATTTGCAGACAGTCCATCGCACTCACCATTATGCCAAGGGGTATTACTACTATTATCTATGTTCAAATTAAGCGACGGATGAATTCCTAAAACTAAATGTTTTACCCAGTTATACATATGTATGGCTCTTAAATTATAAAGGGTGGACCAAATACAAAATACAATAGAATGAACAAAATTAAATGTTTTCCATGTGTTATGGCTTTATTAGTAAGAACAAAAATTCCCATTAATTATGGAACCCAACGTCGTTCAAGCGGGTGCTCGTGCGTTTTCGATTGCTGAGTCAATTGGAATTTGTAATTGGACCCCAGGCTAGTGCGTGAAATGTTGAGCTCTTGATCGATCGATGGCAACTTGATATTCGTGAATTGAGTCTCACACTCTCTGCTACAGCAGCCACACGACGACGGAGACTATGAGTGTTGTCCACCAGCATACCAGTCTTATGAACTTTTTGCACAAACTTGCTTACAGCAGGCGCGGTGGGTGCTTCATTTCGGCCAAAACTTCTTTTCAAAAAACGCACTGTTTATGCTACACAGCACTAACTTTGGAAATAAGTTTTCAATATTTCACAACGTTGTTCAAGCGTAAAGTGACTCGACTTTCTATCAAGATTTCGACCGGGATACAGCTGTCAGTGTGAAAATAACCCAAGATTTGAAAAGAAACCACTAGATGGCCCACCCTGTATACCTAATTCTTGGACAACCATTTCAGCTAAATAAATACACATGTTTATGAATTCAACACATGAAAACTTATAGTTGACCTTTTAAACCTAATTTGAATTAATGATGGAACGATAATAAAAATTATAATTCCGCTAATTTCTATAAGCAAGCATTTCTCATTGTTACTTTTGATTCTGTACTTTTTTCTTATAACCATTATAATCAATGAACAAATGATGACATTCGCTCACTTATTGAATGAAATAAAAAAGAAGACAAAATGTACACATTATTATTAAATTAGAGCTTTAGTGTTCTTGTTCTAATTAGTAATCTTCGAATGCATTTGTATGCTGGAGCAGTTGACCCTTGTTGACATTTAAACTACAAACGTTTGCCCGCTAAGGCTCAAGTTACTATTTAGAAGGGTTAAATGATATCGGAAAGTGGGAACAAAAAAAAAGATAAAACGTGCATCTTTATTTCGTACCGAAATGATGTTTAGATTATTTTTCATGAAGATCGTCTGGTAGGGTTACATTCTTTAGAATTACAAAATCTAGGTCAGGTTTGGTGTGATAAGACAATAAATGTATTGAAAGAAAATGTTCAGTTATTAAACCCAGGAGTTCAATTAATGTCGTGTGCAGTAGAGTATATCATCTTCGCTCAATAAGAAGGGAGTTTTCCATTTGGTGAAGATACATATGTTATGTACATTACTTTTTAGATTTTCAAATGGAATTCAAAATCACTCTTAAATGAGCAAGTTCGTGTGTTCAACTGCCTTCTGCAAGTTTTTCCTCGGTCCTGAATTGTTTTTTTTTTTTTCTCAGGGAAAAATAATATAACATTTTAGGTTCGTTCGTTGAACTTTACCCAGGGTTGACCCAGGTTTTCGTGACAACCCTCAGAGTTGTCAACAAAAACTGGGGTTTTCGGTTTTCAAAAAACACCCAAGGGCTTTCAACTGTTTTGTTGACAGCTAAAAGCAAGACAAAATAATTTTGTGATCTGATAAAACTTTAAATTTGTTATAAATTAGTTTTAAAAATTAACAAAAACAATTTCGCGTTGTTGCTGAATGTTTCATACGATGAGTACAACAAACAATAACATGCAACAAGCGAATCGCCAAACGACAACAAGAGAAATACATATGAAATCTCATATGACTTTTGACAGTTTGATCGTTACCTGAACTCGCCCCAGCAAAATACCTAGATCTACTTCATGGCGAGTTCAGGGCGACCCCAGGTCTCAAAAAACACTGATTTTGCTCACCAGGGTGACTTCAGGTTTTTCAAAAAACGATTTAGGGCGACCCCAGGGCGACTTCAGGGCTCAACGAACAAACCTTTTATTTCCTTGGAAGAAGAGTTCTCTAGAAATTGGCGATACGGATGATTAAGTTGAGTCATTCAATTAGACTTGCCGAACATGGAATAATCTATGATGATTCAGAACGCCCATTGATGGTACTTTTGGAAATGGAACAAATTGATCCCTAAAACGTGAACGTAATACTTAAGCCACTTTAAATTTTATAATGTTCGTTAATTTAAAATACATTTGGCAGATATTTGGCATTGACATTTATAAAATACATAATGCAGAGCTTGCTTAAAGTCATGGTCCAAATTTAAACAGGTGTTGGTCAGGTCATGACTTATTATAATTATAAATTTGTTGATAATTGACTTATTTCTATCAGGAACACTTCTAAACATTGATTAGAAATAGCACAGGTTTTTTTATTGTATTGCCTAGTAATTTATATTTTATGGATGATATTCACCCTTATTATGAAAGTCGTTTTTCTAAGAAGCTGATGTTGGTTTTTGATCTTATAGTTTTCTAAATATTATGCCAAACTTTCCAGAAAGGTTGGTGTGTCACTACATTATTTAAAATTAAAAAAGAACAGTCCAATAAACGAACAAAAGAATAAAAGTCACTTTCGTAATAAGGGTTGTGTTATTGTTGGTTGAAATATTTAATTTATAATTTGGGTTGGGACAATACCCCCATTTATTAAGCTTAATACAAGCTAATTCAAGGAATGATTGACAAAATTGAAGAGTGCTGTAGACGCTGGAATCTTATAATTTACCTTGAAAAATCTAATATTGTTGTGTTTAGAAAACGAGTTGGGAGGTTGAGCACACAAGATCAATGAAAACTAAACAACGAAAATATATAAATTGGATAAATGTAGATTTTATGATTTTCTTTTCCGACCGTCCGTTCTTAAATAAAAAACACTTTTCATTTAATTTGTATAAAAAATAATTCAATTTTAATTAGATAAATTTAATCATTAAACAATAAAAATTAAAACTAGAAAAAATTAACTGATAAACTTGACTTTGACTTTAATTAACTTTACACTTTACGCTTTTCAACTTAGCTTCTTTGCGATTACTTTTCGATTGATTATTTACTCAACTATATTTGCTTACATAGGTTTTACAAAAGCTTTTATGAACTGTTCATTATTATATAATTGATTGCATGATTTTTAAGCATACACTTTTTGGCTTTACTTTATAATGTTAAGCAAATATATTATTCCACATAAATACCAGTGTTTGGCTGACTTCGGGTCTATGTTTAACGAAGAATTTTAAGGACACATCGAAGTTGGCTTATTAAAATCTCACTTAAATAAAGAGAAACTTCATCGCAAGCAGGGAAGTTAAATTCGGCTCAAAGATGGAACTTTTTAACACTGTTACCAGGCCTATCTTAGCATAAACGGTGCACAAGTCTGGGGTCACACTAGATATGAAGATGTTTAAAAGCTGCAAGAATACTTCTTAAATCAAGTTCTAGGGTTGCAAAGAGTAGCTCCAAGCTATGTTCTGACGCCGGAATGTCAAATTAAACCAATTTTTGAATTTACAATGCAATGTCATATGTACTACATAATTATGTACATAGGAAAAATTCTCAATTCCTATGAGGACAATAGTCTACCCAAAGTGTTGGCAAGGGTTGTACGAGAGGAAAAAATATATTGGGCTGAAGCATGGGAAAATAATTTAAACCGATTTGGCTTGACTAATCTAGGTGAACTGGAGTAATGCAGAACTTTATTTAAAAGTTTTTTGGGAAATACTGTAGAGAATATTAGTACCGAAGACCATCGAGAGGCACTCCAAAGGGCGAATTTAACAAGATCACATGGCATCTACCATATGCTTGGTTACGATGTTGGTAGGAACTATATCGGTGATAATTTGAAAACCTCAACGATCAGATGGATCCTTAGAGCAAGAGCAGATCTCATACAGCTTAATGGAACGCCAAGAGCGGGACTTGAAAATATGAATTGCTAACTTTGCAATTTAAATGAAGTTGAAAATTTTACTCACTTTATGAGAATTTGTCCAGGACTTAGAGGGATACGAAGAGAATGCTTCCGATCCACCACACTGAATGAGGACACAATAGTCAGTTTACTGAAAGTAGAATGCGATATGTGTTATCTGTATTATATCTCCATAATGAGCACAAATATCGGTAGAAGCTGGTTTATGAATTTAACTTTTAAGTAAAAAGGATAAATAAAAACATATATGTAATTACAAAATTTAGTTACAGCATAAATAAAATCAAATAGGGTTTGTAAAAGCGCAAAATAGTCGGCGAAAGTAAGTGTTGCATTTTTTTGTTTGTTTAAGAAAATATACATCATTTATGTTTGTCAATTTAACTTGCCATTAATTATTTGTAAAATTAACAAAAAAAAAGAAATGTATTTTTGTATATAGATATGAATTTTTTGAATAAACAAACAAATACTACTACTACAAGCTAATTCTTCATCTTACTTAAATATAGCTCTTATTATATAAACCTAGGATTGGAGTGAACTGGAAGGATGATTAAGACGGAGTTTTAAGCATAGTGAACTTAAATTAAGGCCAAAACAGCAAAGGCTACAACTAATCCACTAAAGCATGGGAGTCATAGGTTCGTTGGAGCCATAAGAGGTACGGTGGGTGGGCAGACAGAAGAGACGAGGATTTCTTATATTACGGGAGCTAGTGTTGAAAGAAATGGAATTATAGAGAGTTGTGCAGTCAACAGACCCTGAAAGTAGTCGATGAATGCAGAGAATGTCGCTTATTGCTCTTCGTTCTTTCAGCGTATTCAAGTTAATTTAAAGAAGTCGGTCTCCACACAGAGGTAAAATGAAGGGGTTATTCGAAGACAGACAACTAAGGACGAAACGTAGGAATAGACCACCCTTTCACAAAGTTGAGAAAGTTGAGCTCCCTATCACATAAAATAATAAGGTCGCGAATTGACTCAACGGTGGATGGAGACGGGAAGAAGATTGGATGTTTCGTGAAAAAGTGATTGAATGACATTTGGAAATATTTAGCTCTAAATAATTTTTCAGGCACCAGACAGAGAAACTGTAGAGATTAAGTTATAGAAGAGTGGAATCATTTGTGGAAGAAATGGTCTTGGAAAATTTGATATCGTCGGCGTAGAGTTATATATGGGAATATTTGATGACTATTTCAATATCGTTAATAAGATTAAAAAGGAGAGTTCATAAGTGTCTGTCTTGTGGACCCCAGAGTTAGCTAAGAAATCATCAGAAGAGATAAATCTGAATCGAGCGTTGCTACAGCATTTTAGGTAAGAAGAAATCCATCTTAAGAAGATGGGTTTAGGCCCATGGGTGGACAGTTTGAATAGAATAAGCTTATGTGAATTTGTGTCAAATACCTTACTAAAATCGATTGAGACAACGAAAATGCCTACCTACATATTTTGGATTCGGAAGTCCTTTACGATTTTGATATAAATAATTCCAAGATATGAAACACTGATAAAAAACGAAATGAATGGCTGGGTCGCACACTTGATCTTATGATATTGCCTAACTTTAATTTTTAATTTTAACAAAATGTTTATTAGCTGAACTAATTTGGCGATTGTATTTGTTTCGAATGGGCCGATGATGAGAAATACTGTAATAAAAGCAAAGTATGACAAAAACTAACTTCAACACCATATTTCTGTTAAAGAAATTTTGAGCCAAAACCTTGTGAGATCGCCGGGACGAAACGCCATTTTTTGTGGACTAAATTCCAAAAAAGCTATTTTGAATCAAAAATCATGGTAATGTTAATAAGCTGAAACCGTGTCAGTGTGGTCAAAGCTAATCGCTGAAAGTTAATACAGCTCTAGCAAGTCCTTTCTGAGTTGAAGATTTTTGAATGAAATAAAGTTGTTATAATATAAAAACAAAAGAATATTGTCTTTATTTTTTTTTATTAGTATTTTAAACGCTCAAGGGTTTATTGACACTTATAATAATGTTAGCACGAACGATGGGAAAATAAGGAAAGGTGAGGAAGGAAGTGTCTATGAACTTTGTTTAAGAATGTTTGAAAATTAAAATGGCAAGGGAAAACCGTGGCGGGTAAATTATTTCAAAACCGTGTTGTGCGACTAAAAAACGAATCTCTGTATTTGAGGGTAAGTGCGAAATTGGGCTCGAGGGTGAATTGATGAACATTCCTAGCGAAACGGATATCACTAGTGAACTGAATGACGAAAGGAATGCAGCTGATTACTTCGAGTAAGCATTGCTTGTGAAAGAAGCGATAAAACAAGGAGAGACATAAAAGATGCCGACGGTATTCAAGAGATTCAATGATGATGGGAATGATTCCTATCAGCTTTAATGTTCAGTTCTGTATATGAGAAGTCCTCGAGGTTTCGACGTATAATGACCTTAAAAGATGTAGCCAGAACACCCAGAAATCCTAAGCATTTGCCAGCGTTTTTGGCAATCTCGAGAATGTGGTAATTTTAACGAAGATCGTCGTTGACACATTGTATATCGATTAGTGAGATCTTCCAAGTCCTACGATGCAAGTTCATTTTATGTATGTTATGTTATTCTATTAACGACAAGAGATTTTTCGAAGCATTAAACTGAACACTATATTTTACACCCCATTTAACAATGGTTTAAAGTTGAGCAAAACAATAAAGTCGATTAGAAGTTCAGGACAAGAAATCATTTTATGAAAATGAGAAAGAGCTTCGGAGACAGACGGAGCCCTGGGGAACATCAGCATTTATTTTGTAAAAATCAGTCTTCAAACCGGCACGATCCAGAAGAAGAATAACTGGGATATTCTAACAGATCACCAGTGGAACGATTGCTGAGAAAGCCGGTCTAAAGAAGCTTTCGATCTTCGAAAGATTTCTTTATCAGCGATTCCATGACCTTAAAAATAAGGGAAATATGTGCAATTGGTCGGTAGGAGGAACGGGAGGAAGGATCAACTTTCTTAGAAACAGGCTGTATAAATGCTGTTTTCCATCTTCTAGGGAAGATTCCAGAACAGTAGGAGCGATAGAAAAGCTTGCGTAATGGCTTCGCCAGCTAGGAAGAACACTGTTTCAGAAGAATGAGGTTATACCGTCAGATTCAGCGGATTTGTTCATATGAAGATCTTGAAGGACTTTTGCAGCTGTACGACTGCGGAAATATACCTGCGCCTTTAAATTATTGATTTTGCCAAGTACAAGAGGGGCAACATTGCTATGTGGCAACGTAGAACCAGCAGCTGTGAGTGCATTTGCTCCTGTTCATTTTGCACAAAGTTCTAAAGAGCGAGAACTAGTTTTTAAAACATCTCCCCCGTAGATACATACTCGTAAATATAAAATTTGATTAAACTGTCAAGAATTCGCTTTTATATTTCAAAACTATTCGATTCGATTAAAGTTTTTTTTTTAATCAGACCGACATGCGAAAACACAGTTTTGTCTATCAACTTTAACTTTAATCTCAAATTTCCTATGGAAAATACATCGAAATAAAAAAATATGTTCGAGCTTTTATAGCAAGCTCTGTGCAATTAATTAAATACCAAACAATTAATAACAACCTCGCATTACATCGATATGAAGAATTCCTGAAAATGATAGTGCAGCAAATTTAATTTCCACTTATGTAGGTATTTGAAAGCCAGTCACCTCCCGTTAATTAAAATGTCAAATACGTAATTCCAGTTATTAATGTGTGCAGCTAATGGACCTCATCTATGACAAATAAAATCACCCACGCCCACACCAAATTCTTGCGGTGTCAATTAAGTCAAACAGCCATGTAAAGATGATCAATAAACTGTGTGTGTATATAATTAAAAGCAGAATTTACTGACAAACCCAAGAACACTTTAATGATACAATTACACGCAAGTAGGTGCTTTGGCTTTGTCTCTCTATTTAACTCAAGTTTGAAAATGATTCATAAATTTAATGTCTTCAAGTGACAGCGGCACTACCTCAACAGGAGATAAATACCTATTCAAATTTAGGCGGTGTATGAACCCTTAACTGGAATATATGAAAGAAGTTGTTAACATGACTCTGTCTGACTGAGGAGTTAAACGTTAAGATTGGATACAGTCCTTAAATCATCGCATGCAAAGTTGTAACGAGGTGAAATATTCAGCACTATGATAATCAACCCTGCTTTCCGCTAGAGTACCCAGATAATAGCAACTTGAACTAATCTATTGAGACTCTTTTTGAGAGCAGCACGCAAAGCGTTAATAAAATATCGCGTAAATATTTCGTGGGAAAGTTATGAGTTTCATTATGATATTCCAAAAATTCTAAGATAATTATGATAAACGAAATTTTATTAAACGTAATTAAGAGAGTCTGTAAAATGAATATAAATGCGATTATATATTTAGTATATTTTATGTCCATAAAAAAAAATAAAATGCACGACTGGGTCGCACGAACTTGCTCCTATGTGATAGACTAGGAATTTTAAAATAGAATTTTATTAGAGAAAAGCTGTTCATAAGGATAAAATGAATTTTTAAATTCTTTTAGTAGTAAGAGACAAAAACAGAATGCTATCCAAATATGAATTTATGCAAGAACAAAAATTATAAGTCGTTGTAGTGGTTTCTTAAAAAAAAAAAGCTTTTATGCTTTTTAAGCTTTTTAAGAAAAAATTTTGGTACGCCAATTTAAAGTTTTTATTATTGTTCGAATAAAAATTAAATTTGCAAAAAGAATATTGAGCCATTTCTGAGATATTGAATATCAAAAAAAGAGAAAATAGTTTTTTTTTTCAAAAATTCAAAAAATATTTAATTTAAAGTTTTGAAATGCAATGTGTTCTAGACTTTTTAGAAGCTTCTCTATACAAATTTTTATTAAGATCTGTTATGTGGATAATGAGAAATTCAAAATTTGAAAAAATGGTTCTATGGTAGGTACAAGCTGTAATATCTTAATTTCAATTTTTTTTTTATTAAATTCCTTCTTCCTTTTCTTCGGCGCTGTTATGATCTCGATGTCGAGGGGATCATAACTCTCCCACGTATCTGCTTCACACTAGTGATCCGCCTGTGGGGTTCGCCGGGTTGACCTCAGAAATCGGCGGCAAGCCTCCCGGTTTTGTATTGTTCCATTTCTGAGGCCAACTGAATGCTGGTGTTTTTGCATTTGTTTGTACCAGGAGTGTTTAGGCCTACCTTTCTTTTTACTCCGAATTGGAACGTTGTATGATATTGCTCTTTTGACGGGGTTCTCAGGATCTCTCCTATGAACATGGCAATACCAACTGAGTCGGTCGTGTTCAATTTTTTGGGAAATGGTATTCTTAACATGAAGGCTTCCTCGGATCTTCGTACTTCTAATTCGATCAAGCTTTGTAACTCCTGCTGTCATACGAAGCATCTTCATCTCAGCTGCCGTTAGCTTACTCTCATACTTTTTGTACATTGTCCAACATTGTGAACCGTATGTGAGTGCTGGACGCACAACTGAAGTGTAGAGCTTTCCTTTCAGCTTAGGGGGCATTTTTCGGTCACAGAAGATAGCAGAATTTTCCCGCCACTTCATCCACCCTACGCTTACGCGATGATTGATATCGTCATCACAAGTAGCTTCGTTATTTATCATAGACCCCAGATATTTAAACTTTTCACACTTGGGAAGCACTACTCCATTCAAATAAATGTCTGGAATAGGCCTGTGTGGATCAGAAAATGGGCAGCATAGGTATTCTGTCTTTTTCGCGCTTATGCGGTACCCACTTCCTTCTAGAACATCTACCCATACGTCAAGTGCTCGTTGTAGGGATATCGGGTCTTCACTTATGATGGCTCCATCGTCAGCAAAGAATAACTGATGCACTTTTGGATCCGTCACTTTGCCTTCTAGCAGGTAATCAAGAACTGTAATAAAGAGCAGAGGACTCAAGACACTTCCCTGGTGTACACCTACTGTGATTTCGAATTCTTCGGTGACTCCAGCTGCGCATCTTACTTTAGTAACTGCTCCATCATACATGTCCATAATTATCCGCACATAGGTTTCTGGAACTCCTCGTTGCCTGAGGGCCATCCATATTAGATCTCGTGGTTGCCGATCGAATGCTTTTTCAAAATCAACCAATACGACATGCAAATCCTCCAAAGAATCCCGATGTTTTTCCATAATTATTCTTATACTCTGGATTGCATCCGTGGTTGACTTACCCCCGACAAACCCGCACTGGTCATCAGATAGCCTAATTATTTTTCGCAGTCGGCTACCCAAGACTCGCTCAACGATCTTCATGGTATGTGACATCAGCTTAATCGAACGGTAATTATCACAGCTTCGAGTATCACCCTTTCCTTTATAAATTGGAAGAAGGTAACTTTCCCTCCATTGATTAGGCATGCGATCACCTCGTATAAGTTTGGAGACAAGAATCATGAGCCATCTAAACCCGATGTCTCCCATCTTTTTCCAAAACTCTGAGGGTATTTCGTCTGGGCCAACAGCTTTTCCCTTTTTGGAGTATTTTACCGCCTCACTAACTTCTTCGACTGTGACGTCGGATACTTCGCTTAAGTTAGGTGAAGCTATTGGAAAGTATAGCCTTGGAAATTGTTCGTTTAGAAGTCCGTCACAATACTGTCGCCACCTGTGAAGAATTTCGTTGTCTTCCACAAGTAGTTGGCCTTGAGCATTGTTAATGAACTTTGGCGAACAAATCTCCTGGGCATTTCTTCTTCTTTGAGCGGCTATTTTGAAGATAGTTGCGCCCTTATTCGTGTTTTGCCGTAGCTCTTGAATAGCACCAGCTGTCGGGGTAGAAATTTCATCCAGCTCCCGATACAGGTTTTCTGTATTCTTTGCTTGAATTTGGGCGCACTTCTTCTTCGCTTCTTTCTTGCAGTTTCTATATTCCACTTCGAGGCGTGACTTTTGCTCTGTATCATTAGAGGGGCACTTCGACCAAGCCTTGAAAGCCATTTTCTTTTTACTTATAACTGATTTAGCTTCATCATTCCACCACCATGTTTCTTTGCCTTGTTGGTTGTGTCCTTTTGAAACCCCTAACAGTGTTTTGGCTTTTTCTTTGCAAGTTCTTTGTAGGAGATCCCACATACTTTGTGCTGTACTCTCTTCATTTCGAACTATATCGGTGTTGTTATACAGAACGTTTTGCATATTCGAAATGAAAGCTTCGCCTTTTTCCTTATCCAGATTATACCATTTGATCTTCCCAAAAGTTTTTGTATGTTTGTTGTCGTTCACTGTCTCCATAAAAAATTCTGTCAGTAGGAGACGGTGTTGGTGGGCGATCGCTTCTCCTAGTATCACTTTGCAATCTTTTACCCGGGGTTTCATGAAACTAGATACCAAATGGTAATCAATCTGGGTTTCATTTCCACCACTGCTGTAAGTGACCAGGTGTCGGCTTTGTTTGACGAACATGGTATTTAGTACGATAAGACCGTATGTTTTGCACATGCTCAGGATGTCTTCACCAGGAGGGTTCCTGGTGCCGTATCCGAGGCCTCCATGGCAATCTTCATAGTCTTCGTTTGTCTTCCCGACATGTCCGTTCAAATCTCCGCCCACGAACAAAAACTCTTCCTTTGGGATGTCCTTAAGTAGAATGTGAAAATCTAGCCAAAATGCATCTTTTTGCACCTGCTCACATCCAATTTGGGGAGCATATGCAGTGACAATATTCCACAACTTTCCTTTAATCACCAATTTAAGGGACATCAAACGGTCGCTGGATTTCGAAATGGTCAATACGCTGCCTAATAGATGTTTTGCAAGGATGATTCCGATTCCGTTTTTACCCTTTTCCGTTCCATAGTAGAACATCTTATAGTTTTTTGTCCTCGTATCCAAGAAACGGGCCCTGTTTCCCGTGTTTCGCCATTTTGTTTCTTGAACACATAAGATGTCCACTCGCCTTCTTTTCATCATCTCTTCCAGCTCGAAGCTTCGACCTGTCATACTGCCAACGTTCCAACTCGCAACTCTCAGATTTTGTATAATCTGCGGCATTACTTTGCTAGCCCCCGGAATCCGTCTAGCTCTGACCCGAGCATTGCTGCTCGGTCCAGGATCAGTACCATGTGTAACAATGGTAGTGCCTGGCGGGGTAGTGTCATTTTGGACGAGTACTTCCATAATGCTTGAATTCACAAAATCACAAAAAGATCGTAAAAATTAATTGAAAGAAAAAAATTTTATCAAAATTCTAGGCGCCGTTTTCGAGAAAAATACGATTTTTGAGAACCATTTTTTTTAAATTTTTAGCATTTGTATGGTAGGTACCTTTATTTTTAGGTAAAATAAAACTTTTTTTATCACATCTTGTAGATTATATTGAGAAACTTTTATTTATCAAGTTTTACAAAAATCTAGCATGGGGTTTTCGAAATATTGAGTTTTGAAAAAAAAAGTTTTTTTTTTTTAAATCCAAAAAAAATTTTTTTGAAAATTTGAGTACACGATTCTATTTATGTTTTTGGGGAGCTTTAGCAAAAAAAAAATGATCAAAATCGGTTGTACCGTTTTTGAGAAAATCAAAAACAAAAAAAAAGGTTCCATGGGGGGTACCCTCAATATCCATTTTTCGGAAAATTTTTTTCATCCAATACCTAGCTTTAATTAAATGAAATTTTTTGTATTTTTATTTTTAAAATCTGTCGAACAGTTTTTGAGAAAAAAAAAATGTTTATAAAATTTCGAAAAAAAATCGTATGGCAGGTACCGTTATTTTTGGTCTTAAAAAATCAAATCAAAAAATATCCGGGGGTAAAAAATTAAAACCCATATCTACCAAGTTTGACGAAAATCGGCCGAGCCGTTTAGCTGTAATTGAACAGACAGACAGACAGACAGAATTGCGAGACCCACTTTTTTGGTCTTCGCTATCATCGTAATGTCAACTTTGATCAAAATCTCGAGTTCGATTTTTTTTACGAATGCATAACTTGCCTTATAGTACCTATAAGTCGCAAGTAAAAACGGAATAATGTTAACAAAATTATGTTTCATTGAATGTTTGAATATTAAAACAACTACCACCACCAAGTGTATAGTATAGGCTGGAGTTATAGCTATTTCACAAATGCCAAGACGATCATCAGACTCCTTTTTAGTGGTGCTCAGCATTTATACTTTCAAGTTTAATAGAAAAACTTTTTGGCCTTGACTGAGATTTGAACCCACACATAGCGTCTTCAAAAGCCAGAGACATTGAACCCAAGTTGAAAATCAACTTTCAGAAATGTGGAAGTTTTTGTGTAGGAATGCGTTGGCTGGAGCTCCAAGGGATTCGAGAAACAACTGGCGCAAACTGGTGATCGTAGGGCCACATGCTCAGTAACTGGCGAGTAAAAGTGTAGTATAGTACCTCTTGGCATCTTTTTGGATCAATGTTTGTATTTCGACAGACATATAAAAAAAAATCACATTTTCCTGTAGGAAATCACCGAAGATCTTTAAGTACCAAACTTGAAGAAAAGGTCGAGGTATACCAATACAGACGGAGTTGCGGGACACACTTTTTCCATGTTCTCCATCATCGTAATGTCAACTTTGATAAATATCTCGAGTTCAATTTTTTCCCAGGCAAAAGTACAAAATAGTGAAATTTAACATAACGGATTGATTCTTAGAGTAAGGTATGAACAAAATTACACGGAACTTAAGAAAATTGAAAACGGTGTACCACAAGGAAGTGTTTTAGGTCCAACCCTCTGTAAGGTATAATCTTGAGTATTTTTGGTTCTTATTTCGTCACCGATTGTGATGTCCGCGAATATAAAAATTATAAAATTATAAAAATGGAAGAAGAGCAATATCGGTCTGTGAATCGCGTTCGTGTTTTTGGAAGGGAAATCGCGCAGCGAAATCAAAGAGCGCTTGGATGCTGTATGGTGACTGTTCTCCTTCGATGGCAACCGTCAAAAATTGGTATAACGAGCTTCAACGTGGTCGCACATCGGTTTTTGATGAGCCCCGACCAGGTGTCCCGAAAATGGCTATGGATAACGTGTCAAAAATTCACGATCTTCTATTGGCAGATCGCCGATTGAAGGTGTGCGAGAAAGCTGAAACAATTGGCATCTGAAAAGACCAAGTGGGTCATATCTTCCATGAAATTTTGGGCATTAGAAAGCTGTCGACGCGATGGGTGCCGCTTTTGCTCACTCCGTACAACAAGCGCAACCGTGAGACCGAAAGGCCAAATTGGTCGAATTGCCCTACGAACTGCTGCCCCATCCACCGTATTTTCTAGATTTGGACCCGTGCGACTTTTTTTTTGTTTGCAAACTTGAAAAAAGTCACTCTCCGGACAAACAAATGGCGAATAGCGCTTAACGAATTTAAGTCAGTCCACGTGGACTTTACTTATAAGAAAATTAATAGATTACCAGTCTTTATTAATACAACTCAAGTTCCATTTGCAAATGAGGCAAAATATCTCGGGATGACTCTTGACGCGAAATTAAAATGGAAGTCACATGTTAAAAATAAATGTGATCAATTAAATATTAAACTAAGGGAAATGTACTGGTTACTCGGACGACATTCTAAACTTAGTATCGAAAACAAATTATTAGTTTACAAACAGGCACTTAAGCCTGTCTGGACATATGGTATTCAACTCTGGGGTTGTACCCACGATACAAATCTAAATAGTCTACAAACTTTTGAAAACAAATTATTAAGGTCCTTTGTAAATGCGCCGTGGTATATTAGAAACGAAGATCTTCACAGGGATCTTGGAATCCCCACGGTTCGCGAAGAAATAAAAACTTTTTCGCAAAGGCATAGAAAGCGTTTAGTTGAACATATCAATAGAACAATCTTAGAAATTCTTGACGAAACAAATTTAGTACGACGTTTGAGAAGGACCAAACCTTCCGATCTAGTACGGTGAAATTATTGTACTGTATTATGTATATTTAAATCATCGCTTAAAATAGAAAGAAGCTATTCAACTAGCTTATAATTAAACCAGTAGGAACTTTCACCGGAAAGTTGCCTACAACACGTTACTTAACTTCGAGAAAGATAAATTGCTAGATAAGTTCCATATGAACTTAGTTGCAATCGGGAGGAGGAGGTGGTTTTAGTGCGGTCGGCCTGATTAACGGTCTGCTTGCATAGAGTCTTACCTTCCGTAAGGCTTGGGTGCTTTCATAAATGCATGGTTGCGAAAGTCTGACGAATGCATAACTTTCATAAATGCAAATGATAAATGTCAGATTTTCATAAAAGCAAAACGCAAATATTTGCAGCGCAAATGTGCAACTATAAAAACTCACATGCAATCTGAATTTCTTTCTTAATGAGAGAGACAGGTATATAATATAAATGATTTCCTTTCCTTTATTGTTCCATCTGTCTATTTCTTTCCCTTGAAAATTCAAAGTTCAATTGAAAACAGTAACAAACGGCACCACAACATTGTTCTGGCTCAAAATAAAGGTAAATGCATTGTATATATAAATATATATATATATTTATATACAAAGGTAAATGTTTGCAAAAAACTAAAATATTGTTCTAAAAAATTGACATATGACGAAAATCAAGAAAAAGTGTTCATAAATGCAGCGTAAAACAAATGCGCAAATATTTTGTATGACTTTAATATGATTGCAATTGATCGCATGTAAACAAAGCAACCATGCATTTATGAAAACACCCCTTTATGGGGGCAGAGTTGTTGGTCGGGAGAGTCCCACATATCTATGAGCGCGCGTTTTTCGGTCCTCATAGAATCTTTTGAAGATTTCAACACCTACCCACGGGAAAAAAAAAAAAAAAAAAAAAAAAAAAAAAACTCTCCGGGCAGAAATTTAAGTCTAATGAGGAGGTCATCGCCGCCACGGAGGCGACCTCGAGAAAACCTATTTTTCGGATTGGTTAAAGAAGTTGGGGCATCGCTGGATCAAGTGTATCAAGCTAAAAGGACCGCCTTCGTATTTTTGGTGTTTCAGAAAAATGGTTAATCAACCAAAACTGAGAGCACATATGATGTCTTTTAAGTGTCTCATATAATAACCTTTGACCAACCTTGTGCCTAGCTTGCTCCTTATACAGGGTGATTGGCATAAGGTGTGACAAAAAGCTAGGGCGTGTAGGTTGGACTTAGACAAGAAAAAAGTCGTATGGGAGGGGGGGGTCTATTTCCCCCCGTTTAGGCGGGAGGGGCAATTTAAGAAAAAAATCACTTAAAACAGAAAAAAAATTATTAAAAAATAACGGTGATACCTACAGAGTAATGCTATAGCACTTTGAAAAGCCAGAAATACATTCTTTAATTTTGTTTTTAAATAAAGTTGTTCGAGTGAATTGTTTTTGAAAAATTAATTTTCAAAATCAAAATTTTGAAAAAAAAAATGAAAAAATTTTTTTTAAACAATTTTTTTTCAAAATTTTACGTAATTAAGTATTATTTTTGTATTCAATATTCAATGCTCTCATTAATTTTTGATCAAACACAAAAAACCGGATGTCAAAATGTTGTGTAGTTTTTGCGAAAATCAAAAATAACAAAAACTACTTTTGTTCTAAGAAAAGCCTTTTATTTTAGTTTTTATACGTCTTTGGATTCTTACGTGAATTTACGATTGAAAGGATTAACTTTCTTTTTACTATTCTTTTAATTATCGTCTTATAAGCATACAATAATGTGACAAAGTACTGGATTAACCATATTTCACACATTTTTTCATTGAGAACACCTGCGTGAGAGCATTGGTTTAAAATTGACCTGCCACTTTTTTATTATGGTGGGGTCGGCTTGGCTTAGGTGCATTTACGAAAGAAAGGATTAACTTTAAATAAACAGTAATTATGTATTTTATCTAAATATGCATGTATTTATTATTTAAATTGATTTCAAGATTCAGGAACATTTTTGTTCTTATTTCGCAATTGCATTTTTCTGTCACTAGTTAGGGCGTGTAACGCTGCATTATTTAAAAAACATTCGCAGATCAATATTAATCCAATGCTCTCACGCAGGTGTTCTCAATGAAAAAATGTGTTATTGTATGCTTATAAGACTGATAATAAAAAAATTTTACAAAAAAAGTTAATCCTTTCTTTCGTAAATGCACCTAAGCCAAGCCGACCCCACCATAATAAAAAAGTGGCAGGTCAATTTTAAACCAATGCTCTCACGCAGGTGTTCTCAATGAAAAAATGTGTGAAATATGGTTAATCCAGTACTTTGTCACATTATTGTATGCTTATAAGACGATAATTAAAAGAATAGTAAAAAGAAAGTTAATCCTTTCAATCGTAAATTCACGTAAGAATCCAAAGACGTATAAAAACTAAAATAAAAGGCTTTTCTTACAACAAAAGTAGTTTTTGTTATTTTTGATTTTCGCAAAAACTACACAACATTTTGACATCCGGTTTTTTGTGTTTGATCAAAAATTAATGAGAGCATTGAATATTGAATACAAAAATAATACTTAATTACGTAAAATTTTGAAAAAAAATTGTTTAAAAAAAATTTTTTCATTTTTTTTTTCAAAATTTTGATTTTGAAAATTAATTTTTCAAAAACAATTCACTCGAACAACTTTATTTAAAAACAAAATTAAAGAATGTATTTCTGGCTTTTCAAAGTGCTATAGCATTACTCTGTAGGTATCACCGTTATTTTTTAATAATTTTTTTTCTGTTTTAAGTGATTTTTTTCTTAAATTGCCCCTCCCGCCTAAACGGGGGGAAATAGACCCCCCCCTCCCATACGATTTTTTTCTTGTCTAAGTCCAACCTACACGCCCTAGCTTTTTGTCACATCTTATGCCAATCACCCTGTATAAAGGGTGGTTAAATTTTTTTCTGCATTTCATTTGACATTTCTCAATTTCAAACTAACTCAATTTGAACCATGGAAAGATACACAATCGAGCAACGCGTTAAAGTTATTGAGGCTTATTATGAAAATGGGCTTTAAAATCAAAATGCATATCGTGCACTTCGTGTTTTTTTCGGTCAATTTATTCGTCCAATTTTGCGTACAATCGGAAAAATCGTGCAAAAATTTGAGCAAACCGGGTCTGCTGCTGTTCGCGGTAGTGTGGCTGAAAAGCCGTCTACCTCAGCTAGTCGTCGTGCCCAACAATTGCACCTCTCACGCTCGTCGTTGATGAACATTATGCATAAAGATTTGCATTTACACGCTTACAAGGTGCAATTGACTCAATAACTAAAGCCTCTTGACCATTTATTTCAAGCGTCGTCAATTGTCAGAATGGTGCCAAGAAATGGCAACAGTGGATGATCAATTTTCGAAGAAAATCATCTTCAGTGATGAGGCACCTTTTCATCTCAGTGGATTCGTCAATAAGCAGAATTGCCGCATTTGGGCGAATGATAATACAAGAGTGATTGTCGAAAAACAAATGCACCCACAAAGAGTGACTGTTTGGTGCGGTTTATGGGCTGGCGGCATCATCGGGCCGTATTTTTTCCAAAATGAGACCGGTCAGGCAGTTACTGTAAACGTTCTTCGCTATTGTGAGATGATAACGAACTTTTTATGGCTCGAATTGAAAGATATGGATGTGGACGATATGTGGCTTCAACAGGACGGTGCCACTTGCCACACAGCTAACGAAGCAATGGTTCTTTTGCGCGACAAATTCAATGGCCGTGTTATCTCACGTGGTGGCGCTGTCAATTGGCCGCCAAGATCATGTGATTTGACACCGTTGGACTTCTTTCTTTGGGGTTATTTGAAAGAAAAGGTGTACGTCGATAAGCCAGCAAAAATTCAAGAGCTAAGGGATGAGATAATACGGCACATTAACGGCATAGAACCTTAATTATGTCTCAGCGTCATCGAAAATTTGGACCATCGGATGGAGGTGTGCCGCCGAGGTCGCGGCGGCCATTTGGCCGATATTTTGTTCCATACATAATTGAACCATACCATATTATCATAATAAAAAGAAATGACAATAATTTCCTAAATATCTTTTTTATTCAAAATCAACATCGGCGCTTAAAATTTAACCACCCTTTACTTGTACATAAGAGCAAGTACGTGTGATCCAGTGGTACATTTAATTTTTTTATCATTTGGGGATCCTAACGTGCTTCAACAGGTAGGTAGGTAGAAATGGCGGCCATGAGCATTAGGCTGTCCCGTCGTTGTATGAAGAAAAAAAATTCTCGAATTTTGTATCGAAAGATTCCAAATACATTATGTAGATACTTACTTTTTGATTTGGACATAACTCAAAACAAAATATGTAATGGCATTAAAAAATACTTCCTTGGAGTACTAATTAAATAAAATTATTATAATTAATTACTTCAGCTTTATGATTTCAAACATAGATCATTGACTTCTGCTTAACAGAACTCATTTCAATTTAATTACCAAGTTATTTCAATTAATAAAACATTTTTCGTGCATTTTCACACTCTATTATTTATTTACAATGATATGAATAATAATCAAACGTGTCCGCAGAGTAAGCACGTTCAAGTGGAATTTTCCTATGAGTGTTTCTATACGAAGCGCACAGGTGCTATTTGCAGTAGGTACCTATCAAACATTATTACATCAATATTAAAGTATTGACTGAAAAAATCATGCTCCATTAGTTAAGTGTACGCCAATTAAATGAAGTTTGATTTTCTCACCCCTTTTCAATGGGAAGAGTCAATTTTCGAGATATTTCTAGCGCCACTAAGTACATAATTTTTGACTTGTACTTGACTACTTGGAGTGCAGTTACAGAATAGCCTGCGGTCGATATTTTAATTGCTTCTAATTTCCCTCTATTAGAACCTCATTGAGTTGGTATGTTAATTAAAAAAAAATGAAAATGAAGCTTATTTGATTTTGCGCTTAGATTGTAACGAGTAAATAAAATTACAAAAAAAAGTTATCGATTGAGAGATGGTGTTTGCTTGGAAGTAGAAGGTACGAGTATTTATTATTCAAGAGGAGTTGTGGGGTTTAATGCTGAGGTTTAATGGCGTTGAACTTTGATTAATGTCTACGAGCTGACCCGATAGACGTTGTCCTGTGCAAATTTCAATAAATTTTGTTTGTGATCTCCCATCTTATATTGTTAAAGGTTTTTCAATAATGGCGGATAGATGCTGAAATGGAATTAAACAAGCTGTGTTTGAGGTAGAGTAAAGTCGGGTAATATGGACCACCAATCATATTTTTGTTAATAAAACACAAACAATGTAAGTTTTTCTTAAATATATGTGAAGAAAAAATACATCAGTTAATTCTGATTAAAAAAGTAGCAACAAAGAAATAAATTCACCTAATAAAAAAATAACAAAAAACAAAAAGTTAAGTAACTCTAAAACGTAACAAAAAAAAAAGTGGAGGGTAATATGGACCACCTGGTTTTCAATCCATTGACGGCTATTTATCCAGTTTGGACTCTGACATAAGCCTTGCCAAGCAATTCACAGATATCAAAATCATCAACAGTCGATCATTCATCCTCATCCAGACCCGAAACTTCTATTAAAATAGCGGGTAATGTGGACCACTAGTCCATATACTCCTTTTCTCCGGTGGTCCATATTACCCGCAACATAATGTTTGAAAAAAAAGCAATTTTACAACAAAATGAGACTCCTTACAATAGTTTTAAAAATAAAAACCTTAAAACAAATATTGACTTCTTATATTTAAAAAATAAAAGGAGAACAAACTATATTTTTAACTATAGAAAATAGGAGAAACACCTACGAAAAAAAAATAATCAAGGCCTTGGATTTTCTTTTAATCCGAACAACTTCGTAACGCGTTACTCCTGACTACTCAAACTATACTGAGTTAAGTTTAAGCAGGTCCCGCACAATCGCAAACAATCGTCTCCTCGATTGCATTTGTGTAAGGCGAGAAAAGCTGGTGGTCCATATTAGCCGACTGGTCCACATTACCCGAATTTACTCTATTAACAAAAGAGCGTAAACGATTTTATGTAACGAATCTTCTTTCGCACTCGTGCAGTTGATAGAGAACTAAAAGATCTTGACATTCACAAACCCGCTGGCCCGGATAGTATCCCTCCTATTCTTCTGAAGAGGCGTTCTTCAACGCTGGCAAAACCACTGCTTCTGCCATCTGTCCCATTTTACTGGTCTATTTCCGAGTGGATGTAAAAAAGCATTTGTCCGGTCTGTCCCTTAAAAAGACGCATCCCCTCCCCCTCTAACTATCGACCAATTTCACTTACGTCCCTTCCTCTAAAGGCAATGGAAACGCTGATCAATTTTCAGCTTAAGAAATATCTTGAGGAACGAAAGCTTCTTTTTATATTCACATATTTTTATAAGCAGTGCTCTATAGTGAAATAGCCAGTTGCATTCCTCTCCTCAAACAATACAACCGTAACCAACGCTCTTAAAGCAATTGACACAAAACAAGATGATGGAAGGAGACGACATAAGGGAGTATCTTTCCAAATTTTTTGATACCGTAGACAGGCTCCAAAGTATGGAAGTCAGCGTAAATGATGGAGTTGCTATCTATAATGTTGTTGTACAGTCTGCCTGATTCGTTTGTAAATTTCAGGTGTGCGATTGAATCGCGAGATAACCTTTCCGACATCGGATCATTAAAAGTTAAAATTATCGAAGAACACGGCGCGAGAATTCGCAAAACCAATGACCGATCCTCTGGGACACTGTTCGCCAAATATAGCACCAGTAGCAAACCAGAAAAATCAAAATTCAGGAACGGCAGCAGCACAGAAAATCAACCCTTCAGATAAAACTGCAATCACTGTGGAAAGAAAGGCCACAAGGCAGCCGATTGTTTTAAGAAAAAAGACACGAAAACGAGCGCAGGACACTCCTACAAATCGTACTTAATCGACAATCCAACGAAGTTTTCGTAGATGACAGGTGGTGCTTAGATAGTGGAAGCACTTCCCATGTTTGTAAGGATGAGTCTCTTCTTAAATACCTGAAACTCACACGATTCTGTCTGAAGCTTGCAACTTCTGCATCATCGTCCATAACCGCAAAGGGTGACGTAGCCATATCGACATGGAACGGAAATGAAAACGTTGATCTAAGTCTAATGTCGTTTTTATTTGGCAATTCGGGAATCTCTCTTCGATCCGGAATCCCAACTGAACACTTTTGTTTGATTCTGATGATTCTGAAGTTTTTTGTGATTGTATAATATGAACCATCAAATGTGGACAATAATGAAAATCAAGAATAAAAATATGTTGAAAGATACACTTCGCACAATTAGCATATACAAAAAATCACAGCTGTTGAGTTTGACGTTTAACTATATGAATGTGTGAGTGCTTCTGGTTTCGATTCTGATTTCAAATCCAGAAGCAAATTTCTCTTCTTTTCAGAATCAGAACTGTCATTTTTTCCCAAATGAACACTTTCAGAAGAGTCCAGAAGGCTTTCGGATTGGCAAATAAAAACGACATAAATAATACGCTGCACGTTCCCGATTTACGCACCAACTTGATATCCGTGGCTAAGATAGTAGATAAAAGTTATACAGTTGTATTCACCAAATACAGAGCCTATGTACATATATACAAGACAAAGCCAAAGAAACAAAAATCGTAGCCGAACGTGAGGGTGATTTGTTTTATGTGCGCGCAGAGCACCAACAAAGCCATCTCGCAAAAAACAATGCAGTCGAAGATCCCGAAATGTGGCACAGAAAACTCGGTCATTTGAACTACCACGACCTCTTTCTCATGGCCAAAAATTAAAATATTCCTGTGGACCAATGAGAACTGAATCTCATGGTGGATCTCGTTATTTCATCACTTTCATCGATGACAGTAGCCGATTTGGCATGACATATTACATACAAGGGAAAAATGAAGTTGCCTTAAAGTTCATCGAGTTCAAAAATTTTGCAGAAACTCAAACAGGCAGGCAAATAAAAGCCTTGCAGTCGGAGAACGGAACCGAATACTGCAACAGAGTAATGGATAACATCATGAAGGAACACGGTATCATGCGCCGACTCACGACTGTATATATCCCCGAACATAACTGAGTTGCCGAAAGCAGAAATCGAACCTTGGTAGAATCGGCGAGGTGTATGCTGAAAGAGTCAGGTCTTCCATCAACGTTTTGGGCTGAAGCTGTAGCTACAGTAAATCATATTCGAAATCGATCTATTACGAAAAGCCTAGGTGGAGAAATACTATATACGAAGTGGACAGGTAAACTACCGAAATTAAATTACCTATATCCATTTGGTAACAAAGTCTATATCCTGGATAAGACACACGGAAAAGGAAAATTTGATGATAGAGGCATCGAGGGAATCTTCGTCGGTTATCCTGACACACACAAAGGTTATAGAGTGTGGGTTCCATCTCAACAGAAATCACAAAATACATCTATCGCAGAGTGGATACATCGAAGACGTCTTGAAGAGGTTTTCAATGGAAAACAGTAAACCGTTAGCTACTCCCAAATCATGAGAGGTGCCTGCTTGGACTTGGACTTCATGATATCCGGACCACGAATTGTGAGGGGCTGTTAGAGTTTGGCAATTCCGTCTCCTTCGATGACAACTGCTTAGCGACATTTGCGCTATCTAACATTTACTGTTGTTATTATAATTAGGCCTATTCGGCGAGATCTTTTATTCTTCTATTCTGTTATTCTGCTATGAATTTCCATACAAATGTTTCAGCTGTCAACAAATCTTTTATGAATTTTAATTTTGGTATTCAGCACTCTAAAATCTGTCAAACGTTCGAACATAGAAAAAATCTTTTACGAATAGCATTTTTGGTATTCAGCATGTCAAAATCTGTTATGAAATCTGTTAAAAATCATAAAAGAATAAAAGACAAACTTCTGTGACTTTTATCATAAAAGATTTCAATAAGTACACAGGTGCATCAAATAAAAATGAATATTTATCTTTTATTTCGTCAATGAAATGTTCTTTAAAGGAGACAAATGAAAGAAAATATATTTAAACACATATCATATAAACATATAAGTAGAGTATGGCCATGGTAATGAAATATCTTGAGGAACGAAAGCTTCTTTTTATATTCACATATTTTTATAAGCAGTGCTCTAGTGAAATAGCCAGTTGCATTTCTCTTCTCAAACAATACAACCGTAACCGACGCTGTTAAAGCAATTGACACAAAACAAGATGATGGAAGGAGACGACATAAGGGAGTATCTTTCCAAATTTTTTGATATCGTAGACAGGCTCCAAAGTATGGAAGTCAGCGTACACGATGAGTTACTATCTATAATGTTGTTGTACAGTCTGTCTGATTCGTTTCGTAATGAGTTTGTTATTTTGTGTAACATATAATTATATGCACACCTGTGCGGACATTCAACTAAATAGTTCATCTGTTTTCTATAAGCAACCAAACAGTTGTGCAACTAAAAATTGAATGTGCACGCAATCGTTTAGTTTGTGTCAAAACAAAAACTTTTTAGTTGCTCGAACCAAGCAGTTTCGAAACTAAAAATTGAATGTGCGCGCCTAGCCTAAGAGTTTACTTTTATGTTCGTCATCCATTTTAATTATGTCAGATGAAATAATTTACATAATCACAGCTGATTATGATAAAAGGTTTAGTTCAGTTTCATAACAGATCTCGTTTCGAAGTAGCATAACAGACTTTTATAAAAGTTCGAACCTCTGAATACCAATCATAAAAGATCTTTTACGGTGGAAATCTTTTATGATTTATAACAGAAAATCTATTGCAGAATCACAGATGTGGCAGAATAGGCCTAAATATTCAAACTTTTAGTATAACGAATAAAACTTACTTCTTTCTGTAGCTTTCAACCAAGCGGACGTTCTTTTTTATTCCATATCTCTGATACATAGTTTCCCACTCATTGCAATGTGTAGACATTCAAAACCATTATGCATCGGTATCTCCTTTCAAATCCTATCCTACTTTCCTAATTGCTCGTACTGTCTTTAACATTACAAGGGTATTCATAACTCTTTGAGTGTGCGTAAAAAAAGACTCGCGTTATTTTTACATTATGGGCATCGGTTGATGGTGATAGACCTGAGACTTCAGAAAACCCCGCAAGAAAAAGTTCATAGGGGTCAAATCGGGTAGCATGACCTTGGTAGCTAATTCACGTTACCTCTCCGAGAGATAAAGATAACCTTCTTCTCAAATCGTTTATGCAGGATGTCAATCGTAGTATCCGCTCTATGGCACGTTGCGGCGTTATCCTGAAACCACATCGTCTAGGTCCATATGGTTCAATTTGGGCCATAACAATTGCTTATCATCGTTATGTAGCGCTCGCCATTGGCGATGACCATCTCAGCAACTTCGTCTTCGAAAAAGAATAGACCGATAACGCCACTAGTCAAATTTTTGAGGATGCATTGCCATCCGATTATTAACCTCGTGTGGGTTAGCGACGCGTCGTCCCAAATGACTTTTCGGCCAACATTGGCGTCTTCTTCCAAAACGCTCCGAAGCCCAGTCAGTGAACAACGGTATTACCTATGGTCATGAACTTTGAGCTCCTGCGGCAGTTGGATCTCGACCGACGCCAAATTCGTCAAGTTGGAGTCTGCAAACGGCTGAGTATTTGTGCACAGTGAGGAATCGTAGGTTGTGCACTCTGGTTCCTTTGACGTACAAATATTGGCTGTCCTATAACCGAACCGGTCGTGTAAAATTTGGCAACTGTGAAGGGCCACCACGTCTACCATAAAATAGGCGCAACTATTGCACTAACCAACACTCATTTTGATAATAAAGTTTTATCATTTGGACGTGCTGTTCAACCAAGTAACTTTCCATGGTTATCTATAGCATCAGTAAATGAATAATAAACAATTGATTTGACAGATGTCATTAAAACAATATGGCTGCGAAAATCTACCCGCGCCATTTATTCAGTTGAAGTTAAACATAGCTAATTGATTTTCAATCTTAACTGACTCAACTGTTCCAACTGATGTACGTATAAAATTTATAACTCTGATTATGATGAACTCTGCGAAAAAGTAGAATTTATCAAGCAAACCTGTTAATTCAATCATTCGATATCGAACATACTAAATAATTTCTAAAAAAAAAAAATATTAATTACAAAATAAATTCTGAAATTAATTATTTCTGGGATAATTGAACACCATCTTCTTTAATCAGCGTTTAGGAGGAAAAGAATATTAATCATGGGAGACGGCAATAGAATATCGGGATCGATACGAAAATGCAACAATAGCCTGAGACACATTAAATTTTCGATGATTGTCTTTCGATGAAAAGTATCTTTCGATAAAGGAAAGGCACCGATTTGCAATAAGGACCCATGCTAACAGGTAATTTTTAACAGCTCTAATAAAAATAGATGCAAATATTTTCCAAAAATTTATTTTTTTTATAAAAAAAAAACAAAAATGAATACAGTTTATTTTACTAGATAGGTTTGACCTTCTTCATACTATCTCTTTGAAAATACGCACGTACATTTATATTATACATACACATAATATACATATTTAAAACTAATATGTACTTCTGAATATTTACTCAAGTTATTGAAGCATAAGCATAATAAGTGATCCATTTAGAGGTCTTCATAATTATCAGAAATTAGGTTTTAAGGGCTTACGTAAAAATAATAATATTTTGGGTCTTTGATTGGATTTTATCGCGATAAAAATAAATAAGTCAATAATCGGTTGTTATATTATTAGATCTTATGTTCTTGAGATTTTTTTCGTTCAGAATCTATTGTAGGTAGTACTTTAAGTTATAGAAAGATCTCGAATTAGTATTTAAGTTGTGTTTGAAAATATAAAAGGTTTTAGTGAATGGGTTGGCTTTGATGTTAATGATCTTGATATACTCAAACTAGGTGACCCTCAAAAAATCCTCATTATTCTGAAGAGCTGATCTTCATGATGGTGTGCCGCAGGACTCCGTTTTGTCTCCTAGGTTAGGTTGTTGGGCTGACAATTGATGTCGCTATCGTCACACTTAGATCAATGTAGATCCATTGTGTTACCTGTGGGTGTGATCACTTTTTTTCTGATAAAAACCTATGTGTTCTGTTAATCAGTCAAGCCAATTTGAGGCATTGACGAAGTTCAATATGTGAATTCCTGAAATATTAGAAAGATCTTCTAGATTGTCAAAGGAGTAACTACCAAGCCATTTCCTTCTCTGGTGACAGAGAAAGTGTGATGTGTCTTCATGTACCTCTTCATCACCACATCCTCTACATAGGACGTCTGTACTTGTTTCATTTTAAATTTATGATATTTTCGTAAATTATGTCCGGTGATTATGCTCGTAAGAGAGCGAAGGGACTTCTTACTAAGTTGCATAATTTTGTCAGTCCTCTGCTTGTTAAAGCAGGGCCAAATTTTCCAAGTAGTATCACAGGTGTCAAGTAGACTCCACCTTTCATTGGATTTCTCTGCATGACTAGCGTCAAGCGCTGATCCTTGTCTTGCCAACTCATCGACATTTTCATTACCTGGTATGCCGCTGTGTCCCGGTACCCAGCAGAGTCCAATATTGTGCTGCGTGGCAAGAACCTTAAGCTCTTCGCGGCAGCAGGAGACAAGCTTCGATTTTATCATAGTGACAGAAATCGCTTTTATTGCCGCTGGGATTGCAATGTAAAAGGTGATATCAGCCCGTGGTATCGCCATCATTGATACCTGTCTAGCAGCTGTTGTCATTGCCAGGACCTCCGCTTGGAAGACACTGCTAAGATCTGGGAGCCTAAGTTAGTATTGGTTTGATTATCGCCAAATACATCCACCTGATAATTTTTGGGCTAGGTCCCCAAGATTTCCCAAAGATTCTGTTATAGGAGTAGAATGCAATCATTCCTTTTTTCGCCCTTTCCTTAGTGTTAAGACTCCAGTTTAATTTCCTATCTAGAATCAGACCAAGATACTTTGCATGATCTGAAATCTTCAGCGGGGTGCCTTCAATTGAAATTATTCTGAAGCTTGGTATTTTCCTTTTATTTGTAAAGAGGACTAATTCTGTTTTTGACGGGTTAACCATCAGGCTGCACTTTCTAGTCCATCTACTAACCTTAGAAAGGGCGTATTCAATCTGTTCGCTGATAGTGGGTAAGAAAAAGAATTTACCTGTAGCTAATAACGCGATCGTCAGCGTAGGCTACTACTTTTACTCCACAGTGTTTTAGATTAATGAGAATTGTGTTTGTAACCAGCACCCCTGTGGGGTGCCTCTAGATGTGGATACTCTCATCTGTATCCCTGCCAGTTTCGAGTTAATTTGCCTGTTCTTTAGCATGCACATAACCCAATGTATTATCGAATTATCGATTTTATTGTCTACTAGAGCTGCCTTAACTGCTTTATTGTTCACGTTATTGAAAGCTCCTTCAATATCGAGAAACACAGCAAGGGTATATTCTTTGTCGCTCATTGTCTTCTCAATCGTGCTAACGACGCTGTTAAGTGCCGTTTCTACACTCTTCCCCTTTGTTTAGCCGTGTTGAGCTGGAAATAAATCAACCAGTTTCAGAGTGCCACGAATATGTAGGTCTATCAGTTTTTCAAACGTTTTAAAAATAAACGTTGTCAGATTAATTGGCCTGAAATTTTTTGCTTCCGTATGACTGGGCTTGCCAGCTTTTGGAATAAAAACCACTTTGACTTCGCGCCATGATAAAGGAACATATCCCCATTTTAGACTGTTAAGGAATATGTTTTTCAGGAGCGGTATTATTTGGATTCTGCTTTTCTGTAGCATCATTGGGAAGATGCCATCAAGGCCAGGAGATTTATACGGAGAAAAGGAATGGATTGCCCATCTTATCTTTTCTTCCGTTATAATATCCGATGGTATAATATGTTCCGTGTAGGACTCTGTTTCCGGGTTGCTGTCATTTGACCCGCAGCCCGGGAAGTGAGTATTTATCAGGTGCTCAAGTGTTTCATTGCAGAATTCTGTCTAGCACCCAGTGGGCGTTTTAAGAGATCCTAGAGGGATTGAATCTTTGGAAAAAATTTTCCTTAATCTAGTTGATTCGTTTGTGCCCTCGATTTCACTACAAAAAGTTCTCCATGAGCCGTTTTGTCTCCTACTCTTTTTCTTATATTTATCAATGAACTCCTATCTGAAACTTCTAATTCTGATTCATTAAATTATTACATACGAGTATTAACTGTTTCTCCTGTATCGCTGTCCACTTGTATCTAATCATATTTTCGTTAAACCAAAAACGGTGCTTAGGATTTCTTCGATGATGCCAGACACTTTTCCCCTTCCTTTTCATTTTATTTTTATATTTTTCGCGCACCGAAGAGATTATCACTTCCCTTTAAATGTTTGAGCAAATTTCCAGCGTTAACGAAAGTTTTCGAGGATTTAAAAGGAGATACCAGGGCACATTTGAATAACTGAAAATCGTAATGGGAGGAAAATATTGAGTCGGGTGAAGCATTCCACATTCTTGTAATGCAGCTAAGGAAAGGATCTCTGAATTAAACAGTAACGTCCAAAGTTGAGCTCAAGGCTCAATATGGGCATTTCCTGAAGCAAGAGTATTACTGTTGAACTCTTTAAAAGGAGGAATGCAGCTGGCTTGTTCACTAAAATACTGTTTGTAAAAATAAGGGATGTATGTTATATGCTCGAGAGATTAAAAATATTTCTGTTATAGTTCTATAACCTATCGTTTTTAAGTTATACTCAAGCTTTGTAGGAATATAGGCTTTATAGATTACAGCCAGATGAGAAGGGGCACCAAATTTCTTGCGTAGTCGAGGAAAAATTGAATACTTAGCAGCGGTTTTGGCGAATTCGAATATGTGGTCATTTCACACAAGATGATATAGCTCTCAAATCTGGAAAATCGATCCTAAAACTTAAGTCGATTTCACAAATGTACAATTTCGGCAACACTGTTAAACTTCAGTTCTATTTTTGCAGGCAATTATTTTCTGCTAGAAACTATTTTGACTTTTGTGAACTGTTAATGTTTGATCTGAGCAATAAAAAGGAGTTTTTTCTTCAGTTATACTTCTCTGAATCTGGTGTTACTTGATACATACGTGATAACGAAATTAGTTATACCGCCTAAATACTGCCGCAATGTTTCTTGTGTATCATTATTTTATCGATATTTTTGTGAAGAGTATTCTATTGCAATAGGAAATAGGCTGTTGAAAGAATCCAACCGTAACACTAGTGTTCCTAGGAATGCTTATCAGTTTACACTTGAGCCTAATTTAAGGATAGATATTTTTTCCTTAGCCGCACAACACGAATGTGGAATGCTTTAGAAATCTCTTTTTCAGAACTTCAAAATCAATTTACATCGGTATTTCTTCTTAAATCCGTCCCTAATTTCCTATCGCTAGCATTATATTTAACATTTTAAGTATGTGCAATTAGAACTTGTCAGCAATTGAATATATAGGTCATTGATTTTTTTTCAAAACCCATTCAAAACTAATTGAATAAGATAAAGTGTGCTATCAGCCAACACCCCTTACATAGCCATTGTCTTCTTATTAAATTATTATTTTTATTCTTTTTCCCGTAGTTGCAATCATGTTGCATAATAACTTACTTAAACTTAAATATACATCTTATCAACGCTAGTTATTAGCTTTTATTTGCTCTTTATAGTTTACTCAGTCAAGTCATTGAATAAAAATGTGAATAATGGTTGCTTTGTAAATTGACGAATTATCTTGCTTTCACATGCAATTCAATTGAAACCTATTTATCGGACCAGTCATTGAGGTTGAAGCTCATTAAGTAAGTACCTATACTAAGAATCTTTAAGAATATATGACTGTTCTTCTATAGAGATGTACAAAAGATTCGTTTCGTCTTGAGTCTTAAATTGATAATATTTTCTTGTTTTGTTTGTTGGAAGATGATTTGTTTTGTAGGAATACAATTAAAAACGTTGGTATGTGTCCGTGAGTTAAGCGGAAGGAGGGTATAGAAACAGTTTCTGAAAGCCAGATTTAATGACGTTATTTCGTTTATAGTTTTCTACAAATCAATAGTTGAGTCAATGTTTAATCGAAAATTGGTTGCAGTTTGGCTGTTGGGCGCCATTTTTAATTTTTAATTTACTGTCAATTCGAAACACTCAGGCTTGAATAATCGTTTTGACGCAGATTGCTGCCTTGCGGGTAAACCCTAAGGTCGATTGAATATCGGTCATATCACGTTCCTTTTCTCCGAACTCATAATATTTGAATAACTTATATTGGATAAATTCTCAGATTTGATTTGATAAATTTGGATTTCAGTTCGGCTATCAGTTTTTAGCTGATGTATATATGGAGGGCTCACAGCTGTACTGTACTGAAGTCATGAAAAAAAAAATCCAAAACTAACGCCAAAATTTCCGCAAAATTGACCGTTAGTTTTGGATTTTTTTTATGACTTTGTTCGGTACAGCTGTGAGCCCTCCATATTATGCCCTTGTCTAGAGCTGAGTAATGCCCATGACACCATGGTGTGAATGTTACCTACCATGCTAGGTGACACACTGCAAAACGTTGTATAGTTTAAGAGCTTGTCATATTTGTATTCCTATCCTCTGCCAGCTAGGCACAAAATGTGGATATTTTTAATATCCCCCCTTTAAGCCATCGATAATTTCCCTTCAAATATTCAAAAATTTTGTGACTTTGTTGCTACATTTTTTAAATTGAAAAATATTTAAAAACTATAATAAACATCAATATGACAATGTGTTTAAGTAAAACAATTGTCCACTTCAGAAAAATGGCGCTGTTTTCGTCAAGGAGAAGACTACCACGCCGAAAACCTTAGTATAGATACTACGCTCATACCATTTTGCTCGGCTGGTATTAGCGTAGTATACCCTGACAGACATTTGGTTCATTCGTAAACTATGGTGTCTATACTAGATGTGTGTCACGGGCTTAAGACTAGTCATCTTGAGAAATCTGAGTATATGGAGTATTTTCATAGATTCTAGCTTACTATCTGGTGACGTCCCAGATGCATATGTCTTCCATGCATGAGTGCAGCACATTTACCTAATATATGGTCCGGTTTGCCTTCGTGAGCATTAGAGAATCTGCATGTGGCACTGGTAACTAGGAGCAGTGATCAGTGAGAATACCAGTAACTATTCCAAGGCTGTTCCTGCTAAATTTGATACAGGTTGCAAAGCGTTCTTGGTTTTAGCTCCAAAAAAGCATTTTAGCCTGCCATAGTTTTGGGAGTTCTGCCCATATTTTAGACCTTATGACTTTCCCTTACGTTTTGATTCTATTTTAATTACATTCTCTCCTATTCCACAATAGGCCCCAGCCCCGCTAGGGTAATCGTTGCTGATAGTCTGCTCTCTTCATTTACAATTGTCCCGGTATCCAATGAAGTGTGCAATTATTATGCTTGCCGAGGTCCTTAAGCCTACCCACACACTCCCTTACCAGTTAAGAACTAATAATATAAGAGGTAAAAGCCTTAAGTGCTGCTCGGTTGTCCGACATGATGACGAGGTGTTTGTTGTGGTAATTTTTTTTTCGAGATTTCGTTCGGCACATTTTCCTATGGGATTTATGTTCTTCCACCTAGAATGCTTGTGTACTGCCCCATCGCCAGAGATATATGGTTCCGGGCCCAAAACATTCTTTAACCTGTCCCTTGAGACGTTCTCGATCCGTTGGTATACCATTTGATGACATTTGCATTGAGAAAGTAGTTCAGTGATTCGCCTAACCCACTCTCTCCTGTAACTTAACTCCGTTCTGAAGTTTTTCTCGAAGTTAAACTTTTTAACATGCCATCCCTTGGGATGTCAAGTAAGCTCGATACTGAAGGCTAGGATATGTAGTCTCTTTCTCTAGTTTCTATACATTTAGCCCTCCCAATACCTTCCCTGGCGAATATTAGGATGGCTCCCTTAGGTGCACTTCCTATCACCACATGTATAGGGGTTAGGTGAAGATAACCTCCATTGCTGCAGTAGGGCAAGTTCTCATTGCTCCAGAAATGCATATACGAGGGCGTTCCAATATGTACTTAGCCTACAAAAGAAAAACAATAATTTTGAAAATGTGGCGATTTATTTCGTAACATATTCTTCTTTTAGTTCAATACACTTGATCCAGCGATGCACCAACTTCTTTAACCTATCCGAAAAATAGGTTATCTCGATGTCTGCAATGTTGGCCTCCGCAGCGGCGATGACCTCCTCATTCGACTCAAATTTTCTACCCGGCGAGTGATTTTTTTCAAGTTTGCAAACAAAAAAAGTCGCACGGAGCCAAATCTGGAGAATACGGTGGATGGGGCAGTAGTTCGTAGTGCAATTCGACCGATTTTGCCTTTGGTCTCACGGTTGCGCTTGTTGTCCGGGGTGAGCAAACGCGGCACCCATCACACCGAAAGATTTCTCATGCCCCAAATTAGTTCTTTTGAGATGCCTACTGTTTCAGCTATCTCGCGCACCTTTAATCGGCGATCTGCCAATACGAGATCGTAGATTTTTGACACGTCATCCTCCGTGGTAGGCATTTTCGGGGCGCCTGGGCGCATCTCATGAAAAACCGATGTGCGACCACGTTGAAACTCGTTATACTAATTTTTGACGGTCGCAATCGAAGGAGATGAGTCACCGTACACAGCATCCACGCGCTCTTTGATTTCGCTGCGTGATTTCCCATCCAAAAAGAAGAATCGAATCACTGACCGATATTACTCCTTTTCCATTTTTCTAAAATTGGGGGACAAGCGTGGTCAAAACAAAACTACGAGTCCGATTCGACTGAAATTTTGACAGTAGCTGTCTAAGAGAATGTACTAGAGGATAGTAAATCTCTCTTTTGATACTGGCACCATCGGGCGGTGAGGCTAAGTACTTATCGGACCACCCTCTTACATGCGATCATTTGAACATTTTCTAGTGATTTCCTAGGTGTTGCTATACTCTGTCCAACAAAAATTGTCAGTACAGGCCTTATGGGATAGCTTTTTCTAAAGCAGTGGCGCCTGATGCACCCTCACTACAATGCGTTAGGAAAAATGCCACTAAAAAAAGAGCAAGCCACTGACTTTTCTTAAGGAATTGTTGTTGTAATTCTTTGCAAAAAGTTGTACACCCCAACACGACCGTCGTATCCCACTGCTGATGAGATACTGTCAAGATCAAGAGTGTCAAGTGTCACTCAATACGATCGTGCGCTCTTTATCTACATCAAAACAGAGTTACCATTATCATTCTCAACTGCTAGCAATGAGCTTTTTCAGTGGTTTTTATTAACGAGCTTTTGGGATTTGAAGCTTTTGTGAACACATTTTTAAGAAGATGAGTATGTTGAGTGTTGTCGTATTGCTTTTCAACTTAAAAAAAACGCGCCTATTATCTTACCGCTTGGCATTGTGGGAAAAGGAAAATTATATATTGTTTTCAGTCGTTTTGGATCGGCAGACGGTAGCCCTACGCGTTTTTTACTCTCATTTGCGGCGATATATAATTTAAACTACGGAATCCCTGTGAGAGCTTTAAAAGGCGACACACTTATGCATGGCAATGCAACCAGAATGAGAGACAAACGTCCTATCTTCCCTGTACTGACATTTTTTGTTGGACAGAGTATAGTTTGGTTCTTTTGTGCGTAGATGGGTCTTACATCGGTCTAAGGATGTTTGGTTTGCAACTCCGTGATTTGGCTAAAAGTCTGTTGCATACCATAAAGGCTTTTTTGGCTTTCTAGGTTGTTATTTCGAAGTGTTGATTGAAGAGGAGTGTGCTACGAGTATATAGCGTAATTCCTAAGATATTTTAATCTTCGTCAAGTAAGCATTACCACTTACAAATTTTAAAGATGTAACAATTTGATAAATTTGTCGTTAATTTGTCGTGAAACCAAAAAATTCGTCGCGCTTGTTTTTCAAAAAATATCCTCTCGGTATGTTAACTTCAGACCGTCTTACTTTGGGTTTTGAGCTGTCCCAGAGTCGCTCGCCATATTTGAACTTTTTTTTTTTTGTTTTTTTTTTAAATAATGTTGATGCGACCGACTTTTGTTTGAAATTGGGTTTTGTATTTCAAATGTTCGTACCTACCCGAATTTCGACAAGACTAAACTCATATTATCTACATCAAAGATAAGCTATTCGTTCTGTCATTATTAAGAAATAAAATAAAAGTACTGTTCAGCTCAACCTGTATTTTTTCAATAAATTATTTCATAGTCTTCATTTCCTTGTATGACACCACGTCTTCTTAACTCGCTTGACATCTATGCAAGATTCCGCCATTCTTATACGATATGCTTTATTTCATTCACGGTGAGTACCTACCTACCTACGAGTACAAACCAGCTACAGAATAGTAACTAGTATATGTAGTGTCGCTGGTCGCTGCGCACGTTATTTTTGAATGGCATTCTCTCTTCCTGGCCATGCCTATGCTTCGCTTTGTACTGTTTAACCGGCTTTTTGAGTATTTTTTTTTTGCTTAATGTTGAATACGCTATTTGCATTTCAATTACATCTACTTGATTCCCCTCTTAAAATTTCACTCACAAGTTACAAATGCGGCCTCAGGGGTGTCGAAGAGTTTAAATTTGTTTGAGCAAGTTCGACTTATAATTTCACTCGAACATGTATTTCCTTAGATGTGGTGTACCTACTTGTACCTTTATGACAGTGTAAGGCAAACTGTTCATGAATCTCTGCGAACTGAAAATATGCATTCTTTTAAAAATAAATTAATTAAATTTATAAAAAATCTAATTTTATGTTTCATGATTGCCTCAACAATTTTTATATTGAATATAATAGTTTTTATGAATTGAAGCTTCGAAAACATTCTGCCTACAGTTGCAGATGTTTGTGGAAAGGTTTATAGCTTCAAATTATATATTTTTGATATATTTTCTAAATCCCAAAAAAAGTCCGGGATTGAAGATGCTAGAGATATCTTGCTCAGAAGCATAGAGTGCCTTTATTATCTAGAGAACTGACCCGCATCCCCCTTTTCTGAATCATCCTGGTTCAATGATTGCACCGCACAAAAAGATTAATTCACGCTACCTTTCAAATTGCAGATGGTTTTCACTTGTTCCCTGAATTGAAAGTTTTAGTGACCTCAACTCCAAAGTGCGTTTCGCCCATGGACGATAGTGGACTCATCAGTTAGATTCCTTCTAGTTATAAACATCTTATAAAATGCACATCATTAATGCAATGTGAATATTATTTTTCATTTCAAGTGGAAGTGAGACGGAAAGCTTCCAGTCTGCAGCCAAGTAGGTTGAGATCTCTTCCATTGAAATTCAAATTGAAATTGTTCTTCTTCTGCACGGTTCCTCAATCTTGTGGGCCGGAGCATTTGTGTACATTTGTGCTAAATGACCCAGTCACCTCAATTGTAGGCTTTTACTTTTTTTTAGGAAGGTTTATGTCCTTGCACATTCCGTACACTTCGTTTTTGTATCTTATCTTCCAATCCTCGTCAATGCTGACGGGATAAGAAATCACTCTGAGAATTTTCCTCTCATAACATGCTTAGGCATTATCATTCATCCTTGAGAGGAACCAGGTCTCTGAGTCATATGTATATACGGAGCAGGATGATCAGTGCCTTATAAAGTGCCTTTTGTTGCTCGAGCAGGGACTTTGCTATTCAAATGACTTCTGAGTCTAAAAAATGAAGGTGTGCCAGAGGGCTCCGCTTTGTGTCCGACTCTCTTTCTGATATTCATCAATGATATTTTTTCTGAAACTTCTAATCCATTAAATTTTTTTACTGACGACAGTACTCTTAGTTTTTCATATTCGTTTCCAGATGCATGTCCACCGTTCCCACCACATAAATATGTCTCTGTCCTGTGGGCTTCAAAGTCGCAAAGTGATATTGCATCGTTTAAAAGCAGTCTTAGGCTGGTTTTACACGAAAAGAAATTTCATTCATATTTCTCGGTTTTATAAATCACTGCGATATTTAAGCTCACATTATATTTGCTAAAGTGATAAGGAGTCATATCTCCGCTCTTCTTGACCGACTTATTTAAACGAAATTCGCTGAACGAAATCTGAATTGAAAATGGGACATTCCAACAATATGGAATACTATAAGGAAAAGAGAACAATAATCCTGAAATACGCATTTTATTATTTTAGTTCTTAACCTTTCGATGGCAAGCGGGGTTACCCATCACCCCACTACTTGAGAAAAACCCTAATACCTTTTGTTTCTGTTATTGTCACTTTCTATGGATTACTATGCACTTTGCACTTAGATTTTAAAATCTAAAACAAGACTTTTCTCAGTTTCCTATTAATGTAAAAATTCGATCTCAGAATTATTTTTCAGTTTAAATATTGTTTTATCTAAAATAAAAGGTGGTGGGCTGATGGCCAACCCCAGATGCTGTTCACGTAGGACAAAAAAGCCTTTCCTTCGGAAGGTCAACAGAGAATTGAGCTGAGCAAGGCCTTGGCAATCCGAGTAACCAAGCTCTTAATAGAGTAGGATCAGAGCTCATCAATTTAATAAATTAAACACATTTAAGCACTGAACTGTTATGTGGAAAAACATTTTCACAGCTGTCAAAGGAATGAGTTATTTCATTTTTTTTTCATAAAAATTAAAAACGGGTAATGCATTTTTGATGCTAGAAGCAATTTATGCTTTTACAATGATGAAGAGATAAAATTACAATTTCCAAAGAATAATTTATTAATATTAATATTAATATTAATATTAATATTAATATTAATATTAATATTAATATTAATATTAATATTAATATTAATATTAATATTAATATTAATATTAATATTAATATTAATATTAATATTAATATTAATATTAATATTAATATTAATATTAATAATATTAATATTAATATTAATATTAATATTAATATTAATATTAATATTAATATTAATATTAATATTAATATTAATATTAATATTAATATTAATATTAATATTAATATTAATATTAATATTAATATTAATATTAATATTAATATTAATATTAATATTAATATTAATATTAATATTAATATTAATATTAATATTAATATTAATATTAATATTAATAACCCGCAACGGGAGAACAATCAGCTTCGAATTTTATTTGTTTGTTTTATTTTTCTTTCTTTGTCCTTGTTTCATTTTAAGCTCTGTGCATACCAACGAGTTGGCGGTGGTTATCTCAAAATGGATTATGCACATGATAATCAAACGAAATCCATACATTTATATGTACATTATGTACATACATATATACAAGCGATAAGTGCATTGTAAAAATTTGGCTGCAGTGTTTAATACTTACACGAAGTTTTCTTTTTCCTCTACTAACTAAACGATGGCAAATGTAATTCCACGATAAACCAAGTGAATTACGAATTATGTTGTAGAAAAGGGACTTCACAAAAAACGGTTACATTATGTATGTAAAGCCATATTGTTAGATGTTGCTCAAACCTTTGACAATGGTTGGCACTTGGGACTTGAGTACAAGCTCACAGGAAACTTCTCAGGCAGTACTACGAAAAACTGAAATCCTCCATTATAAACCGACTCCTTAGACCAACATTCTTCTTCTTCTTCCTTTGCTTCGGCGCTGTTATGATCTCGATGTCGAGGGGATCATAACTCTCCCACGTATCTGCTTCACACTAGTGATCCGCCTGTGGGGTTCGCCGGGTTGACCTCAGAAATCGGCGGCAAGCCTCCCGGTTTTGTATTGTTCCATTTCTGAGGCCAACTGAATGCTGGTGTTTTTGCATTTGTTTGTACCAGGAGTGTTTAGGCCTACCTTTCTTTTTATTCCGAATTGGAACGTTGTATGATATTGCCTTTCTGACGGGGTTCTCAGGATCTCTCCTTTGAACATGGCAATACCAACTGAGTCGGTCGTGTTCAATTTTTTGGGAAATGGTATTCTTAACATGAAGGCTTCCTCGGATCTTCGTACTTCTAATTCGATCAAGCTTTGTAACTCCTGCTGTCATACGAAGCATCTTCATCTCAGCTGCCGTTAGCTTACTCTCATACTTTTTGTACATTGTCCAACATTGTGAACCGTATGTGAGTGCTGGACGCACAACTGAAGTGTAGAGCTTTCCTTTCAGCTTAGGGGGCATTTTTCGGTCACAGAAGATAGCAGAATTTTCCCGCCACTTCATCCACCCTACGCTTACGCGATGATTGATATCGTCATCACAAGTAGCTTCGTTATTTATCATAGACCCCAGATATTTAAACTTTTCACACTTGGGAAGCACTACTCCATTCAAATAAATGTCTGGAATAGGCCTGTGTGGATCAGAAAATGGGCAGCATAGGTATTCTGTCTTTTTCGCGCTTATGCGGTACCCACTTCCTTCTAGAACATCTACCCATACGTCAAGTGCTCGTTGTAGGGATATCGGGTCTTCACTTATGATGGCTCCATCGTCAGCAAAGAATAACTGATGCACTTTTGGATCCGTCACTTTGCCTTCAAGCAGGTAATCAAGAACTGTAATAAAGAGCAGAGGACTCAAGACACTTCCCTGGTGTACACCTACTGTGATTTCGAATTCTTCGGTGACTCCAGCTGCGCATCTTACTTTAGTAACTGCTCCATCATACATGTCCATAATTATCCGCACATAGGTTTCTGGAACTCCTCGTTGCCTGAGGGCCACCCATATTAGATCTCGTGGTTGCCGATCGAATTCTTTTTCAAAATCAACCAATACGACATGCAAATCCTCCAAAGAATCCCGATGTTTTTCCATAATTATTCTTATACTCTGGATTGCATCCGTGGTTGACTTACCCCCGACAAACCCGCACTGGTCATCAGATAGCCTAATTATTTTTCGCAGTCGGCTATCCAAGACTCGCTCAACGATCTTCATGGTGTGTGACATCAGCTTAATCGAACGGTAATTATCACAGCTTCGAGTATCACCCTTTCCTTTATAAATTGGAAGAAGGTAACTTTTCCTCCATTGATTAGGCATGCTATCACCTCGTATAAGTTTGGAGACAAGAATCATGAGCCATCTAAACCCGATGTCTCCCATCTTTTTCCAAAACTCTGAGGGTATTTCGTCTGGGCCAACAGCTTTTCCCTTTTTGGAGTATTTTACCGCCTCACTAACTTCTTCGACTGTGACGTCGGATACTTCGCTTAAGTTAGGTGAAGCTATTGGAAAGTATAGCCTTGGAAATTGTTCGTTTAGAAGTCCGTCACAATACTGTCGCCACCTGTGAAGAATTTCGTTGTCTTCCACAAATAGTTGGCCTTGAGCATTGTTAATGAACTTTGGCGAACAAATCTCCTGGGCATTTCTTCTTCTTTGAGCGGCTATTTTGAAGATAGTTGCGCCCTTATTCGTGTTTTGCCGTAGCTCTTGAATAGCACCAGCTGTCGGGGTAGAAATTTCATCCAGTTCCCGATACAGGTTTTCTGTATTCTTTGCTTGAATTTGGGCGCACTTCTTCTTCGCTTCTTTCTTGCAGTTTCTATATTCCACTTCGAGGCGTGACTTTTGCTCTGTATCATTAGAGGGGCACTTCGACCAAGCCTTGAAAGCCATTTTCTTTTTACTTATAACTTTGCAATCTTTTACCCGGGGTTTCATGAAACTAGATACCAAATGGTAATCAATCTGGGTTTCATTTCCACCACTGCTGTAAGTGACCAGGTGTCGGCTTTGTTTGACGAACATGGTATTTAGTACGATAAGACCGTATGTTTTGCACATGCTCAGGATGTCTTCACCAGGAGGGTTCCTGGTGCCGTATCCGAGGCCTCCATGGCAATCTTCATAGTCTTCGTTTGTCTTCCCGACATGTCCGTTCAAATCTCCGCCCACGAACAAAAACTCTTCCTTTGGGATGTCCTTAAGTAGATTGTGAAAGTCTAGCCAAAATGCATCTTTTTGCACCTGCTCACATCCAATTTGGGGAGCATATGCAGTGACAATATTCCACAACTTTCCTTTAATCACCAATTTAAGGGACATCAAACGGTCGCTGGATTTCGAAATGGTCAATACGCTGCTTAATAGATGTTTTGCAAGGATGATTCCGATTCCGTTTTTACCCTTTTCCGTTCCATAGTAGAACATCTTATAGTTTTTTGTCCTCGTATCCAAGAAACGGGCCCTGTTTCCCGTGTTTCGCCATTTTGTTTCTTGAACACATAAGATGTCCACTCGCCTCCTTTTCATCATCTCTTCCAGCTCGAAGCTTCGACCTGTCATACTGCCAACGTTCCAACTCGCAACTCTCAGATTTTGTATAATCTGCGGCATTACTTTGCTAGCCCCCGGAATCCGTCTAGCTCTGACCCGAGCATTGCTGCTCGGTCCAGGATCAGTACCATGTGTAACAATGGTAGTGCCTGGCGGGGTAGTGTCATTTCGAACGAGTACTTCCATAATGCTTGAATTCACAAAATCCTGCGAAACGTTTTTTGTTGTTGTAAGTAAGTATCGACGTGTGCATGCTCCAGTTTTGTATTTGATCTCTCTTTTACGGCACCGGTGATCTCCAGTCGTGCCAACCCAGGGACTGGCATGCACACTTTTGGGAAAGTTTATAGGTGTTACGTGTCGCTAGGTTCACCTTGCTGTTTGTGGCTTAGATGTATTTACTCCTTTAGCCGCCTTTTACGACAAGCGGGAAGGCGCTGCAGGAATATTCTAACCCGTCCCTGCACAGGGTTCCTTAGACCAACATTACTGGCAACTAAAGAAAATTGTAGCCGGTGTACCACAAAGAAATGTCCTAGGACCAACACTGTTCTTGTCATATACTATCATGGCCACCTTTTATTATGACTATACTGTTATATTAGTTCTAGCTAAATCTGTTACGAAGGTTTCACAAAAATTACAATATGCAATGAAGTTAGATTTTAGAGACGCAACAATGGCGTATAAAATTAAACTACTCGTATACAAAATCGACTCATATAAACTTTTAAAACAAAAAAACTAAATAATGTTCCAATTTTTGTTGAATCTGATGCTCCTATTCTGTAATTTTTCGGAAACAAAAATAATCCATTACCATCCCGTAAATTCACTATAAGAAACGAAATGTCTTAACATGGTTTGCCCAATGCAGATTGATAGAGGAAAATGTTATGACACAAATGTCAATTAACATTGCGTTGGGGTGATATATCTCCCGTGGGTTCAGCGATTTAAGAGAAACAGTCAACAAATAAAAGCATGACTTCAGTACTAATTCGATTTGATTGTTCTAACAAAACAACTGTCAACACAGAATCTATTAGAACCCATGTAAGAAATTACATACTTTAACTCTGTTCAAGCTTTTCTGGATTGACAAAAGAGCTGTATTCTTATGTTAAATAAAATCACACAAAAACAATCAAAACTTAATAAATTGTTCTATTGTTTGTATTTCGAACATTTCCATTCTTCTATAGACAAGATTCTTGATTTAGTTCATTAGTTTTTCTTTCATTATTGAAGACTAACAATATGCTTGTAAACATATTGGAATGCAGCTTCAAGCACCTACCTACATAAGAGTAATTTGACATTTGCTTCTTGGTGAATTTCCACATCTATGAGATATTCAAATCGACATATAAAGTATGTATGAATGTACATTATATATGTGTGTATAAAAATTATTTCATTTGGGAAGGCAATAGGCGTAGGCGTACGGTATATGGTAGGCGTATGGTATTCCATGCAGAGTTTAATTTATTGGAATTTTTCAATCATTTCCAATTATTTATTCCAAATATGTTCTTCTTGTTACATGATTTTTGCAAGAATTTATTTTGGGTTTATTGCTGAAGCTAAGTGAAGTTTTTGTGGAATTCATCTTCACGATTGAAAATAAAATTTATTTGTATCACTTGGATTTTAAAAAAAAAGCATTAAACCTGGAATAATAATAAATGGTCAGCCAATTCGTCATCTGGAAGGTTTGTCATTTTACTACATGGTTCGTTCAACAACGTGCTGAATGTGAAAATTGTAAAAATGTTAGATATGTATGGTTGACCATAGCTGGGCACCGTTAATCAAACAGTTAACTTCGTTAATCGTTAATTCGCTACTAAAAAAGTTAGCTTCGTTAAACGTTAAAGCGTTAATTTTCGGAAGAATTAACGCAACTTAACGTTAATCGTTAATCCGTTAACATGTGATAAAAATTGCATTTTTTATATTTTTTACTCTGAGCACCGGCGCTAAGTAATGCCGGTCGTCCACTAGGCGATCAACGCACGAATTTCGAATTCAACTCATTCAACTCTAATGTACGGTGCTTTCAGTTCTGTTCAACCAACGGGTTGGATCTGGTTGTTGGCTGTTGCTCAACAAATTGCACAACAAGTGTACGGGTAGTGTACGAGCTCGTGTTGCTCCTTGAAAATGTTCCATCAACACGTTGAGCAACATTTTCAAGACAATGTGTTGCACATTATTTGTTCAACGCGTTGATCAACTTTTTAATTTTCTTTTGGATTTCTTGACGTAATATTGTGTTGCGTTGCGTTGGCTGCATTGAAATGTGTCTACGTGGTTGAACTATTGCGTTGCCATGAACTTGCAGTTGTTGCAATTTGCAAACTGTAGTTTATTTTGGTTTTTCGTCATGGAAGGTGATACAAAATCAGATTGGACCACGGAATTAATTTTGCAAATGATTTCAGCAATTGAGGAAAAGCCCAATATATGGGACATTAAGAGCCCCTCTTATAAAAATCGAGATGCCAGGGAATTGGCTTGGTCTCAAATTTCCTCGAAAATGCAATTGCCTAAACTTTGAAATCGAATTCACGGGCGCGGTGCGATCAATCGATTTTAATTTCTCATATATTCCATTGAAAAAACAATTTTCTTCGCGACTCAAGAAAAAATCATCTACCCACAATCGTCTTGGCTGTTTTTTCTTCATTTGTCGTTCATTTTCTAATATTGTTAATGCGGCAGCCACTTTTTTTTTTCTTAGAAGAAATCATACTCATACGGAACAAATTTAAGAATATTTTAAAGCGAAGGCGTGCGTCGACAATAAATGTATGTACCGAACTGAAGTCAAAATTATTTCAGGTTTGACGTTTGAGTTTTTTGTTTATCGTGGTGCGTTCAACGCGTTCCCCAACGAGTGATCCTTGGTTAAGTGTACGAAGGTATCAACTCGTTCATCAACTGGTTGAGCAACAATATCGAAAACGCAGTTGATCAACTCGAAAAAAAAATTTTTCTGTCAAAATCGAACAAGTTTATCAACTAGTGTACGAGGTTGTTCAACATTTGAGTAAGTTGGGCAACTAGGTGTACGGAGCTATTCAACACTGGAATAACTTTTAAGAGTTGATCAATAGGTGTGCGGGGTTAATCAACATATGGGTCATTTTTTAAAAATTGACATTTTTTATTGATCGTTTACAAAAAAAATGTTTTCAATTTTTCTTGGGTTTTAGTTTCTAAATCTATAGTAAACAAGTAACAAGGAATTCTCCGAGTTGCGCAAAAATAATTTCAAATAAAAATTAAAATTGAAAATTTCGAATGTATTAAAAATGTTCTTTTGTTGTATAAAATAACAATAATCCACAAAATAAATAGTTGAAATTTTGTGGAAAGTATGTAAATTTTAAAAGATAATTAATAAAAAAGTTGTTTGTTTGATTTTGTTTAAAAGCATGAAAGAGTCAAAAAAATATTTTTAAATAACGGCACATAACTTTCTTGGAACTTTTACGGTACTAATATTGTAAGGAATGATGAAATTTAGTATATTTATATAGAATATAAAAAAATTAATAATAATATGAGCCATTATAAACTAAAAGTACATTTATTAAGAAACAAATACGAAAAGTGCCACGGAGATTACAGGCCACGGAGATTACAAAATCGACTTTTTCTTAATTTTAATATAGTCAATGTAATTCAATGTCATCCAAATTATATTAGGTTCAAGTATGATTAAATACATTTCTTTTGGCGGTGGTTATACTAAAAAATATTAATATGGTACAAAGAAAAAATTATTTTGTATGTAAATTTTAAAGGAATTAACTGCAATAATTAAATTATAATAAAACATGAAATTGAAGGTTTTTTGACGTACCATAAGATGATGCATCATAAAAACTTATTAAAAATTGTTTAGTTGTGTGAAAAAGCGAAAATGTTTAATTAGGTTTTTTTTTTTTCAAAATCTTGTCAAACTCATTCAACTAAGTATTGGGACAGAATTGTCAAACGACAGGGCCAAAATTTAAAAAAAAATCATTTTCATCATTAAAAATATTAATAGACTGATTAAGCATCAAAATCACATCCCAAAAAGGCCACGGAGATTACACATTATTAATTACCATGGATATTCGTTACCATCAATCGATCTGCAAATTTGTTCTTATAATGCTGACATATAAACACAGTTCCATGCCAAATTTCAAGTCTTTAAATTGAAATGCAAAAAAAATAGAAGCTATAACGCTAAAAATGTAATTTTTTTAAAACGATAGGAAAGTTGGTCAATTATGTGTACGGGGTTCCAAACGCATTTTGTTCAACTTTAGTTGCTCAACGTGAATTACGTAAGTTGCTGCACTAGTGTAAGAGGTTGTAAATTCGTTTATCCAACGAAAGAGTTGAATAAAAAGTTGAACGAAGTTGGTTGAACTTATCGCGCACATAGTGGACGACCGGCATAATGAAATGATCAAACGAAACGAATCTCTTCGCAGTTTTCTCACTCGCACGCGCCGTCAAAATATAATACGTACCTAGATGTTTTTGTTTCACCCGCGGCACGCGCCGCACGGCACTTGTCTCATACTTGTCTGAACCTGTTTTTTGCGCCGCGCGGTAAATAGTAGGCATTGCATTAACGATTAACGGACTTAACGTGGATTAACGGTTTTAACGTGTCCGTTAACATTTTTAAAAGTTAACTTAAAAGTTAATCCGTTAATCAAAATTTTAACTTCGTTAATTAACGATTAACGGATTAACGAGTTAATGCCCAGCTATGTGGTTGACATAAGCGATGTTCTTTTTTAGTTCAGAGCAGAAATTCGGTTGTCAAAAAAATTTGTGATTCTATTTAAGGTACATTTTTTTAATTTGTGTTTCTTTTTTTGTTCTAAACAAATTCGGAGTGCTAAATGAGCTCGGCATAACATAAACAGTAGATTAGACGAAGTAAAATTCTGAGTACAACAAACTTCATGATGAAAAATACGAAATAAATAAATAAATATGCCGAATAAATGTCGTACTTCTGGTGCGAAATACAAAACATGAAAATGACATTTTAGTCTGCAAGTGTGTTTCATAAATGAATTCACAGTGCTCAGAGCACGGTCGGTGTAGTTGCCGTTCAAAGCATGCTGAATGAAAAAAGAAAAACGTCTATACTTAATCGTCGATCCGAGCGAACTCAAATAGACTGAGACTGTTTCAGATACCTTAAGGCCGAACCTTGATCGAAATGCATTTCAAAAATTATAGCTGCCGTTGAAGAAGTTCTAAATATATTAATTGGCACAGGTAGATTTTGACGCCTATGTTGTTTTGGTGACATCTGTCAAATCTGTTGTTAATTATCCAGTTACTGATGCCAAATCACCATGGCAATTTACACGGTTGAACAGCACGTCGCAGTGATAAAACTTTGTCATCAAAATGGGTGTTCTTTAGCTTATTTGCACCTAGACTTTTATTTAGTTCAAATCACTGAAGAATTGAAGCCAGAGCTGAAAAAGGAATGCGGAGAACATAATAGGTTCGTTCGTTCAATTTTACCCAGGATTGACCCAGGTTTTCTTGACAACTTTCAGAGTTGTCAAAAAAAAAGTCTGTCCATTGTTTTGTTGACAGCTAAAAGCAAGACACAAACATTTCTGTGCTCTGATAAAACTTCAAATTTGTTATTACTCGTAATTAGTTTTAAAAATGAACAAAAACAATTTAACGTTGATGCTCAATATTTCATCTGATGAGAATGATGAGTACAAAAAACATGTAATTGCAGACATAAACAATAACATGCAACATGCAAATCGACAAACGGCAACAAAAGAAATAGACATGAAATCTCATGTGACTTTTGACAGTTTGGTCGTTATCTGAATTCGCCACATCAAAATACCTAGATCTAATTTTGGGCGAGTTCAAGGTGACAGGTATTTGAAAGTTGCAATGCTTTTGATAACGGTATTTTTTGAAATTAAATTGAATGGAGTTTACAAAATACATTCTAATCATTTAGAAATGAAATTGAATACCATAAAATAAATTTACAATTTGAAACTTCTAAATTTAAAAGATGACAATTGGTATGTCAAAAAAAAATCAAAATGTCTTTACGCGTTACGTTTACGTGACATTTAAACGCTGTAGATGGCGTTTAAGTAAAAAGAGCTTTAAGTAACGTTATTGTGGTTTATTTGACTTCAGAAAACCCCACAAGAAAAAGTCTAACTGTGTCAAATCGCATGAAATCGGAAGCCAATTCAAGTCACCAATGCGAGAAATAACTTTACCCTTAAATCATCCATGCAGAATGTCAATCTTGGTGTCCGGTGTATGGCGCGTAGCGTTTTGTTGGAACCAAGGTCGTCTAGATCCTTAAGGTTCGAATTGGATCATAAGAAAATGGGTATCATCCTTCTTTAGGTTTCACCAACCTCGTTTTTGAAAAAGTACGAATTAATGACGCCGCGCCGCCGCCGCCTCCTGCCTAAAATCCACACCAAATGCACCTCTTCATCTACAAATGCACCTCGTCTCTAAAGATGAATTTTCGGCCAAAATTGGAGACCTCTTCAATACGATCTGAAGCCCAGTGAACAAACAAATGGCGTCCATATGGTCACGGGCTTTGAGCTCCTGGGCCAATTGCCAATTTTAAGTCTGCGAAAGGCCGAGTTCTTGCGCACGGTGAGGATTCGACTGCCTTAGATTCTATTGTACACTTTCGAGGATCGCGGCGATGTTCTTGGCCGATCTAGCGTTATTTTGACGAAGAAATGTTTTCTGATTGATTACCGAACCGGTAGCTTCAAATTTGGCCACCAAACCTTGATAAGTTGACTGTGAAGGCCCACCACGCCTACCGTAAAATAGCGCGCAACTTTTGCACTAACGAACACTCATTATTAATATTTGGACGTGTGCTGTCGTGTAACTTGCCATGGTGATTTGGCATCATTAATTGAATAAATTATCAGATTTGACAGATGTCACCAAAACAACCACTCGCGCCAATTGAAACACCCTATACTCAAAAAAGTAATTACTAAAGGGGACTATAATCTGATAAAGGGTATTCGTATCGTTTTGGTTCGAATTGTTCCAAAACATAGATTTTAGTTTGACAATCTTTCATTTACATTTGAGAATTACGAGAATTTTGAGCGACTTCCGCGTCCGATACCAATCTTAATATTTTAGGAATTAATTTTTATCGAGCGAATATTCCATTTTTCCCAGGCTATTGGACCAGAAAAACTGACATTTAATATTAAGATGTCGCACAAAGAATTGCCATTTGTCATTCGTCACGCTTAACAATTTTTATAAAGGTTAATTCTGTTTTATTAATTGCTCTTGAGCAAGGGGGAACAAGATCGATTAGACATTTCTACTGATCCACTCGCAGAGCAAAACAGAAAAGAATTTCTCTCAATTGTGAGACCATTGTATTGAATAGGACTTTCTCAGTTGTGGCTTGCCGTGTGAGTGAAGGAAGACATGTAAATATATGTGATGTGCGTGACATAGAGTGTCAACAGAGCATCAGAGCAACCCCTGTTTCATCCACTTGATAGCTGTAACTCTGTTATCAGCAACTAGCAAGTCTTATGTCAGACTTGTTCGAGACATTGACAATGTGGTTCTCAAAGTACAAGTGCTTCACGATGTTGCTTTGCCAGCGCATTCTCCGATCACCGGGCACCGCACAGTGCGCATTGTATAATTGGCAGGCACGGTGGCCGTCGTCGTAGTCGTCTGTGCGCCACACGATCGGTAGTAATTCTTTTTTTTTTGTGTTTCTTGTTATTATTTCCCTTCGGCTTTTCTACAATAAGAAACTATTAAAATAGTTACTAGTTTTGAGTCGAGTCGTTTTTATTCCCCCGTTTGTTATGTTTTCCATTTGGAATTGAGAATTTTAAAAGACAGCCGCCGCGCTTCATTGCTGAATCGACTGTAAAGATAGTCTTTCGGAAACCTCCGAATCGATTAGTTGAGGTTCTTTTCTTCCGCCTTTCGGAGTTTTTTTTTGTTGGTTTCGTTGTTGTAATTTTATTTCGTTTCGTTGGATTAAATTCTCTCAAACAGTTTTTGTGGAAATATTTGTACTTCAATATATTTTTTGTGTATTCAAAATATTATTGTGGCAACATTGGTCCATTCTTTGCGGTCATTGTGGTACGTTTTCGAGTGCATCATTTTCGTTTCTTTTATTTCCGTAAATTATTGCAACATTGTAAGTGCATTGTGAGTGTTTTCTGTCAAAGTTAAAATATCAACCCAATTTGATTGGGAAATTTGTGTTTTTAAAAAATAAAGGAAAGAGTGTCAAGTGAGTACCTACCGACACAACAAAACGGTGCACGTAGCTACAACATTTAAGTTAAAATCGCCTTTGGATACGTATAACATACCAAGTATTTGTATCTTTATACAGCTGAAACAACAGGACTTTCTGTTTGAAGATCAATTTTAATCATTTATTTCCGTAAGTTTAAAAAAATATCTAAAACAATCTGAGCTGCCCTGCTGATACTCGTACTCCTACTGCTGCTGAACACTTAAGGTGATAAATATTTGCATAGCTTTCTAGACTCTGCTGTAGTCTGGAGAACATGTTTAATTTAGTTGTAGAGATCGGCTAAGGAGCTTATTTACGACTTTTTTCAATTGAATTGCCAGCGATCTGTGGGGATTGGGGATCGTATGGTTAAAAATAAATACAAATAATGATCTTTTATATACTTTTTTTTTGTAAAATGTCTGGAGTTCATCCTGGGTGTTCTTTATCTGCTTTGTTTTCAAATTGTTTAAGAAGACCATATGTTTCTTATTTTCATACTTCTTAAAAGGGTTCAACGATCTTGCTTCTTCTTTTTTTGGGAATTATTTGATTCATTATTATCCGATGTTTGGAGAATGAGATATGGAGGTCGTTTTATACTTATCTATTGTGAAGTAGGCCTAGTTTGTATTCCAAGAGCATTGGCTGTGAATCTCTTGAAACGTGTTTTTCAAACAAAGTTATTCCGTAAGTTCCCCCTGGATTATTATCTGAAGCTATATTTCCGAAATTAAGTCGAATTTTTATTTCGAATCTTAGCGAAAAAGTTAAACAAATCGTTGACATCATTTGCCAAACAATGTGCATGGGTAATAAAGCAAAAGTAGAATATATTTTATCGTTCTATATATTCAATATATTATAGGAGATATGGGGGCAAATGTGCCTTTACGTTTATTTTTCAATTTGGTTAATTAGAATGGTTGGCTTCAATTTTTTGGCAGATAGCTAATGAAATTTCTAAAATATCAAATGCGCAATGCTTTAAAAACGACTTGATTGATTTTTTCGACATCTAGTCGTTTTTTTTTTTTTAATTATTTAAGAAATACAAAAAAATATTCTCTAAACAAAAGGTAAAGGCGCAAAATTTTAGTGGAATTATTACGATTTTGAAGCTGTTATAGTATGAAACTTGGTTAAAACGACGATTTTGCAAATTTTCATCTAATGAAGCATACTTTATCTACCCTTTTATTGAAGGTAAAATCATCGAATACTTATTTTATTTTTTTTAGTATCGTGCATCTGTCAAAAGTAAAAGACCGAATGGACAATGTTTAAAATCAAGTTTATTAAATATAAAACGCTTTCATTAACTGACACGACAAGAATTACTGCGACGTTGGTAGGAACGATCTCTACTCCTTAATGGCCAAATCACAATCTCGCGTTCGTCGGTCCGGCGTTAAATGGGCGTTTGATCGTATATACGATTTTGTGTGTCAAAAAGCGCGACCGTAGCATTTGTAAAACGAAATTTAGCTTCAAACCTCGAGCGTTGACTGACATTTCCATGACATCTTTGATAAGTACCTACTTAATTGTTATATTCCAATGAATTTTGTTACTGTTTATTCATTTACAAGGTATATAATATTGCGTATTTTAAATTTTGGGCATTTAAAATAGTTAATTTGTAAAGCTATTTTCAAAGTTAATAGGGTTCATACAGCCGGGTAAAGGATTTCTGAAACAATATAATTATTTAAATAAAAACAGAACCACACTTTTTTTGATTTAATTATTTATAAAAAAAGAACTTCAATTACTTACTTCTTATTTCACTTCAATTTTCAACTTTCAAAACAAATACAAAATACGGCCGACAATGAACTGTCAAACGCCCGACCGAATAGAAAATAGATCTACTTTTGCTTTGGCCTGGCGTTGGTCTGACGTTTACGATATTACGATATAAAGCGGTCGCAACGCCGGAGGTAACATTTCAGATTGCCTCATAAGAGTCTATTGTTTTTATTCAAAATGTCAAAGCCCGACCGACCAAACGCGAGATTGTGGTTTGGCTATAAACGCTTGGTGAACACTGCCCCATGGTCAACGTACGTCATATAGTTGTAGCTAGGTCGATGTCAGTGTTGCCGTTGACACATCATATGTCTCTTTGACATTTATAAATATCAAAACAGGTTTGTTTACTTAGTTTTTTTTCATGAACTGTTCAGAAAAAATTGCCTTAGCACGATATTAGTTGGAAAATGTTTAAAATTAAGAAAAAGAGTTAGTAATCTACTTAAAAGTTAGCAAATTGTTAAGTAGTATCATTCTAATACCCTTATACTAAGCTGTTTAAAATTTTGCGCCAGAGGGTGTCCCAATAAAGCCTAGTAAGTTGGTACTGCTAAGTCTTAGCTCTCACAGTTCTATCCAATCATCAGCTAAAATTCAAGCTAAATTTTTTTCAAAAGTTACTTGTGGAGAATATATCACAGAAAAAAAGTTGTTCAATGAAAAGAAAAAATATTTTTATTTGTTTTTAAGATTTTAAGTAAATACAGTCAAATAAAAAGGATTCTTGCTTTTAAATAGGGGTTTTTCTTCTTTAGTTAAGAGTGGAGCCTGAGTTGTCAAAAAATTGATTGTGTTTCTTTTTTAGCTCAGACTGTTAGGCGCACGTTCAATTTTTAGTTGTCCAACTGTTTGGTTGCTTATAGAAAACAGACGAACTACTTGGTTGAATGTCCGCGCAGGTGCATATAATTATATTTTACAAAAAATAGCGAACTCATTTTAGGCAATCGTTTAGTTTGTGTCAAACAACAAACTTTTTAGTTGCTCTAACCAAGCAGTTGCGCAACTAAAAATTGAATGTGCGCGCCTAGCCTTAAGAGTTTCGAATATTTGTTTTTTTTTTTTTTATTTCGTTGTGAGCATAATATAAGTGTGTTCAGAGTGCACTCTATGAACTCAGGATAAAATAACTAAGCAGACGGGGCTAAATGCTTAACACAAGCATTTGACAGGTCGAAACTAAACAAAAAAAATGGTGACAGCTAAGCACCGTTACCACTTCCGGAAAAAAAATCGAAGTAGATTTTAAGAAAAAAGTGAAGTAAATTGAGAAAAATCGAAGTAGATTTTTAAATGACATTTTACTTGCTTTTAGAAAAAATTAAACTCGAATTTTATCAGTTGACATTACAACACGAAAAATTAGTGATTTCGTCTGTCTATACATATGTATGTCTGTAGGTCTGTACCTCAACCTGCAGTTTAGAGGAGAAATTGAAATGGTTTGTTTTTTTTTTAGCTTGTTTCCTTCCATACATTTACTAGGAAATATCATCTTTATTCCGAGAACGACTCTAATGGTTTTGATAAAAAAAATTATGTGTAGACCATACCAAGAATGCGGTCTACATTTTAGTCAAACAAAATTTTATTAACGCTACGCTATAGAACCTTTTTTCGATGTTCAACTTTCCGACTCTACCGATTTCGATCAAAATTTTTATATCGGAGCTTTTTTAAATTTAAATGAATATTATTTAATACTTAATTTTCAATACATTTCTTTTAATTTGAAAGAAATTTCATATATAAATAATTATAAATAATAACATTAAAATTACTATATAGTTAATTTTAAAATAAAAACACAGACACAAGCGAAATTTTTATAAGAACACATGAGTGTGGTGAGTTTCTATGCTTTTATTTTTTTTTTTTTTTTTTTTTTCCATAGTCATTCTGGGGTTACATACTAACTAGAGTGAAATAGAGAAAAAGAAGTAGATTTGGGGCTTTTTTGTAAAATTAAAGTCGGTTGAAACAGAGATTTTTAAAATGAAGTAGATTTCATTATTTTGCTGATGGTGCGAACTAGGAAGTAGATTTTCAAATATTTTGAAAAAAAAGAAGTAAATCTACTTCAATTGAAGTAAAGTGGTACCACTGCAACCAAGTGTTCTGGTGTGTTTCAAAAACAACTCAGAGCGTTCAGAGTACGCTTGGTTCAGCAAATGCTCAGAGCTCTATTCTGAACTAAAAAAAGAAATGCCTAGTGTTATAATTGTCTTGTTTCCAAAAATATATCTCATTTCCGATTTTCATTTCCACAAAAAAATACACATTAAGCCCCTTTTAGACGATCAATTGTCAATTCAGTTATCAGTTCAGTTGTCATTTCAGTTGAAAAAGACAGTGTATTTTGACGTCAGTCCAGTGTTCAGTTGGGCTTTCATTTTACTTGTGAGCAGCCGAAAGTCAGAACAAATACATTTTGTAGGAGATGAGGCATTTCCTCTACAACGCAAATTCTTGAAACCATTCAATAAAAAGTAGTTGAATTATGATCGCATGGTTTTTAACTACAGATTATCAAGAGCTCGACGCATTGTTGAGAATGCCTTTGGCATTTTATCAAATAGATTTCAAAACTTTCAATCTGAAGCTGAAAGAGATCCAGCAAATAAATATACTATAGATTTGGCACGTACACATAATTCGTCCCTATTCCGCTTTTGTTTTAGCGCTCTACTTTTTTCAACTCTTTATTATACCCAGAACAAATGTTGTTAATCTTTGCCCTGACCTTTGCCTTCGTCCCTTCTGTATCCACCCCTTTTAGTTTTTGGAGCAACATGTTGTATGCTGCTTCTCTTTTCACTGAATTGTGATAAAAAGGCTCACCGCCAACTGCAATTGAAATGACGACTGAACTGACAACTGAACTGAAACGTATTTACACACCAGTTTAACTGATAACTGAACTGACAACTTACGGGAAATCCATCAGTTTCAGTTTTATTTTTAGTTTCAACTGATAGCTCAACTGAAACTGAAATAATCGTCGAAAGTTAAAGAATAACAATATCTGTCAAAATTAAATTAATTGAATAATGTGCCCAACAATTATTTTGTTCGCTCAAAACTGACAGGTAAATTATATACAGTAAGAAGCGAAAATTTGATTTCTTAGCTGGAACATTGTACCTCTCGGATAATATTTCGGGGGTTTTAATCAAACCCCCGCCCATGGCCCGAATTGAATGCTATGGGTAGCGCCAAGCCCAGCATTAATCTTGAAACGTAACTCGCAACGAAAAATCCGGTTCGAAGGACCAAATGTTGTCTAGATTTTTTTAATTAAAATAATTAGAATAACAAAATAAATGATTAAATATATATGTAAATGAAAACACAACCACTTAAGTTCAAAAAGAAATCGAATATAACTTTATTGCCTTGTCATATGAGTTCTTGTATAGTCGAAAGAACATTTGGCTCATCAATTATTTGACATTTATTTTGACATCTTTTGATAATAGTTAAGTTGTGAATTGTAATTTATTTTAATGGTAAGCTTGTATTCTGTATAATTTAAACTTTAGCTTCTTGTACTTTCGTAAACCGTGGTACAGTAAATTTCAATAATGAATAATGTTGACCCGAATAGAGTGAGCGCTCTTAAAGTGTGATCAGCGACTCAGAATTTTCAGTTAACTAATTTCCAAATGGTCTCCTTTAGACAAAATGAGAGATCAACCATTCAGAAAGATATTTCTTGATGACCTAAATGAACTATATGGTCTGAGAATCAAAGACATTATTTCTTTTCTCTGCGCGAGGAAGCTGCTCTGAAACAAATTTCGGGAAGTTCTGTAATGGGTTCTTCTCGATAGGGAAATTCAGGTTAAACGGATGTCATGAATCCTTTATTATAAATATACAAGGCGAACGAGTTTATGATATAAAGAAGGCGCACTCCAGCGCTGATTAGCTCACTGAGATAAACTGCTTGTCGCGAAATTTCTACCTAAAGAAATAAATTTGGTGGTGTAACAGATCCAAGAGAACCAGGTCCTAGTGACTTATAACTCTCAACCATTCCTCTGTGCGTGTTACCAGGAATAGGGAGCACCTACAATTTTCTGCCGATTTCAGACGGTTAATGAGCAGCACTATTTATGACAAGCGTTACTCTTAAAGGATTTTCCAATTCCTCGAAAGAGGCAGTATAATCCTGAAAAATTTTTTTGCAGCGGCTGAGAATTGAACCCAAGAACTTATGCATGTCATCCCAACGCACTAACCATTATGCCAAGGGGTACTACAAATACGAAATTTCTTCCTATCTACATAATTTGGAAACGTTTCTCTTTCGTAAACTTTTACATGATACTCGTAAAAATGTAAACCTTGACTGACGTTTTGACATTGACAGATAATAAAAAAAGTTGCAAATTTGTTTAAAATACAGAACTGTTATGTTTCTATTACTATATATAGCCCTTACTGTTGGCAAACGAATTCTACAACTAACATCCTCATATTCGAACTTGTTGTGTGTTTAACTCAAAAACAGACATTAGGCTTTTTAAGCTCTGAGCAGAAATTGAGAAAACGGAGTTTGATTTGAGCAGAGTGTATTCAGATCTCTCTGATATATGTATGTAATTCGGCGTTTTTCTTTTTTAGTTTAGAATAGGGCTCTGAACAGTGTTCCAGCATGTCGAGCATGTTCTGAACATTCTCTGAACGAAGAGTGCTCTGAGTTGTTTTTGAAACTCACCTGAACACTTAGCTGTCAGTATTTTTTTTTACATTTCCACCTGTCAAATGCTTGTGTTAAGCATTTAACTCTTTCTGCCTAGTATTTTATTCTGAGCTCATAGAGCAGGCTCTGAAAATGTTCAGGCCGAAAAAAGAAACACATATTCTGAACACTCTGAACTATAAAAGAAACACAATTTATTTTTTGACAACTCTGGTTCTGCTCTGAACTAAAGAAGAAAAAAAAACACCTATTGTGAAACATACTTGAGCACGAACTGTCATCTGATAAGTTTAGTTTTAGTAGTAAATTCTTAAATTATTATTTATCGAAATTTTAACTGGTTTGTTTTTGTTTGTTTTCTGAGTGTCAAAAGTGACGTGTTCAGTATTTCACTTGTTTTGCTCTGATATTTTATTCGGAGCTCACAGAGCGCGTTCAGAACGGAAAAGTAATACAAATTCGAAGCTCTGGATGCTATAAAAAGAAAAGTTTTTGACAACTAAGGTTCTATTCCGAACTTAAAAATGAAAACGCCTGTTATTGTGTCTACATTCTTTATGTCATTCGTAAGCGTTCAGCATCTCTGAACTTATTTAATATTCGTTCTAGAGAATATGTTATTTTCATTTAAAAGGAACATGATATTTCATAAAATTTGACATTCGGATTAAACGATTTTACATCCGGAGATTAAAGAGCTTTAAATACATTGGCTATATAGGTTAGCATGTTTTATAGTGAATAATATAAACTGGACATATGTATGTAGAATTAAATTTTCGGATAAAAAAAATACGTTTGTAAAAATTCACTTAAATCTTATTTAAATCCAGGATGAATAATATGGCCGTCAGTGTTGTGTTAAGTAAACAAAAAAATACATAAAAATGTGTGTCATAGAAGGGAACGACAGCATATTATATACATCATCAATAGCACGTAGTACAGCTCAGTGGTCGAAATTCCATCATATTTAGTTTTTGTTGTCGTTTTGAATGCCAAAAAACAATTACGTTTACATTCGGTTACCTGCCTTAAGGGGTACATGATTTTTGTTGATTGTTGTATACTCTACTCAGTGTTATAACCACACAAAATACACCACCATTCTTTGTGTCAATGTAGTACTTTATATGAATATTCGTAAAATACTTAAAATCACAAAGTAGTCATAAGAGCAAGTACTTGTGACCAATTCATTAACCTTATTTCCTTAGCAGCTGCCGTTTTTTGAATGAAAAATGTCTGTGTCATAAAAGGGTGCTTGAAGTTCTAGTTTTGCTGGGTTTTAATTGTGATGTATAGGTAGGTGCATGCATACATATAAAGCATGTAAAATTTAATGATTTTGGAAGGGATGAAATGTCGCAACTTTTTCAAAAGCATTTATATGTTTTCTGTTTAAGTACATCCGATAAGAAGAGGTAAAGAAGGGGGCATATACCCGGAAGTTTGATTCGTTTTTGTTGTCATCTTCTTCAATGTCACCCAAAAACTTGTTTCTTGTAAATTTGTGCTTGATCAATAATGTTTAGATATTGATCACTGGCATTATATCTTAATGAGCAAATTAAAATTCATTGTGAATTTTTAATGTAAGTTGCACGAACACGAATCTTTTATCTCATATAAAGTTATTTTGAGGTTTTGTGTTTACATTTAAAATGTGCAGTAGATCTGACGTAGGTGTTATATTATTATCAATAGTTTTTTTTTTTTTAATTTTCTATTTAGTTTCATTGTGCAATGAAAGATGGGAAAGTGTTTGTATACTAGTTAAACCGTAGTTGCGTTGCTTCGCTTAAATTTCAATTCTGAATTATTAAATCCTGATTTACTATGTTGTTTACAACAAGATCAGACAGTCATTATTCCTCCTTCGACCCTCCCCCAGGAGAAAACTTTTCTACTTTAAACTTTTTGATTTCAATTAAGCGCAATTACAATTACAAATCAGGCACAAGACTTTTTTTCTTTTGTCTGCAATTCCTTAACCGTTTGAGATAAAAACACAAAAAATATGACAAAGGGAATGGCTTATTGCTCATCGGATAGTATCAAAAACTCATTTTGGACTTATGCTGGTATTCTTTGTTGCCACAGATCTAATAACTACAAAGTGGCGCAAAATGAATAACCCTATCGAAATATGTTCTAATTTTTGCAAATGGTGTCGTTCGTCAATCATGTTTGATATTTTTGAACTAGACAGCTGCAGTATACAAACAGAAAAGCAATGGAGTGCTATACTCCGCAAGAGCGTGTGATAATTGTGTTGATTTCGTGGAACAATAATAGGTTGGGAAGTTAGCGCAGTGTGGATTTCGACGTCAATTTCCTAATCGTTTCTCGCCAACTAGGCAAACAATCCGAACTCGAACAGACTGGAACCACAGAAGACCATGCAGGGCTTGGCCGCGACCTGACTGGTCTTTTGGCCTAGAATATCGAGGCTGTGTCTGTCGATGTCGCTGAGAATGAAGGCACATCAACCAGACGACAAGTCGACATCACCAGACGGACCCATGTTCCACTAGAAAGTTCAAGTGCATCAGATAATGCCTGCTGACTGTCCATCGCTTGTGAATTACTATTGAGCCATCCTCAGCCTCAACAACGAACAGGGCGATTTTTACAACTTAAGCGGTTATGTAAATAATCAAAATATTTGGTTCTGGGCACTGAAAACCCGCGTGTGATGCACAAAAAGCCATTCCATCTACTTAAAGCGTTCACGCGGAAGGAGCCATATTTGTTTGAAGACGTCATCGGCAATACAGTCACTGTTACTGGCTGTGATTTCAACAAGAAGGTGCAACCGCACACACAGTACGAGCCAATATTGATATTGTAAAGGAAGGGTTTCCTGATCTCTTAATCTCCAATTTTGGCAATTTGGCATGGCCAGCAATATCGCCCGATTTAACCATCCCATACTTATTTCTTTGGGCTACTTGAAAGAGAGGCTACAATCGCAGCCCTTAAGGAGAATATTTGACAGGAATGCGAACAGTTATCACCGGAAATCCTGTGGAAAGTAATGGAAAATGCGATAAGTCGGAAACAAATGGCACACTGGCGGCAGTCACTTGACGGATATTATCTCTTCCGCTTAACAGAAAAAAAAGTTCCAAATAAAATTTCCATCACTGAAAAGCATATTTTTTATTCAGTAAAAAAGTAATTCAAAAACCAAATTTGATGATTAATTTTGCGCCACCTGGTATTAACTAACACAAGCTATATTTTCCTTTTGCACACATCCAACTGTAAGTGTTGTACTCGTATGATGCAGCTAGAAAAGTAGTTGATGATGATTTGACATTTCTTCTGTACATTGATATGGGGTGAGTTTCCATTTCCATATTTTCTCAAAGCTCGTGAAGTGACGTTTTAAAAAATTTAATGATTTTGAATTCAGTATATGTGGGGAAAGAAGAATCTTGGAGTGCATCAATTTTATTATGGAAGATCCATATTTTGTGGAGCGATTCAGAATGACAAGAATTTCTGCAGAATTTTTTGATTGAACGCTTGGCTGCATTTACTGCTCATCCAATTAATTGCAACCAATATACTATGTCACCGCTGCAACAAATACTTTTAACAGTTCATTGGCTTGGAAATGGAAGCAAATAAAATGGTTTCAGAGTTATGCATGGTGTCTCAAAGGCATCCGTTGTTCGTTGGGTTAATACATTAGAAATTTCTAAACCCAATTTTGTTTCTAAATCAAACATTTCTATTGTAAGAATGTAGTAAGAATTTATGTTATGCTCTGTCTAATTTGAAATTTTTAGGACATACCTTATGACAGAGCATTTTCCAGAACACTGGTGTCTGTTGCTGCTTGAACGGCTCTCATCTAGACAAATCGGTTCTGAAATAAATAAAATGCACGACTGGATCGCACGAACTTGCTCGTATAAAAAGTACTTTAAAATTTAAGACACATTTTATAAATATAAAACATGGATTTAATGAGATAATAATGTTCAAATGAATAAAATTGCTGTCTGATTTCTGGAAAAGTATGAATTTATGCAAACAAACTTTTAAAAAATCATTTTATTATTAAATACATTTTTTATATAAGAAATTTCTTTAAAAAATTTCAAGAAAAAAATGTGGGATGCGAATTTTAAGTATTTAATAATATTGATTTTAGGAAATAATTTCAAAAAATAATCGTTCATAGGTTTCGAAGATATTGATTTTTCAAAAAAAAAAAAAAAAACAATTTTACAATATTATTTTAAACATAAAAGGACTTCTGCTGAAAATTTTTGGTTAAAATCCTTAAAGCCGTTAATGAGAAAGGCAAAAAAATCATAAAACGTTTCTATGACAGGTAGTATCGTTAATAACATTTTGCCCCAAAATTTTGTTTAAAAAAAATGTGGTTCATGTCCATAATATCACACCTAATTTTTTTTTATCAAAATCGTTATAGCCGTCTTCGAGATAAATAAGATTATGCATAACGGGTGTATGGGGGGTACCTTTAGTTTTGGAGCTAAAAAAAAATTTCAATTTCTCCTCTAGGGAATCATCGAAGACCCTTAACTACCGAGATTGAAAGAAATAGGTCCAGTGGTTTAGGGTGTAGTGAGAGGTACAGACATACAGACACACTGAAACATGTTTTTTGTGTACTAAATTTTCCTTAAAATTTTTATAAAAAAATTGATATGCAAATTGTTAGTATTTAATAAAATACATTTTAAAACGTAATTTAAAATCGTGTATCGGCTTTCAAGATATTAAATTTCCAAAAAAAAAATTATTATTTTATTTTAAAATCCAAAAACTATTTTTTCGAAAAAAATTTTAGTTTATATTTTTTCAAATGCAAAGCAGCTCCTGCGTAAAAATTTTTTAGAGCCGTTGGTGAAATGTCTTATGTCAAAATTTAGCTAGAAATTTGGTTGATGTTTTGAGAGAAACGTGAGAGCTAAAATTTAACGCCATCTACATGCTAGGCTTCGTGATGAAAAATAAAAAACACAAATTATTTTGAAATTATTTTCAACAAAAATGACACACTAGACGTCAACATTGACACGTACACACTAAGTACGAGTAAAATTGTAACTATATTGATCGACAATGTTAGCTGGTGTTCAAAAAATATTGTTGGGTGCAAAAACGCTTAGACATCACCATCACTGCTGAGAACTTCGCCTGGTGGAAGAAGGGACTTGTTTACTTGAGCAATTGTTACATCATTTCGAACTGCACTAGGTCTTCCCCCACGCTGCGCTGGTTTTAATGAAAAACCACTTCTTGCTGAAAACGCTGAACCAGATCGGTAAATTGTTGGAGAACTGTGTTTAGAACGTATACGAAATTTCGATGATATTTTTGTGCCTGAAATCGGATGCTGATTTTGAAATAAAAAAAAAACTGGTTCTCTCGAATCTTTCCATTATACAAAATTTCCCAAGTTTTGATGGCTTGCCTTCAATAATATTAAAAAATTGCTCGTCAACTATAATTGAGCCATTGACCACTCTTTTTCAGCGTTCAGTATTCCTAAGCTTTTTGAAAGCATAGTCTATGACACTTTGCTTTTCCACTGTAAACAAATTTTTTCCCCCAATCAACATGGTTTTCTTACCGGTAGATCAACTACTACAAACCTAGTTGATTTTGTCTCTGGTACTATATGCACCATGGAGGCTGGGAATGAAGTTGACGTCATCGCTACTGATCTCAGCAAAGCCTTTGATAAAATTTCTCATTCCCTTATTCTCTTCAAACTCAAAGCACTTGGCTTCCCTCCATCCTTCATTGCATGGACCCAATCATATCTGAGCGATAGGCAGTATACAATCCTTTTTAGAGGTATCGAATCAAATCCCATCCTTGCAACCTCTGGCGTTCCGCAGGGAAGCCATCTCGGCCCTCTGATTTTCATTTTGACCATTAACGATGTAGACTGCGTCATCAATGATTCTATGATTTCTGTTTATGCTGATGATAAAAAAATTTACAGAAAAATTTCCTCACCTTCCGATTCCATTCTTCTTCAGCAAGATTTAAATAGATTTTCTATCTGGTGCCAGAAGAACTTTCTTGAACTTAATGTTAGTAAGTGTCAAGCTATAACATACTCCCGTAAACGCTCACTTCTCCCTCCTCGAACATACTTTATTAACAATGAGGCAGTCACAGTAGTTGACTCACTATGTGATTTAGGTATTCTTTGTGATAAAGAACTTAATTTTAGATCTCACATTACCACATCTATTAATAGAGCTATAACTCTGCACTTGGCTTCGTTAAGCGCTGGTCAAAAGAATTTTCAGACCCCTACGTTACAAAATCCCTTTACCTCACATTTGTTAGGCCCCTTCTTGAATATGCCAGACTCAAAGGTCTTGAGTCTCGCAAACTGCTCCTTGCCGACTAAAGTGCTGTTAGAGCGTTTAAAGATGCGTCTTGAATGCGGCCTTGCACCCATACTGTATTGATAATTTAACGCATAGAGCTATACGGGGTGTCCCACAGTCACCGCCCCAAATCAAAACCATGGATTCCTGAGGTCATTTTAAGTCGAAAAACTTAAGAGGTCATTTTCTCGTTTTCGTCCCGTTTTCGAGTTATAACGGTTTTTATGATTTTTCCTTTGACTGGCTTTATCTTTGCCAAACTACGTCCGACTCGTAAAATTTTTTTTATAACCAATCAAAAATTTATTACAGTATTAGTTTGTCCATAGACTTTTTTTTTCTGCGGACAACCGTTTCTCCGCAATTTTGCATCAAACCCAATTTTTTCGTTTTTTAAAGTAGTTTTTTCACTTTGATATCATTTTATTCAAAAAAACACGTTATGTACGCCAGTAATGTACTTGTTTTTGTTTTTATAAACCCTCAAAATGTCGTTTCGACCGCGGGACTCTTCCATTTCTACAGTAGCTTTCCTACCGTGCCCTCTTCTCATAGATCTTTTTTCCTCCTTTTTCCTGGATCGAGGCCCATCTCTTGCTGCTCTTCTTTTGTGCTTCACTATTTTCGGATGTGTAATTTCTTTCAAATTTTTGCGGCGCACGCCATCATCATCAAACCAATGTCTATTATCGATGAATCTGCTAAAAAGATTCCTTTAGCACAACTTTGACATCGTACTGCGAACGTGCTCCGTAAGCCTTACCACTAAAGGGGTCATTTGTGCAATACAAAAAGATTAAATTCGATTTATATGAATTCTTTAACTATTTCGACGTTATTGCCATCTATAGTGACCTTTTCTCCCAGCCAGTGGACAGATGTTTGTTTATTTTTGTTGATGGCCTAAAATACTTGGTCTTGTCCTTATTAACTTGAAAACCAATAAGTATCTAATCAAAAAGTCACATGATAGCGAATCTCCTTGCCAAAATCCTGTGCATGTTTCGAAAAAGTTCGCAAGGACTTTTCCGAATTTTCTAATGTGATGCGATAAAGTTAGATTAGTTTAGGTTAGTTGAGGTCATGATGCGGCAAGCCGAATCACCTCACCCGGATCTCAATGAATATGTACATTGTGGGTAATGTAGGAATGGAAAGGGTAAAGGAAGGATTTAGTGGAAGTCTCAGGTATGAGGTGCCTCCCTGAAACATACTGATTTCTGAATGAAGCTTAGAATGCTTTATAGTGGCAAAAATGAGACGTCGGGTTGCCCAGTTCGTTGAAAAAGTCGAGAGCATCTTTTCTAGTTCTGGCTAGGCTGGGGCATTCAGAAATAAAGTGAGATGAGGCCTCTTCCAGCTCTCCCTCCGGCATAAGTCAGATGTGTTGATTCTGTTCATGTGAGTTCTCATTGAGTTGTGACCCGTAGGGACCAACCACGTAGGTTGGTGTGGTTCTCATGGTACTTGTTGTGCCGATATATGCCAGTCTCTTAATTTTCGTCATAGACTTAAGATTGGTTACCTTATTTAAAGCTGGCCACCAAACCAAACAGGCATACGTGTGGGCCTTATAATGGCTGAGTACATCCAATGAATGGTTTTTGGGCTGGGTCACCATCTCTTTCCAAAAATTCTTCTGCAGGTGTAGAAGGCTATTACAGCTTTTTTTCCCTTTACCTTTTCAATTTAGTTTAATTTCGATAACTAAACCAAGAAATTTGGCCGCACCAGTTATATGGAGCGGTGTCCCATTTATGGTGAAGGATTTAAATTTGGAATGTTTCATTTTCACGTAAGAGGGTTTACGCAACACAGTTAGACCAGTTTTCACAGGATTCCGAGTTGGGCCATCGATCGGTCTGAACACAATTATAGATTTGACCATGCTTGGCTTTTTAGTCTGGAAGCGGACACTTACATATGACGCCTCATTATTCTTAAGTTAAAATATTTTTAATTTTTTTTTATAAAATAAAAAATTTATATTTCAACCGCTAATATAAAGTATATATTTATATTTATTTAGGAAAATTTAAAGATCAATTTAAACTTTAAAGAACTTTTTCGTTGATTGCTTATTGCTATAAAGCTATCTGATGTAGATAATTTAACGTTGTATTGTGACTGAGCTGATAAAATCAAAATTACCACATTTATGTGGTAACTAAAAACAATCGGGATGTCCGGCATCCCAAATTTCAACAATAATGCAAACAAAAACCCTTTGAAATCCAAAATCAATTTGAAGTTATTATGCTGCCTCATTGCCTCATGCAGTAATACTCGTATCTCTCAATTCCATATCACCCTTAACTCAATTTAAAAATTTAAATACAAGCTTTAACTATCACTCGGTAGAAAACAATAAAACATTTTAAACGTGTTAACGAATACAAAATGTAACTGTCAAACAATGAATGTGAACACTCCCGGAAAGTATTTGGATTATCAACGCTTAAACAAGCAACAAGATCCTTTGTGAATCAAATGAAAATCCTATTGATATCTAACAGTTTAAAAGTCCAAAAGGTAAAATATCAAACAAAGTGATTTGTTGATTGAAATTCACAAAATATTCAAATATTGAAGATGTATAATTCATGGATGGATAGGCAATTAATACTAGTAATCCGTATCTACAACAATATGACAGAGTGCAGTGACAAGGGGTTAAAAAATAAAATGCACGACTGGATCGCACTGTACATATTTGCTCTCATGTGCAGGTACAGGGTGCATTTTATGTTCCAGGTCAATTTTATTTGGTTGCCATTTCTGTGTGAATGAAATATGTCAGTTGGCATTTGACAGTCCGTTCACTGACAGACAATAGAGTGGTCGATTATGAAGGGTGTAACGCAGCAGCAGAGTGTTGAAATTATAAAAAATATTTCATTTAAATAATTTTTCAGGCCTAATAACTTTTTTTCGAATCTTTAACTGGTCACTATGTTTCCGCGATAGTAATCACAAGATGGAAATGCGTACTGTTGTTCCTAGCAAAATTAAGAGTATAAAACCTAAAGAAAAGTCTTGCTTCGATATAAGCTACAAAGAAACTATCAGGTTGAGAGAACTAAGTTTCTACTCTTACAAAGCCAATAGCCAATCCAATTGAAGAAAATCAAAAAAAAAAAAAAAAAAAAAAAAATAAGTCCGAAACCATTGCTACGCTTTTATAATAAGAACCAAATTCTTATATGATCAGAAATAAAGGCAAACAATCCTGCATTGTCCCAAAGGCAGTAGAAATTTCTGGTCATTTGCTAAGAACGTACAAAATTTATCAGCTTCAACGATCATCTACAACGAAAACCTATAACTAGCTCTTCAGATAAGTCAAATTTACTCCCAGCTCATTTTGCTGCTAGTTATAATTTGCCTGTTAGCAAAATTGCCCCTCCTGTACTTGAGAACGTAAATCATTCAATGGGACAGGTATACTTCCGCACTCGTACAGTTGCAAGACCCTTCGAGATCTTGATATACAAAAATACCATTCATCTGAACAAGTGTTCTTTATCGCTGACAAAACCATTACGCTTTTCCATCGCTCTTACTGTTCTGGAATCTTCCCTAAAATATGAAAAACAGCATTTTTTCAGCCTGTTCCCTCTCCTCCTACCGACTATTTGCGACGTATTACCAAGGCCATGGATTCGCTGATCAATCTTAAGCTCAAGAAATATCTCGAAGATCGAAAGCTTCTGAATGATCGGCAATTCGACTTTCGCAGTAATCGTTTCACTGGTACTTTGATGGCATATCTCACCGAAGAGTGAAACAGATTATTGCGCTTGATCATTTATCGAAGATACGTGCGTTTGGTATATCAATGAAACTCTTATTCCTTTGACCGCTCAATACATGTTGTATTATCTGATTTTCACAAAATAAATAAATGCAGGCCTCCGTTTTGCCTCCGACTCTCTTCGTCATTTTTATAAATGATCTTTTGTCTCGTTAAAATCCGATATTTACAGCATTGTTAAATGGGGTGTACATAATCGTGTAGAGTTTAATGCTTCGAAAACTCATTGTTGTCTATTTTCGTTGAAGCAAAATGTCCCCCTTATGCCATTGTCCTTGAATGGCACTTGCATCGAAGAAGCCGGAGAGGTCTCAGTACTCGGTATATGTGTCAACAACGATCTTCCTTGGAACTATCATATTCTCGAGACCGCAAAAAACGCTGCTAAATACTTACAATTTTTATATCGGTGTAAGTAATTTGTCACCCGCTCTGATGTGGCTACAATTTATGAGGCGTTTATACGTCGCCCAGTGCTTTCCAAACTTCTCTTCATTTATTCGATAGAATCCAGAACAGAGCGTTAAAACTGTTAGGAAACAGAGCTATCATGGAATCATTCCCATCTCTTGAACACCATGGCAATGTTTCATATCTTTCCTTGTTTTATCACTTCTTTAACAAACAATTCTTACTGGAAGTAGCCAGTTGCATTCCTCCTCTCAATCAGTTCACCCGTGATTTCCATGCTCTAGGAATGTTCATCAGCTCTCCAGCCTGATTTTGGTGGTACAATCAAATACAAAGACAAATTTTAGTCGGACAACACGAATTATGGAATAATTTACCCGGAACGGTTTTCCTTTGCCATTTCAATTTGCAAACATCCTAAGTTCATCGACACTTTCTTTCTCTTCTCTTAAATTTTTCATAGCTCGTGCTATGTTTATGTTCAACATTATAAGGGTCTCTCAATAAACCCTTTTTTATTATTTTCTTGTTGCTAACAATTCAGCGCATGATTTGCATACACTGGGAAATAAAGTAATAACTGGGCTTCAAGTAAGCCAACGTACACCCGGAAAGATTGATACAGTGAGTCAAAGTGTTACTGAATGTCCGGGTACTTCTCATCGAATAAAAATAAGCATACGAAATTTTCTGCGAACTTTGTTATGTAAAATGTGCTTACAAAAGCTCACCTTTGTACCCCGGGCGGAGGCGCCCACTTGACCGACATTTCCATACATAATTTTAAAGACCATTTAATTAATCAACAAAATATAAAATTGTATTTCTTTAAAGAGTTATTAAAAAAACATAGACCTGAACCATAAAATGCACCCTGTACTCTAGGATTAAAAAAAATGTATATATAAAAAAATGCGTAAAACCACTAAAAGAACTTGTAAAATAGTTCGATCTCGATAATAAAAATAAATAATATGCAAACAAAATATTTTTTGTTTTAACATTTACTTATTCATTTATTTCTATATCAATATTTCAATATCCTAAATAAAGTTAAAAACTGTTACATAACACTTTTACTTGCGGTACAGGAACTATAGGGCAAGTTCTGCATTTGGAAAAAAATCGATCTCGAGATTTTGACCAAAGTTCACATTACCATGATAGAGAACACGAAAAAGTGGGTGCGGCAATTCCGGCTGTCTGTCTGTATGTCTGTACCTCGAAAAAAAAAAATTTTTTTAGCCTAAGCTACTGGAGGTATTTTCTTCAAACTCGGTACTTAAGGGTCTTCGGTAATTCGCTAGAAGAGAAATTGAAATACAGCGTAATGCAAAATCCTATTTTTTTTTGAAAACGGCTCTAACGATATTGATAAAAAAAAATATTAGGTGTGCTATTTTGGGTATGGTATGGACAACATATTTTTCAAAAAAAAATCGTAACTACCGGTACCTGTCATAGAACGTTTGTTTTTTGATTTTCGTCTTTCTCATTAACGATTTAACAGGAGCTGCATTAACTTTTGATTAATAACTTATATAAAATTATTGGAAAACATTTTTTTGGGTTAAAAAAAAATTAATATCGAAAAATCAATGGCAGAAAATTTTAGTTGAATTACAGTAGCTTGCCATATTATTAGGCCCAAGCGAAAAAATGCAAAATTTTTGTTTACTTTGTTTTATTTTTAATGTTTTTTTTTTTAAATAGCTTAAATTTTTTGCTCATATTTGTTTATTCATATTACTAGCATGTATAATTACTGCTGTAATAAAATAAAAATTAAAATCAATAAAATTTTTGATACAAAAAAACATAGATTAAGAGAAACCATCTTTATTATAATATTTTGTGTGTTGGCCTTTTGCTAAAACAAGCGCCTTTATTCTTCAGAGCATATTGTTAATACAGGCTTGAATTGTAATTTTGAGCTTGCTATTATTCTGCCACTTCATATCCGGAGAATATACAGGCCAGTCCAATATTTAATTTTTTTTAATTGAGAAAAGCCGTAACACTCTTGGCTTTATGACAAGAAGCACCGTCGTGCATGAATATTGGACCTTCATGGCTCAAAAACCACTTCCGAATTTGTGGCAATAAAATGGTTTCAGCACTTTCTTGTACTGGTCCTGCCTCATAGTATTTTCCACAACTTAAAGAAGACCTACTCCTCTCCCTGATATTAAAGACCAAACAATTATGGATAGAGGGTGCTTGATTGTTGGAATAATGTGCTCTGGTTTGTTCTGCTCGCCAGGTCTTCTACGCACAAATTTTGTCTTCTCAGTCAAAACTTGGAAAAACGATTCATCCGAAAAGCAAACCTGGAAAAAGTGCATTTTGATTGATTTTTTTGGTTGTATTTGAAGCAAAACAAAAGGTTAATAACAATAGCTTATTCCAATCTTCTACAGTTGAATGTTTGTACTTATGAGCCCATTCCAGCAGCTTCTAAATCATTGCAGGCGTTAGTCTTGGCTTTCGAGCAGGTTTCATTGCGATAAACTTCATTTCTGCCGAGCGCCTTTGAACTTTGCATAACGATATTTTTACTCCTCCATCTTTGGTTATTTTCGTGAGCAAACGCACTGTAAATTTTCTGTTTTTAGGGCAAACAACCCCGATTTTGATTTTTCTTCGGGGACTTAAGGTCATCTCTAGGTCAATCTTTTTTTTTTTTTTTTTATTTCTAACAGAACTTCTCGAAACTCCGACTGTGACCGCAATTTCATATTGTGATAGGTTAGTAGCCTTTAAAAGTCCAGCTACTTGCCCAACATTCTTTGAAGAGAGGTCAGACGCTCTTCCCATCTTTAAACAATAAATAGGTTTTTTTTGTTTTAAATTTAAATAAACATAAAGTACAAACGATTTAGCACTCATACTCATAAATTTGTAGCAATTGTACTATAAAACAACTTTAAAATTAAATCTCTATTAAATTTTCCTATAAACTTCCGCACAAAATCACCTCCATGAAAAAAATGTGGCGTGTTGCATTTGGTGTAAGCTTTAAAGCATGAAACTTATTTTACAGTTGAAAGACAATCTTAACAATAAAAGGTAGTAACACTTTCAACTACATATAAAGTAAACATGTAGAAAATTATCGAGCTATGTTTCCGTTTAATTATTTTTTTTTTCGCTTGGGCCTAATAATATGGCAAGGTACTGTAATTACTTTTCTAGAAATCAGGCGGCAAATCTATGCATTTGAACAGTTTTATCTCATCTCATGTTTCAAATTTATTCCTGAACAATTTTTAAATTCCAAAGTAAACTTACATAAGAACAAGTACGTGCGATCCAGTTGTGCATTTTATTTTTACTAGCCGACCCAGCTCTCGAAATTCGAGTGCCAATTTATTATTTATTATTTATTATTTATATTATTGGCAGTGTTTTCAAGCAAATTTATTAAATTAAATTTTATTTTATGTAATATGCAAAGTGTTCGACAGTGCAAAAACAAAAATGACCCACAGTGTGTAAATGCGTGTCTCAAGTATATTCTGCACATCTCCGTAACTGTGGCTTTCCAACTATATAAAATTTATCGAAATCGGTTAAATACTTTTGGAGAAAAGTGTACCACAAAAAACATGTTTGCCGTTTTATTATTTTTATTAATATCGTTAAAATTTAAAATTTGGGATGCCAATTGTAAGTATTTCGTAATATAGATTTTGGGAAATAATTTCAAGAAATAATCGTTTAAACGCTTAGAAGATATTGATTTTTTCAAAAAAAAAAAAAAAAAATTCTCGAAAATTCTTATATACAGTATTATTTTAAATTTAATTTCTCCTCTAGGGTATTACCGAAGACCTTAGGGTTTTGAAAAAAATACCTCCAGTAGATAAGGCCGTATGTCGAGGTACAGACATATAGACGAACAGACGGAATTACCGGACCCACTATTTTCGTGTTCTCTATCATGTTAATGTCAACTTTGATCAAAATCTCGAGATCTTTTTTTTTTCCAAATTCAGAACTTTCCCTATAGTAACTTTATCGCTTTTGTAGCCATGGTCTACGTTTTAATCCAAAAACTTAACGAAAAATATCATTCAGTGTATTTTTCATACATTGTTTTTTTTAACTTCCTATAGGGAGTTATTGTAATCGGTCCGATTTGTCAAATTGGAATTTTTGACATTTCTCGACGTTTCAAGGTCCCTAGAGGCTATATAAATAATTTTTAGAGAGATGTCTGTGTGTGTGTGTACGTACGTTCGTACGTTCGTACGTTCGTACGTTCGTACGTTCGTACGTTCGTACGTTCGTACGTCCGTACGTTCTTGTACCATTTTTCGTCGTCGATATCTCAAGAACGAGTAAAGATATCGACTTCAAATTAATTTTGTTTAATAGATAATAACCTCGAAAGAGGCTGAAAGGGCGTTTATTACAATTCAGTGAGTAGTTTTTTCACTTTAAAGGTTTAAAAAAAAAGTAAAAATTTTGGTTAGTTTCAAATATCTCACGAAAAAATAATGCTATTGATTTCAAATAAAATTTAATGTACTCATTATAAGGTCATACAGATTTGGTATGAATTTGGAAAAAAATTAACATACCGTTATTTTTTTAAATAAAAAAAACTGAAAAAAAAATTTCATAACCCAGATATTCTAAGAACGGAAAACAATTTGAAACTCAAAATAATTTTATTTTACGAAAAATAATGTGTTTGGCAACTGGTGAAAATTTCAAAAAAAATCAGTTTACAGTTTTTTTACAAAAAATAAAAAACTATATAAAATTCTATTGAAAATTGGTAAAAATTGTTTTTCGACTCAAATTTCTCGAGAACTAGTAGTGATATTGACTTCTAATTTAGTTTATTTTATACACAGTATAATTTTGTACAATTGGTAAAATGTTGACAAATATTGAATTAATAGTTTTTTTTTTTAAATAAAAAAACTATTAAAAATTCTAGTGAAAAGTAGTTAAAATTGTATTTCAAGTCGAATTTCTTGGGAATGAACACCGATAGTGCCTTCTAAAGTATGTTGTTTTATACATCGATACCTTCCAGGAAACGAAAAAAAACGAAGAACGTTCTAGTTGAATCATAGGGTGCTAAGAGACAATTTTGGTTAAACTAAGTGACATCTAACAAAATTTTTTGTTGCTCACGACAATACAAATTTCAGGGGCAACATTATTTTAATGAAAAAACATGGCAGTTTTTTTATTTGTACTCTAGTTTCCTTTTCATGCATAATATGTTGGCAAAACCCAGGCCAAAACGTGGCCCTTAACATATAGTATATTTCCTCATCAAAAAGTCATTTTCGAAAAAAGTGTCGCTTAGTACATTCTTACGGGAAGGTATCGACATAATACAATTATTAACATATGGTTAAATTTTGACAAGTGTCGAATTGACAGTTTTAAAAAAAATATAAAAAAAATCTACTAAAAGGTGGTAATATTTGTTTTTCGACTAGAATATCTTGAGAAGGAGCAATGATATTGACTTTGCCATTATTTAATTTTATACATAATACAATTTGAACAAATGGTTTATATTTGACATATATCTAGTTTTAGAGCGGATATATTTTGTAAGTACCCTTCCACCAATAACCAAACCATATCTTTTATATTTGAATATTTCGTTTTTAAATTTTTTTTTCAATTAAAATGTTTGGAACCGAAATAATAAAGTAATTTCTATAATATAATACATTTTGAAACAACTTTTTTTCTCAATTTCAAATCTCTTTAAATAATTAAAATGCTTTTCAATCTTAAATTAATGTTTGTTGGAATTTTACAGCTAAAGTTTGTTTCGCTGAAAATTTGGTTATTTGAAAAAAACTAAATATAAAGTTTTCAAGACCACAAATGGGAAGTTATCAGTGTGGGTCGCACCCAGCCTCTTTTTTTTTTATTTATTTATTGCTTTTCGACTTTCTCATTAACGGCTTTATGGGTTTAATTGACATCATTTTTAGGCAGGATCCCCTTTGAATTTAAAAAAAAAAATTTATATATACAAATTTTCGAAAAAAATATTATATTTTAGGTGTTTCAAAGAAAGTTGAAATTTTTTTTGAAAATTCAATATCTTGAAAACTTTTGTACGATTGTTTTTTTTTTTTTTTTGAATTATTTCCTTAAATGTATATTATTAAATATAAACAATTGGCATTCCAAATATGTTTTCATAAATTTTCTATATACAAAAATTATTGTTCTAACAATCTATTTGTTCTAACAATTTTTTTAAATTTAGTTTGCATTTTATTATTTATTTTTTTTTTTTAATTTTTAATCCCAAACTATTTTAGTTCAATGAGTTTTAATTTGTTTTTTTATTTTTTTTTTATTTTTTTTTTATTTTTTTTTATTTTTTTTTTTATTTTTTTTTATTTTTTTTTATTTTTTTTTTATTTTTTTTAATTTCTTTTTTATTTTTTTTTTATTTTTTTTTTTATTTTTTTTTTAATATCCATTTTTTTTAAATCCCAAAATATTTCATTATGTTGATGATACTTATCTTTAGCCAAATATAAATGACCTTTAGAAGCTCTATCAAAGTTAAAACTACATTTACAAATTGCTCTATATTTTTCTGAGAATTGGACTATAGAAGTTAATTGAAACAAATAAAAATTAATTTGCTTCAGAAATGCGTCTCCGGTAAGTCACTATCTTGCAGTAAAGTAAACAAAGAAATCTCACTATCTTTTGAGGTTATTAACCATCCAATTAAAAAGAAATACAAAGTATCTAGGAACTTCGTTGAACGAAAAACGTAAAACTAATAAACATGCAAAACTAGCAATCTCGAAAGGTAGGAGTAATGCAGCAGCAGCATTTCCCAAAAGTTCATGAAACTCATCGGAATTACAAACCAAAACAAAATTACTAATTCTACAAGGCATAAATAAGGCCAGTGCTAGCATAGGGTTTTCTAGAGTAGTTTCAAATATCTCCGTCAGTTGCAGAAGAACTCCAACGATTTGAAGGGGTAATAATAAAGAAATGCATCATTTCAGATCCAGATGCCCCTTCGAAATGTGGCATAATGAAACAACCTTATATAGTGAAATAAAAATAGAACCCTAACATCGTATCTCTTGAACCTAGCCAAAAAATCATTATACATATAGACTTGAGTTCACGATACCAAGTAAATTATAAATAAATTTGGTGGTGCAACATCTCGAAGTGAACCAGGACCTAGTGACTTACAACTCTCAGCCATTCCTGTGTGCGTGTTACCAGAAACGGAGGGGACCTACAATTTTCTGCCGATACCGAACGGCTAATGAGCAGCACTTTCCATGACAAGAGATGGTCTTGGAGGATTTGTCAATTTCTCGCAAGAGGCAGTACACTCATGAAAAAAACTTTCTTGCAGCGGCTCGAGACCTTTCGCATAACAGTCCAACGCACTAACCATTATGCCAAGGGGTATTACACTATACCAAGTATTGAAAAAAAAATATTGATAAAATATATTTTGCTTTTCAAGAAAAATATTATATACCCCTTGTTAGCCTTTTAAATGAATAGAATCATTATTACGGCGTCCATGTGCGATCTCCATTAGAGACGATCGGCAGTTAACGGCTGTTATTGGCTTGGCAGAGACAGAATCAAAAGATTTAAGATATAAGATATCCTTTAAGCCAAGACAGGACTTCTTAAATTGCCGAAAGTTCCGCCTGGAACACGCTATACAGTGATTGGGAAAACGAAAAGAGAGACTTAAATTTAGTCTGTCTGATTATACACAGTGGCGTAGCATGCCATCTCGGCGCCCGGCGCACGAGACCCATTTTGCCGCCCCCATTGTATACTTAATTAAAATTAAATTTCTAGACATCATTTCACAGACAATGAGGTATCTTATATTGAAGGTAAAATAGGTTCAGCGGTTTCACAAATGGATTCTACGGGCCTTACGAGCAGCGAAGTCAGAAATAACTATGTCAAAATCAATATTTGCAGCCAATTCTTGTTCAATCGACAATATAGCCAAGTTTGATAATCTAGTGAAACTTATAGTGGATCTGAGATAATTTTTGATTAGCTTCAACTTCGAAAAACTTCTCTCACAACTAGCGACACTAATTGCCAAAGTCAAATACACACGAATCAAGATGACTTTATTAAGAACCGAAATCCCCAGATTCAGTTTTTGAATGAACTGGAGTAGCTCCAGTGGTCCTTTGCCCCTTATACCTTCCTCTGATTCAGAACTGGCTTCCGCTCCATCTGAAACTCGTCCTCGTCGATGTCTTCTAATACATGGGAAATATCACACTCGCACTTGCTGATGTCTAAAAGTTTCGCTGGCGTCAAAAATCCGAACTTGTCCGCTATTTCTTGAACTTGCTGGAATCGAGTCGTCATTTCTTGAATGATCTTCTCAAATGATGCGAACACCTCTCGACGGAGTTCATGCTCGTGATACAAAGCTGCATCTGCGGATTCCTCGCCATGAATGCATTCTTCTCGTTTTGAGTTCGATTTCGAGTTTTTCGCTGAGAGTCTTAGCAAAGTCGATTGCTGCTTGGACGAAACGGTCTCTGCTATCCACTAGTAGAGCTTTTAAAGCGCAGAGTTTCTGAACACACTTATCCACACTCATTCCTCGTTGCTACAGGTAAATCTGTGCGTCATCTACTTTAGATAGCACTGCAGCCCAAAAGCCAAGAAAAGTGAGAAAGTTGAATGACTGTAGGCTGTAAGAAGAAGACTATGGCTCCCGATCTTGTGTCGGAAGTTTGAGATGAATCCGTCAATTCTTCCGAAGTTCCTCAAAATTATTTTTAACCGTCTTGACAGTTTCATTTCTAGCGCTCCAGCGCGTTTCAATGACTCGTTTCATTTTTCACTGCTTGACATGTGACGGCAACCAAAGCGTTCCACCGAGCAGTTGATGCAGAAAAGAAGGCAAATAGCTTCTCCAGAGTTCCAAAAAACGTCACGGAGTTCACTGATTCAGAAGCAGCGTGTACCCCAGCCAAGTTGAGTAAATGGTTTGTGCATGCAACGAATGTAGCTTTCGGATTCAGTACTTTAATCCGGGATTGAACTCCATTGTTGATCCCTGACATTGTGGCAGCGTTGTCATAAGTCCGTCCTCCCAGGCTCTGTAAGTCCAGTCCGCCTGATGTTATCTTCGCGATTATATCGTTGCTGAAATCTCCTACATTTTCTCGATGAAAGATTCTACCACGGCGACCTTTTCTCGTTCGATATGTACGTATCGCAGAACCTGGTCTTTGTGGGAGATGTCTGGTGTACTGTCGAAGATTACGCAATAATATTTAGTTTCTTCAATGCGACGGATGATGGTGGATCGAACTTGCTGTCTCAGTAAGTTTATCAATTCATTCTCGGTTTCTGGAGATAGAAACGAAATTGGGACTCTTGCTCACAGCTTTATCTTTGTCAGGTGTTCCATTAGAAGAGGGTCATATTTAGCTAGGATGTGCACTGACTCCAGAAAATTCCCGCGGTTGCAACTATCATCTCCTCGACGTCCTCTGAAGGCCAGATTCTGTTTGACCAAGAACTGGATAATATTCAGCAACCGGTACAATACATCTCTCCACTTCTTCTCCTTACTTTCGAAAACTTCTTGTTGTTTCTGATCGATGGTTGCTTTACTTTCTGGCGAACTTCCAATTCCTTCCATTTCAAGAAGCTCTGCTCACGGTTCAGGCTGTTCTCATGGTCTTCAATTCTGGATTTAGCTTCCAACATTTGTTGAATTCTTCTTCAGATGCGAAGTTCGAGCCGAAATTGCCAAACAGCTTGCAACAGAAACAATACAAGGATTACTTCAAAGGCCAGTACACAATCCATGTTCGGAGAACCTTTTCACAGTTAGATAACGGTTTGTTGAACCACTCTCTGGTTAGTTTTCGGGTACCATCTTTCGTTGAAGTCCCTGAGCGAACAACATCGGCAAATTTGGAATCGATGTGCTGTGCTGAGTCAGATCCGCGACGTACTAGAAGCGTTCTGACTTCGTCGGTCGTAGTAGAATGTCAGCAACCTACATCGTCGAGTTTCACATCTTTGGCTTCGGCAGGAGCAGAAGGCTCGATTTCAATTATATCTTCTTTGGCAGCATCGAGGTTCACTTCTTCTGCATGCTTGTGACTTGATGCTTGAGTTACTTCTGGTGGGTCGACTTCTTCTTGGCCCTGCTCTATGGTGGGACCAGAACGACTTCCAACTTCGATGACAGGCACGTCTTCTCCTTCTGCCTGTAAAATAAGTTATGCATTCCCATGAATATTGGACGGAGGACAATTCTAGGCCACGCATGATTCTAGATTGAGGAATCATATACTTACATTGGGATCAATTCCGCTGCTGCTGGATGCCGCCAAACACGTTAACGTGGCTTTCGAACTAGAACTAGAATTGAAATATTTCAGTAATGCACCTTGAGACTTCTTCGCATCTCCTTCTTTCTTTTTCTTGCGGTATTCCGCACCGCTTTCTTTGACTCTTTTCATTTTCAAAAACAAGTTTAAAGGTTGAGTGAAGTACTAAGTGTTTAGTTTTAGAAGATTCAAAAGTATTTAAACGATAAACAACACAATCGAAATGAATTTCTGTGATGCGGGAGGGAGCAAAAATATTGAGCTGGCTGAGACTAGAATAATGTTTCCGTCGAATTTTAGGGTGCATTCATAAAACGGAATGTTCCGAAACTCTCGCGACACTTTATACCTATATACCTATATAGTAATGTCCGTGGTCAAAAGTCTACCCGTTTGCAGCGCCCCTGCCAGCGGTCTCGCACACATATGTTTCGCAACACTCCCTTTCAGTTTCGCGAGAGTTTTGGAACGTTTCGTTTTAGTTTCGTAAGTCGCGCGACAATAACGGAATGCACTCTTACGATATCGAATTCACGGACATCAGCCGAGAGCGTCAACGACGAATCACAGGCCAGGGTGGCAAATTTCAAATGTATGTCATTGTTGTTTGTTGACTTGTCAAACGTTCTGTCATGAAACATAAATGGTCTCTACTCTAGCCGCTTGACCGGCGACATTTTGCCGCCCCCGGCATTCTGCCACCCGGGGCGGGCCGCACCCCCCGCCCTCCTACGCTACGCCACTGATTATACACCACCACCAATCCGTCATTAGTTTTTCATCAATCGGTGTAAAAGTGTCTGTAGAAGTAAAAACTTCAAGACATTGAAAAACCTAACCTTACTTAAGGAAAATTGTTAGTTGCGTATGATGCTAAATTCAATTAAAACATCTTACAAACCCCGATTCTTCACAAGTTCTGGCAAATAAGTTTCAATATACTCGCTAGAATTTTTCCTTACTCATGTTACGTCAGGGAAATGTAACCGAATTTGACATGACATCTATTCCTATTTGTGTTCCATTATCAACGAAAGATGTTCGATCCGGGTTCAAAATGCCTAGTGTGTAATGGAAATCGATATGTTTATTTAAAAATGCTTTTTTTTGTTTTAAACTCAAATATGAGTTTTTTTTTTGTCATTAAAAAAAATCATTTTGAAACTTTGGACCAGATCTTAAGCGAAACACCTTGTATGACGTCTAGAGTGATAGTTTGTTCATTTTGTTCTCTGTCCTCCTGTTCGTCAGATGCAAGCTGATTATGGAACACAAAAAAGTAAAATCACGGAACAAAATAAGACGAATCTTACAAGCATGCACGAGCACACATTCAATTTAAGAGCCAAGGGCACTATATCATTAGGCCACTTATTTACATGCTATACGGGACAGCCAGTAAATGGCTGGTCGGTCAATCTGTCCAACGATCCAAAGATGCTTTGCATTAAAACAAAACAAAATATGAAAAAAAAATTAAACAAAAAAACACATCACAAAACCATAGCGAGATAAGTGAGTGGAACTGGGAACCTAAGAGGAAGCTATCCATCTGTAGGTAGGTATATCAAGTTTATATAGTTGTAGTCTTAACGGAGCATGAAATTGAACGTAAACTCATCTCACGTTATCTAAGTATAGGTTTACAAGTTAAATCCATGCTAAGCATTTCGTATACTTTAGTGCATCCGACAAAATTTTGTTTTCATTGCCGCCACCGCCGCCGCCGCCGCCCGCCATTACTGTGCTGTCATAGATTTTAGCTTAGTTTTGGTTTGAGCTGCATCATTTACTGGATTTGACTTGCGAATGGATAATTTAAATACTTTGTCTCAGTCTCAGTTTACGAGTAGATTAAGCAGACACGGAAAAAATTAACCCAAGATGATTGAGAGGAAGAGGGACCATATCAGCTCCCTCAGTATAAGATCGATTGAAATGTAGGCCGAGATGGATTAAGATTAACTATGGCGCTAATAGTCTTGTCAATCAATTAGATACTTAACGACAATATCAAGTCAGGCATATTTAGAAATAGATTTTTAGTGCTAGAGGCAGGTTAGAAATGGTGATCACTGATGGCAGTCTAGCCCTATTGTCTAATTAGCGCTGAAGTGCGCCGTTTTGACACCATGACTTGTTTGAACCTGTGGATGGAATTGTGGACTCTCACGGAGTCGTTCAGACTCCCGGTTGAGTTCAAAAAGAAAGGATGAAGTAGGTTCTGATGTGTCTTATGGTTGTGGTCATCCACTCAACCAGGCTACCACACGCATCTGAAACTATCTATGCACTGGGCCAAACCAGGCAGCTTGTTGAAGCAGGAACTAATCCGATTGAGTGAAAATCCGGCACAATTAAGCCCCGTCAAAACCCTCAGTCCTTTATTTCGTGGTCTAATGAACCAAACGGAGGGCACAGCGCGCACAGTATTAACCGAACTTCGTCCTAGGGGCATTTCGTCACGTTGAGAAACGAGATGAAGTCTGTTATCTTCATCCGTCAAAGTCGTCAAAAAATGCACTTCCAAATGATTTATAATGTTGGACGGAGCATTACATTTGCAGAGGAAATGAATTACTGTTTCCTTTTCATGCTGGTCCCCACAGCTGAATGATTGAATGAATTATGTATTGGATATCCTGGATATCTATTGTGCCCCCATTTAAATATTGATGAGCTTGCTTATCTTATAGTTCTTCCTCCGATTGTATTGCTCTTGGGAATCTTAGTATTTGGGGCACCTTCAGAGAGGATATATCAACCCCTTTCACCTAGTATTGTTCCAGATGGGTGCATGGGTGGGCAACATTTTCCTAGTCCGGTGTTTCCTTATGCATGTTCCAGAATCTACAAGTGAATCCACAAGTGCTTTTTAATCACTTCTGTGGCCATTTGAAGGTAACAAATAAAAATGTAGATCGCTATATCTTATGTACCAAGGGGCATTTATAATTTATATATATCACGAAGGACTACTACTACTACTCTGTCAGAGTAGGCTAGAGTTATTTCCTAGTAACTAACGGGTGATTTTTTTGAGGTTAGGATTTTCATGCATTAGTATTTGACAGATCACGCGGGATTTCAGACATGGTGTCAAAGAGAAAGATGCTCAGTATGCTTTGACATTTCATCATGAATAGACTTACTAACGAGCAACGCTTGCAAATCATTGAATTTTATTACCAACATCAGTGTTCGGTTCGAAATGTGTTTCGCGCTTTACGTCCGATTTATGGTCTACATAATCGACCAAGTGAGCAAACAATTAATGCGATTGTGACCAAGTTTCGCACTCAGTTTACTTTATTGGACATTAAACCAACCACACGAATGCGTACAGTGCGTACAGAAGAGAATATTGCGTCTGTTTCTGAGAGTGTTGCTGAAGACCGTGAAATGTCGATTCGTCGCCGTTCGCAGCAATTGGGTTTGTGTTATTCGACCACATGGAAGATTTTACGCAAAGATCTTGGTGTAAAACCGTATAAAATACAGCTCGTGCAAGAACTGAAGCCGAACGATCTGCCACAACGTCGAATTTTCAGTGAATGGGCCCTAGAAAAGTTGGCAGAAAATCCGCTTTTTTATCGACAAATTTTGTTCAGCGATGAGGCTCATTTCTGGTTGAATGGCTACGTAAATAAGCAAAATTGCCGCATTTGGAGTTAAGAGCAACCAGAAGCCGTTCAAGAACTGCCCATGCATCCCGAAAAATGCACTGTTTGGTGTGGTTTGTACGCTGGTGGAATCATTGGAACGTATTTTTTCAAAGATGCTGTTGGACGCAACGTTACGGTGAATGGCGATCGCTATCGTTCAATGCTAACAAACTTTTTGTTGCCAAAAATGGAAGAACTGAACTTGGTTGACATGTGGTTTCAACAAGATGGCGCTACATGCCACACAGCTCGCGATTCTATGGCCATTTTGAGGGAAAACTTCGGAGAACAATTCATCTCAAGGAATGGACCGGTAAGTTGGCCACCAAGATCATGCGATTTGACGCCTTTAGACTATTTTTTGTGGGGCTACGTCAAGTCTAAAGTCTACACAAATAAGCCAGCAACTATTGCAGCTTTGGAAGACAACATTTCCGAAGAAATTCGGGCTATTCCGGCCGAAATGCTCGAAAAAGTTACCCAAAATTGGACTTTCCGAATGGACCACCTAAGACGCAGCCGCGGTCAACATTTAAATGAAATTATCTTCAAAATGTAAATGTCATGGACCAATCTAACGTTTCAAATAAAGAATCGATGAGATTTTGCAAATTTTATGCGTTTTTTTTTAAAAAAAGTTCTCAAGCTCTTAAAAAATCACCCTTTAGTACATTTTCTATACTTCAAGCTTAGTTCTTCTCTTTTTACTTGCGACTTATAGTTAGTTATGCATTCGTAAAAAAATCGAACTCGAGATTTTGATCAAAGTTGACATTACGACTAAAAAAGTGGGTCTCGCAATTCTGTCTGTCTGTCAATTCGACTACAGCCTAAACGGCTCGACCGATTTTCTTCAAAGTTGGTAGATATCATTTTTAATTTCCCCCCCACACATTTTTTTCTTTTTTTTTTAAGACTGAAAATAACGGTACCTGCCATACGAATTTTTTTTTTTTTCGAAATTTTGTAAATATTATTTTTTCTCAAAAACTGTTCGACAGATTTAAAAAAAAAAAGATACAAAAAAATTTCATTTAGTTAAAGCTAGCTACAAGATGAAAAAAATGTTCCGAAAAATGGTTATTGAGGGTACCCCCCAAAGAACCATTTTTTTGTTCTTGATTTTCTCAAAAACAGAACAACCGATTTTGATAATTCTTTTTTGCTAAAGCTCCCCAAAAATTTAAATAGAACTGTATTCAATGTATTCAACTTTTCAAATTTTTTTTTTGGATTTTTAAAAACAAACTTCAATTTTTTTTTGAAAACTCAATATTCGAAAATCCCATGCTAAATTTTTTTTTAAAAACTTGATAAATAAAAGTTTCTCAATATAATATACAAGATGTGAGGAAAAACTTTTTATTTTACTCAAAAATAAGGGTCCCCACCATACAAATGTTAAAAAATTAAAAAAAATGGTTTTCAAAAATCGTATTTTTCTCGAAAACGACACCTAGAATTTTGATAAAAATTTTTTTCTTTCAATTAATTTTTATGATCTTTAATTTACTTAAAAAAAATTTGAAATTAAGATATTACAGCTTGTACCTACCATAGAACCATTTTTTCGAATTTTGAAATTCTCATTATCTTAATGAAATTTTTTATAGAGATGCTTCCAAAAAGTTTAAAAAACATTGCATTTCAAAACTTAAAAAAAAAGAATATTTTTTTAATTTTTGGAAAAAAGTAATTTTTTCTTGGAAAATTCGATATCTCAAAAACGGCTCAATATTTTTTTTCGAAATTTAATTTACTTTCGTACAGTAATATATATTTTTTTCTTAAAAATGTTTTAAATCTTTTGTAAATAAAAGCTTATTTTTTTCAAAAAAAACACTACAAGAACTTATAATTTTTGTTCTTGCATAAATTCATATTTGCATAGCATTCTGTTTTTATCTCTTACTACTAAAAGAATTAAAAAAATTATTTTATCTTTATGAACATTAACATTCCTTTTTTAAAATTCCTGGTCTATAACATAGGAGCAATTTCGTGCGACCCAGTCGTGCATTTTATTTTTTTAAATAAGTTTTTATATACAAATTTTTTAAATCAGTTTTAGTATGCCAACCTTAAGCTTTTACTATTGTACAAATGAAAATTAAATTAAAAATATTGAGCCGTTTTTGAGATATCGAATTTTCCAAAAAAAAAAACACTTTTTTTTCCAAAACTTCAAAAAATATTTATTTTTGTTACGAATGGCAACACTGCCCTTCGAGTCTCTACCATCTTACCATCAATACATACATATAAATAAACTCTGTATTATACATAAGAATGTAATGTAGATTTAGTCTTGATCGGTCTCTCGACCGTGATAGATATGTTCTTTACTACGAGTAAAACGGAGAAATAAAAGTGGGTTTTTTTATATAATTTTTCCCACAGAAAAATTTCGCACTGTTTTTATTTAATTGTAGTTGGAACATTATGGTCCTTCGAGTCGCGATATTTAAAAAAAAAAAAAAAGAAAAAAATCGGTTCGGGAGAAGGTGTTTTGTGAAATAGTGAAAAATCCACCAATGCAGCAGGAGGCCGCCAACAAACACAAACACAAGGATGATGTGTCACTGTGTGGAGCAAGGATGGACAAATAATGGAGTGACAGTAAGGTTTGGTTGGAAGCAGATTTGCAACACAAGGATGTGTGCAATTCGCTTACACACCAAAAACATTTGACAAATAATTAAATATCTTTCTTGGTGATTTACAATCACTTTTTTCAGCTTAAATTTTTGGTGCTTTACAACCACCGCCATTAGGTAGGTCGTATTTGGTTTTTTTTGCGTTCGTTTGGTGCCTTACAACCACCAACACATTTTTTTTTGCGTCTTATTTGGTGCCTTACAACCACCAAAACACATTTTTTTTTGCGTTCGTTTGGTGCCTTACAACCACCAACACATTTTTTTTTGCGTCTTATTTGGTGCCTTACAACCACCAAAACACATTTTTTTTTTTTTTTTGCGTCTTATTTGGTGCCTTACAACCACCAACACATTTTTTTTGCGTCTTATTTGGTGCCTTACAACCACCAAAACACATTTTTTTTTTTTTTGCGTCTTATTTGGTGCCTTACAACCACCAACACAATTTTGTTTGCGTTTTTCACCTTTTCCAGGATTTAATAAAATTATAGTGACTTACAACCACTATTTTTTAGGAGATAAACACATTTTCGGGTGCCTTACAACCACCTATGTTAAGGATTATATTATATCCAAATGATATTAAACGCCAGGTCGTATTATATCGGATATATCGGATAAAGAAAATGCATGTAGGAACATGCATTGGACAAATTCTGGAAGTATTGTGCTGAATCAAAATTCACACAATCAAGACAAAACTATACACGTAGGAACACGTATAGAACTCTATACATACAATTTAAAAATGTGCGCTGAATATCGCATTTATTAAGCAAACAATAATATGTGCAGGAGCATACAAACATGCGCAACTTATTTAGAGACAAGAATAATCTCTTTCTCTTTTCTCTACACATCAAATACAATATGGAAATTGTCTCGCCAACCCAACCAGCAACCAACCCTATATACTCACTTAAAGTATTTAACTGCACACACCCAAACATCTCTCTGCTTACAGGAGTAAGAAATTGGAATAGAGCAGCCACGCAGATGCCTGCTTCTGCCTTACTGCTTTAGTTTGAAGAACATTTTTAAACAGTGCGGTTGTTCATTCGGAAGATTGACAAAAATTAAAAAATCAGATTAAATAAAAACAAAAAAAGGAAAATAATAACAACAAAAAGGAAAATAAACAAAAAAAAGGAAAATAAACAAATAAAGGAAAATAATAATGAAAAAAGGAATTTCCAAAAAAGGTATTTAAAATATAAAATAAGTGAATAAAGAATACGGTTGACCACATCAAGATTAATTTGTGCGGTTTTTTTATTTGTACTTTTTGTGTGTGCTAGGCAGACGTAGAACGTAGAAGCAGATGTGTTATTTTTTTTGGTGAAATAGGGGTTATTTTTCTCTGCTTGTGCGTTGGTTCTTTTTTTTTGGTCTCGTGCGTGTTATAAAATCGCCAGGATGGCGCGGCGGCGCGACGATAAAAAATTAGTGAGGAAATTGATAAATATAGGAGTATTTAATTTATTTTTGTGAAATAGGAGATTTCTAATAATCCAGTAGGGTTATTCATAATGTTTCTAGGAAGAAAAATAAAAAAAGGTGCATGCACATATATGCATTGAAAGTTTATAAATATTTATTAAATATTCTCTTGAGGACTCGAGAATTTATTATTTCAGGAGAAAAAATAGGAGTTATGGGAAGTATTTAGTCTGGTGATCAGGAGAAATACTCTAGCTAAAATTGGAGGGAGTGTTTCGCGTGAGCACATAGATGCGTAGACCGCAAGCACATTACATATATATAAAAAAGGAATATACATATATATTAACAATTACTCTTGAGGACTCGAGAAATAATTCTAGGAAGAATGGAATGAGCGTTAAGTGCGAGCACAGTAGATGCCTTGACCACAACGCATTATTATTTTGTTATTAAACAATTACCCAGGAGGATCTGTGGATATTTCTAGGAAGAAAGGATGTAGAAAAGGAAAAAATATTTTAGTAAGGGAATTACAAAGTATTATTCTCAAAAGGATTTGGGAATAGTTTTTGATTCTCTCAAAAGGATTTCAGAATTATTAGAATTTTTTATATTTCTCTCAAAAGGATTTGAGAATTATTTATATTGTTCTCAAAAGGATTTGAGAATTATTCGGATTTTTATATTTCTCTCAAAAGGATTTGAGAATTATTCGGATTTTTATATTTCTCTCAAAAGGATTTGAGAATTATTTGGATTTTTATATTGTTCTCAAAAGGATTTGAGAATCATTAGGATTTTTATTATTCTCAAAAGGATTTGGGAATAGTTTTTGATTTCTCTCAAAAGGATTTGAGAATTATTAGCATTTTTATATTGTTCTCAAAAGGATTTGAGAATTATTAGGAAATTATTATTTAGAAATATAAAATTCTCTCAAAAGGATTTGAGAATTATTAGGATTTTTTATATTTCTCTCAAAAGGATTTGAGAATTATTTATGTTGTTCTCAAAAGGATGTGAGAATCATTAGGATTTTTATTATTCTCAAAAGGATTTGGGAATAGTTTTGATTTTCTCAAAAGGATTTGAGAATTATTCGGATTTTTTATATTTCTCTCAAAAGGATTTGAGAATTATTAGGATTTTTATATTATTCTCAAAAGGATTTGGGCATAGTTTTGATTTTCTCAAAAGGATTTGAGAATTATTCGGATTTTTTATATTTCTCTCAAAAGGATTTGAGAATTATTAGGATTTTATATTATTCTCAAAAGGATTTGGGCATAGTTTTTGATTTTATCACAAAAGGATTTGAAAAATATTGGAATTTATTCTGTTCTCAAAGGATTTGTGAATAGTTTTTGATTTTTATCAATAGGATTTGAAAATTAATTGGATTCATTAGGTTCTCAAAAGGATTTGCGAACAAAAACTAATTTTCTTAAAGGGATTTGAGAATGATTTAGATATTTTGAAGGGATTTGAAAAGGATTTTAAATTGTTGATATTTAATTTCAAAAGGATTTGAGAACGTACAAATTTGGGAAATTTACTTGGAAAGAGAAATTATTTTAGGGAGCAAGGAAATAATACGTTCGTTTGGTTCATATAGGACTATCGATCACAACGTTATTGTCTTGATGTGGCATAGGAATGCTAAAAATATATTTTCTAACATTAGTCTACCAAAACACTAAACAAATATTTAATTTTCTCCCAAAAACAAAGCGGTCAAGCCAAAAAAGAAGTTAAGTCAGGAGACACAGGAGAGTCAGGAGACACAGGAGAGTCAGGAGACACAGGAGAGTCAGGAGACACAGGAGAGTCAGGAGACACAGGAGAGTCAGGAGACACGGTATAGTCAGGAGACACAAGAGACACAGGAGCCAGCACAGGATGTGCAAGATAAAGCATTCATGTCGTTTAGGAGAGCGATTACTAGGAGTGCAATTTTCGCCAGGTCACAGGAAGTGAATAAATTATCTCGTGAAGGATTGTTGTTGAGAGCTGATCGCATCCTCCAGTTATGGGATAAGGCGAATGAGCGATACCTGGAGTTATTGGAGAAAATTAACGAGGAAGCGTTAACATGTCTGGAGACAGAAATGGAGGCCATGGAGGTGGAATACTTCGAGGCGGCGGAAGTAATGAGGAAACTGCTCAAACAAGCAGAGAAAGAACAAAAAGTGAGCGAGGCACGTTCTGCAAATGAAGAGGAACTTCTATCAAGAAATTTAAATGTAAGTTTGACAATGCCAACCTTACAACACGATATTAAAAACACTTGAGGGGAGTTTGACGGATCGCTTCTCAAATGGATAGGTTTTAGGGATAGGTTCCGGGCTGCTATCCATGATAATGAGGACATATCGACAGCCTACAAATACTCCTATTTAAAGAAGTCGCTTACTGGAAAAGCATCAAAGGCCCTAGGAGAGAGCCATCTACATCCAGACAGCTATAAGGAGGCATGGGAGAGGCTTATCCAATTATATCAAAAGCCCTACCATATAAGCAAGGAATACCTCAATCAGTTTTATAGATTACCAGTGCTTAAGGATAAGCCAACATCCAACGAATTGCAACGGATGTCTAATGTGACTTATGAAACCATAAGACAACTCAAAGCACTCGGAGTTCCTGTGGAACATTGGGACATGGTGTTTGTAATTGGGTTGCATGACCGTTTGGATCAGGAGACCAAAAAGCAGTGGGAGCTGCAAAGGACGTGCGAGTCACCTAAAGTTGGGGAAATATTAGCATTCCTCGATAAACAAGCAGGAGCTTTGGAGGATACCAGGGTTGGATGGAGAAACCTTCCCTCTACATCAGGAGCAGTCAAGCCTGTCCAGGAGGACATTCGTAGGAGCGAAACAGTGGCAATCCGTACGGACAAGGAAAAGGGTACTACTACCTATACCCGAGGTCCATGCGAAGCATGTGGAAAGGATTCTCACGCATTATATCACTGTCCGGAATTTTGTACACTAAGTTTGCTGGCACGGAAGGATTTCGTTAATCGGAGAAAAATATGTCAAAACTGCCTTAGGAAAGGACACAGGAAGGAGGTATGCTCAGCAATTAAATGCAGAGATCCAAAATGCCGGGAGGACCCGGCCCATAACAGCATGCTCTGTCCAGTCAAACAGGGTTTGAAAAATATACTGACTTTGCGCGCAGAGAGCTGCAGGAGGGACAACCAGCTAGGCAAAAAGAAAGCCTGACTGGAGGAGAATCCAGCCAAAAGAAGGAGGCTGGAAAATAATAAAACTACCGTAAATATAGGTAGGCAACTTAGTCTTATGCCGACTGTCATGGTAAGCTTAGAGAATGAAGGGATTAGGTTAGGGCCGATAAGAGGTTTCCTGGATACAGGCTCACAGCCAAATGTAATTAGTTATAAATTAGTACAGGAGTACAAGCTTTCAGCATTGACCACTTGCAGGAAGGCAGTGGGTATCAATGGTGTACCTTTTAAAATTTCTAATAAAGTAAAAATTAAGATATTTCCATGGTTTGATTCTGAAGCACAGGAGTGCATGGAGGAAATTTTTTGGGTTTTACCAAAAGAAAGTAATTGGGAACCAATAATTCCAACCGTTGTTCTGAATCCCAAGTTGATTCACAAACCAACAGATATACCCTGGGCGGACCCAGAATATTGGAGACCAAATCCAATTCACTTAATTTTTGGTGTTGGCTTTTTCGCAAAAGTAGTCACATCAGTTATACAAAGAAATTTAAGCGGGATCACATTAATGGAAACTCAGGTAGGGATTATAATATTTGGAACACAAACTGAAAATATGGACGAGTTGACAGGACAGTCAATTTCGTGCATTCAATACAATAAAGAGGATCAGTTAGATAAATTATTAGAGCGACTTTGGCAACAAGACCAAGTCAGTTCATGCTCTAGGTATACGGAGGAGGAAATGTTAGTGGAAAAACATTTTATGGAAACATATAATCGGGATGAATCAGGAAGATTCATAGTAAAAATTCCGTTAAAAAAGGAGATTAAAGAGCTAGGAAGTTCAAGGGAAATTGCTTTAAGACGTTTTTTATATTTAGAAAAGCGTTTTACAAAAAATCAGGAGATTAGGAAAATTTATGTGGAGAAAATGAGAGATGAGATACAATTAGGTCATCTCGTTTTAGCCACGGAAAGGCCAAGGATAGGAGAAATGGTGTACTACATACCACATCATTGCATTCCGAAGGATAATCGGATCGTTTTCGACGCAAGTTGCAAAACAGACAAAGGATTGTCACTTAATGACATTCAGATGTTAGGACAAAAATTGCAAAAGGATTTGCACGAAACTATCATGCGTTTTCGGAGACATAAAATAGCAATATATGCAGATATTAGGAAAATGTTCAATCAAGTGAAGCTTGATAAAGAACAGTGGAATGTACAAAGGATATTTTGGAGGGAGGACCCTAACCAAAGATTGCAGGAGTATTGGCTAACTGTAATAACATTTGGATTGACGGCATCACCATTTGTAGCAGTTCGGTCAGTTATTGAAGCTGCCAGGAAGGCAAAAGGAGAATTACCATTCGCTGCCAAGGCGATAGAAGAGGACTTCTACATGGATGATTGTGTGACAGGATCTCACACCGAAAAATCTGTTATCAAATTAGCAAAAGAAATTGATATCATTTTAAAAGGAGCTTATTTCGAATTACGAAAGTGGAAATCAAACAGCCAGGCGGTTGTAAGAGCTATGGATTCGGAATCTGAAAAAACTTTGTTATTTTCGGAGGGGGAAGGTACAACCATTTTAGGACTTAAATGGTTGATAGAGGAAGACAAATTCACTTTTATGGTAAGGAACCCTAAATTTGATGGAGTCATAACTAAAAGGAAAATAGTAAGCCATGTGGCACAACTATACGATCCAAATGGATTTATATCTCCAGTTACAATAATTGGTAAGATTTTAATTCAGGAATTATGGAAATTAAAGATCGATTGGGATGAAAGACCACGGATTGACTTGGAGAATAGGTGGATCGAATTTTGGAACTCGATTATTTATTTGGAACATTTCCAAATAGACAGGTGGATAGGGACAGGTAAAAATCCAAATATACAAATTCATGGGTTCTCAGATAGCAGCGAGTCCGCATTAGGAGCGGTGGTATATATTAGAGTAGAACATGATAATGGTATGGTAACAAGTAAACTACTGACATCAAAAACCCGAGTAGCACCATTGAAGATGGTTACCATTCCGCGTTTAGAATTATCAGCAGCAGAGTTACTTTCAAGAATGGTAAAGATGGTTAGGGAATCAATGGAATGGCCAACAGCAGAATATGTGCTTTGGATTGATTCTAGTCCGGCATATTATTGGATACAAAAGGAAACATGGGATTTAAGAACATATGTTGCAAACAGAGTTGCATCGATACAATCAAATACAGATGTTAGATGCTGGCGTCATATAGATGGCAAGGAGAATCCAGCTGATTTACTGACAAGAGGAATGTTACCTAAAGACTTAGTGAATAACAAGCTATGGATTTATGGTCCTAGTTGGATAACTACGGAGCAAACAAGTTGGCCAAGGAGTAAAATAATGGAGGGAATAAACCAAGAGGTAAATAATGAAATGAAAATATATTCTATTTCATATTTTAAGGAGATTATACACATAAGGCTTAGAGGAACTAAGTCATGCGTGTCGTTATTGGAATATACAAATAAACTGGAACGAATAATTAATATTATTAGCTATGCCAGGAGGTTTATAGAAAATTGGATAAACTGGAGAAAAGAACTCAAAGGAAAAACTAAAGATATAAAACGTAGATCAAAAAGAAGGAAAGTGCATCAGGAAGTTGCACTTCCTACTTTGGAAGAAAAAGCTTTAGCTATGGAATATCTGATAAGGAAAAATCAGCAGGAATATTATAACAAGGAGATTACAGCATTGCATGCTGGGAAGCATTTACCGGACAGGAGTCCAATAGAAGGATTAAAACCGATCAAGGATGATCACGGATTGCTGAGGGTTGGTGGCAGACTAGGAAGGTCGGAAATCGATTATGAAATGAAACATCCAGTGATTATTGCTAACGGTTCAAGGATGGCCGAATTGGTAATGATTTATGCTCATCAGGAGACGAAGCATGGAGGCATCCAAGTAATGATGCAATTTATAAGACAAATATATTGGATACCAAAATTACGGAATGGATTACGGAGTATCATACACAAATGTGTAATGTGCGTTCGTTTAAATGCTCGAATGGAGGGGCAATTGATGGCGGAATTACCATCAGAAAGAGTTCAGGTTGGGAAACCATTTTTAGCTACAGGAGTAGATTACGCTGGCCCTTTTGAATTGAAAGTGGCAGGCGGAATAGGAAGGAAAAATAGGAGAAAATGTTGGGTGGCAATATTTGTATGTCTTAGAACCAGGGCGGTTCATATTGAGATAGTTTCAGATTTGTCGTCAATGGCCTTCATTGCTTCTTTTGAACGGTTCATTGCTAGGAGAGGGAGATGTGAAAGGATGTTTAGCGACAACGGAACAGCTTTCGTTGGCGCTTCTAAGGAATTAATCAAAGCTTTAAAAGTATTTTCAGATAAAGATATGCGGGAGCATCTTCATCAAAAGGGTACTAACTGGCATTTCATGACACCAGCAGCACCTCACCAAGGAGGAATATATGAGGCTGCGGTGAAATCCATGAAGTTTCATTTAAGACGGATTGTTGGGCAAAGGACATTGCCATATGAGGAGTTTGGAACTTTACTCACACAGATTGAAGCCATTCTCAATTCGAGACCCCTTCACCCTTTGAGTGACGATCCTATGGATATCCAGGCGTTGACGCCGGGACATTTTCTGGTAGGTGAACCATTAATTTTACCTCTTCCTTTCAGATTAGATGAAAGAAAAGACCTAGCGGGAGCTAAACAATGGAAAGAGAGACAGCAAATGATCAAACATTTCTGGTCTCGCTGGCAGTCAGAATATTTGACAACTCTGCAGGAGCGGAAAAAATGGAGAAAGGAGAAGGAGAATTTGAAAGTTGGGCAATTGGTGGTTCTCAGGAGTGAAAACTTTCCACCAGCCAGCTGGGCGTTGGGCAGAATCTGTGAACTACTCCACAGTCCAGATGGCCTCGTCCGAAACGTCATCGTCCAAACAGCTACCAATCAGTTGAAGCGACCGGTGCAAAAGTTATGCATCCTTCCAATCAGTCAGGAGACAGAGGAGTAAAAACGATGTTTTTAGCCGGGACTGTTACGAATGGCAACACTGCCCTTCGAGTCTCTACCATCTTACCATCAATACATACATATAAATAAACTCTGTATTATACATAAGAATGTAATGTAGATTTAGTCTTGATCGGTCTCTCGACCGTGATAGATATGTTCTTTACTACGAGTAAAACGGAGAAATAAAAGTGGGTTTTTTTATATAATTTTTCCCACAGAAAAATTTCGCACTGTTTTTATTTAATTGTAGTTGGAACAATTTTTTTAAGTTTGGAAATGCAATGCTTTTTTAAACTTTTTAAAAGTATCTCTAGAAAAAAATTTCATTAAAATCCATTATGTCGATAGTGAGAAATTTAAAAGTAGAGGTATGGTAGGTACAAGCTGTAATATTTTAATTTCAATTTTTTTTTATTAAATTAAAGATCATAAAAATTAATTAATTAATTCTAGGCGCCGCCGCCGTTTTCGAGAAAAATACGATTTTTGAAAACAATTTTTTAACATTTGTTGATGGGTACCTTTATTTTTAGGTATTTTTCTCACATCTTGTAGATTATATTGAGAAACTTTTATTTATCAAGTTTAAAAAAAATCTGGAAAGTGTTTTCGAAATATTGAGTTTTGAAAAAAAAATTTGAAACTTTTCTTAGAATTAAAAGAAAATAATTTTTGAAAATTTCAATACACAAATCTGTTCAAATTGCTGGGGAGCTTTAGCATAAAAAAATTTATCAGAATCGGTGGTACTGTTTTTGAGAAAATCTAAACCAAAAGAATGGTTCTACGGGGGGTACCCTGAATAACCATTTTTCCAATTTTTTTTTTCAACCATTGTCTAGCTTTAACTAAATGAAATTTTTTTGTAGTTTTATTTTTTAAATCTGGCGAACAGTTTTTGAGAAAAAAAAAATTATAAAATTTCGAAAAAATTCGTATGACAGGTACCGTTAATTTTGGTCTTAAAAAAAGAAAAAAACGTGTGGGGGAAAAATTTACAGTGATATCCATCAAGTTTAAAGAAAATTGGCCGAGCCGTTTAGGCTGCAGTCGAACAGACAGACAGACAGAATTGCGAGACCGACTTTTTTAGTCTTCGCTATCATCGTAATGTCAACTTTGATCAAAATCTCGAGTTCGACTTTTTTTCAGTAAATATGTGCATAGTATATTTGACATAAACGTCTCTAATTAAAAAATATTTTCAGATAGGCCACGTTATTTGAATTTTAAGAGTGCAATTTACTTTCACCTCCCCGAACGTTTTGCATCAAATTGCATTGGACGTGACTTTTTTTAAGTTATATAAACGTCTCTGTTCTGAGTACATAGCATTTTTCCTCCATGTAGCAAAATCTAATTAAACCGGATTTTTCTCAACTACACTGGTAGACAAACTCTTTTTTTTTTAAATAGTTTTAATAGGAATTGTGTTTTCTACCAGGATCTATTTCAATTATTGAAAAATAGCCATTATTGTGGGGGGATGGAGAGTTATTATGTTTTTCAAATGGTATCAGTGCAGTCTAAGAAAAAAAGACAATATACATAGATACACAAATTCAAAAAAAAAAAAAAAAAAAAAATTAAGAATAAATTCATCGTTCTATTCCATCCACCTACAAACTTATTGAATATTCAATCAAGCTTCGTGTACAAACAAGAGTCCAGACACGAGTTCATAAGGCATACAAATTTCAAACGCTAAAAGTTAAATCGACCCATAAATCAGCAGCACCTATATTTTATTACATAACAGACACCTTGAATCTATTTGATTGAGAAGTATCAGAGGCGGACATCCAAACACGTCTAGACTCTAGACATGCTATATATGTATCTTAAACCTTAAATCAGTTCCAGGGCTTGGTGTATGAAAATATGTAATGAAATATGTATTTTTCTTAGAAATGCTGATGCTAACATTAAAAGAACATTATTTTAAATCGTAAAATATATACACTATAAAAAAATTTAATGAATCGAAACATTCGTAGATAGACTTTAACGTTTTTATAACGATACCTACCCTTTTATTTTGTTGGAAACAAAAACTCATATTTTATGTGAAGGTTAGGGGTCGTGAAACCAAAATAAAAGGAAGAAAAAAGAAATAGCTATGTGTGTTCATGGTAGATATGCAATGTGATGCTTTTTTTGCAAATAAATGTATGATATTATTTCTGCGATGGTATTACTGTTTTATGTAAACCCAAAAACCCTTCTCTAATGCGAAATAAAAACAACAGAAAAGATTCATTTCTGTAGTGAAGCAACATCTAGATACTTCTACATATAGCATGCAAATATAAAAATAGCTTGTCTAAGAGGAAGAAAAACAATGAACCATTCAACGGTATTAAATCTTCCAAGATAAACCCTTGAGGTCTGTGACTGTTTTATGATCTACATAAAATCTTAAATATGTAGAATGCGCTGTAAAATTTGAATCATCGGGTTGGTTTTCAAATTATGCATTTGGCTACAATCTACATTTCTCAGTATTAAATACACTGACATCAGTAAATTAAATAACAACACAATTTAAATTTTAAATTCCATAAGTCTGGGTTTTGGCGAATAAATTCAAATTGAAAATGATTCTGCTTGAACGGGGGAAGTATTGACTGAAATAAGTTATCAAATGCAAATTTTACTTTAAATTTAATCCGATACGTCTTAGTCTATTATGAGAAGTTTGGCATATATTAGTATTGATTTCGTGAAAAAGGTTGAGGTTGTAGGTGTAAAGTGTAATCGAACATAACATTACGATGAGGAAGAAGTCAAAAGGAGTTGTTTTCGTCAAACAGACTGACGTCTTTTGGACTACGTCTCTGCTGCTTCCATCTTCATTTCGAGCTTAAATAATTGAGTAACTCCCTTTATATGCTATTGAATAAATTTGAAAATAAAGGAAAGAAAGGAACAATTGCGTTTAATATTTTTTTATCGGAGCCAATTAGGGTTTTACCTTGGCGAATTTAGATTTGATCTGAAATTTGATTTTTTTTCGAGGCTAATGCAGCACGATTTTTGATTGATTTTTTTTTTTGCCATGATTTGATTGTATATTCGGATATGTGGAATAATGAAAACAACTACGACTGTCCATTGTTCATATATACAGTGTGTTCCCAAATTCGTCAATGACATTTTTGGATATGATTCTTGGATATACATATCGTTCTACAGTAAGAGTCTATCTGCAATTTTGACATAATTTTTCTGGGATTTAAAAAAAGCCTTATTTAGTCTACCTAATGAAAATTGCTCTGTTAATACGAGTTGTAGAAACTTCATCTTAATAATTATATTTTTAGAAGATTTATACAAGCCTTTATAACTGCGTTTTATTAGAGTTGATATAGGGTTTTTCAATAAAGGCGAGAAGATGTTGAAGTATCAACAAATTTTACACAAATTTATCACACTTCGGTTTAAAATTCTTTCTTGGCCTTAAAACATAAGTGCATTTTGTAATCCGCTACTGTAAGAGCATTTTTGTTGTAGATTTTGAATGTTGAGTATCTGGATTTTGAATATAAAATAACGGGATAAGACTTCTCCAGAAATTATTTTCTAAAAAAATTCAAATGTAAGTCAAATGGTGCACAAGTTGCACTCAGGTGAGGACAATTTAAATAGCACATATTGTTTCCGTTGCAAATTTAATACATTTTAACAAATATTTTAACTTTTAAAAGCTTAGTGAAAAAGTTATGAGTTTTGATAATGTTCTTAGTTGGGTTGCTTCAATTTTAAATGCTGAAATGTAGTATGAGAAGTGGTAAACAATCAGCACCGAACTTGAGGCTAGGGGTTTTTGATTTTATGAAAAAAGGTCACACGAAATCTGAACTAGAGCGGAAATAAAAATTTTCAAGGAAGAATAAGAATGTTATAAATGCTCTTCACCATTGCGAAGAAGAAGGAAGTGGTCAAAACAAAATTCGTATGAGTATAAGACCAGTAAAACCACCCCTTGAACTAATTTTGACATCGTCTGCCTGAGCTAGGTCCCAAAAATTGAACATGCAAATGAACAAGATCTTGGTGTCAATGTGTCTGTAAGTACGATTAGAAACTGTCTCAGTGAAAAAAGCCGTTGGGACGATTTGCTAGAAAGAAAGCAGACGTCTTTAAGAGCAATCTCTCATGTCGGATTCAGTTTACGAAGGCGCATATTTCAAAAGTTCAAAATTGGTGGAGAAATATCTTACGGAGCGATGAGTGTAAATTTAATCCTTTGGGCAGATGGTAAAAACTACTTCCGACGAGGAATCCACCAGGAATATGACCAGAATATACACAATAAAGTCTGTTAAGCATGGTAGCATTCTTGTTTAGGGATATTTTTATTGGCATGGTATAGGACCACTTCATCAGATAGAGGGTATTAAGGACCATTTATAATACCAGGAAATCCTACGGGATACAATTCTACCGTATTCTGAGGAGGAAATGCCCTTGACGTGTAAATTTTAACATGATAACGATCCTAACCATATGGCTAAGTCTGTGAAGCAATAGCTATTCATCGAAAAAAACGCTGTTAAGAAATAAGCCACCTTAGTCACTAGATCGTAATTCTATTGAGTACTTGTGGAATGTTGTGGACGAAGCGATAAATTGATCTGATGCTTCAAATTTCGACAAATTTTGACAGAAAGTCCAACAAGCCTGGTACTCAGTACCTGTTGAACGATTCCGGAGTCTTCCTTCGTCTATAAAACGCCGGTATTCTGTTATGATTAAAAATAAACGTTACTCGGTCAAATACCCGATATTTTTTGCAAATAATGATAAAATATAGTTATTTAATATGTTTTTTATTTGTTATTTACGAAATGTGCTATTTATTTTGTCCTAGTATACTTAAATTGTATAAATCAGTTTGTTGTAGTTTTTTTTATGAGTTCAATATACTTCATTTTATTTTTAAATCAGAGATCTGTATAATATTTGGTCTTACTTCCTCATAAGCCAAACAGCTCTTTTAAGTTTAAGAAAGTGGGGAAAACTTGCATCATAGAAATTTAAGACTACATGTGCTATTTATTTTGTCGCCACTGTATGTACTATAGGGCAAGTTCTGCATTTGAAAAAAAAAAATCGAACTCGAGATTTTGATCAAAGTTGACATTACGATGATAGCGAAGACTAAAAAAGTGGGTCCGGCAATTCCGTCTGTCTGTATGTCTGTACCTCGAACTACAGCCTAAATTACTGGAGGTCTTTTCTTCAAACTCCCTAGAGGAGAAATTGAAATTTTTTTTAGCTCTAAAACAAACGGTACCCCCATGCACCCATAATGCATAATCTTACATAATCGATAACAGCTCTAACGATTTTGATAAAAAAAATTAAGTGTCATATTATGGACATAGACTATATTTTGGTGAACAAAAAAAATTGGGGGGAAATGTTATTAGGGGTACCTGTCATAGAACCGTTTTTTTGATTTTTGAATTTCTCACCAACAGCTATAACGATTTTAACCAAAATTTTTACGCAGAAGCTGCTTTACATCTGAAAAAATATAAACTAAAATTTTGTTCCTAAAAATAGTTTTTGGATTTTAAAAAAAATATTACAATTTTTTTTTTGAAAATTCAATATCTTGAAAACCGATACACGATTAAATTTTTAAATTACATTTTGAAATGTATTTTATTAAATACTAACAATTTGTATATTAATTTTTTTTTTATAAAAAAATTAAGGAAAATTTAGTACACAAAAAACATGTTTCAGTGTGTCTGTATGTCTGTACCTCTCACTACAGCCTAAACCACTGGACCTATTTTTTTCAACCTCGGTAGTTAAGGGTCTTCGGTGGAGAAATTGGGAAATTGAAATTTTTTCTTAGCTCCAAAACTAACGGTACCCTCCATACATCCGTAGTGCAAGATCTTATTTTTTTTTTTTATAATTCACTCGCGCTCAAGGGTATGTTACGAGACCCTTATAATGTTTTAAACACAGCACGGGCGAGGGGGAAATCAGGAGGGGGAGAGAAAGGAGGTGTCGATGAACATTGGTTTTGAATGTTTGCAAATTGAAATGGCAGGGGAAAACTGTGCCGGGTAAGTTATTCCATAATCGCGACTAAAAAACGAATCTCTATATTTGAATTAATGGGCATTCCTAGCGAAGCGGGGATCACAGGTGAATTGATAAAGGGGAGGAATGCAACTGACTACTTTGAGTGAGCATTACTTGTGAAAGAAGCTATAGATAGATAGATAGATAGATAGATAGATAGATAAAGTCTTTATTTTTCAATCATTCAAAAGTACAATAGTTTAGATTCAAAAAGATTTACAAAGCATGGCTTGATAAGCCGTCTGCCGGAAGAACTCAAATAAAAAAGAATAAAAAAGTAGTAATACAATAATGAGAGAAAATAATTTAAACAAATAATTTAAAATATATGCGTATACAACAAATATAAAATTTATAATGAACATTATGTATTTAATATTGCAACTTTTAGTTTAGACAAAACAAAATAGAAAATACTTCAACCGTCTTATTATTCTTTATTAGAAGCAAAAAAGATATTTATGTATGTATACATGAAAGTTTAAGTTTGAATTCAAAAAAAAAAAAATTAGAAAGATTTATTATTCAAAATTCAATATCATAATAATGTGACTTTTAGTTTAGTCAAAACAAAAAAAAAATTAAGAAAAGTACAAGCTTTTAGTTTAGCTAAAACAAAAAATAGTCGAGATACATCTCTTAAGGCTGTTATAAATAAATAAAAAAAGAAGAAAGAAGGACTGCATGTATAAGATATTTATTTTAGGTAAAGGCTTTTAGTTTAGCTAAAACAAAAAAAAAAAAAAAAAAACAAAAAAGAGCAATTATAATTATATCTCAAAACATATTCATATATTCATTTCGAAAGTTTCTTGCGTGTGAAACATAGCGTATAAGAGGCTTCCAACCAAGGTCTCCATTTAAAACCCTGACACATTCCGCTAGCGAAAGAAAACTAGAACTAAAATAAAGTCTTCGGATTTCCTGCAGAACTGGACAAAGTGCTAGGAAATGAAAAACATCTTCGTTCTGATTTAGGTTGCAGAGGGAGCACACAGGGTTTAAATCTGTTCTATGAGGCCTAAAATTCAGATCAAGCATTTCGGTTCTAGTCTTGAAAATTAAACTCATTTCGAGAACAGTAAACTCTTTTCTAAAATAATTGTTTTCTCCCAGTTTTAGATTAAGCTGCCTGTATGTACTCCTTGATGCTGATTCTGTTCCTCGCAAAACACACAACTGAAACATCGTATCATCTATTACAGATATACATTCATATAATGAATTTTTTAAATCTTCTAGATTATCCACTGTCAGTGATATTGTAAAATTATGTGTTATAGCAAGGTCATACCAGTTTTTGATTGGACTGTAACCGCATCTAAAACAAATCATGAGAATCCGTTTCTGCAGGTTTCGATCTGATCGCTTTAATACCTTAACAATATAATCCGCATTTGCCTTTAGATTTCTCAGAAATATTTGGGGTAAGCCTGACTCCAGGTGAATCGCGTAATTAGGGGTGTTGGAAGGTAACCTAAAAATTCGCTTGAAGAAATACCTTTGCAGGTTTTCTATTTCTTCTAACTGTTCGTACCCGTACACTTCATTTCCATAGCAAAGACAACTATTCACTGTAGCATTATAGACTTGGAATTTCGAAGCTGGATCCACGAAATTGTTGGCAAAGAACTGAGACCATATTGTATTTATTGCAATTTTCGCAGCATTTGTTTTTGCTTTAATATGTGCGTGAATATTCAAGTTGTATGTCATTATATATCCAAGATACTTAAATTCGTCTACCACTTCAATAATCTCACCATCTAGGGTCCAGTTCCGTGCATACCCAATAGATCTGTTTCTAGACCTGAAAACCATTATTTTCGATTTGGTAGTATTGATCTTAAGATCCCACAAGCTACAGAACTGTTTTAGCTTGTTAATCTGAAGCTGTAGGGTAAGCGGGCTATCTGACAGAATCACTAAATCATCTGCATAGAGCAAAACTTTAACAGAAACATCTCCAAAGTGGATTCCTCCAGGTATATGGTTTTCAACGTCATTAATAAATAAAGCAAAAATAAGTGGACTTAAAACACATCCTTGAGGGACACCTGTATCACATCTAAATTGCCTTGACTTTTTGGAGCCGTTTTGTACAGATGCAGTCATATTTTCTAGTATTTTTCCGTAGATTCGTATAAATTTTGTTGACAAACCAATTAGTGAGAGTTTATAAAGCAAGGAGCTTCTATTGATCGTGTCGAAAGCCGCTTTCAAGTCAACGAAGAAGGTGTATAAACACTTCTTTTTGTCAATAAAACGTCTAGCGCAAGTGCTAAGTACGAAAATTTGATCAATAGTGGACAGGTTGGCTCGAAAACCAGCTTGGAAACAGCTAATGATATTATTTTGTTCGACCCAGTTTAGTAGTCTTGCATAGAGTATATGTGTGAAAACTTTTCTTAAAGAGTTTAATACTGCAATAGCCCTATAGTTTTCAGGAAGTTCGCGGTTACCTTTTTTAAAAATTGCTGAAATTCTGGACAGCTGAAAATTTTCGGGAATTACCTCTTCACTGAAAATTCTATTTAAAAAATCTAAGATGTACTCTAAAAACTCTGTGGTTGCATATGTTTATAAAACTCTACTGGGATTCCATCAGAGCCCGAAGCTTTATTATTTTTCATTTTTCTTAGTGCAGTCGTAAGTTCCATCATTGTGAATGTGGAGTCCAAATCGGGAATTGTAACATTTGGAAACGCAAAACTTATACTCTTGGAGTTAGGGTCTGCCAAAAGGAGGGTTTCAAAATAAGTCGCGAGTAAATTTTCATCAATTGTAAACGACATCCTGCTACTTTGTCCACCTAAAAAGTGCACGGTTTTCCAAAAAGATTTTGAATCCCTACATTCCAAGAGTTTGGAAGCCGACCTTTTAATGTATAATTCCTTTTTGAGGTTACATAATCTTTTATATTCCTGATTTGACTGCAGGTAAAGTGATTTAAAAAATGAATTATTTGTTTTTCGGAAAAGTTTTAAGAGGGCGAACGATTTTTTCCTACTTCTTTTGCATTCTTCGTCGTACCACTTAGAGTGAAAAGTAACTACATGGTTATGTGTACTAGTGTCCGCAGACTGTCTTACCGCTGAAAAAACTGAATTAGTAACAACTTCTATAGCCTCAGATGTTACATCAGGCATGTTAATTAGGTGTTGGTTAAGTTTTATTTTGTATGTATTAGCTTTCCTATCGTTCCATTTCAATTTAGTATTGTTATCGGTCGATTGGACATTCACAAAACGATTCTCGAATTTACAAGAAACAACGATTGGGAGGTGCGACGAGTAATTGGCTGTGTAAGTCTCAAAATCTTCAATTATACTTAACCATTCACCTTTTATAAGACAGTAGTCTATCACAGAGCAACCCTGAGCAGAGACGAAAGTATAGTTTCCGTTCGAGTCACTATGAGAAGTTCCATTTAAAACAAAAAATCCAAAATCTTCTATTAATTCTAATAACGACTTTCCGTTTTGATTCAGACAATTGTCTAATGATTTTCTTTCGTAGGAAAAGCGAGAATTATTCAGGAAGACCGAGTTCTGAAAGTCACTTATACGACCATTTAAATCCCCGATAATCATCATGTTTTGATGGTTGTGAGTTAACAAAAAATTATAAAGCTCATTATATTTTACACACCAATTATTATAATTTAAATAAATAGGAAGAATTTCAAAATGCTTTCTGTCATAAGTGATGTCTATAATTATATTGTTCTCACTATTTTTAAACTTAATATTGTTATTGATACTTGTATTTTTTATACCACACATTATACCGCCACTAGCTCTACCAAGTCTATTGTTTCTAATAGCTGGTATACATTTTACATTGAAGTTCTTAAAATATTTCAGATACTGCAGTTCCTTTCCTTCTTCTATAAAAGTTTCTAAAAGAATAAAAATATCATAATTCGCAATAAGGTAAAAAAATTCAGGCATTATTAATTTGTTTTTTAAACCTGTTATGTTGTAACAAAAAATTTTTAATTTAAAGTAGTGGTTAAAAAAGTTAGTAGTTTGGCAGACGGCAACACTATCCTATCTGTAGCTAGGTCCTGCACCACCGACTTCATAAACGTGCTGAACAACAGGTGTCTCTGTTGTTGTATAGTTTCTATGTTGACGGCTCCGGTTGACGTTTATGTTGTTTAAGTCATTTATGTCGAAGAAACACGCTGCATCATCACCGAAATTGGTTTTGATATATTCCAGTTCTTTATTTGTTTTTATCTTTAGACCTCGGAAAGTGTCGTATGTAAAAGTAATATTGTCTATTTGCAACTTTGCTCCTTTTACGAAGATTTTTATATTCGGATTCCTCGAAGCTAGTTTGCTCTTTATCTCAAATAGACGTCTTCTTTTATTGCGATAAATTAAAGATTGTTCTCGATGAATAAAGACACCTGTGTTTTTCAGTTTGGAAGCGGCTCCAATGATCTTGTTGACAGTGTCGGCGTTGTCAAAATTAAGAACCATTGTTGTTTTTTTTGTTTGCCGGTTACTGAATTCCTGTGATTTGCTTAGTGATAATTCCGCATTTTCATTGAGATTAAGAAGGCCTAGACAAGTTTGTGTTGCAAAATTAAGCTTGTTTTCCATCTTGTCTGAAGGAAAATGCATGACGACTGTGTTTTCATTTGTTTTTTGTGTCACAATTTCGAGTTGTTTCTCCAGGGTCTCGCAGTAGTTCTCAAGGACGGAAAGTCGTTCTGCCAAGTGAGTATTTTGTATGCGAAGTAGCTGTATATCCTTCGAAACAGCGGAGACGTCATCTTTCGTTGCAATATTTTTAAGATGTTCGCTCAAACATTGGTCCACAATAGATTTAAAGCTTTCAGGATTTAAAGAAGTAAAATCCATTTTTGATTGACTTAGAGTTTTTTTACTTTTTGGTGTGCTTATCGGAGATATTTCCGTTGATTTTCTCTTGGGTTGCATATAGCGGTCCACAAAAAAAATATCGGTCTTCTTGATGGGATTTTAAAACTTAAATTAATCCTACCTTACTTCGACTGGCGGCTGTTTTTTAACACTTTCAAGTTAGAATTTAAGTTTAAAAATACAGCACTATGAATTTGACTTTTTTTTTTTTTAACTTTAAATATATATTTATTAAGAAATAAACTAGAGCACTTGTTAACTACGTTTATAACGCACTTTTCTCTCTCTCTCGATCAAGCTATAAAACAGGAAAATACATGAGACATTGCGACGGTGTTCAAGAGATGGAAATGAATCCATGATAGCTCTGTTTCCAATCAGTTTTAACGCTCTGTTCTGAATTCTATCCAATGAATGGAGAGAAGATTGAGCAGCGCCTGCCCAAAGGTATGAGTTATAGTCGAGTCTTGAAAACATTTTTGATAAATTAGGTGTGATATTATGGACATAGACTACATTTTGGTCAAAAAAAAAATTGGGGCAAAATGTTATTAACGGTACCTGTCATAGAACCGGTTTTCTGATTTTCGACTTTCTCATTAACGGCTCTAACGATCTTAACCAAAAATTTTCAGCAGGAGCTCCCTTAAGTTTAAAATAATATTGTATATAAAAATATTCGAAAAAATGTTTGTTGGATTTTATCTTCAAAACCTATGAACGCTTATTTTTTGAAATTATTTCCTTAAATCAATATTATTAAACACTTAAAATTCGCATCCCACATTTTTTCTTGAACAATTTTAAAGAAATTTCTTATATAAAAAAATTTATTTAATAATAAAACGATTTTTTAAAGTTTGTTTGCATAAATTCATACTTTTCCAGAAATCAGACAGCAATTTTATTCATTTGAACATTATTATCTCATTAAATCCATGTTTTATATTTATAAAATGTATCTTAAATTCCAAAGTACTTTTACATAAGAGCAAGTTCGTGCGATCCAGTCGTGCATATTATTTAAATTAACTTCTTATTTTTATTTTAACTATCTTAAAGCTCGACGAAAAATTATCCTACTTATCATTATCGTAAAACTAATGTTAATGGCCCAAATCGGTTAATCTCAGTTAAACCAGTTAAACAGTATAATGATTGATTACTAATGCCTTTCGGCCAAATACCTTAATTAAAATATCGGTTTATTTATTTTTTTGCAAGAAATTACCTAAAACTATATTAAAGCTAACTAAAACTATTTAAAGTTACTTAAAACTACTTAAAAAACTAGAACATCCACACGGCTGTGTGTTTTAGTAGTTTTATATTTTTTTGTTGTTTGTGCCAACCTGACTGTCCTTACTTCACACCACAACATATTATACCTTTATGTAAGTCGGCCACGATACGAAATCGAGTCGACTTTAACTGTCGAGTAAATCGGGATTGAGCCACCAAAATTGGATCTCTTGCTACTTCTATCTCTTCGGTCCCGATCGGCCACAGTCCTATTGAACCGAATCAGCTCAGATAAGTGGAACCGCCTCTCTAACCGACTGTCTAAATAAAGGAATGCCTTTGTTGGAATATAGCCACTTGAACGCACACTCTCGAAATATTCATTGTGGGGTAGTAAGCCACAAATATTAAACTATTAGCTGAGGCCATCGCTCTTGCAATGTAACCCCGAATCAGCTTAAGTAGGAAATTTTAATAATATTTGTACTCCGACTCTGGTGTTCTGTGTAATTCAAGGCAGCGAGGTAAGCACCCGAATCTTTTCCATTTGAGATGGGCAACGTTGAACCATACCGGGCGCCCATAGGCAATCATCTTCCTGATGAGAGCCATGAAACAAATCAACTTTAGCCTGCTGTCAAGCCGCCTGCTATAAAACAACCGTTTCGTCCAAAAGCTTCTGTAGCCCCGGTCTATCGAAACACAAATAGTGATCCCACCAAATACCAAGGTGCTTTGCTACATTTTTACTCGCCGATAGATGTCCATTTATGGCCCCTCGATTACCAGCTTGCGCCAGTTCTTTCTCGTATTCCTTGGGACCCCAGCCAAAGCAATCCTAAACTAAATAGCTTCTAATTTCTGACTTGATTTTCAACTTCCAGTCATCACAATATTGATGAACCTTGTCGAAGTCACGTTGCAAGAGATTTCTTATGACCTCAACTTTTGAAGCCGTTCTGTGCGCAATAAGATCGTCGGCATACGCATTTGCCTGAGTTGGACTACCTATCATATCGTTGGCGTAAAAAGTGAATAGAATCGGCAAGTTAGCCGCTCCCTGCTGAAGACCATTTTTAAAGTTGAATGCTGTGGTAGAAGTCATATTTCCACTCTTGATAACAAACTTTCTTCCATTGAACATGTCATATAGCATATACAAAAGTGGTCAAGCCTGGCCAGCTTTAGATTAAGACCTTCTAGTCAAACGTTGTCGAAGGCCTTCTTCAAATCAACCAGGCAAGCACCCGTACACTGTACGTAGAAACGAACTTAGACGCGGCATATATGGTGTCATGGTATGATATAATTGTCCTCCGCCCAATTGAACAGAGCTCTATTAATAACTTTTTCGAATAGTTTGCTGATACTCGATAGATAAATCAATGCTTCTTTGAACTAAGATGGCAATTGAGTAGTAAAGTCCTCTCTTGAGCAACGAGCAGAATTTGAGCATGTACGCTTTCTTAAAAAAAGCTTTTATATACAAACTTTTTAAAAGATTTTTGAGAAAAAAAATTTGGTACGCCAATTTAAAGTTTTTATTATTGTTCGAATAAAAATTAAATTTACAAAAAAAATATTGAGCCGTTTCTGAGATATCGAATTTCCAAAAAATTTCAATTTTTTTTATTAAACTAAAGATCATAAAAATTAATTGAAAGAAAAAAAATTTATCATAATTCTAGGCGCCGTTTTCGAGAAAAATTCGATTTTTGAAAACCATTTTTTAACATTTGTATGGTGGGTACCTTTATTTTTAGGTAAAATTAATTTTTTTCTCACATCTTGTAGATTATATTGAGAAACTTTTATTTATCAAGTTCAAGAAAAATCTAGCATGGGGTTTTCGAAATATTGAGTTTTGAAAAAAAAAATTTTGAAGTTTTTTTTAAAAAACCGAAAAAAATTTGTTTGAAAATTTGAAAACACAATTCTATTTAAGTTTTTGGGTAACCTTAGCAAAAAAAAAGTGATCAAAATCGGCTGTACCGTTTTTGGGAAAATCAAAAACAAAAAAATGGTTCCATGGGGGTACCCTCAATAACCATTTTTCGGAATTTTTTTTTCAACCATTACCTAGCTTTAACTAAATGAAATTTTTTTGTGTTTTTATTTTTAAAAACTGTCGAACAGTTTTTGAGAACAAAAATATTTATAAAATTTCAAAAAAAAAAAATCGTATGGCAGGTACCGTTATTTTTGGTCTTAAAAACGAAAAAAAAGAAAAAAATGCTGTAGTCGAACCGACAGACAGACAGATAGACAGAATTGCGAGTCACGCTTTTTTAGTCTTCGCTATCATCGTAATGTCAACTTTGATCGAAATCTCGAGTTCGATTTTTTTACGAATGCATAACTTGCCTTATAGTATAGTATTTATAAGTCGCAAGTCATTTTATTCTGTGCTAATAGAGCGCGCTTCGAGCTGGCTCTGTTTGAAAAAAGAAGGATAACTTGAGCGCTCTAATGTGTCTGAGCTTAAAAAGAAAAATAGATCTTTTTTTGGCAGCTCTTAGCTCAAAAAGAAAAACGCCTTTAGTCGTCAACGAACGGCAAAGGAGAGGAAGGCCGTGACTCAGATGGCGCTCAAGCTGAAAAAGCCTTCGACCTCAACTTGATATTGTTGGTTTAGTGCCTGGTTCACTCTGAACAGTTTCATCACCAGATAGTAAGGATGTACGTACGATTAAAAGCAAAAACCTTCTCATTGAAAAAATCTTTCTTTAAATTCCAAAATACTTTCAGAACTTTGATCCGAACGTGGAGGGTTCCCTTGGTGGATTTAGTTCCTCCCTCCGTGTTGCATTGTTGACTTACGACTAGTACAACTGGAACTAATGGTCTCCCTTCTTTGGAACAACCAATATAGATTAAATTGAAAAGTTTAAATTTGTAACTACTATCCTAATTAATGCCTAGAAAGGATGTTAAACACAAATTTAATTAAAGTATTCACTTTGGCAAAACTATGGACACTTGAAACGGAATGGTGATGTAGGTACGTATAGGAATGCATTCAGAATGCTAACAGTTCTTTTAGTTTCAAAAAATTTAATCATTTCTGTCTAAGTTTCTTCTTCTCAGAATTAATGAAAATATCCTTTGTCCCTCTACTCAGTATTTTGTAAATTTAACTCTAGTTAGTTTTCTTTAGAAGGCACATTTTTCTTTTTAAAAAAGGCAAAGTAGATCCTGTTGAAACACCATAAAATGCACCTAGAATGAATCCTTCTCTTCACAAACCATTAAAAAGTTTTTGCTGATAGAAATATGTATTTGTTCAAACTTAAAGAAAATGGAGAAACATTTTAAACATTTCTCGTTTAAAGTAAATAATCCGGATATAACTTCATCGTTAAGTTTATTTGTGTCATTGTATAAATCATGAAGTTTATGAAAATACTCGTAAGTTATGTTGTCAGGTGCAGGTTAGCTTGGTTTAAGCTCTAAGTTTTCGTTGCAATGGGTGTTTTCTTTTTAAAGGCGAAGAACTTTTAATTTGAAACACTGTGACGTGACATGAATTTGAGATCCTGGAAAAATTGATTCAGGCTAACAATGAAGAATATGCGGTGCAGTGCGCAACTGGGTAATATAATACTAAGAAATTTATTTCTTTAAGTATATATTATTTAATATAAAATTTACACTACCAACTTTTAATTTTTACAAGTATTTGCAGTGTGTATACTTCTATTTAGTTTTTGAGATAAATAAGATTTTGCATTACGGCTGTATTTCTCCTCTAGGGAATCACCGAAGACCCTTAAGTACCGAGTTTGAAGAAAATATCTCCAGTTACTTAGACTGTTGGGAGAAGTACAGACATACAGACAGACAGACGGAATTGCGGTACCCACTTTATTCTTCTTTAGTGTCAACTTTGATCAAAATCTCGAGTTCGTTTTTTTTCCCAAATGCAGAACTTTCCTTATAACACCTATGTATATCGAAAGTAAAAAGAATAGTTCGTGTATGGATCCCTGTGGGACTGCAGAAGATGCTGATAGAAATTTTGATTTAACATTCCCTATAACTACGGACTACTGTCTCCCGAAAAGGTAGGAATGAATCAAATTTCCCGAAAGCTTAGAAAACTTGAAATTGAATATAAGTTTTTTCACATAGCTTCGAGTGATTGACAATATCAAAAGCCTTACAGAAGTCAAGGAATTAAAAATGCAAGTTCTTTTCTGTCCAAGCCTTTCCTTCTTTTCATCTACGTTTCGATCGAAATCCTGATTGTTGCAAACTCAGCTAATTGTCAGTGATGTGTTTTTGGATCTGCTTTATCATATGCACTTCATGTATCCGCATTTTCCTTGTTTGTTTGTTTTGGTGGTGCAACAGCTCGGAGTGAACCAGGACCTAGTGACTTACAACTCTCAATCATTCCTGGGTGCGTGTTACCAGGAACGGAGGGGACCTACAATTTTCTGCCGATTCCGAACGGCTTAATGAGCAGCACTTTCCATGACAAGAGATACTCTTTGAGAATTTGTCAATTCCTCGCAAGAGGCAGTACACCCCTGAAAGAAACTTTCTTTCATTGGCTGAGAATCGAACTCGAGACCTACCGCATGACAGTCCAACGCACTAACCATTATGCCAAGGTGTACAGCATTTTCCTTGGAAAAGCCTATATTTCTTCCTGAAATCCTCCTCACTAAGCACTTGCATTGGAAAATGTCTGGTTTGATATATTCTTCTTTTTCTTGTCTTTGATGTCTGATTGTTCAATAATTGCAAATGTTTTAATAGCTCGATAAATCTAGTAGACATTTTTATTTGTATTCAATATTAAATATTAAGTCTTGACTTATAGTTCTTAATTTTAGAATAAATTTGACACATTTGGTTCGTATTCCTTCGCTAAACTATCTTCTTCGGTGAATTAGCTTAGTAAACGTTACTTAGTAGACATTTTGTTATATTAATAACACTTTTCACTTAGTCCACAGAATAATGCCTAACCTATTCCTCGTTTATTAATTTGGGTGCTAAAGTTAACTTAAAGTTAAAGTCTATTTTTGTTTGTGTTAAATTTATTTGGGAATTGTATACAAAGTTGCTACTTAAACAATCCCGCATAAAGTACTGAAATGTCCATGTTTGATAATCCTAGAAATGAAATTGGATAATCCACATATATTTCACACTCCGTTTTTATTTTTTCTCCCACAATAAAATAATGTACATATATTAAACATATACTAATGCTTCCTCTTATGTTAAAAACCCTTTTTTAAAACCAATATTACCACACAGAACCCTAGTACTGACCAAATATCAGATAATAATTTTTAAAGTTGATTGACAAGGATAAAACATTCTGAAAAAAAAAAAAAAAAATCAGATTACTTTGACACATGTACTTTAGAATCATTGAAAATTTCGTCATTTTATTGGATATCTACACAAACACCAAAAACAACAAAAAAAGTTCTTTTTTGTTTTATCCACTTTTAAATTCACAGACACAAGATATTTGGACCCAAAAAAAAAAAGCGAAAATAAAAAGTTTATCTTCGCATCCCACAAGATATTGATGAGGGTATCTGCATTTTCAGATAAAAGAAAATTGATTGAATAATTCGTCCTTAGCCTGTAAAAATGTCAACCAAAGTTTGTCTGCATTTAATTTAAAGCGTTAAGGTACACTTTTAGAAAATCAACTGCGTAAAAGAGCGAATATTAAAATTTATTTTCAATTAATTTTTATGGTAATCTTAAATTTAGGGAAATCGATAATTCTTAAAACTTTTAATCTTTTAACTTTAAACTTTTTATACTAATTTTTTAATTAAAAAATTAAAAAAAAAGAACAAACTACGTGTACGTATATTTATTTTGTTTATTTAAAATTAAAATACCTTTTAATGTATCTCTAGAGAACTTGTCTAGCCCTATCAATAGACACGACTGATGGTGAAACTATCATCGTCATCTTACAGTTTCATTGGTCTTAATAAGGAGTCATTGGACGTAGCTTACGAGAATAAGAATTAAGTCGTATTAAATAAACCATAATTCCTCAACCTTTGTATAATTTTCAGCAAACTTTGAATTCGAGGTTTTGTGCAAACTTGGCATTACGATGATAGAGAACACGAAAATAGTGGGTACCGCAATTCAGTCTGTCCATCTGCATGCCATACAGCTGTAATGAAAAAATCTTACTTATCTAAAAAAAAGACGGCACCGACAAAAAAATTATGTGCACTATTGCAGACATGGTCTACATTTTGGTCAAGAAAATTTAAAGAACAAATTTTAATAACGGTACCTGTTAGAAAATCAACTTTTTGATGGTATATCTCATCTAAAAGTGGCATAGATCTTTAAATCGTCTTGAAGAAAGAAATATTTTTGAACTTGATATTTCAGAAGAATTTGATAGAGTTTGGCATTTGATGGTTTTGAGTCTTAATTTCATAAAAAAAATGCTGGTGTACCGTGTACCACAGGGCTGCGTTTTGTCTCTCACTCTCTTTTTGATATTAATCAATGATATTCGTTTCCAAAACGTTAGCCTTTGATAAGCTCATTAAGTTCAGATCTCGATAGCATTGCCAAATGGGAAACCATAATACGCGTAGAATTAAATTCATTGCTGTCTTATGAAGCTAAAGTGCAACTCAGCCCACATGCCGCTCCACTATCCATGAGTGGCACTTGCATTGAGGAATCGAACAGCTCTCAGTTATAAGTTCTAGTGCATCACAGACCATCTTGTGTGGAAAAACCACATATTCGACATCGGCAAAAACTCTGCTACATGTTAGGTTTCCTTCGACAAGTTGCAAGAAATTGTTCATCCCTACTGATTTGGCTGTAATCTATAAGGCCTTTATTCGTCCAGGGCTCAAGTAAAATTCAAATATTTGGGCAGATGCTCTAATAACGCCCTTGAGTCTCTTGGAAATAATTGACGAAAGAACTTTAAATATGATAGTGGCGTTCTTTGACCACCGCCGCAATATTTCTTGTCTTTCATTATTTTACCGTTATTTTCATAAAGTATTCGACTCAGTTGCATTTCTCTCATTAAACAATTCAAATTTAATACTCGTGCTTCATCAGTTTACCCTTGAGCCCAACTTCGGACGTATTGTTAAATTCAGAGATTCTTTTTTAACCGCACTTCACGAATGTGTGATGCCTTATTCGATTCTTTATTTCCCTCCCATTATAATATTCAGACATTCAAAACCAAATTGCATCGGTGTCTCCTTTAAAATCCTCTCAAACTTTCAACTTTCCTAAAACACTCGCACTGTTCTCAAACATTTTATGGGTAGTCATAATCTTTTTAGTGCGTGAAAATTATAGAAAAAAGGTTACATTTCTAGTTCTCTAAGACTATTTTGAGGGCATTCAAAACCATCGATTACAAAATAGTGTGCCAAAGACTGCAAAACAAGTACAACTTTTCCCCAGAAGCTGTGAAGCTTAGTTTTTCTCATCTCTCTGGAAGATGGAAGGTTGTTTTTATCAGAAAACTAGCGTACCCGTGCGGGAACTTTCGCAAGAAATTTTTTTTTTAACTGAAGTTTTTCAAAATAAATCATGTGTCTAAAAGTTTCTGTAGATTCGCTCAGTGTTTCTTGCATTGGAAATCTTGTGTGAAGTACGGAATGTTGTTTTTGGGTGTTTATTTTACTTCTGTGTGTCATCGTTGAACAGCTCTATTTGAAAAAGACGACTTACCACTGAAATAATAAACACGTTTAGCTTAGCCAAGAACTGTCACAACTGATCTCCTGTTCAACATGAGAAGTTGAAAGCATACGAATTATTTTTATTTAACGTATGCATGTACATGGATTAAAACAAAACAGCAAACCAATAAATCCAATCAAGTCCTTTTCTTAAAGGTAATGGAGCCAAGCGAAGGATATTTTGAAAAAACTAACAAACAATGAGCAAATCACATATACGTATCTATCTATAACAATGTATGTAGTTAAACCTGTAGGCACATAAAGTTTAACTTACCTTAAAATAGTTTAAATTCAAAGACACACAAATATTTGTCAAATTTTTTTGTTTTTAATTCGGAGAATTTTATTTTTGTTTTATTTTTTTTTTTAAAACTTATTTGAGTGTTTTTATCGTTACTGCTTAGGTAAATTAATCAAACAATGCCCCTCCTCTGGGCCCGCACCACCAAAGTATGGCATTTCAATGCAACTACTTATGTATATGTACTACATTTCAGTGCAATACGAAGATAGAAGTGGAGATAAATAATGTTGAGGTGTTTCGACCAACCAATGCCCCTCCCCTGATAATAAAAAAAGTAGCCTTTACGGTAATCCAGACTATAACTTTTTTGTGTGTTAAATTTTATCAAGATCCATTCAGTTGTTCAAGCGTTATTGAGTAACAAACACCCATACATCGTAACATTCACATTTATAATATTAGTAGGATTAGTAGGAAGTAGGAATAGTAGGAATAGGAATAGTAGGATAGGTATCTGATTATTTACCAATTATTTGCGGGGATCCTTAGGGATCAATACTTAGGCCATCATTTTTATGATGAAGTTACAGTTGTAATAAGTCACTGCAAGGAATACCTCTTTGTTGATAGATTTGCAATTATTGGAAAGCAGTTTACCTTCACTTGGATGGATTAAGGATTCCGTTCAAAGAATAATGTCTTCAATTTATATTAAATCGCTTAGAACTAAAAGTGGTGCCGTGAAATAAGGTCAAGTGAAATAAGGCCAATTTTCAGTAGTTGATCTTATTTCACTTTGACAAAGTGAACAGTACCTTGGGTGGCCCGCTTCGCGGGTTTTCATGATTTTAACTCCCTTTTCGGGGCTTACACCCGCTCACGCAACTCCGTTGCTCCGCTTAGAATATGTTCAGTCGCCAGGCAGGCGCCTGTAGCAACAGTTTTTCTTGGGCAACAGTATACATAACTGTTAGTTGTTTACTCCAATTAATGTAAAATACAAAACTGTTGCTACAGGCGCCTGCCTGGCGACTGGACATACCCTAAGCGGAGCAACGGAGTTGCGTGAGCGGGTGTGTGACCCGAAAAGGTAGTTCAAATCCTGAAAACCCGCGAAGCGGCCCACCCAAGGTACTTTTTCCCAAGAAAACCAAGAACGTCGGCCCCCGATAAACAATTATGTATTATACGAATCTAACGGCAAAAACTACTTTTTTTATTTTTAACGAAACATTTTATGCTTGGACTTAAGTCACAAACAGATTTGGCCTTATGTCACTTTGTAAAAGCGGCATAAAGCCAAATTTTTTTATGAAATAAAATATAAAAATGCAGTTCGGGCTTATTTCGCTTTGTCAAAGTGCAATAAAACCAAATATTGAAAGTGAAATAAGACCAAGTAGGCCTTACTTCACTTTGCAAAAGTGCAATAAGACCATCTGCTGAAAATTGGCATAATTTCACTTTATAAAAGTGCAATAAGGCCAATTTTTGAAAGTTGGCCTTATTTCACTTGGCCGTATTTCACGGCACCACTAAAAGTCTAGTAATCACTTAAAAGTTCTTTTCTTATAAAAACGAACTAAGTGGCTCAAAAGAAGAATATGTAGAAACAGTTAATAACTTCGGAACACGCTTTAATAGAACCTTAAGCTGAAACAATCATATAGTGAAAGTTTTAAGGAAATCTTGTAGGGCTCCAAAATTATTGTGGTCCACTAGCAATTTTAACCCATTAAATACTAGAAATATTTTGTAGTACCAATAATCTTCTCTTATGATTGTAAAGTTTTTATTCAGACTCGACAGGGTTAGCCAAAAAAAGCTTAGTGTTGTATTTCACAATGTTTTAGTGCTCTTTGAGTATGATAATTCTTTTCATAGGCTTTTACTGTTCACTAACGTCTACCATCTTAACTTTGCCATTTCATTATTTCTCTTCCGTCTTCATTTTGCAATCACTCGTGCTTTTAACAATATAAGGGTCTCTTCAAACCCTTGAGGCCTTGTGAATTATAAAAAACAAAACAATTAAAAGTTGGCATAAAAGTTGTCACGGTATATAAAGATGCTATAACTTTCGCAAATGGCGGCAAATGTCAATTCTACTTTGATATTTGTGAAATGAACAGATCCAAAATACATATCAACAAAAAATAATTCGCTAAACATCTAAATAACACGAAATAGTTATTTCGATTTTCTTGACGAATAATTCGTCGGTAGAACTGGTGCAGCGTGAATAATGGCGTAGATTTTTCGGTCGTCCGACATTAATTGTGTAAAGACTACGGCCCCGGATGAACGACCAGACGTAATGCCACGCAATTGGGCATCAATCAATAGAATTTTGTTCAAAGAATTTCACATGTTGCCTTACAAATCGCAGACAATTCATCAGCTGTTAGCTACTGACCGCCAACCGCGTGAAAGCTCAAGTCATCCAGAATATCGATCTCGAGGAAGACAACTATTCATAGCAAATCAGCATAAGCGACGAGGGCCATTTCCATCCCTGTCAATATGTGATTTTCTGGGTTTATTCTTTCGAAAACACAGAGGGCCAAACGACTACAGTGGACTGCGAGTGCTACAGATTTATGCACAGCGATTTTCTCTTTTCTCAATTAGATGAATTGGGAATGGAGAAAGGATAGTGCAAAGAGCCATACTGCATGACCCACTTATGATATTCTCAGGGCTGCATTTCTAGGTCGCCTAATCTCACGTTTTGGCGATTTGCCCTGGCCGGCAAGATCGACCGTTTCAGACTTCTTTTTATGAAGTTTTTTGAACTCACTAGTCTATGTCAACAAGCCTCAGACTCTTGAAGTTCTCAAGATGAATGTCCGTAGAGAATGCGAGAACATATCGCCGGAAGTTCTGTGCAACAATAATGGGAAATGCAATAAATCGGATCCAAATGGTCATCAATTCTGGGGGACGCCACTTAGTCGATATCATTTTCTCGATTTAAGGTATCAAATAAACTTAATCCAAAAACAAAATTATTTAGAGATATTTTGTTTTTGTACTCGCAACTGCTTTTTTGCCTTCGTTCGGTTCCTAGTTCTTTAAATCGGGAGCGGAACCCTATAAAATCAAATAAATACGATGATTATTTAGAATTGTTTTAAGATATCCGCTAAAATCATAAAGAAATGTTCTTGAATCAGAGAATAGTTTTCTATCAGTGTAAGGCCAGAAATCGTCTTTATTTAATAGTTTCACTTGGGGCGTTTTCTGTTCGTTTCTGTTAAGCTCCATGGTCTTCTGTATCCTTTTATCAGAAAGGGTTTCCAGCCTTTTTTACGTAGGATGCATGTACATATTTTATGAGTGAAAGGAAAGTCTTAATAGAAAATTACTATTTCCCTATAACATTATGACACCAAAACAGCTTTACTTCTTTGCCTTTGTCCTTTTATCGAAAGTTAATTTATTGGCTTTTAAGAAAGTTAACAGTTATTTTTTGTATTTTGAATTGCAACGCCAATATATGTATCTTCGCCCTAAGAATTTTGTGGATTTAATTTCAGTTGGATAGAAAAAGTTCTTTTCGAAAATAATGAAACTATGTTCTTGCAATGGAACTTACAAGAAATTGATTTTCTTCTTTTGAGAAAATCGTAATGTTATAAAGGGTGGTCTAACGAAAATGCACGATGTTAATTGTAAATAAAATAAAAAGTTTTCAAGAAATTATCTTAATATTTCTTATTATGATAGAAGGATCTCTGACAATTATGTGTGAAATAAAATATCGGCCAAATGCTCGCCACGGCTTCGTGGGCATACCTCTATACGATGGTCCATATTTTCAATGACTCTGAGACATAATTGGGGTTCAATGTCTTTTCTTTTCTTTTCTTTTAAATATTCCCAAAGAAAGAAGTCCAACGGTGTCAAATCGTGGCGGCCAATTAACATCGCTACGACGTAAGCTAACACGGCCATTGAATTTCTCACGCAAAAGAGGCATTGTTTCGTTGGCTACGTGGCAAGTAGCACCGTCCTAAGTCTAAGTATTTAAGGTTAGAGTTGATCATTGAAATCAAAACTGACATTTGAGAATAGAAAGAGAATCGAACACATTCAGTGGAACGAGCATCATCCTCTATCATCCTGCCGAAATATGTATTAATGCTTTTTTAAAATAGAGGTATGAGAGTTTTTTGGTCTGTTTCCACCACTATTGTTTGGCCATATTTAAATTGAAGCCATTTTTTACAGCCGAAGGGAATCGCATAGATTTTTTTCTTTATCTGAGCTTAACTTCGTTGATAGTCAGTGTGGATTTAGCTCGCAAAACCTATCGGACCGCCTATTTTGTAAAAGACAATCACCTACCGCCAATTTAATATTAAATAAGGAACGAACAAATATTCTCTTACATTTCGTATCAGGATTTATTTTCTTAAATGACTCTAAAATCTTTTTTTTCGCTACACATTATTCATACCTACATCAAAAATTTGGTATAGGTACTACTATTTATGAAGAGAGTTTGTGCTAAGTAATTCACTTAACTCTTTATGGGAATAAATTCTTATCACTGCAAGAAACTATACTATAGAGTTGGAAATTATAAAAATCATACAAAAAAACAACATAAAACTCTAAGCCACAAAATACCCAAAAAATAAGATCTGCGAAAACCCTTTTTAAAATTAAGACCCGACAAACGACAACGACGCACGCCCCTTATACATATGTACTACGATACAACCTTACCCGCAGTAGAACAGAAGGAAAACAAAAATTTCTTCATTCAATCACGTCCGCATTTTCAATTCTCGTAGAACAAATAAACCCAAAAAGGTCACCACAAGGACTGTACTTCAATATGGTCGCAACGCAACACACAGCCGTATCAATATTGAATCTGTTATTTGGGCCATAAACGAGCAATATTGTATAAATGTGAACCTGTCAAGCCTAGGTCTTGTTTATTAAAACTATAATAAACACACAGGGTTGAATTTAGATGAAATGGAAACCCGTTGTGTATTTATGTATTTACATATGTGAAAAAAAAAAAACAGAACAGTTTCTTTATTGGTTTATAATAAATTTTGTTTTCCCTTTTTTTTCTTTAAACTCTTTGCATGTATGTAGAAACGAGTATATGCATTTTTAGACCAATATTATATGTAACAACTTTCCAAAACTAAATATTTTCTCTAAAAATACTGTGCTATATATTTTAACCAATATATCCAAATAAGTCATATTATGTTTACGAGTACGTTGGGACTAAACCAACCTTTACCTACTTGTAATTATAAACTTCAGTTCTCATCTAAAGTTTGTGATAACTAGGCTTCGGATTCTCATGCACTTAAAATCTGAAAATATGCGCTTAAAAATCCAAAATATGCATTTGAAATATGCACTTAAAACCAATTCAACTTCATTTCTATTCAATATAAAAACACATTTTCTTCTTTAAAATAAGTTAAAAATAAGATTCAAAAACTAAGCATGAGTGCATCAGTCAACATTTTTTAGTTTATATGTAGTGGTTTATGTGTAGTCGCAACCGAAAACAGTTGGCTGTTGTACATGAAACGTGTTAAGCTTAATGCGCGAAACAAATTAAACCAGCAACAGCACCAGCGCCGTCAACAGCAAACAGCAGGCTGGCCAACAAATAGTTACTTTTCAAACACATGAAACCAGCATGGTGTTGTAATTTTTTGACATTTATACGTCTTATTGTTGTTGCATTTTGTGTTATTGTAACCAGTAACAGCAAATTTTGGATTTTGACCAAACGACGCTGTTGACGTTGCTGGTGCTGGTCTATTTTGTGTTGAACGATTTAAATACATTAGCGCAAAATTTTAAACAGCCTATTATTAAGATATTAGTATGATACTAATTAACAATTATTTGCTAACTTTAAAGTAGTTTACTAAAAGAATTTTCTTAATGAATTGCTTCTAAAAACACACCTAAAACAATGACATTTCGTGTAAAAAAGTAAGTACACGAACTTTTTTTTCATGTTTGCAAATGTCAAAGAGTCATATAAAGCTAGCACGATACTTAAAAAAAAATAAAGTATGTATTCGATGATTTTAACTTTAATAAAAGGGTAGAGAAAGTATGATGCTATATTCGATTAAAATTTGCAAATTCGTTGTTTTAACCTAGTATCATACTAAAACAGTTTTAATCGTACTAATTCAATTTAAATTTTGCGCCATTGGTTCTAAGACAGTGGCTTCCGCTGTTGCTGGTGACGTTGCTGCTGGTTCAATCTGTTTCGCGCTTTAAGCTTTACCACATTATACCCACACACTTTCATTTTTGATAGATGATCGTTTAAATTTCGATCTCATTTATACAGTTTTAAACACACAGACTTAATTTTTTTTTTCATTTCAATGTAATGCTTTATATTGTGGTGTTTAAATATGGTTCAAGATTGTGAAATGAATAAAAGAAATAGATAATAGTCTTAAGTTTCGTTTGCACTGACATAAAATTTATATTTTTTTTACTGTCTAGTTTAGTTTTTGAACAAGATAGGAACTCTAAAAATATAAATTTATTATAAAAAATATGCATTTATAGTAAAATATGCAAAAATATGCACTAACGGTTATATGCCATTTTGAAGGAAATTTCTTGATTCGTATGCATAATTAGTTGCCTTGCTTCCAAGGTGTTCCTAAAAAAATATGCATTTGTATGAAAATCCGAATCCTAGTGATAACCATTTCCAGATGAATTGTTTTCGAAAATGTTGAAAGGCAAACAAGTCTTTCGCTTTCGACATTTTTATTTTTGGAAATTTGTTCAATTTAATTTAATTTTTGTTGTAAAGGTATAATACTTGAGAGGGGATGAAAGGCCATGGCAATATCATAAAACTATAATATTAATGCATATTACATGTCGATTTATTATTTTCAGGAAACGATTTTCAAAGTTTAAGGTAAGTGAAGCTTCATTTCATTCAGGCCATTAAGAAAACCTACTGTTTCCTCCGCCGTCAAAGAATTTGTTCCTTAATATTGTTGTCTTTGTGCTGCGTAATTTGCGCACACTCCAATTAAGAGAAAGCAGTCTTCTTCTGGTTTAAGTTTACACAGAGTACAAAACTTATCAAAACTTCCATTGTGAAGTGCTCCATTAAGCCCAAGTACTGTGCATCTAGTTTTAAATATCAAAGAAATTTGTTTTTAACTATGTAGGTCGCAAACATAGTTATCAGCTTCTAGACTAAAATTGAGATTTGAATACTGCTGGGCTGGGCTTCCATTACAAGCAACTCTCTTTGAGTATCTTCAAAATTTTGCATTGTACGATACAATCGATCTTTTAATGTGTTTTGATCGCCTGGAATTGTGTTCGTATCTTCTCCATAGACTTCATCAAGATTTCATCACAAATGTTGGAAAATCTGTTTTTTTTTCTACATCATCACCTCCGACATAAATTACTGGTAACGTTTTTTTTATGTCAAACAAAATGTGGTTGCTTAGTCTTTCTAAGAATATCAGACTATTACATAAGAAGTTTGACCACAAAAAGTTTCGACAAAGCTGCATTTTGATGTGATACTTTGCTTAAGACGTTAAGTCTTAAACATATGCATATCGCAAAAATATCAAGACAAATTGTGACTCAAAGTTGTACAGAAACATGTTGAATAGACTTTCAGAAAAAGGTCTAAATGCGTGCCCAGTACTTAACCCTAGTACTAATACATTGAAACAGAAAAGTGTTTTCGTAAACTTCACTCCAATTGTATTGTTCTGAATAATTAAAACTCTTTAAATCCTTTTTTTTGACAATAAACTTATATAAAACTTATAAAGGGAAAAAGCAATGATAGTTTTTCCAATTGTTATGTTTTAACAGTTGTCAAAGTTAACAAGGTTGGCCATTTCATTTGGGCGACCATATGAAATGCAATGAGTTCACTTTTTGATCGCTGTGAATATTGGCCGGAGATCCATATTTTGCCAAAAAGAGGCGACTTATGAGCTTTTGTGGCTCATGAAAAGCTTAAAAAAATTACATTATATTTTTCTTTCCAGAAAAAAAAAGCATTTTGGTGGCATATTTTCGGCATAACGTGACGAAAATAATGTCAGATTTTAAAGTATTCACGTTAAAAGTTTAAATGACGCTTAATCTTGACTTCACTTGTGCCTTATTAATTTCATTGATTTACATAAATTTGGAAATTTCATTGATTTAAAGTTTAACTTGCCTACTTGTTCTTGTACTCAAGTACAGACGTTACACTACTTTTTGTATTGACGATTGTTTCACTATATTTTCTGACAAATATGTCTTCATTCTCATTGAGGGACCTTCAGACTGAATCCTAGTTTTTGTTCAACTCTTGTCGGCAATCGTTGAAAACACTCACTGGATCATTCCAACCGCGTGCTAGAACTGGTAATTTATGTTGACTGCAAGCATTTCTGCGTGACATGACAATGTTTAATATCTTTATTTGGTTTCCAATAGCTCGGTGCCACGGTATCAGCAATCAAATCGGCTAAAACTTTTTTCGGTCTTGTGCCTATACTATTGATCGTTTCTGCTATGTGTGAAACTTTATCAAGCACCATTTGGGCAGAGTGTATTGTTGGACTGTTGCTTTGACTGGCACATTCTTTCCTTTCCAGACGTGAACAGTTTCTGACCTAACAGCAATAGCTTCTGGTAGTCTGTTGACATACCAATATTGAATCTCCCTTTAAATCTCATCATAGTTTGGACACTCAATGATTGATCTTTTGAATGCCAATTTTGGCACAGCCGAACAAGGAATTTGGGTTGTGTCACTGAACGCCCATTATAACAACAACCTTTCTCCCATTTTTGTAGCATTGTTGACACAATAGAACTTTGTTTTCGAACGGGTGTTGATATTTGCATTTTGCCGAATTTTTATTATTCTCTCCGTCAACAACATGATCCACAGAACGTTGACAACGTGGGCCATCTAATGGTTTCTTTTTGAATCTTAGGTTATTTTGACACTGAAAGCCGTTTTCCGCTCGAAATCCTGACAGAAAGTCAGTATCATAGCTTCGCAGAATGAAATGAGTTGACTTACGCTTGAACAACGTTGCGAAATATTAAAAACTTATTTCTAAAGTGAGTGCTGTGTAGCGCGTTTTTTGTAAAGAAGTTTGGACCAAAATGAAACACTCACCGCGCCTGCTGCACGCAGGCTTTGCAAAAATTTCGTGAGACTGGTATGCTAGTGGACAACACTCATGGTCCCTGTCGTCGTACGGTGTGCACAGACAAGAATGTGGCTGCTACGAGAGTGTGAGACTCAATTCACAAATATCAACTCGCCATCGATCGATCAACACCTCAACCATTCACGCACTAGCCTGAGGAGAATTCTGCATAAATATTACGAATTATTCGTTTGCAAGGTCCAATTGACTCCAGCCAAGCCAGCCACTTAAACGACGTTGTGTTCCATAATTAATGGGAATGTTTGCTCTTACTAATCAAGACATAATATTCGGGAAAAAATTAATTTTGCTCATTTAATTGCATTTTTTAAAAGAAACTATTTGGCCCACCCTTTACATGTGAAATACTGTTCCGGAAAATGATTAATTGTCTTTCCGACAATGTCACCGGAGAATTTCAAATCGTAAAGCTGTATTTTATATTTCTATTTGAATTGCTGCGACTACTTTCGAAGAATCCGTTGAGCTATCATCGGGGTGAGCTGAATGTATTTGTTTCCATATTTTGGAGAGCAAATCCCTGATGAAGATTATCTTCTGCTCTTTCTTCGACGGAACTATCTATCGGTGTTGTATCCTTTGTCTCTTGAAAAACAATGACAGTTGGTCCTAGTGCTTCAGCTACCCCGAGAATAGAACATGAGTATAGAACTTGGACAAAATGCGAGTAAAACCCCTTTGAAGCTGTACCCAAAAAGTTAAACATATCAATGTGTAATCGTTCTGAACGTGTTGAATATCCGATATGGCTGATATCTTAAGTAACATTCTAATTCTGCGGTTGCTTTTTGCAGAAGTACGAGTACCTTAAAGTGCCTCGGTATCCAAACAGAGAACACCAAGTTGATGCTGTAAAGCACCGTAAACACCTACAGCCTTATTAATTAGATTTCACTAATACTCGGTCTAACCTCGAATTAGTTAAACCGAGTCGAAGCACTTACTTCGGGTTTATGTCACGTCAAACAAATCCTTATTTATAAAATATTTTAGTCGTTTTTGCTACACCTTCCTTATGTCAAATATATTATCAAAAAAATCACCAATCTAAAACTCTGGTTATTATAAATGTAAACAAACCCCAGCTGATTTCCATTATTATTCAATACCGTATATCTGCCATCACTTGCAAATTAGTTAGGATATTCCCTCCTCTCTTATCATCGCTTAGGAAAGGCCAAGTTATAGCTATTAATTTTTTCAAATTTTCTTTCAAAAATCGATGCTTCGAGCGGAAATCTGCAACCCTCTGGGTCTTGGGATTAAAACGAGTCTTGTACTGCTTTGGCCTTCTCCTTCTTCCATTTAGAGCGTTTAAGAAATTTAAATGATTTATGAATGCAAAATTTGTGTCTTTGACATTCAGATACTACAACGGCTTTAAACCCGTGAACCAGTTTTAGCTTATTCCGCCCTATTCCTCTTGTATTTTTATTTATTAAATAAGCTTTTCGGAATTAAAGGCATTTTAAAACCACAAAAACATGACTCCGTCGCTAAAACGATTTCATGAATAAGGTTGTTATGTTGCAAGAGTTCTGTTCCGATGACGTCTTGAAAACTTCTACTCCAAAAAAAAAAAAGCATTGGTTCATTTTGTGGGAATTTCCATTACCTGTCTTTCCAAAGATTGAAATTACTTTGATCTTATCGCTATCAGAACAACGAAGTTTCTTGTAACATAATTCTGGAGTCGCAAGTTGAAGATTTTTCTATTCGTCCAAAAGGAGGAAAGACCGGCGAACATTAGTATCCGATGAATCATATGGATTTTTCGATACGGTGTTAATATATGGTATGGATCTGAAACCACTTACTACTTAGTAGGTCTTTTTAAAATTATCATCCAAAAATCTATTTTGGTCGAAGAAGCTTTGAAAAGAATTTTCGACAACAAGTTGTGAAAATGTCAGTTACCAAAACCACTTAATATTGTTTCGCCACCATATTGCCAATCATGACATTTTTTCTAACACCGTGCTGTTATTTGACTTCGTGCATACGCATGCCATTAGCAATTGATTTTGTTTATAATTATGCCAGTTGTATGACAGAAATTGTGTCAAAGGTCTAAATCCAACATAAACCATATGCTTACGTTAGGAGTGAGTTAACATAACATTTTATTTTTATTTTGTTAAAAATTATCTAAATTGAGTTTATACCAGGCTTAGAAGTTATTAAGAATTCTATTTTTTACCTGCATATAACAATCAATTTCAACTCTATTTCAACTTGATACACAATAACATACTCTTCGAACACATCCTTTCAAAAGTGGATTGTTTATTTTTTTGGTATTTCATTTTTTGTTTTCGTTTATATTAAATTTTTTCACATAATGATATAAATATAATTTATTAAAAGAACTTCAGAAATGATTTATATTATTATCTGATTTGTTTTTTTGTCACTTTTTAATTAATATTTTCACACTGAAAAAAATAGTTTGATACTAATTAAAAATTTGCTAACTTATTAGCAGTTTCCTAACTTTTTTTAATTATAAACATTTTTAACCAGTCTTGTTCTAAGGCTTTTGTTTCAATAAAATATCGGGTTTTTCAATAAGAGCGCTACAAAAGTTTTTTTTAAATAAAACAAAAACGGTTTTGGATATCAATGAAATTATTTATTCCTGTGAAAGTACGGTCGATCCCATTATGTATGGAACTCGATTTCTTTTGCATGGCCACCACGGGCACGCTTGCAGAAGTCCAGACGCTGAACCCAATTTTCGACGGTTTTCAAGCATAAATCGGCCGATACCGCTGCAATTTCACGTTCGATATTCGTAAGAAGTTCATCAATCGTCGCTGGCTTGTTGGCATAGACCATAGACTTGACGTAGTCCCACAAGAAATAGTCTAACGGCGTCAAATCGCACGACCGAGGCGGCCAAGCGACTAGACCATTTCGTTAGATTACACGTTCTCCAAACTTGGTTTCCAATAAATTGATTGTGACATTCGCTGTGTGGCTTGTGGCGCCGCCGTCCTGTTGGAACCACATGTCCTCCAAGTCCATATCATCCAATTGGGACCAAAAATATTCGGTTATCATTGAACGGTAGCGATCCCCATTCACAGTAACGTGCCGGTCTTGATCATCACGGAAGAAGTACGGCCCAATGACGCCGCCGGCCCATAAACCACACCAAACCGTAATTCTTTCGGGATGCAATGATGACTCATGTAGTACGTGTGGATTGCTGTCTGACCAATACGGCATATTTTGTTTATTGACGAAGCCATTTAGCCAGAAATGAGCCTCATCGCTAAAGATGATTTTTCGATGAAAATCCGATTCATTTTCAAGTTGTTGCTCAGCCCAATTCACGAATATACGACGCTCCTGGTGGTCAAGCGGCTTCAGTTCTTGCGTCAATGTAATCTTGTAAGTATGTAGGCCAAGATCTTTTCGCAAAATTCGCCACAACGACGTCACAGAGATGCCCAACGCTTGAGAACGACCGACGTGTGAGAGACACATTTGGGCTTTCTGCAACTGAAGCCTCAGCGGCCACTGAAGCCACTAGACGCTCAATTGTTGATCTGCTAGGATGATTATGACGACCATAAATTGGACGTAGCGCTCTTAACGTTGATGCCACTGACTCCGAATTTCGGTAGTAAATTTTGGCTCGTATATCTTTCCACCATGAAATGGCAAACCTTACTGAAGAGAAATGTCAAAAGAGCGGCAAGAAATATGGCGTCGTTTGTTGTCCCTGTCGCTCTACTTTTGGACCGTCCCTGTTGAAAAACCCTTTACTTCTGAACACATATAAAACAGTGACAGTTTGTCAGAAGATAACTGAGTAAACGCTTTTTTTGAAGTGTCAAAGAGTTATTATATGAAGTTACCACGATACTTAAAAGATGAATAGGTATTGGAAGATTTTAACTTTAATATAACGTTAGAAGTAATTCGATTAAAATTTTCAAAATCGTCTTCAAAACCTAGTATCAGAGTTAGTTTGTAGTATTTGAAAATATGTCTGCAAATTTTTGTACTTTACTGAAATATGTTTAGCCATGACAGGCTGATCAAATAAAACATAAGAATGGTTCCTTATTTCTTAGAAGAAGCAGTAGATACGAGCAGTAAAGTCTAATTTTTGTCAGAGTGCTTAATGCTTCAAATTTTATGGCTTAGAAGTAGATTCATCGTAAAATGGAACTACGAGTAAAACATTACTTCCTTCTTCTCGTTGCAAACAAAATTCGTTGCCCTATAATTGTAGCGCCATCGGCCGTGTTAACATTGTAGATACACTATACTATATTTGTATGCAGGACATTTCACTATTACCATGACGAAAGCAACCTTTCAGACAAAGGCATTTTATACATGAATAGGTACACCACCTACAGACCACATATGTGAACCTTATTTACCTTACCCGTTCGGCCTTTCTTTTACAAAGACCATTGTGCTGACCAACATTTTCACTATCGACCGAAGTCCAATCATTATTATCGTTGGCCAGAAAAGATGACTTTGCTGAGGCGGAAAAAGGTCCGAAAAAAATGAAATAATATTTACAAAAGTCATTTGCATACCAATTATCTTCTGTACGGGTGCGTTAACTTTTGTACGATGATCTCTCTTGTGCTTTAATGTCTTAATAAATGTCTATGGGTAGTATGCGTAAGTATAGCAAAGAAGTAAATACCTACTCGTACCAGTGATAACATTTTAATAAAAATGTATTAGAAATTTTGCTCAGCCATTATCTGTGCAATTTTCAAAAAGGTGATATGGAAGTTGCTGCAAATTGTTGAATTTATTTATGAAGATTTCAAAACAAAAAAAAACTCCTTTGCAAACAGCTCTACGGTTGGGTTCACAACAATGATTTCCTGAGCGATTCACAAGCGGGATTTCGAAAGTATTATTCGACAAACGACCAAACTTATTCGCTTACCAATATAGCTGAAATCTTTATGTGGTCAAAAAGAAAACTTTACGGTTTTACATCGATTTGAAGGCGCGTGCCGTTCGATACTATCGACAGGAGAGCACTAATGCCGAAGCTGTGCAATAAGTATTGTTGAAGTTTTGAACGTTTTGGAGCATCTCTATAACTCAACAACTTCTGTGGTCGCTTTTAAAAGCCAAGTATCTGAACAATTCCAAGTAGAAATAAGACTTAGGCTGGTATTCACCGAGCCCTCTTAAACGGCTCTTAACTTTACGAGGCTCTTAACTTGAAATTTCTTTTGGGTATTCACCAACCACTCACAAGTGTTTTTCGAAGTTCGAAAATGAGAGCCACTCTCTCTTGTTCAGGCATACCCAAACTGTGAAATGTTGTGGAACGTTGGTCTTGACAGCAAATGGATACTCTTCTACTTGGCATTGCTCACATGGATTCGAGTCAAATGCGTGCGTGGCACACGCAAAAGCGAACAAACTTTCGAAGAGAGCGCTCGTGGTCCCGACCACTCCTAACTTTTAAGAGCGCTCGTAGATCTTCACTAATATTGCAGGTTTATGAGCTTCTTAAGTTATGAGCGCTCGGTGAATACCAGCCTTAGACAAAGATGCAATTTCAGTCCCCTATTATTTGCTCTATAGTACCCCTTGCCGTAATGGTTATTGCATTGGACTGTCATGCAGAAGTTCTTATGTTCGATTCTCAGCCCCTGCAAAAAAAGTTCTCTTCGAGCTGTTGCAACACCAAATTTATTTTTATTATTTGCTCTATTCATTGACGACTTAGAAGAGACATTGCAAGTCAGGACTTCTGTTTCGTTGGATCTCTTTTGATCAAAGTACTTATGTTCTATGTGTGGTGCTAGTCGTCTGAAAGTCTCCAGTTGCTGATCAATAGATTTCTGAGTACTGGAACAAGCGGAGGCTTCAGGTGAACATAGACAAGTTCAAAATCATGTTTTTTTCGAAACTGTGGAGGCCGAAATGCCGCAGAAAAACTTGGAAATTTGGAGCTTGAAACATTGAAGTCATTTATGAATACAATTATATTGGTGTGCAGATATCTAGAACCCTGAATTTGAAAAATCATATGATTGCCCAAATCCAAACACGCTTAAAACTCATCATGGAGGACTGTGGTTCTCTGAAGATGTTAACTACGAATCCATGTATCGTATTTTTGAAACCACAGCTAATGCAGTTAGTTAAACTGCTCCACCTATACGGTTTGATACGATAGAGAAAGTGCCACAATGCCCCAAACCCAGATAAGAGTGAGATTGTGGTTAATATTGAGACATTGCTGGATCAATTTGGAGGATGATGTATTTGAATCAATTTCAAACTTTTAACAAAGGATTTTTACAACTTGAAAAACCCGTTTTTGAGTTCCCAAAAATAATTTCCTGTTGCTGCCAAACTATAAAGTAAAGTAGTAAAGTGTCATCCCTGTGCGGACATTGTTAAATTATTTCAAGATTTTCGTTAACTTATTTATTGATTAGAATTACGAGCCTATAGAGGACAAACCTTTGTTTTTATTTATTTTGTCTCGGAGTGTAATAGCTTGGCTTAAGCTCCAATCAAAATTATGTCGGGGATTTGAATGTTTAAAGGTTAAACAAATATGTAGATATATATTTTTCTTTAAACCGTAATAAAAATTTCAAAATCCTATTAACAACCTCGTATTATGAATAACAGCTACTTGAAAAATATCTCATCATAAGATGAGGTATGCTCGTCGGGTTCAGGACTAAGCCACAGTCTTTGTGAATTTGAGGTCAATTTATTCAACATTATCTGGTTCTTTAGGTCATTAAAATGTTTATGTTTTCTTTATAGCTTTATATAATTGAAACTGTAAATTATTCTTAAACCAAAGCTGACTGAGATAGCAGGACCCACAAAATCACAGGCCCAGATAGCAGAAGTCATTAAATAACAGTCAGAGAGAATAGGTTCTATTAAATTACAGTATAATGAGGCAAATGCCATTAAAATTTGATATAAAAGATGTCCCTTATTATAGGTTGAGATAACGGAAGCCTCTTAACTACAGTCGGAGCTATATCATCCGCTACTAAACACCATGCAAATATTACGGAAGTCACTAAATTACAGTGTAAGATAGGAGGCGTTACCTTATCACAAATTTAAGTCCTAAAAAAAATTGTATCCCGAATAGGATAAAATTTATCAAACCGAAAGAAAATGCACGGATTGATTTGGTTAGTTAAGAAATTATAATGTGAACCCAACTGAAGAAACCCATCCATCATACACTACTGTCTCCCGGTTCTCGGAGCCGATGGAAAACAGAATCTTCTTAACTATTTCACTAGAGTCCAATTGTACTTACGCTTTTTCTTTAAAAAAATATTTTTGAAGAACGAAAGCTTCACAATCACGTGAAAACTCAAAATATATTGATCGAGCAGCAGTCCGGATTTCGGGGAGGGCACTCATGTGAAACAGCTTTAATAAGTACAATCCACGACTGGAAAATAAAGATGGATGAAGGAAGAAAAGTAGTTGCAATATTCATGGATTTTAAAAGAGCCTTTGAAACCATTAATAGAGAAATCCTAATTAGTAAAATGGAGAGCTATTGTTTAAAAAGAACTGAAAAGAAATGGTTCGAATCATATCTTAACCAAAGATCACAAGTAACCAACATTTTAGAAATTGAATCCAATGAGAGAAGTGTAGATATTGGAGTGCCACAGGGTTCGAATTTGGGTGGCGAATTATTTCTCCTCTACATAAACGAAATTAACAAAGTGTTAAAATGGTGTAAATGTGTTCTTTTTGCAGATGACACTTTAATTTACATTGACTTTAAGAATATTATGGATGTTTATGCAAAAATTAATGAGGATCTTAATAACGTTTACCAGTGGCTTTGTATGAACAAATTAAAACTAAATGTGTCAAAAACTAAATTAATGATTTTAAATTCAAATGAAAATGTTAAATTGCAAATTGGATCCAACAGGTTTAAAGTATAAAATATTTAGGGGTAATTATTGATAAAGACTTAAATTTAAAAGAACATTCAGATTATATTTAAGATAAGCAAACACAATATTGTTTTACCACATTTTATTCATGTCCAATATGGACCTTAGGCAAAGACTTCAAGTTCTTCAAAACAAAGCTATGCTATTACAAGCTACAAGGTTAAAATACTAAATTGTAAGCTTTCCTAAGTTTTTAAATCATGAATATCTTGGCTCCCGTTTGTCGTAATGGACTAATTTTTTTTTTAATTTGAAGAAAATTAGCAGCACTATAAAACAAAAATCCAAAACTGAAAAGTATTTACCGTGAAATACAGTTTTTTTCTCAATAACTATGAAAAAAAGGTATTAAAAACAAGAAAAAAAACGTTGAAACCAACGGTAACTTTTTATGTTTTTGCTCAAACATATTAAATTAAATGCAAGTTGATAGAAAATATTGTTATTAGCAATACAGTTTTTTATTTTCACTTTGCGACATACTGGGGCTGAGATATTAATTAAAATATAAAATCATAAAATGCGTGGGTGCGCTGACTTACCCATTTTCAATAATTTATTACTCGGCTTTCGATCATCATAGAGTGTTGATTTTTGTTTTAAATTGTAGGGAATTACAGGAACTTAAATAATAAAAAATAAAAATTTCATCGTTAAATGAGCTTTTTTCTTAATAATCACGAAAAAGTGATTTTTAAACAACAAACATTTATTTTAACATACTATAACTTTTTTTTCATTTGTTTAAACAAATGTTTTTTTTTATAACATAAAAGATAATGTTATTAGAAATAAATACATGTTTAATTTTTGTTTGTAGGAGATAGTGGAGCCGAGATATTCGCAAATGACCAAAAAATGACACAAAACACATTTTTACCAATAACTTTGGTAAAAAAAGTTGTCATGTGGTGCAAATTTGGTTTTAAGCTTTTCTCATAAGCACCTATTGATCCATGAAAAAAAAATAAACCATGCCTCTGCGCGCAAGGTCAAATGACGCTTTGACTGGACTATTTCTGTCCACTGTGGCATCGTGAGTAAAATTCAGTGAAGAAAAAAAATATTTAGTACTATCTATTTCTTATTTTTTTGTTTACTTCCACACTTAACACTAATAACAAAATTCTATATGCCTTCAAAGCTTGGACACTTAATAGCCTTGAACGATAAGAGCTAATTGATAAAGTCGTGCACATTTCTTTGAAAAGTTAAGGCAACATGTTTTGTAAACAAATACATACAATGTGACACACAAATTAATCACCCTATCGGAAGATGTTATAATTTTTGTAAATGGCGTCGTATGTCAATTATAGTTGACATTTGTGAACTAGACAGCTGGACAGCGAGGAATAATTGTGTCGATTTTTTTTTGCCAATATAATCGTTCGGTGAAGTTAGCGCAGCGTGAATTTCGACGTCGATTTTATAATCGTGCCACGCAAACTGGGCAAATATTTCGCGCTTAGCTACTCGACTCGAACTGGAACCAAAAGAGACCATGCAGGATGTGGCGGCAAGTGGACTGCCAATGTTGCTGAGAACGAAGAAACATCAACCAGATGACGGGCCACCCAATTGTACAACACCGAGCGTACCCCACAGCGAATTTTACCGAAAGACTTATACATGTTCCCGTAAAAGATGCAAATAGTGCATAAGTTGATGCCTTCTGATCGTCTGTCGCGTGTGAATTACTGTCAAGCCATCCTCAATCTCAACAACGAAGGGGACGATTTTGTGTGGAAAATTATCATGAGCGAAGGGGCGCATTTCCACTTAAAGCCTCGTACTCACCTAGCGTGAAATGAAAAATAAATACGTTCCAAATTACACGCGAAGAATAAAAATGAAAATAGAATAAACTTTTCCACGTGAATTTTTGATACTCACTTTGAATGAAAAAAAAAATGACAATTATTTGTAAACTGATTCGTTCTTTCTGTTTATAAATTTTCAATTTTTTGTTTTGAAACAAAATATTCAAATCAACTGACAAATGTCACAGTTTTCCTCGTTGCCTTAAACTTTTTCCTGATGGTTGTACATTGAGGAAGGAAAATCATAGCGTGGAAAAAGTTATGGAACATATTTGTTTTTCCAATCCACATTTTAGTACTCACCTCTCGTTGCGGATTTCATACCAGTGAACCAGCAGTCACTTTTATATGAAATTTTCATTTTCACTTGAACTGAGTACTAGGCTTAAGCGGTTAAGTCAATAAGCAAAATCTTCGTTTCTGGGGCATTGAATATTATTCCTGTTGCCAAAACCATAAAAGTTGATGAGCTTAGGCCAATTTCAATACTACCAAAGCAATTGATGAAGAGAAGGTAACGTGTTTGATACTCCTTGACTTTTCTAAAGCGCTCGACACGGTCAACCAATCAAAGTTGTGTTTCGGTCCTCCAAATTCTCCTCAACTAAAGTAAAATTTGTTGATATGAAGAATATTAAACAGGCCGATAGCAGGCGGTTGAATTTAATAAAGCTCTGTATAATTTCTTAACCCTCACAAGTGGAGTTCCGTAGGGATCAATTTTGGGACCACTATTATTTTCTCTCCATAAATGAATTTCCTTCAGTTATACAGCACTGCTTTTGTCTTATCCGTATGTACGATATGCACATTATGTTCAGATGTGTGTAAGTTGTCTTTTGGGGCTTCATTCTTGATCTTCCTAACTTTCCTTAAATAACCTTAAATGATTTTCAATCGAATTCGTACAGTTGGCTTAGAACCCTGGAGTTATTTTTAATAGAAACTCCTCATGGAAGGATCATATAAGTTATATAGTTAGCAGAACATTATGGTGTGCTCCGTGCACAGCACTTCACTCCTAACATTCGTATATTGGTCTCCAAAAGCTTAGTACTTCCATTGAAAGTTTTTGTGACCTCTAGTCCAAATGCATTTCGCCCAGGTACGACAGTTAGGCTCATAAGTTACTAGTAGATGCTGTCGTACCCTTCTAAGATGCAATATTTTAGTCGATGATTTTGATTATCAAGATCAACATAATCAATTATATTTTTCTAGGGGAATTTGGTCAAATTCAGACATTTATGTTGCTGACTTACTGTCGTGAAATTTTCGATAAGTTATGTTACGGTAAAATTTTCCGTAACAAGAATCATTCTTTCGGTTCCCTATCCTTATTCCTTTCTTTTAATAACTTTCTTAAAACAGGTGTTTCTTTCAACTTACTGAGAGAGAGAAGGGCAGCCATGGTCCATCAGCCATCGGTTCACTCGCTCAGTAACTTGAAGAAACAAAATATCAGCGTGTTCAATTTTGAAACTTAATGGACGACAGACGGGTGGTCTGTTCAAATCGCCATTGCTAGTGACAGTTGGTCACAGAAACAGACGGGCGGTCTGTGTTAAATATGCACAAAAGTAACATTGGCGAAGTTTTGTTCCCAATTGTTGAAGTTACTCCTGGTGAGAATGGCTGCGTGCCAAACCTAAAAAAAAATATTTGTATTCATGTAAAAGATGGAACGTTAACGGCTAGTCCCTATAATTCCTCAAATCTGCGCAAAAACCCAACGAATCAAGTAAATTCGCGATGTAGAAAATTACCACCAACTTCCTCTTAATAGTAATTTTTAAATTATAGCAACTTTCTTTGCACAGGTTTTCCAGTGTTTCTTTACGAGTTTTATGGTAGAAAAATTAAGTTCCTTTTTTTTTGTTTTCAGAAAATTTTGTTTAAAAACTTGTGTGGGGATGTTAGGTGGCTGAATGCACCCATTGAATTGCCCGCCACTGGAAAGTCATACCGGAGGTCGGCGAATTCAATGCTGATGACTGTGCATAAAGCTGGGTGTAAAGTGCGAGTACGAGAAGGCTGATGGGTTCCAACTGCGTTGGCGCACTCTCGCCAATGTGCTGAGTGTTGCTGATAAATGACGCGATCGAAGCCCACGTCACTGATTGGCGGAAAGCACTGGGTTTTAAAAAGAGAAGAGGTCTTCCAGGCAAGTTGAAAGCCTGGAAGGACACTTCTTTACGGAGATTGAATAAAGTAACAGGTGCTAAAATCATAAGCGACAAAGTTTTTTTGAAAACGAAAAAGAAAAGGAATTTTATTTTGAAATAAAAGAAAAAAACGTGGAGTTTTATTTTAAAATAAGCAGAAAGGAAAATTGAAAAGGATTAAGTTGAAGAAACACAGGAAGATTTTTGTGGATGATTTTTGCGGGAAAGTGAACTCTAGGACTTACGAGGAATTTGGTGGTAGAACAGGAAATTAAAGCTAAGTATAGTGGTTTTAAAATCAAAATTGCAATTTAAAATTTTCATTATTGAGTTGATAATTTCGTTTAAAAATTGTTTTTTTATAGTCGTTTGGTTTTTGCTATCGAAAATTTCCGATATTGCGGAACGCGCGACCCGTTTTTCTAACACCGTTTGTGCTTTCGGGACCGAGTGTTAACGGTCCATCTTGTTAATTTCATTTTTCTTGTGCTCTAATTATTTAAAAGATCTTGGGTTTTAGCCCTACTTAATTGCAAGGTTTCCCAAGCAATTCAATAAAATTTTAAAATTCCCATTCGGAATAATAAATTTAAATCTTTTATTTAAAATATCTTTCACCGTCGGTTCCGCTTCAAAGGTTTGTGATTTCCTTATCTTCAAAAAAAAAATCACTGGCGCCCTTTTTCATTTTCAGCTACGCCTCAGCGTCGATTGAAAATAAATAATTTCATTTTTGATTGTATTAATAAATCATCATCATAAAAATAATTCGCGAACCCACCCCCTTGCTGAGCCTAGTCGTGGTGGTAGCATACATTGTTGCTACCAGTTGCAATTTTTTTTCGCTGAACTCGTCTGCTTGTAGTTTGACAGTTCATCATCGAGTTCTCTTTCTTTTAGTCTTTTTAATTACATTGTTGTTCGGTTTCGATCGCGTCGGCGCGTCGTGATTCTTTCTCGTCTTTTTGTTTGATTATTTTATTTCAATAATCAATTTAATTTCGCGAATTAAAATTGTAACAGTTAGATTATGATAGTAAAAGTAAAGTTAATGTTGCCTTAAGAGTATCTACATAAACTCGCTTCATCGTTGCTTAATATGAGTATCGACACCTTCATGCATTTTCGCGCTATGGTCTTGTTTTCGGATATTCTTTTAACGAATTAACCTTAAGATCTATTCAATGAACTAAATCTACAATTCCTTACACCAAGTGGGAATAACCAATTTTTTCAATTTTTCAATTTTCAATTTTGTTTTATTGAACATAATATTTACAATTTGGCTTACAACTAATAAGATACTACATATGCATGAAAATTTACATTTGTTGGCTCATAGGGGGCCTAACTATATACAGTGACTTAAGTTTTATTATTTTCATATAAAATTTACATGACAAAAAAAAAATTAAATTTAAAATGTTGGTTGACTGTATTGTCCTCAGAGTGTTCATTCCTGGTTATCAGTGGTGATTTTTGTGGGTTGTGGGCAGGGATGGCGTTTTAGCCGTGGTGGTAGGCTGACCCAATGTCAGCGTAGAACGAGACTACTTCCTCGTTGTCCATGATTACGTTGTCATCCAGAGTTTCCATCACACTGAGGTACCTCGGCTCGGGATGTCGTTGTTCTGTGGTCATCCTTCTCATAAGCTGATTCGGGTGGTCGATGATGTTCCTCATTAATTTCTTCGTTGAATGAACTAGATATTTGTCCAGTGGGATTAAATTCGCTTCTGTGTAGAGATGCTCGTTCCTGTAGTGCTTCTGTCGTTGACGGTCGAAGTAGAGTCCAGTGCAGATCCTCAGTATCTTCCTTTCGAATAGTTGAAGTTCCTTCATAGCTGTCTTCGAGATGGAAAACTAGACTGGGAAGGAATAGCTAATCACTGGTCGCAGGAGCTGCTTGTAGATTAATGTCTTTGTCGGTTGGCTAAGACCTGATCTTCTTTTCAGCAATGGGTGCAAACGGCAGAAGGCTGGTCTTTTTCAGAACATTTCTTGAATGCAGGTTAAACCTTAGCAACTCGTTGAAGTGCACTCCCAGGTACTTGACATTTGGTTTTGCCACTATGGAGGATCCGTCAGGGAGTTTTAGGGCCAGATTTCTGCAAATTGTTGCGGTGCGAAGGCCTCTACCAGTTGAAGGTCTCCTGAAGCAGACAAGTTCCGATTTGGAAGTATTGATTCGGATGTCCCATTTCTGGTAGAATTGGAAGAGTCTGTTAACGTGGGTTTCTACTTTTTGAACAGCGATTAGAGGTGACATTGATGTGGCATAGGTGAGCGAGTCATCAGCATACAGGAGGTTCTTGCATCCAATTGCTGAAGGTTGGTCTGAAGTCATCAAGTTGTAGAGGAAGGGGCCTAGTTTTGAGCCTTGGGCGACTCCAGCTCTGATGGTCTTCATGTTTGACTTGCAGTTATCTACTTGAACAAAAAATTTCCTGCAATATAGGAAAGAAAAGAGAATTTTTATTAGTGGCGGAGGTACTTGCATAAGATGAAGTTTGTGGATTAGACCGTCTATCCACACGCTATCAAATGCTTTCTCGACATCCAGAAAGCATCCGACGGTCACACGATTACTGTTGAGGGCTGTGGTGATATCGTGTTGGAATTTAACCAGTGCATGTAAGGTTGAGTGTTTTTCTCGAAAGCCGAATTGCATGTCAGGGATGATTGAATTTTCACAGCAGAATTTCTTCAGTCTTCGTAAGATTAATTCTTCCAGTAATTTGCTGATATTGTTGAGAAGTGATATTGGTCTGTAGTTGGAAACTAAGTTGGAAGCACCTTTCTTCGGAATTGGCACAATCTTCTCTGTTTTCCACTTCTGGGGGAAGTAACAGTTGTTGATGCAGTTGCTTAAAATGATTGTGAGGAAAATCATTACCGCCTGTGGCAGCCTTTTCAGGATGTAGTAGGAGACACCATCTGGTCCAGCAGACTTTTTTGGCTTAGAACTGCCGATGATTTTTAAAACCTCCTCTAGATTGCATAAATGTGGACTATCGGTGGGATCATTTGCTGGATTGATAATATTAAAATTTATTCTATCCGGATTTGGTTGCAGTGTTTGTTGAACTGTTGCCTCAACTTCTTGTAAGAAAGTTGGGTCAGTAGGTGGGCTCGGTGTGAAGTTTCCTTCGAAGTAGTCGGCGAACGCTTCCACCTTGTCTTGGGCCGAGGTAGCTTCAGTATCATTGCTGATGATGGTTTCCGGTATTTGTGGCTGTTTTCCAATGATCCTATTGATGTTTTTGAAAGCATCTGGTCCTGGCTTGATTGCTTGTAATCTTTTCTGATATTGGATATTATTGTGGTATTGAATAGAGTTCCGGAGCATGATGTTGACTTGCTGTAGCTCATTCCAAACTATCTGGTAGTTTCTGTTTGTTGTATTCAGTACACTTTGATGGATCCGCTGGAGACGTTTTCTTAAACGTTGTCTGTGAGCATATAGATTTTGAACGTACTCGGGAAGGTGCTGGTACCTATCTTTTGACGTTTTAGATTGTTTTTGCTTGTCCAGGGCATCAGATACGGCATGTTCAAAGTTGACAATTGCTGCATCGATTTCGATATGAGTGGGAATAACCATTTAATTCTTCCTCGCTTTAATTCTTTAGTTTCTAGAGAGTGCGGAATTCGTTGCCTCGAGACATAGGAAGAATAAATAGCAACTATAAAAAGTAAAAAAAGAACCTAAATTACGAGTATACATATTTCCAAAACTACTAACTAAATTTGTAACTTTACTTTAAATTGTAACTACTCAACTAAATTCTTAACGTAACATTGGAAAAGTAGCTTTTAAACGAAATCTTTTATTTTAGCTTTCACTAGGTTTTAAGATATTGTAGGTACCTAATACACTCAATTATTTTTATTTTACCAATTTTATTTTCTTCTATTTTCAGCAAGGCCATATACCACCCGTTTCAAAAGGACCCATTAACCCTTCTTAACTGGGTAAGTTTTTTTTTTTGATTTAATAACAATAATAGCGTAGCACGTTGGGGCAGACAAAAATTAGAATAATGATTTCACTGGAATTTAAAAAAAAAATTCCTGCGAGTAATAGTTGCCATAAATATAATCAACAATTTTATTGCAAAAACACTGGGTGGTAAAAGTGCCTCAGCATTTCATTGAACACATCTCATTTAAAAAACATCTCACTTTAATGGTCTCATAAGAAAATGAAAATCATAAAAACACTGCCAAATTAGAATTTTAAATTTTTATATTGTGAAAGATGTTGTGACGAATGTGCGCTATGAATAAAAAATTAGCATTTCCCCCATACAATTTTAAGATTCCAAAATGCAGTGTTTCGCTGAAATTTCAAGACTGAAATTAAATTATTGAAAACATTAAATATAGATTTGAGGTTTTTAAACTTTTTGACAAGTTTTAAAACTGATTTTTTTTAAATTTTTTCGTGTTGTTGAATCATCTGGTGATAATGTTTTTCGTTTTTAAGTGTCAAGGATTGAAATTTGAAATATAAGACTGGGTTCTTTCTACAAGCTTCTTAAAGTGGCTATGAATTTTCAAAATCTAATACATAAATATGAATGTAAAATAGTTTCGAGATAAAAAAAATAACTTTTATATACAAATTTATAAAACATTTTTGAGAAAAAAAATTTGAAACACCATTTTAATCAGACATTACGATAACAGGGGACACAAAAATGTGGGTTACGCAATTATGTATCTCTCTGTTCGACCACACATTAAACAGGTCAGCCGATTTCCTTTAAAATTTGTAGATTTTTAAATTTCTCCGCCGACACGTTTTTTTTAAATTATTTTTTCTTAGATTTAAAAATAATGGTACTTGTCCTAAAATTTTTTTTTTAATTTTATTAAATATCTTTTTTTCAAAAACTGCTCCAGGAATTTAAAAAACAAAATGAAATAATTTCATCTACTTAACGCTAGCTAATGGTTGAAAAAAACATTTTGACATTTTGCACGAGCGATTTCCGAACATGGTTATCGGGCGTGGAGGTGATGTGAATTGGCTACCGATATTTTTCGGTTTTCTTAACTCACAAATCTATGCAAATAAACCACAAACCACCACTGCCCTGAAAGCCAAGAGTAATATCATGTCATACATGTGCCTACTAAATGGATAATACTCTCAATGATATCTCAATGAAAGTTGTAATGTATTCGATGTTTAAAGGTAAGAACGTGTAATAAAAAGACTTCATCATCATCATCGGCTCGACAACCGGGTTCCGGTCCTGGCCTCTTTCAACAAGTCTCTCCACCTATCCCGGTCTCTAGCCGACGCCATTCAGTTGCGCACCCCAAGGCTTCGGGCGTCCTGGTCTACGCCATCTCTCCAGCGCAAGCATGGTCTACCACGCTGTCGTCTACCATAGAATGTACCACAAAGAACTTTCCGAGCAGGTTCCTCTTCGCTCATGCGAGCTAGGTGCCCTGCCCACCGGAGTCTACCGAGCTTAATTTTTGTCACGATATCTGCTTCAAGGTAGATTGCGTACAGTTAATGATTGTACCGTCTCCGGAATCGTCCTTCCTCACATACGGGGCCAACAATTCTCCTTAAGACTTTTCTCTCGAACGCAGCTAAGAGGTCGGAGTGCCTTTTGCTAAGCACCCAAGTCTCGGAACAATATGTGAGTACTGGCAGGACCATGGTCCTGTACAGCAGCAGTTTTGAAGTTATGGTGAGATTTCTGGATTTGAAGAGCTTTGACAGACTATAGTAGGCTCTGTTGGATTTGAGAAGCCGCCCGCGTATTTCTTCTTCTATATTGTTATCGGCTGCTACTATTGACCCAAGGTATTTAAAGGATTGCACTACTTCAAATTCGTGCTCCGCTACCTTGATTGTTTGACCAACTGTTCCTCTCGCATTCGACGCCACCATGTACTTTGTTTTACCTTCACTAATGTGCAGCCCCAGATTTTGTGCCGCCTGCTCGATCTGGATGAAGGAATCGTGTACAGCTTGTTCGGTTCTTCCGATGATGTCGATGTCGTCTGCGTAAGCCAGTAACTGGCTGGACCTGTTGACGATGGTCCCTCTTGTTGCCGTGCCAGAGTCACGGATTGCTTTCTCCAACGCCAGGTTGAAGAGGAGGCAGGCCAAACCGTCCCCTTGTCGGAGTCCATTAAAGATGTTGATTGGTCTGGATAGCAATCCGGCTATTTTTACTTGGCTTGTTACGTTGGTCATGGTCAACCTACATAGTCGTGTCAATTTATTTGGGATGCCGAATTCTCTCATGGCTTTGTAAAGTTCTACCCTGGCTATGCTATCATAGGCGGCCTTAAAGTCTATAAACAGATGGTATGTTGGGATGTTAAATTCTAGACATTTTTCCATCGCCTGCCCAAGGGTAAATATAAAAAGACTTAATCTTTTAATGTATCTATTTACAAGATGGCGGATGAATGTTAATGTGTTAGAAACCAAACATTTTTTTTTTTAAATTCATAAACTTTATTTGTTTGGAATTCATTAGAAAGATAATTCATTTTTTTTTATAATATTTAAGAAATATTGGCTTACAATTTTAGCCGAATAAGTACGATGTTAAAAGTATTTTGGTATGATGCTGTGTTTAAAAGGCGATTTTGCACATTTTAACCGAATTTAGCACCATATTGTTCTACTAATTATTAAAGGCTTGTATCGTGGTAGCTTCAATATCATATTCAAAATCACTTAAAAAAATCTGCCTTCTTCGACATATGTGTGACATCTTTTTTTTTTATAATCTACTCACGCTCAAGGGATTATGATTACCCTTTAAATGTTTCAACACAGCGTGGGCGTGAAATTACGGAAGAGAAAGAAGGATAGGAAAGATGTGTGGCACGATTTTCTGAGACTGGAGGTGGTTGTCTCAGATTTTTTATCTCCAGGGATGGCGGCTGAACTAAAGCGGAGAATTGCCGTGTCTTATTTCTATGTCCCTTATAATTCGCATTATTTTATTCGTTTTTCATCCTTGTTGGGCATACTAGTTTAACTCAATCACATGTTGTTAGTGTTATGCCTGAACAACATGTAATGAGTAAACCAGCCATTGATGACAATTTATAGAAGGTTTTTTAATGGAATTAAAGACGACATAGACGACGCCGGCAGGGATCGAACCTGTGATATTGAGGTTAACAGGCGAGCACACAACCATCGCGCCACGGCCACCCCCAAATCAAAAAGTTGTTGATATAAGCCTGTTTGGAATAACCCTGCAAAAAAAAGTCATGCACAGTCAGATCATGTAATCCTGGAGGCCAACGAAAAGTGCAGTTCCTGAAAATCAATTTAGTTTAGGAATTCTTTTTTCCACCATAATCAGTCTGGCTATGTGTGAAGTCGTCCATATTCTTGAAAGAGATTCTTTTTTGGTTAACTTCTGTTAAGAAATTTCCTCAACGTCTTTAAATAACAATCCTTTGACGTTTCAAGTTACACTGTTTTCTTAAAAAAAAAATGCCATTCCGGCTCGTTGAGTATCTCCGGGATAGAATCACCCGAATACGACAATTTTGCTTTTGAGATGAAAATCCATCTCATCTAACAGAAAAGGTGAGACGAGCTTCTTGTTGTGCTCTTTTACCATTTGAATCATCTTCTGTCAAAATATTAGGGAAATTATAATCTGTAGAGATCATCTGCTTGTTCCTATTTGTTAAGATAAGTTCCATGTCGAAACGCTTTATTTGTCTGTAAGGCAGCAACCAATTATATCCTGTGTTAGAACTGAATAATCTCGGTGGCAAAGTCTTCTCGAGATATTTCCACGCTAGAAAAAATAAATTACCAGTCTAATAATGATTCATGCTCTCAGATGAGTGCCGGCCGCCCAACGTCTACCTAAACTCAATTTGGACGGAAATATCAGACTCCAAGGAATGATACTACTGCACTCTCCACCTCCACATCCTCGTTTTATCGCCCCCCAGCGACCATTTTGCTAAATTAAATTAACATCCCTTTAAATTAAATAATAAAAGAAAATGAATCGATTACTTCAAGAAAAATGCATGATTCATTAGCCATCATAATAATCTGATAATATATAATCTAATTTAAAGTAGAAATTCAATAAAGTCCTAAACATCCTCACAACTGCTCCCTTATAATTCAGGAATTAAACACTAAAAGTCTCTTTTCAGTGTTTCAAATTGTATCCCAATCATTCCAAGAGACTTTTACTGTCAATATAAATGTGCCGAAAACTCTTTCATTTGAGGAAACTGATATTTATTTCAAAATAAATTTTATCGATTATTGTTTGCTATCCTTCAGATATTATTTATCAAATTCATCTCGAACGCAAGCTGTGTAACATGTTAGTTGGTTTATTTGTTTAGGTTAAAGCTAAGTCATTTGCATGACTGTGTTTGTTGTTTTGCGGATCCCTAATTTACTCCTTAAGTGCCATCTACCCACGAAGCTACTTTGTTCCTAAAGATGAATGTTTTGTATTTTCTAGGGCTTATGTATATTATTTTTACAACAAAAGTTCTCTTAAGTCTTCAGTATATTAATCTATATAACACATCTCGTAAATAAACAAGTTCCTTAATTAAATCAAAGTTTTGAAAGATTTGTGTAGACTAAAATAAGAGTGAGTGACATAACATGAACGAAAATGTGTATGATACCAAGGACGTCGATAGACATAGAATCAAAGTGGGCTTACGAGTTCATTTTTATTATTTTATCTATTTCAAATTCGGTTTCCTTTAAGACAAATACAACAATCGGAAGTCCTCAACATAATTTATAAGAATGAAAAAATGGAGGGGTTCCACGCCTCCTTACTAAAAAACTTAAAATTTGTCTCATTAGTATACACCTCAAATTATAAAACTCCATGGTGTCGGGACGTAATTTTGGTCTCAGTGAGTTAGTCAGTTCTGGTTTTTTTGAGCCTATATCTCGGGCATCACTTGTACTAAGGTGTTAAATTTGGTGAGGTTCATGATATGATTTAGCTTATCAGCCTTGTCAAACATATGGAAGTATATTTCATGAGGACCTTTTGTGATTTGTCAGTTAAGTGATTAAGTGCTGTTGTCGAGAAATTAATTGAATTGCTTTCGAAAAATCCAAATGAAATATGAACCGTTTTCATTGATTATATTCTTATGTAAAGTTGGTTCTTAATATTTTTTTTTTTTAATTTCTATGCTATGGTTAGGATACACTGAAAATAAAATCTAGGTATATATGACAAAAATGTAGGTTGATCTGATAAAAATTTTGTCAATATACGTCCAACAAAAAGTTTTGTCAAATTGATAAAAATTACAGAATTTTGTTGAAATAACAAAAATATTTTGTCAATATGACAAAATTTCGTAGAATTTACAAAATTAATTTGTCATATTAACAATTGTTTTGTTGTATTAAATTTTTTTTTTAGTGTTATTGTTTTTTTATTTTTATCGGATTAACAAATTTTTTTTGTTAAATTAACAAAATTGTTTTGTTAAATTAACAAAATTGTTTTGTTACATTAACAAAATATTTTGTTAAATTAACAAAAATTTCTTGTTATATTTTGTTAAATTAACAAAATATTTTGTCAATTCAACAAAATATTTTGTCAATTTTACAATTTTCCTTTGTTGAATCCACAAAATTAATTTTGTCAAAAAAGTTTTTTTTTTTGGATTTAGGTCCACAAAAATTGGCGTTTCATCCTTACGATCTCACATGCAACCATCTGTGAGGGCGTATGGACAATACGCTCAGTTAATCTTACATCGATTTTTCGACAAAAACCAAATGTGAACTATATCATACACAAAAGAAATGTCATGATCAAAAAAATATACGCGCAGAATTTTTTGGTTTCATTACAAAATAGTTTTATCTATCTGATAATATTATTTTATCAATATTACAAAATAATTCAACCCCAAAACAAAATATTTGTCATTTTAACGAAAATGTTTTCATTTTTTGTTAAATTGAAAAAAAAAAATTAACAAAAACTTTGTGATATTGACAAACATTTACAAAACAGCTTTTTTGTAGATACAACAAACATTTTGTTAAAATTACAAAAAAGTTTGTCGATGTGACAAAAATCTCTGTTTTATTTTGTTATACTAATAATATTATTTGTAGGGCATATTTTGTTAAACTGATAAAAAATCATGCTGAATTATAAAAATTTTCTGAAATCAACAAAACCATTCTTTCTCATTGACAAAAAAATTTACCAAAACGATAGAATTGTTTTGTTAAAGGTCAACAAAACGTTTTTGTCTATATTACCTAGGAATTTATTTTCAGTGTAGCTAAAAGTGGCAGCCGTTGAAGCATCTGATTCACTTAGACCAGTAGAGGTCCATTGTGATACCACGATCTAATAGGGAACAAAAAGGTTCCCTACTAGTTAAAACCATTTGGAGCTTCTGATGAAGCGAAGGAGACTTTTAATGTCTGTGTTTATGAGATCGCTTGGTTCATTTTAGAAATATTCTCCTAGATGAAGTATGCATGTGTAAGAGAGAGCAGGGCATGTACAAAGAAGGTGTGGGATTGTCTCCTCTTCCTCCTCGTCCAAGTAACTTATACAAAAATCGTTTAATAGTACACCGAGTCGTGCGTCGTTTCTACCTTTAAGACAGTGTCCAGTTATGACACCTATTACGGAGCTGATCTGAGATCTACTGAGGGACAACAAACACTTTGACCGCTTCAAATTTAGTTTGGGCCAGATTTGTTTGGTCACCAAACAAGTGGTAGTGTTAAACCATTTGGTATTTGATTGTTCCAAAACAATTCGTGTCAGCATAAATTTACTAGCCGATATAGGCATACCTACATATATTTACCCTATCGGGCAAGATATGCATTTCCGTTCCAATTCTGGCGAGCTCGTCGGCTTTACAATTCCCCGGAATGTCCCTGTGTCCGGCACCCAGAATAGGTGAATATTAAACTGTTTGGCCATCTCCATCAGAGACGATCGACAGTCTTGGGCTGTAATGAAGTTTGAAGAGACTGATGCGAGAGATTTTAAAGCAGGCTGACTATCTGAGAAGATGCCGATATCCGAACTGGATATCACGTTTTCTTTAAGCCAAGACAATACTTCCTTTATCGCCAGAATTAACGTTTGGAATACGTTACAATAGTTTGGTAGGCGGAAGGAGAGACTTAAATTTAGTCCATCTGAGTACGCTCCACCACCCACTTCGTTTCTATGCTATAAGGCTCATAAATATCAACCCATGTAACCTTGATTTTCAATATTGGCATAGCAATCAAATTGTTTGTGAAACGCTGCTTGTTGTATTCGACCAGTAGTAGTTTCGCCTGCCTTAGCTTTGGAATTTCTTTCCAATACTCGGATCTGCTTGTCTCCTATTCTTGTTTAATTTTTTTTTGTTGATGACATTTTCTCTTCTCTTATTCCGCAATAGGGCTCAGGCCTTGTTAAAGGGTTTGATGCGCCTATTTTTGCTAAGGAGTCTGCCTTTTCGTTTCCCAGTAAAGTGTCACCCTGCTTAAAGCTGATGGCATATGAACTTAGTGGCTTGTGTCCAGCTTGGGTAACTAACATGATGGCAATGTTCTTGTAACGATAATTCCTTTTGAGATTTCGATCCACGCATTTCCCTATGGCATGTACCTCTGCTTGGAAGATGCTGGTGGACTACCTCTTCGATATTGAAAATTTGGTTCTAGGCCCAAAGATTCCTACACCAGTCACTGCACTTGTTCTAGATTCATCATTGTACCACTTGACACTTCACAATGTAAATCCACCTCAGAATGTTCGGTTAGCCAGTTGTCGTCATTTCTACCTATCCAAATACCATGATGCTAAACTCAAGTAAAATTTGTAAAACCATCGTTTTTACAAAGTATCATACTAAAAGAGTTTTAGCATCGTGCTAATTCGACTGAAATTTGGCGCCAATGATATTAACGGTACCTGTCACAGAACCGTTTCTTTTTTTTATTTTCAATGTTCTCATTAACTATCAAGCGATTTCAAACAAAATTTCTTCTACGAATTTAAAATAATATTTATCTTGATTTTTGAAATGTTTTCATTTAGTATATACATATATACATACTACATAGGTATCGTTAAATACTTAAAATTGGCGTACCAAATTTTTTACTAAGAAACATTTTAAAGAAATTTCGTATATTAAGAAAAAAAATTATGAATAAAAATTCTGTGATTTTTTAAATTTTGTTCGCAATTGTCAATTTTTGTTTGTGAGCTCAAATTATTTCAATTTAAACAATGAGTTTTATGAATTTGAATATTTGTGTCTTATTAGTATTACATCCATGTTTTTTCCACACAGTTTTTAAATCCCAAAAACCCCGTGCGCAAGTACGTGCGATTCAGTCGTGTATTTAATCACATTCGCATTGCCAACTCATTGCTTTTTCCAACTGTAGCAGTAAAAAAGGGAAGTAAAAGACGAGTTATATGTAACGATTTTCCAAGAAGTTGACAAAAATTACTGTCGAACTTCATAATAATCCAAGCTGTCTTTCTGTTGTTAATCTTGAATTTAATTTTTCATGTGACAGGAAACAAAAATAACCTTATCATTTTTATTCTTGTGAATTCATTATTTTATGTCAGAATTTCTGAAAGTAGTTCTTTCATGTTCAATACCGATTTTTGTGTAAACAAAATAATTGGGATGTGTACTCGTATGCGACATGCATGAGCTTTTAACTAATGATTTCTTGGGAAGGAAAACAATTTCTGAAATATACATAAGTACATATATTGCGAACTACATCATCCATCCTTCAACTGTGCGTTGTCTGTCAGTCTTCAGTCAGTCAGTTCATCGAAAAAGGATTCATCAAAGCGAATCTTTTCTTTAATTTACATATATATACATACATATGTATGTGAATGGAAATACAAACATTCCAGAGTGACTATTGAATTCATGGAAGTAAAATAAATCGGAAATTTTGACAATTTCAACTCATGCATGGTGACATTTTTTCCCGATAAAAATGACCATCAACTGAAATCAATTTTTTCAACACATCAAATAACCAAATAACGATAACACACTGAACTACCATTGCTTTCAATTTTTCTCAGAATATCAATATTCAATGCTGAAATTGTCGTTATGAAAACATTTGACAGCGGAATTGTCAAAGTAAATATGACAATGTTTGGATTGAGATTTTCATAGAAAAATGCCATCCAAATTTCCGCTTTACTGGTAGATTTTTCAATAATTTTCTTTCATACAAACTTTGACCTGAAAATGCATTTGTTTTTATTTATTTACATTACATTACATTACATATTACACTACTCTGTAGATAAATCTACTAAGTAGGGACACTGAAAGCCCTGGCAACTGAGACCATCGGCTTAGACATTACAACAGAAAGAGATACACATAAAGAAAGAACAACAGATGAAACACATGTCAACAGCACACGGTTGGTATTTGAACGGTATTGCATACTTCTTGGAATGCCATTGGATAGTCTTCGATGTATAGAAAACTATGCAGGCGGTAGGGTAAGCCAAGAACAAGAACGTAGGACTAACGTAAACGTTCCGTGTAGCACGTTATCTTACCGAAAATTGCATTTAAGACCCTGTTTAGATTGGGAATATTGCGTACTTACTACTCGTGTTTACATTGGAAACTTTGAGACACCTCAAAAAGAGTTCGCCTCTGTGTAAATGGATTGAAATCTCGTTTTAATTACGTTCCATTGATAGTTAGAATTAAATATCTTGATTCTCCCAAAATTTCTTCACCCCTCAATCAATATGTCAAAAGGACTAAAGACGAAACAATGGTTGTCAATTCACTGTTTAAAAAAAAAATCTCTTGCATTTTTATATGCACCAGAAATTGCATTTTTCAGAGTTCTTATTTAAAAAATTCGAAAATTGTTTTTTCGTTTTTATTTTTTGTCCCGGTAAATTCATTTTCAGGGCAATCAGTTGACATTTCCGTTGAAATTTCGAATTAAATATTTTATACATGTACATCAAAATATAGATCGTTCACCATCTGTCAAGCAATGAACTAGATGTTTAGTACTTAGTTTTTTCCGCATAGCTTTATTTTCGGTTTATAAATCTGAGATAAAGTACAGAAACGTCAAATAAGTCGAAGGATTAAGTTCAGTTTGAACACCGTTGTTTCGGCCTTCGTCTTTTAGACATAATATTTGGTCTGAGCTGTCAAAAAAAGAAAGACAAAACGAACGAAAAAAAAGAATCTTGTAATCAGGCTCCAAGAGTCAAATTAAAGTATCAAATTTCGTGCACCATTACGGTCGTTCACATTCTCAAATATGTTTGACAAGCACGGCGCGATTGGCTTGACATTGATATTGTGAATGCTTCATCCAGCAATTTGTCAAGCATGCTGGATGGTTTTGATATATTGACTGCATGACAGAAGCATATTTGAAAATGTGAACGCATGCTTGTCAAACCTGAAGCAAATTTTCATTTTCCATCAAGTCCTCGAGATATGTACATTGTATGAAAATATATCAAAATGAGTTTATAAGCAATAGCGGTAATTCCGGTGGATTTAATTAGATTAATTTAAGTTTTCTGCAGACTTGAAATATAAAAATCAAGTAAATTTCTTGATCTTAATTTTCATCTATTCTCTGAGTTAGACCGCCATGATCAAAATTCGAATGTGAAAAGATTTTTGATAGCATTTTTGACGAATGTGAACGAAAATACGAGAATCCGAACGCCACTATAAATGTTCCGAAAAAATAGTTGTAGTATGACTGTTTTTAAATGATGCAATACCACCTTATGGTTTTTAAGTATGTGGTGGCGGGGGTAAGCAACAAAGTTAACATTTATTACCAATAGCTTTGCTTAAAAGCTTCCATGCAATCGAAAAAAAGTTACAACGATTCGTTTAAAAGCAGTCTATTTCGTATCAGATAATATCTCTGAATATACGAGTATGTATGTACATATGTAGGTGAAAAATTTAATGTTGAATCAAATTACATCCCTGTTTAAAAATAAGTCTAACAAACTTTACGTTACGTTGCGCAGTCCAGGGGTGCGTTCATTTTCAAACAATATTTAACTTTTGAAATATACATATATAGACTAAGAGCCCACAGCAATTTTTGGGTGTGATTGATAACAAAAGATAATTAGCATAATTAGATAGGCCTTTTATAGTTATTTACAAATATGAAAGTCTTGCATACTCTCGTGGGAGCAATAGTGCATAATAGTTCTTTCCAAGTCCAAATAATTGTGATAACAACTTTGCCAAAATGTAGAGTTAAGCCCCCTGATTGAAAATATCGAGGTCCAAGACGTTTTACAGATATCCTTCTCCCTGCCAGACGCGATAAGAATAGCGTACTTCTTGCACTAAGAAGGCCACCTTCAAAACGTCTTGGACCTCGATATTGGCAATCAGGGCACTTAGCTGTTCATTTTTAAGTTATGGCAAATTTTGTATCCCAATTTTTTAAAATTGGGAAAGAACTGCAGATTTTTATGCTTGGGGATTCATGAAGTACTATGTGTACGAAGTGGAAATAGAATCTTTGGAACAACTGAAGCAAAGGATTGACGTGGCTGGAGTCAAATTACAGGAAAATTTATCAAGTATAAATTTATGTGCAGCAATAAGAAGGCGCTATAATCATATCGAAAATTTTTTGTAATAAGCTTTAGTTACAAAATAGTTAAAAATTTAAATAAACAGTGATTATGTATTTTATCTAAAAATGCATGTATTTCTTATTTTAATTGATTTCAAGATTCAGGAACATTTTTGTTCTTATTTCGCAATTGCATTTTTCCGTCACTAGTTAGGGCGTGTAACGTTGCATTATTTAAAAAACATTCGCAGGTCAATATTAATCCAATGCTCTCACGCAGGTGTTCTCAATGAAAAAATGTGTGAAATATGGTTAATCCAGTACTCTGTCACATTATTGTATGCTTGTAAGACGAAAATTAAAAAAAAATGTAAAAAGAAAGTTAATCCTTTCAATCGTAAATTCACCTAAGAATCCAAAAACGTAAAATTAATTTTTCAAAAACTATCCACTCGAACAACTTTATTTAAAAACAAAATTAAAGAATGTATTTCTGGCTTTTCAAAATGCTATAGCATTACTCTGTAGGTATCACCGTTATTTTTTAATAACTTTTTTTCTGTTTTAAGTGATTTTTTTCTTAAATTCCCTCCTAAACGGGGGGAAATATACCCCCCAAAAATCCCACTTGAATCTCTTGAGACCAATTTCGGAAGTACTGTTAAATTCATAGATTCTTTCATTAAGCCACACTACACGAATGGGGAATGCTGTACTTATATTTGTCTTTGCATTGGTCAGCCATTCAAAACCAATATGCATCGGTATCTGCTTTTGAATCCTCTCTAATTTTCCTAAACGCTCTAACACTTTGCTCAATAATTTTAAAGGTAGTCGTAATCCCTTTAGATTGTGCAAATTAAAAAAAAAAAAACTTTAAACTTTTTTAAGAATTTTAGTTTAAAAAAATCGCTTGAAATCGCTGTCATCGCTCATTTTGATGGTAACTTGAAATTTCAATCGCTTTCAGTAGCTTTATTTGCTTACTCGCTCGAGTAAAATCGCTGTCACCGAAACCCATTGCCTTAGAGTGTTTGAAATGAATTTTTAAATTTTGGGTACTGACATACATCTATCTTCTTAAAAGATTCTATGCTCAATATTTTCGCACGTATGACAAAATTCAAATTTTTGGCTAAGTTGAAGAAGAGGAGGGATAATACATAATTTTATTTAATAGCTCTAAGCATTGAGGACAAAATCCCAAAGTCCAGTCTTCAAGCGATTTTTAAATCTAAAAGTTTACTTTCAAAGAAAAATAATATCGAAAAATCTTCGACATGCAGAGTCTGCCACTTAGTCTGCACAAAAATTAAGTTTTCCAAAACGATTTATCTAAATCGACCTCAGTAAATAAATTAACAAAATGAAACCCTAACTCCCAGCCTATTTATGTGTGTAGAGGCATTAATCAAAAGCTTTTTGCTTAAATAATTATTTACAACCTTTCATGAGGAATTTGCTACTGGTCGTCATTGGCGCTGCCTTGCGAACTCTCACATTCAGAAGTGATTCACTATAAAACACTCCAAATCTGTCCGAATGTGGCCATTATTGTCAGCAATGCATTTGTTCACATTTCATTCACGAAAATGAGAACAATAGATGAATGTGAACTAAAGTCGACACCAAAATAAATGAGATCCCCTATTATTAGGCCGTTAGCATTAATCAGAAAACGACTCGCCAACTGTCATTCATCTGTCGAATTAACATTTAACACCTGAAAGGAAGTTGTACATTTCGTTCAAAAATAATTAACATAACCCAGTCGCATTATTGGGAGCTAAAGTAATTCTCAATCTGTTTTTTAGTTCATTAGCAGATAAAACGTTTCCAAATAATGTTCTTTAAAGTGATATAGTGATAGTGGTGTAATCGTATCTTCTTACGATACAGTATAGAAGAGCAAAAAAAAGTTATTCAATATTTTATTTATTTAATTCTCGTCACGAGTCTTGGACAAACTTTCTCCGACTTTTAACGTGAGCGTTATAAAACTTCGGTGAAAAGGTTTGATTTATCGCCTCTGCAAGGTTTGTAAAGCTGTTATATTTTTGATTTATTTTGTTTACACTCTTAAAACCTAATGGCAACTTTATTAAGAAGTCTATTGGTCTGAAAATACGATGATGACAAAGGGACAAGGAGTCATTTTCGAATTTTGTCGAACCATTCAATAGGAAACATCATGAAATGGTAATAAAAACAAAAGTTTTCAATATGAAATCCAGCTCACGTCCTGCTACTGTCGTGCAAGAAAAAATATTCGGGGCAACAGAGTCCTTACTGTTTGTGTTCCTTATATACATTGACTGATTTTATGACGCATAAAAATATCATTTTTACGACTTTCTATTTTGTCGATATAAAACCAAATTTTCCAAATCAAATTTTCTATGCTCAGTAAAAAAGTCCGGTGGCATCGGTGGTGGCAGTGGGTGCGTCCGTTACCACAACGCAATGTGGATGCATATCGAGGGGAAAATCATTAGTTCTGTCACTTTTACAATAATTTAGGTGACCATATTTTTATAATTAACAAAAATAGAATACGTAGTTCCGTGAGAGTTACGTTAAGTACAGATTTTCAATTTCAATTTCGTTAGAGTTAAATTGAATTTAGTGGTGCAACAGCTCGAAGAGAACCAGGACCTTGTGACTTACAGCTCTCAACCATTGGTGTGTGTGTTTTACTAGGAATGGAGGAGACCTACAATTTTCATTAGGACTGATGATTCTACCCGGGTAATCGGGTAGCCGGGTATCATCAGCCCTAATTTTCATCCGATTCCGAACGGCAGCACTTTTCATGACAATAAATACTTGCGCTTCCTCGCAGGCAGTATACTTGTACACCTTAAAAACTTTTTTGCAGCATTATGCCAAAGGGTACTACAAAATCGTAAGGATTGCTTTCGAGAATAATAAACTTTTCTCTAAAAGTCTAAATTCATCGATCTTAGTTTAAAATTCTTTAAGATTTGTTTACTTTCTAATGTATAGCCTTATATGTATGTAAAACAAGAAAGAAAGAAAACAAGGGGTAAATCTTCCCATCCAACCCAATTTTCTCAATGAAAACCTTGTGAATCTTTTTTGAATTTTTTGGATCCTATCAGAAGAGTTTACATAAAATGGAGACCATACAATACAACAATATTCAAGTATAGCTTTTAATGTATAACAATCTAGAGTATTTCGCTTTAGAAAACCAAAAAGTGAATTTGCCTTCGATACAATGAAATTTATATGTGATATAAAAGACAACCTTGTATCAAAAATAACTCCAAGGTCCTTAACTTCACTAACAGTACATAAAACTTCGTTGCCGAGTCTATAACTGTAAATAACTCTTGAACGAAAGGCTCTAAAGATTTTACATTTGGAAATATTTAAATCGAGGTGATTATATCTACACCACTGAAATAATCTATCAATATCTTTTTGAAGGTTTTCACAATATTCCTTTGCGGATATTTGATGATATAGTTTTAATTAGTCTGAAAACATTAGACAATTGGTAAATTCTAAGAGGTTGTGGTGTATTAATACATGTCTGGCAACACCACATTGGAAGTGCTCGAAAAGGAAATTTCAATTATTTCCCTAATCCCTCTTTAGCCTTATGACTTTTCCTTTTGAAATAAAGTAAAACATTCATTAAAAAGAGTTACGAGCGCGAACATTGGTTGGGTCATTCGTGAACTTTAAAATTCGAAAATCAGTTTAAATTAATTAAGTGTATTTTAGAATATAAGTTTATTTTAAGAACATAAAAAGAATAAATAAAAAGTTATTATTTTAAATAAAATATTCGAAATCTTGTTTATAAAATAAATAACTTTAATGGTGACCCCGACGTCAGTGCCCAACATCAGCACCGGGCAGATAATATATATATAGATACAATATGTATAAAAAAAAAAAAAGAGCATTAATAACTAAAGGAAAGTGTAGAAAGTGTGAACTACCTATGTGCATTATTATTGCAATAAGTGTTAACGATTTATAAAAAGTTAATAAAATTCTTAGTGTTAACTGTACCAATCGGTTAATCACGCCATCGCCATAAAATTTTTTTGTGCTTCGAAAACTACCGTTCGCCAACACAAATACACATGACCATGCTCTTACCATAAAAAAGCTCTACGTTCCCCTTTCTGAAATTAAAACAAATAGTGAAGCGCACAATACAATAGTTCTTCTTTTTCTATGTCAATCGTTGCATATGCAATATTAAAAACATTATTTGCCCACCGTGAAAAGACAATACATCAGTCAGCATACAATCATCTCTTTTCATCCAACATACCGATTATCCTACACCATCCAGATTTTCACCACACCGAATGTCATAACAAAGTTCCAGTTGCAGATCATCATTCATCCTAAATTAAAAACAACATTTTGCCTCATTTCTTTTTCTTTCTCATCAAATAACGATTTAAATTTTGTTTCTTACGATTTTTCAATTAAAAATATACTATTAACCAAAATTAAAATTTTATCTTTCAATTGTAGAACATCCACCTACAAAAATTTAGATTATCTTGCATAAAAAAAAAAAGAATTCATACAGTAAAGCCCTATTTAACTACTTCTTGTAAATACTTGTTTTGATTTAATTTTATAATTTGAATAATGAATAACTAAACAAAATAAAATAAAAGCGAAATTTTTTTTTAATTCTGTAACACGTTTGACCATAACCTAATTAGTAGGTAATCTTTTTAAATTACCTATTGTTTTTCTTCTTCCAACTTTATATACAATTTATAAATTAAAATTGAGTTAAGTTGGTAAGTGATTTCATAATTTTTTCTGTATTTTGAACGGATATCTATATTTTATTTAAACAAAAATAAATATGTGTAACGAAGATAATAAAACGGGTGACAATACACCAACTAATTCAAAGGGTGAGATCATTTCAAGCGCAGTGGCCAGAGTTAAAATGCCCAATTTTTGCCATTCCAGTCCCGCGACTTGGTTTGCGCTTGTAGAATCGACTTTTGCGATTAACAACATAAAAACCGATATCTTAAAATATCATCATGTTTTAACAGCGCTCCCAGAGGATATATTGATGACTATAACTGATGTTATCAATAATCCTCCGGAGAAAGATACATTTTTAAAAATTAAAGAAACGGTTATAAGCAGACACTCTGAAAGCGAGAGTTTAAGATTAACAAAATTACTTGGAGGCGTTGCCATAGGTGACAATACACCATCGCAATATTTTCGCCAATTGCAATTAATATCAGGTTCATCTAATATCCTTCCAGATAATGTACTTAAGCAAATTTGGTTAGGCGGGCTTCCGTCGCATATGAAATCAATTCTAGTTGCAGCAACAACTTCCGATATAGACTCCCTCATGAAAATGGCCGATAAAATTTATGAAGTGGGTAATACAACACCCATAGTTGCAAGCACTTCAACCGACACATTTTTAAATAGGCTTAAAGCTATAGAAAAACAAATAGAAAAACTAACTATCTGTTCAACGGAAAAGCCTAATAGGTCTCGTTCCGTCAACAAGTTTCAAAAGAAATATAGAGGCAGGAGTAGAAGCAAGAGCCAAATAAAAAAATATCCAACTTGTTATTTTCACCATAGATTCGGTAAGGATGCGCGAAATTGTCGCCAACCATGTGATTTCGAATCCAAAAATGATCTAAAAAACTAATTTTGACGACTACTGACTTTAATGCCAGCAGTCATGTAAGTCGTCGTCTCTTCATAAAATGTAAAAACTCAAAGCTGACATTTTTAATAGATACGGGGGCTGATGTTTCCACTGTTCCAATACAATTTTTTCCGCGAACATTAAAAGATTCAAGTTTCGGTTTGGCAGCAGCGAATGGTTCACCCATTAAAACATTTGGTACGCAATTATTGAAGATTGACTTAGGTCTACGAAGAGATTTTACTCACGCATTTATCGTCGCTTCCGTCAATCATCCAATCATTGGTGCCGACTTCTTGTCTAAATTCAACCTTTTAATAGATTTAAAGTCTAAGAAAATAATAGATGCAACTACTTCGTTAACAGTGTGTACCATAACAAAAGACGCCGATAATCCCACACCCAAACTTTTTCAATTGTCAAATCCGTACGGAACAATTCTGGAAAAATACAAAAGCCTAATATCTCCTCCGAATTATAACCTTGAGGTAAAACATGATGTAGTTCATCATATTCATACGAAAGGCGAATTACCTTATTCCAAGCCGCGGAGACTTGATAAAACAAAATATGATCAAGCTAAGACAGAGTTTGAACATATGCTGAGTTTAGGCCTTTGCCGACTTTCCTCTTCGCCAGTTTCATCTCCCCTACATCTAGTAAAAAAGAAAGATAGCAATGATTGGAGGCCTTGTGGCGATTATCGTCGACTAAATGCCCAAACTATACCAAATCGTTTTCCATTACGGCATATACAAGATGCTAACATGCATGCAGAAGGATGCAGTATCTTCTCTAAAATTGATCTAGTAAGAGCATTCCATCACATCCCAATCGCCCCAGCAGATATACATAAAACAGCCATTATTACTCCTTTCGGCCTTTACGAGTTTCTATTCATGCCTTTCGGTCTGAGAAATGCCGCTCAGACATTTCAACGCTTCATGAATAAGACTCTCGAAGGTTTAAATTTCGTTTTTGCATATCTCGATGATATACTTGTTTTCAGTAAATCAATAGAAGAACACCAACAACATTTAGAGATTCTGTTTGAACGCTTAAGTGCATTCGATGTTAAGATTAATGTTGCTAAATGTGTTTTTGGGTTAGAAAGTTTGACATTTCTTGCGCATAATGTTAGTAAAGATGGAATCCTTCCAACGAAAGAAAGGGTCGATGCAATTCTTGCACTCAGACCACCAAACAGCGTTAAGCAGACACAACAGTTTCTAGGAATGATAAATTTCTATAACAGGTTCGTTCCTCATCTTGCAGAATATTTAGCACCAATATATTCACACTTATCAAAGCTAGAAAAGACGAACAAAAAGAAGATGCCTAGAAAATCCAAAAAATTTAGTTGGTCTGCCGAATGCGAAATTTTCTTCAATAAAGCTAAAGAAGCCCTTGCTTCCGCAACACTTCTATCGCACCCGATTGAGAATGCACAGTTTAACATTACCACTGATTCGTCCAATGTAGCTGTAGGAGCGGTGTTGCAACAGTTTGACACACAGAAACACTGTTGGGTGCCACTCGGTTTTTTTTCAAAGAAATTACAACCAGCTGAAACACGCTATTCAACGTTTGACAGGGAACTTCTTGCTATTTATCTAGCTATTAAACATTTTAGACATTTCGTCGAAGGGCGTGAAGTCACAATTTTTTCTGACCATAAGCCCTTATGCACAGCGATAATATCTAAAACTGAACGTAGTCCACGTCAAACAAGACACCTTGAATACATAGCCCAGTTTACAAGTGACATCAGACACATTTCTGGAAAAGATAATGTGGTCGCCGATTATTTGTCACGACCGACCGATGAAGCTTGTAGTATTATGCTAACTTGTTTCGATACTAAAGAATTGGCCAAAAGTCAAGAAGAAGACGAAGAACTTAAATCACTTTTATCAAACAAACAATCCTCAAATGTTAAATTGGAAGCTTTTCCAATTCCTAACACAAATGTAAAAATTTGGTGTGAGACGTCAAAAGGTTACAAAAGACCTTACTTACCTGTAGGTTTTAGGAAACAAGCATTTGAAAAATTGCACTTTTTGAGTCACCCCGGCGTTCGTGCTACCAGAAAGTTGTGTACTTCTAAGTATTTCTGGCCTGGTATAAATATCGAAAGTGGTTATTGGGCAAAAAGTTGCCTATCTTGCCAAAAGTCTAAGGTTCAACGCCATATCAAGTCACCAATTGAAGAGTTCCCTGTAACTACAGAACGTTTCGAACATATTCATATGGACTTGGTAGGGCCACTACCACCTTCGAAAGGACATAACTATATTTTAACAATAATAGACCGATATACACGATGGCCGGAGGCATATCCGCTTAAAAACAGTACAGCTGCAGATGTAGCCAATGCTTTCATTAAAGGATACGTTTCAAGATTTGGTTGCCCAGTTCAAATAACTACTGACCAAGGAGTGCAATTTGAGTCTAAACTGTTTGAAGAACTCACAAGACTTCTTGGCAGCCGTAGAATCAGAACCACAAGCTATCATCCCCAAAGTAATGGAATGATTGAAAGGGTACACCGACAACTCAAGGATTCTTTGAGGGCACGAGCGAATACCAAAGATTGGTATGATGAGTTGCCTTTTATTCTTTTAGGGTTACGAACTACAACTAAAGAGGATTTAAATGCATCTCCTGCCGAATTAGTTTATGGAGAAACACTTAAAGTTCCAGGTGAGTTTTTCGTTTCACACAAAAAAAATGGTGAAAAAGATTCAACAACCTTAATTCAAAACGTTCGAAGACAGATGCGACGTGTAACTTTCCAAGCCCCACGATCTCATTCGATACCAAAGACTTATGTTCCTAAAACCATCCAAAACTGCGATTTCGTTTTTGTTAGAAAAGACAGAGTTAAAATTGGTCTCGAACAACCATATGAAGGACCTTTCAAAGTATTAAAACGGATGAGAAAATATTTTGTTTTGGACATACGTGGTAAAAACCAATCCATATCAATCGATAGGATTAAACCCGCTTATAATGTTTGCTTATAATTTACCCATTTTTTTTTACATTATATTAAAAACCCCTTTACGACATGAATTAACAAAATAGATCCGAACAAAATAATAATGAATTGAATATTGAAATTACTTATTAACTATTATTTTTTTTTTGGAGGGGAGCTATGTGGTGTATTAATACATGTCTGGCAACACCACATTGGAAGTGCTCGAAAAGGAAATTTCAATTATTTCCCTAATCCCTCTTTAGCCTTATGACTTTTCCTTTTGAAATAAAGTAAAACATTCATTAAAAAGAGTTACGAGCGCGAACATTGGTTGGGTCATTCGTGAACTTTAAAATTCGAAAATCAGTTTAAATTAATTAAGTGTATTTTAGAATATAAGTTTATTTTAAGAACATAAAAAGAATAAATAAAAAGTTATTATTTTAAATAAAATATTCGAAATCTTGTTTATAAAATAAATAACTTTAAGGTCCGCAATATTATTTACGAAGAGATTAAAAAGCAGTGGCCCCAGATGACTACCTTGGGGAAGACCTGACAAAACATCAATAAAAAATGATTGATCATTGTCAATTTTCACAATCTGCTTTCGATTCGACAAATAAAATTCCAACTATTTAAGAAAACCGAGATTTAATCCAATTTTCTCAAGCTTTCTTATGAGAAGCCTGTGATGCACTCTATCAAATGCTTTTATAAAATCTGTGTATAAAATATTCACTTGCAATTTATGCTCCAATGAGTTAACGCAAAAATTCGTAAAAAGACATAAATTTGTAGAAGTGGATCGACCACTGCAGAAACCATGTTGTCTTGTTGTTATAATGCCTTTAACTGTAAAATTAAACCTATCATAAACTAATTTTTCAAACAGTTTCGGTATGGCTGAAAGTTTAGATACTGGCCTATAATTGTTAATTAAATGCTTAAGGCCACTTTTAAATATTGGACTAATCGAAGAAAGTTTCCATTCTTAAAGAAAAACGCCAGCAGAAAGCGATGTATTAAAAACAATTTTCAAAATTTTGAAAAGCAAAAAAGCTCATTTAGAAAGCAAAAGTGGTGGAATCAAATCCACATCGGCTTTTTTACTTAAATCAAGATGAAGTAAACCATCTAAAACTTCTTGATCTGTTAAAGAAAAAGAACCAAAATCAACTTGGCAACTAATTTCATTATGCTTATCTGAACAATTATCTATAATTGCTTGATTATAATTTGATTGAAAATAGTTTGCGAAAAGATCGCATGTAGATTTTTTTATCGAACGAGCATGCATTACCAAATTCCATAAAAATTGGAAATTCAGAAACTTGACGTTTTGAATTTAAAAAAACCCAAAAAAAATTTGAGTTATATTAAATATTTCTTTCAATCGAACCTAAATATTGAGAATAGAGAAACCTGCTTAAAAAATCAAATTCTCTTCTCAACTGAATAAAATGAGTTCTGTCTTCAAAGTTCTCTGATGACTTATACTTTTTAAAAGCTTTGTTTTCAAGATTTTCCAAGTTCTTAAGCCGTTTATTAAACCAGGGATATTTAAACGACGCTGTCTTTCGGACCAAAGGGACAAACTTGTGAACCCCCTCAAACAAATAACTCTTAAAAATTGAATACATTTTATCTAAGGATTGATCGGCTGTAAGCTGTAACCGATTCCAAATTTATAGAATTATAATAATTATTCAATAAAATGAAGTCAGCCTTCTTAAAATTATAAAAATAACTATTGTTATCATTACTTAAATTTTGAAAGTTAGAAAAATCCAAAATAACAAAAATTGCTTTGTGATGAATTTGATTGTTAACTATAGGAAAGTGTCTAATGTCATTAAAAATGTAAACAAGATCAAGAAATCTATGTAAACAATTTTTAACGTGGTTTTTTTTAATTAACCCAAGCGAGAAAAAATTGTCAACCAATTCCGTCTCCACATCTTTAATAACATTAAATGGTATAAGCAATTGTTCATCAGCTTGAAAACGCCAATCGATGTCACCAAGATTAAAATCATCAAAAATAGATGGGTACTGATTGGATGACAAATCTTTCACAAAATTTTTTACGTTTGAAACCAATTCAATATATAAATCTAAACTACTTCTTGGTCTTATGTAATTAACAATGAAGAAATATTCAAAGTACATTATTTGAATAAACTTGAACACATAATTCTTCAAAATGAGCCGAAATCGATGGAAAACTTATATCGTTACTACTAAATAAACTATGGACTTCAATCAATACTCCTCCTCCTCGAACCATTCGAGACTCAACAGTACGATCCATTCGGTAAACTACATATGACGGATCAAACAATTCAGATGAGAAAATATCTTGTTGCAACCAGGTTTTTGTCAAAATTATAACGTCATAGTCATGTGCAATTGAAGCAATAAAAACATCATTGGTTTTGGTGCGTAAGCCAGTGGCGTAGCGAAGGGGGGACGGGGAGTGCGGCCCGCCCCGGGCGGCAGAAGGCCGGGGGCGGCAAAATGCCGCCGGTGAAGCGTTTAGAGTAGAGATCATCTGTTTCATGACAGAACGTTTGACAAGTCAACAATGACGTACATTTGAAATTTGCCACCCTGTCTGTGATTCGTCGCTGACGTTGTCGGCTGATTTCCGCGAATTCGTAAACGGTGAGTAAGGCCGTAAGAGTGCATTCCGTTATTGGGCGCTGCAAACGGGCAGACTTTTGAACACGTACATATATATAGGTATAAAGTATGTACAGTAGGTAAAGTAGTAGTAGTAGCATATCATATGTTTCGGAACGCTCCCTTTCAGTTTCGCGAGAGTTTCGGAACGTTCCGTTTTAGTTTCGTGAGTCGCGCGACAATAACGGACTGCACTCTTACGGCCTTACTCGCCTTTGAAGTAATCCTTGTATTGTTTCTGTTGCAAGCTGTTTAGCAATTTCGGCTCGAACTTCGCATCTGAAGAAGGATTCAACAAATGGTGGAAGCTAAATCCAAGAATCGGAGACCATGAAAACAGCATGACCGTGAGCAGAGCTTCTTGAAATGGAAGGAGTTGGAAGTTCGCCTGAACCGTAAAGCAACCATCGATCAGAAACAACAAGTAGTTTTCGAGAGTGAGGAGAAGTGGAGGGATGTATTGTACCGGCTGTTGAATATTATCCAGTTCTTAGCCAAACAGAATCTGGCCTTCAGAGGACATCGAGGAGATGATAGTTGCAACCGTGGGAATTTTCTGGAGTAAGTGCACCTCCTAGCTAAATATGACCTTCTTCTAATGGAACATCTGACAAAGATAAAGCTTGAAGACTTTTGGGAGCAAGAGTCCCAGTTTCGTTTCTACCTCCAGAAACCCAGAATGAATTGATAAACTTACTGATACAGCAAGTTCGATCCACCATCATCCGTCGCATTCTAGAAGCTAAACATTATTGCGTAATCTTCGACAGTACACCAGACATATCCCACAAAGACCAACTGAGCCAGGTTTTGCGATACGTACATATCGAAGGAGAAAAGGTCGCCGTGGTAGAATTTTTCATCGACTTCTTCGTACCAAAAGGAAAAAATGCAGGAGATCTCAGCAACGATATAATCGCGAAGATAACATCAGACGGAGTGGACATACAGAACTTGAAAGGACAGGCTTATGACAACGCTGCAACAATGTCAGGGATTCAGGGTACACGCTGCTTCTGAATCAGTGAACTCGGTGACGTTTTTTGGAACTCGGGAGAAGCTATTTGCTTCTTGTCTGCATCAACTGCTCCGTGGAACGCTTTGGTTGCCGTCACATGTCAAGTAGTGAAACGAGTCACTGAAACCTGCTGGAGCGCTATAAATAAAACTGTCAAGACGCTTTAAAATAAGTTTGAGAAAGTTCTAGAGGCACTGGATGAATTGACGGATTCATCTCAAACTTCCGACACAAAATCGGAAGCCAGTATTTTTCTGACAGCCATGCAGTCATTCAACTTCCTCACTTTGTCGACTCGATTCCAGCAAGTTCAAGAAATAGCGGACAAGTTCGGATTTTTGACGCCAGCGAAACTTTTGAAAAGCAAGTACGAGTGTGATCTTTTCCATGTATTAGAAGACATCGACAAGGACGAGTTTCAGATGGAATGGAAGCGTCTCCAGCAATTTGTCGCCAGTTCTGAATCAGAGGAAGACATAAGGGGTAAAGGTTCACTGGAGCTCCTCCAGTTCATTCAAAAACTGAATCTGGGGATTTCGGTTCCAAATATAGTCATCTTGATTTGTATATATTTGACTTTGGCAAATAGTGTCACTAGCTGTGAGAGAAGTTTTTCGAAGTTGAAGCTAATCAAAAATGATCTCAGATCCACTATGAGCTCCACTAGACTATCAAACTTGGCTATATTGTCGATTGAACAAGTAATGGCTGCAAATATTGATTTTGACAAAGTTATTTCTGACTTCGCTGCTCGTAAGGCCCGTAGAATCCGTTTGTGAAACCGCTGATCCTATTTTACCTTCAATAAAAGATACCTCAGATACATTATTGAATGGGGCGGCAAAATGGGTCTCCCGCCCCGGGCGCCGAGATGGCACACTACGCCACTGGCGTAAGCCTCCAGCATTTTGATAGAAAACCTTCAGTTGTGACATTCTTCGAATGTCGAGGATATAACTCTCATATTTGGTCAGGCGCATACAAAAAATCATTGCACCTACGGGATAAAATCCAGAGTAGAGCCTTAAAACTGATTTTTTATAATATGCGAATATTTTATCTATATAAATAAAAATGAATCGCAAAATGTGTTGCTAAGCGTAAAACTCGAGAACCGCTCGACCAATTCGGCTAATTTTTGTTTTAACTTTTTCGTTAAGGCACAAAGAAGGTTCTTATGGAGAGAAAAAACGTAAAAATTACAAGGAAAATAATAAAAACCACACTTTTAGTAGTACGTACGTCTGCCAACGATTACTGTTAGTCAATGTTCGAGGCCCAATATCATTCCAACATTTAAGAACTGTTAATAGTGAATTATGTGGCTCTTACAAGAAGCCTGTCAGCGTTTGCAACTGTTAGAAAATGATGCTCATTGGGATCAAACTTTAAATGATGCTGTAATTTCTTCAAAAGCTCAACAAATATGAACATTGTTTTCTATAATTATATCAATGCTTTCCGTCAAACACAATAATTGATTTATGGATCAAATACAAAAATGATATGTGTGGCAATATCTTGCATCAAATGCCCACTGAACGACGGTTTTAATCAAGAGTTGCAACATGAAAAACTGTTCGATCTTTAAGTGAATAGGTTCGAAAATATGTTTCGCTGTTGAACCTACAACAAAAGTATGTCTTTGATACACTTATGAAAGTTGTAAATGATGGATTTCATTGATTTTAGCAACAATTCCCGTACAGAATGGAATTGCACTCGCACTTGCTTCCTCTGGTATTGCAGCTACATTGTTGAAAGGCGCTAAAATTACCATTGAATATTCAAAGCAACTCCAACTTGCAACATTTCGAAGAACTCTGCAATGGCAAAGGTCTGGCAGCAATGCAGTTCATAGTATGCGATGAATGCACGATGGCACATAAAAAGTCTTTGGACGTATTAGATAGAACTCTGAAAGATCTGTGAAACAATCAAAAACGATTCGGTGGATCGATCACTTTATTAGCAGGAGATTTTCGTCAAAAATTACCAGTTATGAATGTATTTTTGAATTCCTTCATTTTGTGGAAAAAATCAAGGTAATAAATTTGAGCAAGAACAACTCATTGACTTTGGTAATTGTAAAATCCCTGTAGATTTTATGACAGGCTGCATTATTTCCTGTAAATTTTTGTCAGCTTACAGAATCGAAAACTGACCTTATAGAAAAGGTGTTCCCAAACGTCGCTCAAAACTACAGTGATCATTGTTGGTTGAGTGAACGAGTTTTATTAGCTGCCAAAAACACGGATGTAAATGAAATAAATTTCAAAAGTAGGATAGATGGTCATTATGTTACGAAATATCAAACAACCGTCACTTTGTAACAGCACACGGCTGGCAGTCAAAAAATTACTGAGCCATCATTCTAAAAGGAAAATATAATGGAGAGGATGTGTTGATACCCCGCATCCAATGGTACTAACTGACGTATTGTTTGAATTTAAACCACTGCAATTTCCAGTTCGACTTGCTTTGCTATGACCATAAATAAATCACAGGGTCAGTCGTTGAGTGTTTGCGGCGTTAATCTGGAAAACACACGCTTCTCTCATGGACAGTTGTATGTTGCCTGCTCTCGCGTCGGAAAACCGACAGCTTTATATAAATTTTCGCGCCAGGTAATCAAACAAAAAATATCGTCTAAGATAAGACATTACAATGAAAATACCACATTATTACTACTACTACTAAAGTCTTGAAATTTACAAAATAGAAAACTTATATTTGTAAGTAATCGTTGTTTATCATGGAGACATAAATCTATAAAGTGATCACTCTGAAATATGTTTTATTACTGCGAATGGACAATATTAACAAAAAAATCAATGTTGTGTTGTTATAGAGAAAATAAGGCAGAACAACGTCTGCCGGGGCAGCTAGTATTTAATAAAGAGCAATATTTTAGAAAAGCAAACATTTGAAAACTTCAGAAAAATGAGATCTCAAACATTTTTCTGCTTCAAAAATTGATCTATCAGTGTTTTACCAGAAACTGAGAAATTTTGCAAACGAACTTATATATTTTTTCTAAAATTGTAAAGGTCTCTCAGATCTCTTTATTCTGAATGGGCCACTTCGCAAAAACAAATGGAAATTATTTTTTTTTTATTTTGAATAAATACCTATTTTTTTTTTTTAATTTTAAAACCTCATTTTGCTATTTATACAAAAGGACGTATGGTCACCATTGACATAATGGGAGTTTAAGAATCTACCTTCTGTTCGTATTTATCGACGGAATTAATGATCTGGAGTTGTTTTAATTTCGTCTCCTAGAATTGTAATGATATCCTGAGTCATAGAGTTTTTTTAAGGAATTTTGTGGAAATTTAGCAGGTCTGTTAGCAATGGTCCTTGGTGGAAATAGTGACAGCAACATAATCGTAGTATGTAGTAATGTTTGATATAGGGGCAAATTAAATGAGGGATGTTGGGTGGTTTTTGGTCATTTTAAATGTCGTGATATAAATTGACATTCTTAAGCAAAGGTAAAAGTAAGATGGTATTTTAAATGCGATGAAGTGGAAAGGAATGCTTATTATAAATTTTTGCTTTTGGGAATGGTTCCTTTAATTAAGTTTTGGTTTTCGTATTCCTATAGAGAGATAGAGAATATTGTTCAGTTAAATTGAGTATTTTTTTATGGTTTTGGTATTTTGGCATCTGAATGCATGAATCGCAAAGTAGGTATGGAGTGTTGGAAATAATAAATAAATACATACGAGTATATCTGTCTATGTAATACAGATTTAAGTATAGATTTTGAAATGAAATAAAACACGTTGTGTGTGCGGTATTGATAAATTCGTTTCTCATATGAAAGACGCATGTACGCTATTATGTATGGAATATAACATTGTTTAAATCCTTGCTTCGGCTTCTTACGGTGGCACGGATCCGAGTGGTTGGTGTTTGAATGACTCTTTGGCATAGATCCGACTTAATTTGAGCGATGGCATGTGTAATTCGAAAAGAATCGGTGACTTCAGGAAAATCCACAAGAAAAAGTCTAGCGTCTTCAAATCGCATGACCTTGGTGGCCAATCCACGTTACTTCTGCGAGCGATGACTTTACCTTCAATTTGTTCATTTCTGTGTAGCACGTAGTGGAATCCTGTCGAAACAACATGCCTTCTAGTCCATATGGTTCAATTTGGGTCACAAGAAATTGGTAATAATCGTTCTGTAGCGCTCGCCATTGACGGTGACCGGCTCACCAATGTTGCATTATCACCTGGTGAAACTTGTAATGGTTGGTGTTGTCCCATATACATCAATTTTGCTTGTTAAAAAAAGCCACATATCCAAAAATGCGCCTCGTCGCTAAAGATGATATTTTGGCTAAAATTGGGGTCCTCTTCCAAACGCTCCGAAGATATTAAGCAGTTCAATCGCGTTTCCTGAATTGGTGATTTGGCACAAGTAACTTTATAATAAACAATAGATTTGACAGGTGTCTCTGAAACAACATGGGTGGCCCAAATAAAAGTTTCTTTTTAAAAATGCAATACAAAAAAAACAAAATTAATTTTTGTCAATGTATTGTGGCTTTATTAGTAAGAGCAAACATTCCCTTTAATCATGGAACGCAACGTCGTTCAAATGGCTGCCTAGGCTGGCTTCGCAGTAGCGCATTCCGTCGCTTTAATTTTTTTTAGACCTTGTTGATGGTCTCAAGATGTAGCTCACGGATTGCTTGGATGATATTAGCCATAAGTGTTTGAATCGTTTCCGGATTGTTGGCATAACATCGGTCCTTTACGGTTTACCGACAAAAAAAATTCCAAAAGGGTCAAATTGCAGCTCCAATTGACATCGCCAAGAAGGCTGATAAAACGATTTGAGAATTTGGTGCACAGAAGATCGATTGTGACATGGGCTGTGTGGGATGGCGCACCATCCTGCATGAACCAGAGGTCGTCCAAATCCATGTCTTCAATTTCAGTAAAAAATAAAATGCACGACTGGGTCGCACGAACTTGCTCCTATGTAATAGACTAGGAATTTTAAAAACGAATGTTATTGGAGAAAACTGTTCATAAGGACAAAATTAATTTTTTTAATTCTTTTAGTAGTAAGAGACAAAAACAGAACGCTATTCAAATATGAATTTCTGCAAAAACAAAAATTATGAGTCGTAGTGGTTTCTTAAAAAAAAGCTTTGATATACAAACTTTTTAAAAGATTTTTAAGAAAAAATTTTGGTACGCCAATTTAAAGTTTTTATTATTGTTCGAATTTATTACAAAAAAAAATATTGAGCCGTTTCTTAGATATCGAATTTTCAAAAAAAGAAAAATTGATTTTTTTTTTCAAAAATTCAAAAAATATTTATTTAAAAGTTTTAAAATGCAATGTGTTTTGCACTTTTTAAAAGCTTCTCTATAAAAAATTTCATTAAGATCCGTTATGTGGATAGTGAGAAATTCAAAATTAAAAAAAAAAAAAAAATGGTTCTATGGTAGGTACAAGCTGTAATATCTTAATTTCAATTTTTTTTTATTAAATTAAAGATCGTAAAAATTAATTGAAAACAAAAATTATAAAAATTCTAGGCGCCGTTTTCGAGAAAAATACGATTTTTGAAAACCATTTTTTTTATTTTTTAGCATTTGTATGGTGGGAACCTTAATTTTTGGTAAAATACAATTTTTCTTCTCAAATCTTGTAGATTATATTGAGAAACATTTATTAATCAAGTTTAAAAAAATCTACGAGTAGCATGGGGTTTTCGAATATTTAGTTTTGAAAAAAAAAATTGAAGTTTTTTTTTTTAAAATCCAAAAATTTTGTTTTTGAAAATTTATGTTTTTGGGTAGCTTTAGCAGAAAAAAAAATGATCAAAATCGGTTGTACCGTTTTTGAGAAAATCAAAAACAAAAAAACTGGTTCCGTGGGGGGTACCCTCAATAACCATTTTTCGGAAATTTTTTTTCAACCCTTACCTAGCTTTAACTAAATGAATTTTTTTTGTATTTTTATTTTGAAAATCTGTCGAACAGTTTTTGAGAAAAAAAATATTTATAAAATTTCGAAAAAAAATCGTATGGGAGGTACCGTTATTTTTGGTCTTAAAAAAAAAAGAAAAAAACGTGTGGGGGGAAAAAATTAAAAACAATATCTACGAAGTTTAAAAAAATCGGCCGAGCCGTTTAGGCTGTAGTCGAACAGACAGACAGACAGAGATAATTGCGAGACACACTTTTTTAGTCTTCACTATCATCGTAATGTCAACTTTGATCAAAATCTCGAGTTCGATTTTTTTTACGAATGCATAACTTGCCTTTAAGTATCTACCTATAAGTCGCAAGTAAAAAGGTTGCTCTGTAACGCCTATCGTTGACCGAAACGTATGGTCCAATAATGCCACTACTCCACAATCCGCACCAAACTGTCATTCTCTGTGGATATATTGGCTTCTGGACAATAACGCACGGGTTTTCCGAGCCCCAGATGCAGCAAATTTGTTTGTTAACGTAGCCGCCGAGATGAAAATGCGCCTCGGCAGAAAAGATGATTTTTCGCTCAAAATCGTTGTCCAATTCAAGCTGCTCTAAGGCCAAAACTGCAAATTTATAACGAAGCGGATGGTCTCCTCAGGCTAGTGCGTCTCTCACACGTCTGTGCGCACCGGCTGATGAACTTTTTGCACAAAAAGTGGGTGCTTCATTTCGACCAAAACTTCTTTTCAAAAAACTCACTGCACACTACTCATTTTGGAAATAAGTTTTCAATATTTGCCAACGTTGTACTTGACTTTGATACTTACATAGAAAGCTCTTCTAACTCCAAAGTCTTGTTAATATTGAGGGCTCAAGTTGGTTTTATTAGATTCACCCTAATGTACGTACGAAATACTGTAGCTGTATTTAATGCAATGAACGGTAAATATCTCTGTTCAATTTGAATACAAATTTGAAAGATTTTGTGTCACAGAATACAGAATTTGGTGTTTTGACTGACTACTTATATTTACAATCCCGGATATCGAATGTTTTCGTTCAATTAAAAACAATGAAAGCAATATTTTGAACGGAATACCGGCAAATCAGGCTTTATTTCCCAACGATAAAGAGGATTTACAAGAGATGTGTATGTGTCAGAGTTTCATTCAGATAATTAATGCAATCATTCATTTGGAAGTGATTTACGAGTGTATGACATTTATGGAATGTCATCTTTCATGACACAGACACAGCACGTTAATTGCAAATCCGTTGCGTGACGAAAACAAATATTTATTTCCGTGAAATGTATTTTCAAGTAGGTTTTTAAATATTTTTGTGTGTGTGCAATGTGCTTTGAGTTATCTGGCAGTTTCATAATCCATTTTGAATTTAAAAAAAAAAAAATCTGGGATTAGAATCGCAAATGTTTCTGAAGATTGAATGGCTTCCGCCGGAAGAGGAACTTTGGATTTTGCAGTAATACGAAATACAGACAAAATAACACAATCTTAATATTCAATGCCAACGATGCGATGATTATACTTATTTTGAAACGTTGATCACAAAATTAATGCCTTAAGGAACCATAACTCATCTTTACTTCCCTCTAAACCCATACACTTCGTTTGTGAGAGTGGAATTAAGTTATAAGCTAACATTGAAATATAACAAAAGCGTTTCAGTTCATACAAATTCTCCACAGTGTGTAAATATGTATGAGTTTTTGTTGTTGGGTATAATGAATTTTTGTTTGGTATTCCTGGATTATTATTTGTTGACATTTATTTCAAAATGGAGATAAATAAAATTTCAACCAGCTGCATCAATATTTTTAGGTGGCGCACAGGACTGGAACTTTTAAATATACAAGCACAATATGATTTTCAAAACTGTGATAATACGTATATTTTTTTTATTTCTTTTATTAATGACGTATTGACCATTTCGAAATCCAGCGACCGTTTGATGTCCCTTAAATTGGTGATTAAAGGAAAGTTGTGGAATATTGTCACTGCATATGCTCCCCAAATTGGATGTGAGCAGGTGCAAAAAGATGCATTTTGGCTAGACTTTCACAATCTACTTAAGGACATCCCAAAGGAAGAGTTTTTGTTCGTGGGCGGAGATTTGAACGGACATGTCGGGAAGATTGCCATGGAGGCCTCGGATACGGCACCAGGAACCCTCCTGGTGAAGACATCCTGAGCATGTGCAAAACATACGGTCTTATCGTACTAAATACCATGTTCGTCAAACAAAGCCGACACCTGGTCACTTACAGCAGTGGTGGAAATGAAACCCAGATTGATTACCATTTGGTATCTAGTTTCATGAAACCCCGGGTAAAAGATTGCAAAGTGATACTAGGAGAAGCGATCGCCCACCAACACCGTCTCCTACTGACAGAATTTTTTATGGAGACAGTGAACGACAACAAACATACAAAAACTTTTGGGAAGATCAAATGGTATAATCTGGATAAGGAAAAAGGCGAAGCTTTTATTTCGAATATGCAAAACGTTCTGTATAACAACACCGATATAGTTCGAAATGAAGAGAGTACAGCACAAAGTATGTGGGATCTCCTACAGAGAACTTGCAAAGAAAAAGCCAAAACACTGTTAGGGGTTTCAAAAGGACACAACCAACAAGGCAAAGAAACATGGTGGTGGAATGATGAAGCTAAATCAGTTATAAGTAAAAAGAAAATGGCTTTCAAGGCTTGGTCGAAGTGCCCCTCTAATGATACAGAGCAAAAGTCACGCCTCCAAGTGGAATATAGAAACTGCAAGGTAGAAGCGAAGAAGAAGTGCGCCCAAATTCAAGCAAAGAATACAGAAAACCTGTATCGGGAACTGGATGAAATTTCTACCCCGACAGCTGGTGCTATTCAAGAGCTACGGCAAAACACGAATAAGGGCGCAACTATCTTCAAAATAGCCGCTCAAAGAAGAAGAAATGCCCAGGAGATTTGTTCGCCAAAGTTCATTAACAATGCTCAAGGCCAACTACTTGTGGAAGACAACGAAATTCTTCACAGGTGGCGACAGTATTGTGACGGACTTCTAAACGAACAATTTCCAAGGCTATACTTTCCAATAGCTTCACCTAACTTAAGCGAAGTATCCGACGTCACAGTCGAAGAAGTTAGTGAGGCGGTAAAATACTCCAAAAAGGGAAAAGCTGTTGGCCCAGACGAAATACCCTCAGAGTTTTGGAAAAAGATGGGAGACATCCGGATTAGATGGCTCATGATTCTTGTCTCCAAACTTATACGAGGTGATAGCATGCCTAATCAATGGAGGAAAAGTTACCTTTTTCCAATTTATAAAGGAAAGGGTGATACTCGAAGCTGTGATAATTACCGTTCGATTAAGCTGATGTCACACACCATGAAGATCGTTGAGCGAGTCTTGGATAGCCGACTGCGAAAAATAATTAGGCTATCTGATGACCAGTGCGGGTTTGTCGGGGGTAAGTCAACCACGGATGCAATCCAGAGTATAAGAATAATTATGGAAAAACATCGGGATTCTTTGGAGGATTTGCATGTCGTATTGGTTGATTTTGAAAAAGCATTCGATCGGCAACCACGAGATCTAATATGGGTGGCCCTCAGGCAACGAGGAGTTCCAGAAACCTATGTGCGGATAATTATGGACATGTATGATGGAGCAGTTACTAAAGTAAGATGCGCAGCTGGAGTCACCGAAGAATTCGAAATCACAGTAGGTGTACACCAGGGAAGTGTCTTGAGTCCTCTGCTCTTTATTACAGTTCTTGATTACCTGCTTGAAGGCAAAGTGACGGATCCAAAAGTGCATCAGTTATTCTTTGCTGACGATGGAGCCATCATAAGTGAAGACCCGATATCCCTACAACGAGCACTTGACGTATGGGTGGATGTTCTAGAAGGAAGTGGGTACCGCATAAGCGCGAAAAAGACAGAATACCTATGCTGCCCATTTTCTGATCCACACAGGCCTATTCCAGACATTTATTTGAATGGAGTAGTGCTTCCCAAGTGTGAAAAGTTTAAATATCTGGGGTCTATGATAAATAACGAAGCTACTTGTGATGACGATATCAATCATCGCGTAAGCGTAGGGTCGATGAAGTGGCGGGAAAATTCTGCTATCTTCTGTGACCGAAAAATGCCCCCTAAGCTGAAAGGAAAGCTCTACACTTCAGTTGTGCGTCCAGCACTCACATACGGTTCACAATGTTGGACAATGTACAAAAAGTATGAGAGTAAGCTAACGGCAGCTGAGATGAAGATGCTTCGTATGACAGCAGGAGTTACAAAGCTTGATCGAATTAGAAGTACGAAGATCCGAGGAAGCCTTCATGTTAAGAATACCATTTCCCAAAAAATTGAACACGACCGACTCAGTTGGTATTGCCATGTTCAAAGGAGAGATCCTGAGAACCCCGTCAAAAAGGCAATATCATACAACGTTGCAATTCGGAATAAAAAGAAAGGTAGGCCTAAACACTCCTGGTACAAACAAATGCAAAAACACCAGCATTCAGTTGGCCTCAGAAATGGAACAATACAAAACCGGGAGGCTTGCCGCCGATTTCTGAGGTCAACCCGGCGAACCCCACAGGCGGATCACTAGTGTGAAGCAGATACGTGGGAGAGTTATGATCCCCTCGACATCGAGATCATAACAGCGCCGAAACAAAGGAAGAAGAAGATTAATGACATAAAATCATTAAATACAAGGTAGCTCAAAATTAATCATCAAATTTTATGCTTGAATTACCTTTTTAATAAATAAAAAAAACTTATTTTGATTTTACAATTTCTTCTGTTAAGTTGAAAAGATGATATCCGTCGAGTGTTGATACACATTGGTGCCTGAATTTGGTGTATCGCAATTTCCATGACTTTCCGCAAGATCTCCGGTGATATCTGTTTGCATTCCTGTCGAATATTCTCCTTAAGGGCTGCGATTGTCTGAGACTTGTGAACATAAACCCGCGACTTTAAGTAGCCCTAAAGAAAGAAGTATAAGATGAGGCCATCTTGCTGGACATGCCAAATCACAAAAAAAAAAAATAGAGAATACGCGACTAGGACACCCTTCTTCCAGAATACTCACTGTGGCTTGTCATGTATTGCACCGTCTTATTGTAACCAAATGTTCAGTAACCAATGTTCAGTAAGAAGTCGTTTATTATGGCTCTGTAGCATTCGCCAGTAACATTGAGATAGCATTTTAAATTTAAACTAAATACAGTACCTGCCATAAGATTTGTCTTAAAAATTATATGAAATATTTTTTTTTTACAAAAACTGTTCCACAAATTTAAAGAAAAAAATTACAAAAATGGTACAACCGATTTGGATCATTTTTTTTATGATAAAGCTCCCAAAAAGTTTAGATATTTTTGTCTTGTTTTTGTTTTCAATAAAATGTTTTCTCAACATTTCGAAAACCTCATAAGTCGTTTTTTTTTTTTTTAACTTGACTGTAAAGATTTGTGTTTATACAATCTTTAAGGCGTGAGAGAAAAAATTATTTTATCTAAAAATATCGGTCCCCACCATACAAATGTTAAAAAATTTTAGAAAAGTTGATTCTATTCAATAAAATAATTATAATTTAAATGAAATAAATCCCAAAGCTGAAACGTCTTCATTAAGCTAGAACTTATAAGTAAAAGTAAAAAAATATTATAAATATTTTGATATATATAAAATTAATTGATAAGAACTACTAAGTTTACAACATCCTCAATCAATTCATTTAAATATTAAGATAAATTAACATATGAATATAATTATAAAACATTAACATAAATATAACAAAACATAAGTAACTAAATCATTAAAATTTTTGATAAACCTATGTTTTGTGTACAAAATGTACATATGTTTCAGGTTATTAACTGGTTTTGTAAAATTGTCGGCAACCATTTTCTCAGGCGCTATTTTCTGTTGTTTTTTCTTTCTAAGTTTTCGAGTAATTCACCCATTATTTGTCGAATCCAAATAGCTTGTTTGGTTGCTGCTGAAAGCGCCATATACTCCGCTTCGGCAGTAGAGAGTGCCACTGTTAGCTGTCGTTTACTGGCCCAAGAGATAGCACCATTTTGAATCTTGAAAACGTAACCAGTTTAAGATAATCAATCAACCATCAACATCTGACGCCCAATCAGCATCACTCTAACCATGCAATTTCAATGTATCTTTTATCGATCCAAAAGTTAATTTGTAGTCACTTGTTTTCTTCAAATAGCGAAATATTCGTTTGACTGCATTCCAATGTGTTCGACCAGGCTCCAGTGTAATCGGACATTCTGAACTTTTCAAGTATCTTCTTGGTATATTTTTCTTGATCCAAGGAAATAGTAAACGATTACGTGTTATATGCATTCCACTGCAATTGCTTGCTTCACCAAGATCTTTCATACCAAAATGTTTTGTCAGATTACTCTTTAGTTTGTTTTTCCAGGCATTGTTGTTTGAAAAAATCAACAAATCATCGTGTTATTCGCTTCACGTCGAACCTAAATACATTCATCTGATTCAAACCTTTTGAATACAGCTTTTATCAGAACTTCGTTAAGTTAGCGGCTAGCTTGTTTAAGCCCATAAATAGCTTTCTTCAGCAAACAAACTCGTCCACTACTTCATTGATTAGAACTACTAAGTTCAGAATATAAATATTTCTCGAAAACCATACCTATAGTTCAATAAAGAATTTAGAATTAAGATATAATATAGAAATATTATTTCGAATTTTGATTTTCTCATTATTGGCTGAAAGGATTTTAATGAAATTTTTTAAAGAGAAGATTTTAAAAAGTTTGAAAAACATTAAAACTTAAAAAAAAATATTTAAATTTTTTTTTTGAAATTTACTTGTTATTCGTACAGTAATAAAAATTTAAAACCTACAAAGATTTATAATTTTTGTTTTGGATGCCATTCTATCCTTAGCTTCAACTACTGAAGCAGTTGCTTGAATCATTTAAAAAAAAGAGTGTGTGCTTACTAACGTACGCGTGCTAGAAGTAAAAATATAAAAATTCTATTAAATGTAATTTTCTCATTTTTTTGAAAAATTTATTTAAATTGAAAATGGGTTTGAGAATGAGTTAGGAAACTCAGATTGGGACTCAAACCCGGTTCAGTCATCCGAATAAAGCAAGTAGTTAAGGAATGTTATCTTGGCTAAAGTAGCAACTTTAAGAAATTTCTACAGATTTTAAGTAATTTCTTGAAATTCTCAAACACACCAAGCGTTCATTTACAAACTACTTGCTTCATTGAGACGTTTAAAACGGTTCTAAGTTTCAATTTACGTTATCTTACTAATTCCGGACACCATTTTCAATTCCATGAAATATTCCTAAAAAATTCTATGTGAAAGTAATTCCGACATGTTTTTGAAAATTTAAACGGCGGAATTACTTTTAGATGGAATTTTTTTTTAAGTTGTGGTTTGAATTTAAAATGGTCTTAGGAATTCATTGGGGGGCTAGAATTCAAACTCAAAATCAAGCATGTAGTTTCCAATTGGGAGCTTCTTATAACTATCGATTTCATGTATTCCATATGAAAATCTTTAAATTTGTAAATAGAAAAATAGAGGATTTGAATTCAAACTAAGAAACGTTTGAATCATTCTGATCGTTCAAGTTGTTTCCAATTGGGAGCTTCGTATAACTTTTGATTTAAAGATTTTCATGTAAAATTCTTATGGATTTCAAAACAGCTTGAAAAAGTCATGAGTCAAAAATCGTTGTATAAGTATCCTCTTACGCGATGATTCTTTTTTGCGTCTTAATCTTTTTGAGCATAATGAATGCAAAAGAGAAAAAAGATGGGCCAAGATTTGTGAGACTCTTTTTGCTTTTTTTTTAACCGCAACAACAACAACCGATTGAACAATAACAATGAATATCGCAATAAAAGACAACTTCAGACGCAAAGAATCATCGTGCGCCTCACAGGATGATTTTCAAAAAGAAATTCGAAAAAATAGTCAGACATCAGTAATTCAGGGACTAATCGATTTTGTCAGTATCGACATTAAAATCCGACAATTCCGTCTGTCTGTCTGTATGTCTGTATGTCTGTACCTCGAACTATAGCCTAAACTACCGGAGGTATTTTCTTCAAACTCGGTAGTTAAGGGTCTTCGGTGATTCCCTAGAGGAGAAATTGAAATTTTTTTTTAGCTCCAAAACTAACGGTACCCCCCATACACCCGTAATGCAAAATTTTATTTATCTCGAAAACGACTCTAACGATTTTGATAAAAAAAATTAAGTGTGATATTATGGACATGGACTATATTTTGGTGAAAAAAATTTGGGGCAAAATGTTATTAGGGGTACCTGCCATAGACCCGTTTTTTTGATTTTCGACTTTCTCATTAACGGCTCTAAGGATTTTAACCCAAAATTTTCAGCAGGAGTCCCCTTAAGTTTAAAATAATATTGTATAAAAAAATATTCGAAAAAATATTTGTTGGGTTTTTTTTGAAAAAAAAAATTTTAAATCAATATCTTCAAAACCTATGAACGATTATTTTTTGAAATTATTTCATAAAACCAATATTATTAAATACTTAAAATTCGCACCCCACATTTTTTCTTGAAAAATTTTAGAGAAATTTCTTATATAAAAAAATTATTTAATAACAAAACGATTATTTAAAGTTTATTTGCATAAATTCATACTTTTCTGGAAACCAGACGGCAATTTTATGCATTTGAACATTATTCTCATTAAATCCATGTTTTATATTTTTTATAAAATGTCAAAGTACTTTTACATAAGAGCAAGTTCGTGCGATCTAGTCGTGCATTTTATTTTATTAAATTATAGATCGTAAGAATTAATCGAAAGAAAAAAAATTTAAGAAAAATTCTCGGAACTGTTTTCGAGAAAAATACGATTTTTGAAAACCATCTTTTAACATTTGTATGAATGGTACCGTTATTTATCAAGTTTCAAAAAAATCAAGCATTGGCTTTTCGAAATATTGAGTTTTCAACAAAAAATTTAATTTTTTTTTTTAAATCCAAAATTTTTTTTTTTGAAAATTTGAATTCGGCTGTACCGTTTTCGAGAAAATCAAAAACAAAAAAAAATGTTCCAAGGGGGGTACCAAAAATAATTATTTTTTTGGAAATTGTTTTTCATCATTCATTAGGTTAAACTAAATGAAATTTTATGAATTTTTTTAAAAAAATCTGTGGGACAGTTTTTGTGAAAAAAAAATATTTATCAAATTTCAAAAAAAAAAGTATGGCAGGTACCCTTATTTTTGGTCTTAAAAAATCAAATCAAGAAACATCCGGGGGGGGGGGGGGGGGGGATAAAAATCATATCTACCAAGTTTGGAGAAAATCGGCCGAGCCGTGTAGCTGTAGTCGAACAGACAGACAGAAAGAATTGCGAGACCCACTTTTTTGGTCTTCGCTATTATCGTAATATCAACTTTGATCAAAATCTCGAGTTCGATTTTTTTTTCCGAATGCATAACTTGCCTTATAGTACCTATAAGTCGTGCATTTTATTTATTTTGTTTTCCAAAAATAAACGAAAATCAATGAATACATTTTATGGTGTTTTTCTTGGATCCAATTATCCTCATAAAAAAGTTCAATCACAAAAATATTGCACAGCACTGTCTTCTCCAACATCTTATCTTATCTTACATGGAAACAAATTAATTTTGTTCATTTTATTGCATTTTAAAATAGAAATTTGTATTTGCCCCACCCTTTAAACTAGTTGCGATTTTCAAAATTTGGTATGTTAGAAAAAATAGGTCATTTTAACGCTATTGTATCGTATATAACACATTGTGTATTGAACGTGCTTATAAGCATTTTTTGGAAAAAAACCCTTTTTTTAAACCTTTGAAGCGTTTTTTCGGAAAAAAAGAAGATTTAAGAAAATTTTAATAGCAGAATTCATTTATCCGCCTTTAAAAATATACAAAAATGTGAGACTTTAGGTACCGCGCTATTCACCTATATCCGCTTAGAACTAAAATTATTAAATATCTTACTCCAAAGTTAAATCCATAATTCCTCTTCAAGTTTAATTAAAACCGTCCGACAATTGAGCCGCATGACTCCAAATTTCATAAATTAAAAATACTTGTCTTCTCAAAATTGTCTAAATATCTCGAAATAACAAATAAATATTAAAATATACTGCGAGAACAAAACATTTTGAAGATGTACCTTCATATATCTGATTTCACAAAAAAAAAATATTAAGCTTAAGGAAAACATACCTCCATGATTCCCATCTGTTCGCCTTTCTCATTTTTCAACCCTCTTTTTTTTTTTTTAATTTTCATTACAGGTCAAGCAAAAGTTTAACCAAACACTCATTTTCCATTTTTCCCGCCGAAAGGTCTGCCAAACGGATTTATTGTATCCATTAGCAGGTCAGATAAGAGTCTTACGCCTTGATTTTATGGGCATGAGTACGAATGAGTGGCTTTGTGTGGTGAAGTGGAATTATGTTAATGGACTCATTGTTGTTGTGATGCTTGAACTCCACATCTGGGCACTATGTGGTCTCTATAATACCCTTTATTCGAAACCATGTTAAGCCACTGAGAACTGTTTATCTTCTCAACGAACCAAACACAATTTCTGTGTTTGTTTTTTTTTGGGATTTAATTTAAATAATACAATCCCTGAAAATTGAGATGTCTGCAAAAGGATATCAAATGGAGTTGGATGAGCAGAAGCTTATTTTTGTTTTTGGAAATGTTTTGGTTTTTGTGGGATGACATTGTGGTGTTATTTTGGCAAACGACTTATGTGAGGTAATTTATTTGCTTTTAATGCCATCCAGTTTGGGATTGTCAACTGGAAAAATGTATTGCGCTTCAGACTCTGCAGTTTAAGTACGAATGTCTACTTATTAATTTCAATTTTCCAAAGAAATTTTGAGAACATAGACTTGGTGCATGTCTATAAATGGGGTTTTCACCGAAATGATTTTTAGAAATTTGAAATTAAAAAAATAAATATACCAAATTAGATTCTTATGAATTTCGGTTTTAATACAGCGTCTGCTAGTGCTTGCGGCGGCGGCGCTTAAACTGGTACGAATTTGAAATTGAATAAGTAGGATCATACTTTGGGAGATATCTGAAGGAGTGGTTTTTGTCATGTCAACAATTATAATGGAAAAGAATTGTTTACGCTTTAAGATACATAAATTAGCTTGAATGGTCCTTCATTTTAAAATTTATTTTAATTTTAAACATAGTCTCCTTTTAGGAGCTATTCACTTCCTCCAACGGTATCCCAACATTTTTAACCCTTCCAAAAAAATGAGTTTTATCAAACTCTACAAAATATGCATTTTCTGCATCAGTAACTTCATTATTTGATGAAAATCTGTTTCCAACGAACCATTTCTTCATATTTGGAAATAAGAACAAATCACAGGCAGCCAAGTCTGGAGAATAGGGTGGATTAGGTAGCAGTTCATAGCGCAATTCAGCAAATTCGGGTTTTGCTACTGACTCCGGACGAATGAGAAGTATTGTCGTTGTTTTCATGTGATGCCACTTTTCCACCAATTCTGTGTTGAATCTATCCAGTAAATTGCCACAGTTTAGTTCCCAGTAATTGTTTTTCCCTTTTTCAAATAATTAAACCGTGAGAATCCCAGAAAACCGTCGTCATAACTTTTCCCGCCGCCGACGGAACCATTTTTGCCTTTCCATGTTCACACCTGCAAAAGTCCACTGTTTCTACTGTTGTTTCAATTTTGTTGTGTATTGGTGTATCCAAGTTTCAAAACGCCGAAAAAAATCCTTTTCAATTGCACTCAAAGAGTTCTAAACACAGCTCTGAAGTTACGACCCGATTCTTAGCAAACGCGGCACCCATCTTGGCGATCATTTTTTCATGCCGAAGTGGTCATTCAGGATCCAAATAACACTATCATTTGACCATGCATTGATCAAGTTGGCTTTCAGGACAGTGTTGGTTTCTGATTTATTGGAATACATCTCTGACCTAAGGAAACCCCACAATAAGATGTCTTTCCATGTCAAATCGCGTGATCTCTATGGCCGAAACTCATCGCCTTCGCGTGAGATAACCATGTTTGAAAACGCGCGTGCAATATGTAAATTGTGACATGGTTTGTGTGGCACGTAGCGCCGTCCTATTGAAAGCAAATGTCGTCGGTGTCCATATTATCCAAAAGGTATTGATTATCAATATCTCACCTTTTGGAGTCATGCCCGAGTCAACGTCGTTTTCACAGAAGTACGAGTATGGACCGATGATACCATCATACCAAACAGTGTTTTTCTCTGGATGCATTGCAATTTGATGGTTCTCGGGTGGATTGTGATCGGTCAAAGTTGGACAGTTTTTGCTTGGAGACGAGCCTATTCATCCAAAAATGACCCTCTTCACTGAATATGATTTTTCGACCGAAATTGGATTAAACTTCCAACAGCTCGAGGGAACGCACGTGCGTCGTTGTCTATGCTCCTGTGTCAGTTTAAGTTTGAACTATGACATGAAGCAAAATTTATCAAGTTGTTGTCTGCGAAAAGCTGTGTTCTTGTGCGTGGTGCCGAATTGACTGCCTCGAATTCTTCTGCACACTCTCACTGAGAGTGGCGATATTTAAGGATGGTCTTGCGTTTCGTTGGCGTGATTGTTCACTAATCCGATTATGGCGACCGTAAAATGGGCGAACCGCGTGAAATGTTACTCGAAAAGAAACCCACATTCATAAAACAATTTAATAATTTGCACATATTGTTGAACACTATAACTCTCCATGTTAATTTGGCTAGGCAGATTTAATAAATGACAGCCAAATTGACAAGATAACAATATGGCCAAAATATCTTAAGCCAGGGGCCACTCAATTTTAAAATTTTAAACAGTTTTTCTTTTTCATGTGACGGACAAAATTGTCACGGAAATGATCAAATCCTATCACGGAAATGACGAAACAAAAATGTAAAAAAATATATGATATACTACTAGGCCTTCGGTTCCAACGCTCGTCTTTAATGACAGTCCTTGCAGCGCAGTTAGTTTTAAATTCGACGGGGCCAGAAAGTCGAATCTTCTTTCGAACTAGTGCAGTTGCTAGAATACTAAAGGATCTTGACATTTACAAATTCGCTGACCCGGATAGTATTCCTCCTATTGTTCTGAAGAGGTGTTCTTTTACGCTGGGCAAACCACTGCGTAAGCTTACTACGGGGCTCTTTCCGTGTAGATAGAAAACAGCATTTATCCAGCCCGTCCCTAAAAAAGGCGAATCCTCTCCTTCTAACTATCGTTAAATTGCACTTACGTCCCTTTTTTCCAAGGTCGTGGAAACGCTGATCAGTTTTCAGCTTAAGAAATATCTTGAGGAACGAAAGCTTCCTAATGACCGCCAGTATGGCTTTTGTAGCAATAGGTCAACCAGTGGAACAAATCTTTACATGGTTTTGGAGATAGTGGCATTATTGTTCTTTATATTTCAAAGTCATTTGATAGAGTTTAGCATCAAGTTCTCCTATCGAAAATGCCTGAATTTGGTATCGATGAATCTCTTCTTCGCTGGATTAGAAATTACCTTTCGGACCGTTCCGTCTGAATACAAATGAAAAGCAACATAACCCCCAGTCCACTATCCATGAGCGGCACTTGCATTGAGGAAACCGAACAGCGCTCAGTTCTCGGTATGTACATCACAGAAGGCTTCTGATGTAGAGCTGTGTCAATCAGGATCGATTCGATTTTTTTGATCCGACCATCGAATTGATGATCGAAATCAATCTTTTTGATCGATCTCGATCTCAATCATTTAGATGATTATCGATTCTGGGTTCTCGATTTTCTATTTCAATCTCAATCATTTCAATGAGTCTCGATTTTCGATATCAGTTAACTCGACCAACCATGATTTACTCGATTCCATTTGTTCTGATTCAATCAATGTGGATTATGAATGCCAAACGGACAGTGGACTGGAATTTCTGGGTTGAACTCGGCATTGAAGAACTGGATTGATCGAGTTGGCTGTTGATATTGTAGGCCGCAAAAACAATTGTTGGGTTGAAATGATGTTATTTGATGTATCAGGATCCGGTATGTTCAATGTGGATTTTTGGACATTTCTTAATCCATCGACATCGTAGCCATCTTTGATGGAATTTGACAGTTTATGACTTGACAAATAGAGGACAAATTCAGTTATGACGTACGTGTATTTCGCAGAAAATGTCAGCCGAAAGCCCTGAAATTGCTCTTTTCCGGAGCAACAAATCAAATCTCCTTTTCTTGAATTTTTTGACACTTCTTAATCCATGTACAAAGTAGCCACCATTCGATGTTATTTGGCAATTTATGCCTTACAATAATAGAGAATTTTGTGAGAACTATCAAAGCCACAAGTCAATCTTATCATCGAAATTGAAATTAAAATCGAATAGGAATAGTATTGAATCATTTCAGTGAAATGAAAATGATCGAATGATCGATCGGTTGAAATGATCGGATCATTTCCGTAATCGATTGTTGAACGATTCGATCATTTGAAATGAACGATTTACACAGTTCTATTCTGATGTGGCTGTTATCTATAAATCCATTTTAGGGCTGGGCCTCCAATAACAAATCCAAAAAAGAGCTTTAAAAATGAAAGGTGATAGAAGTAAAATAGAAACATTTTGATTTCTCCAGGACAGCCGAAATGTTTCTTGACTTTTATTATATTAGCGTCATTTTTACAAACAATGTTCTAATGAAGTAGCCAGTTGCATTGCTCCTCTTAAGCAATTCATCCTTAATACTCGCGCTTCAAAGAATGCCCATCTGCTTACCCTCGGGGCCAATTTCGGACCTACTGTTTCAGAGATTTTTTCTAAACCGCACTACACGAATGTTCAATGCTTTTTTCGTCTGAATATTTTGATCCCATTACGATTTTCAGACATCAAAACCAATGTCCATCGGTGTCTCCTTATAAATCCTATCCAACTTTACTAAACTCCGCCTTGTTCTCAAACATTTTACGGGTAGCCATAATCCCATTATTTCTGATACCTTTTTACAACTTAAAAATAAAATGTATTCGATAAGGGGAGGTAGAACTTAGAATATTCCATGGTAATGAATTTTTTGGCGTTTAAGCTAAGATTTCGTAGCTAATGTACAATTTTATGTATTTTTTTTACAAGACCTACGTACTCCTAAGTTGATAAAATATATACATATATACAAATATTATGTTTTTTAAATATTGACTTATAGATAAGAAATCGATCTTATCGCGCCACCTACCAGAGAAAAAGCGGCAGGCGTTTCTGAGTTTGGTGTTATTTTTATATTAGTAGTCAACTTAAATTTTATTTATTTGCTTTTATAATAAATATATGAAGGTATGTACCTTCAAACTAAAAAAATAATGATACGAGTATATTGAAATATTTTTTGCAACGAATCTTCATATTCGTTTGTATTAAAATATCTTGGGTTGCGTTTACAGTTCTGATAAAGTCAAGTTTTTAGTTATATTCATTGAACCAAACTGTGAACTTTTCAAATAAATCAAAGAGATCCGGAAAAAGTGGTTTCACTTTGATAACATACAGTTTTTCTATTTGCATGATTTATGGAAATCTACAGAAATTCATCGAATCATAAATAAAGAGGAAGAGTTCTGACAACAAAAGGAAAAAAAACAAACATTTCCTTTTCGTTGTCATCACAAAAACTTCTATTTTCAACCCAAGAATAAATTTATACATACTAAGTATCAAAGTACTGTAAAATGTGAAGGGTTACATAAAAAAAAAAAAACTTAGCAAATAAATTGGTCTTTATAATTGCCATAAATATCAGTCGCTAGTCGATGCTTTGAAAATTTTAATATTTTGGTTTCCATATTTCCGTATGATTTTCAAAAAAGCTTTTGTAGTTGTAGATGGACACTTTCAGTGACAAATTATTTTATTTATATTTATATATATATTTATATATATATTTATATATTATATATTATTTTCAGTGACAAATTATAATTATTTATTATTTTATAATAATAAGAACTTTTAACCATTCCTGTGTTGATGTTATCGGTATGAGAGGACGCACAAATTTTAGCTGAACAGCAAAGGCGGGAACCACTTTTTATTAAAAGAGATACTCTTTTCTGATCTGTCACTTCTTCACATGAAAAAGTAGATTAAGTGCGGCAAATATGTTCTACCCTCCATATTTTTTATAAATAAACCTTAAATGAAAGTCGAATCCATTAAAATTTGATCTAACATAGAGCTTTGGTAATCTGAATCTGCTAGCTCGATATATAAGGAGAAGTCAAACGGAGGACACGGCAAAGACCTTGAGCCATTTCGTCGCGTTGAGCAAAGTGATAAAGTCTTTGATCTTCATTGCCGAAAGTTCGCCAATGTCGTCAAAAATGTCCTTCCTAATGATTCTGCTCTAAATTTGGCCAGAGCCAAATTGAAATGTATGTCGTCACATAAACACCTGTTCGCCTTTAAGGGTGCGATCCTTTCATTTACCCCACTTGAATAATCATCTCTCCACCAGGCCCGTAGGAGCATGTGGCGTCTGGTAGATGAGTATGAAAGATAAGTGTTTGGTGTATGTGCCCGTTTGTTTGGTCAGTACTGCTGGTTAAGTCGAAGGGGCTGTTCCTCTCCTCAAGAGAATTTTACCAATCTTATGGAGAGGTGGGTCAATCAACTCACTGACGCTTGTGTTCACCGAAGGAGTGCCAAACTCTGGTGTACGGGCAAGGTTTCCATTCTCCGTTTGTCGTTGCTCCTGCAAGAACCACGTACATTGTCAGAGAGTTCTTCCAAATCGTTTAAGATGTGTGTCTAGGAGCCTTTTTCTCAGATTATACAGCGCAGGGCAGTGACAAAGGTAGTGAGGAATATCCTCATGTATCTTTCATCACCACATCCTCTGCATAAGTCGGTCATAATGAGTTTTATCTTTTTCTTGATTTTCCAGTTGATTGTGACGTGGTTATGCTCACGAGAAGTAAAAGAGACCTTTTACTCAGTTGGAAGATAATGTCAGTCTTTTGTTTACTGAAACTAGGCCATAGTTATCTGGTTATAAGACTGGAATGGAGTGAGTTTCATCTCTAGTTTATCATAACTTTACTCTCGATTACCTGTTTAAAATAACAGGGAGGGACCTGAACTGGTGTGTCTGCCTAATTAAGATCAAGTGTTGATCCTATACTTTCCAGCTCGTCAGCGCTTTCATAACCTGGGACATTGCTATGACCAGGAACCCAACAGAGCTTTATGTTGTGCTGTGTACCTTGAACCATTGCATTGGGGTTTTTAAGGGTTTCTGAAAATAAGTCTGCACCAACGCCAGTTTCCATCTTGGAACCTTCGGTATATATTGCACTTTCATGGATTTGCAGGTTGATAGCTCGTTGATTTGCCAGTCTTCTCTGCTAGGAACGGCGGCGGTCTTGAACGACTTATAAAAGTCTAAACAGCGTGTTGTGTAGTCAGTACATACCGTAATTCCTGTGTGTTTCTGTAGAATCTGCGCATGACCAATGGCACTATGTCTCCAGCTACCAGTTTGACAAAGCCGTAATGCGCTATTTGCTGCCGATTCTTGTATATATAGTCTAGGGATTTTTTTCCAAACCCACTGTGGGTGTGGACTTCATTGCTCAAGTAATCCCAATACGTGCCATTCTTTGTACCTTGGTCATAATTTTAAGATTGGTAAGTTTGTCCAATGCATTCCACCAAACTCCGTTACCGTATGTCAGTACAGGTCGAACTATGGCCGTGTACATTCATTTGATAATGTATGGGCTTGGCCCCCAAGTCTTATCAAATATTCTCTTGCACAAGTAGAAAGCAAACATGAGATTATTCGTTCTTTCTTTAATGTTGAGACTCCAGTTCAATTTCATATCCAGGATTGCGCCAAGATATTTGCCTAAATCCGACATTTTGACTTGGGTCCTTCCAATCAAGGAAATTTCAAAAGTCAGTAATTCTGTTTTGTGCGTAAAAAGAACCAGTTCGCAAAAATATTTCGCATAATCGCAGATTTTGAGTTGAGTTCCTTCAATAATTAAAAGTCGGTAATTTCCTTTTGTTCGCAAAAAGGACCAGCTATGTTGACCGCTTGACCGCAGTTCTTAGTCCATGTATTCACTTTTGATAAAGCGATCTCTATTTGTTCGCTAATTGTGGAGGGAAATTTACCTGTCGCTGGTAATACTAGGTCATCAGCATATACAATTACTTGGACTTCACTGTATGTTAGTCTCATTACAACTGCCTTCATCACGAGTGTCCAGAGAAGCGCAGAAATTGTAAAAGTTCTAAAGAGCTTTGAAGGATGGGAATTCCGCAGGCTCTGATGGAATACCCGTGGATTTCTTCAAATATGGGATAATGTACTTTCTAAGTATATAGGCTTAATGTATTACTATTCCTTGATTTTTTCGTTTCACAAAATAAGATGCTCGAGAAGTCCAGAAAATTATCGAGGGATGAGTTTTCTCAACGTTTTAAATACATTTCTTACTTCTATTCTCTAACCCTGACTTAGTTCATTGATTGATCAAAACTATTTAATTAATTTCTTATCAAATATGTGCACGTTTCGTATCGATGACACCATTTGTAATCGGATCATTTAGATCGTTTAATATGGATGCAAATCTAAAGTTTACACAGTTGACGTTGGTGTGCCTCAGGGATCCATTTTGTCTCCTTATCTTTCTATGATTTTTATCTCTTGTTCGAAACTTGTAGTAGTTGAGAAGATTATTTTGCTATTATTCTCATTTATCTATTCTTCCCTATATTCACGTCCATTGAATTAAGAATTTCTGTCTCCTGCTATTTAAAATGTACCTTGCTCACCATGCCATTATCGATGACTGGTAGGTACTTGAAAAGCCTGAAAAGCTTTCTATTAGAAATATGCATATAATATGTACATTATATAAGCGGCTAACACGCCACATGAGCTCACCCTAGATCCCAGTTTCGCAACAATCTATAACAGACATTGTATGTCTACCAACCCTACACGAAACGCAGAATGCTTAAAAAGGCTTTATTTTCCCTCTCTTTGTAGCATTAGGTTTTAAACGTTCACTGCTGCTCTTATGAAATCAAATCCTGTTATCCTTTACAAAAAGCAATAATTAATCGAATTGTTTCTCTCCTATTGCTTTTACTTCTGCAGAATTATATGCGTTGCTTTTTCTCTTAACGAGGTTTAAGGTTAAAATGTTTTCTTATAAAATATTTATTAATCCATATGTAACGAAGCATACACATAGCTGTATCAACATATTACTGCACTACGAGTAATGTTCAAGTACCAGAGAAACCGAATTCTTAATGAATATTTATCGGAAGTAGAAACGTGGAATGCGCCGGCCGTAGCAAATATTCATTAGCTGGCAGCATATTGAAATTAGCATGGGAATTCGCATCCTCATAACTGCCATGACCCACGAACATTTCGTAGCCATAACCAAGCTTTTTAATTACAAGCAGTTGATGAATTTACATGCCCTTCCCGATTGGAAACCATAAACGACATAATGCCACTCTGTCTCATGAATGAGTCCCTAGACTTAAATCGATGGTTTTAGTTGCCATGGTTTTTTTGCACTGATTCAGAAGCCAAGCTATGCCACAGCCAAGAGTTAGCTCGTACGGTTGTCAGCTTGCCAGCGAAGTGAGCTTATTTTAATTCATTTACATATGTACATTTGTATAGGCATATAGGGTAGATATTACGATTGTGAACCCAACAAGTGTTATTGTTGGAATTTTCGCTGAGTATTTAAAAATAGCATTGCAACAACTGTCTCATAACTAAAAATGGCAAAAGCAAAGCAGAAATGCCAATTATTCAAACTACATACGCTTGGGGCAACCTACAGACTTAGGTCAGTAATTTAGGATGCCAACTAATCAGCGCAAAAAATGAATGAAACAGAAAGCCTCGGCATTTGAATGAAAATTCCTTGGTTTTGACCGTAACATGGTTTAAACAAGTGAGGTGTCCAAAAAGGGTCGGTTCGGCTGGAAAATCCAGAAAAGTGTTTTTATTTTTGGTTTGACCAGATTAACATGGAGCTAGATCTGAAGTGGGCGAATAAATTTGCTTCCAATTTGGTATACAACATTTGAATGTATTCAAGGAGGTTTTTTTTTCAATATGTCTCGAAAACTCTTTAAATAATTTCAATTAAACTTCATAGGTATGATATTCAAATTGACAACAGTTTTTGGTTCAAAGTTCACTCAATGGAAATCGGTTTCTGTTGAAAGCTATCTAAATTTTGCTTTGCTCCCATATTAATTGTTAATTTCTGAATCCATACCGATTTTGTTACAATTTTAACAATTCGGCTTTTGCAATTGGAAAACTAAATTACATTTCATTAGATAACGAAAAGTATATTTTAAGAGTGAAGCTTCTTAGCGACATCCAGGGGCGGATTAAGGTCAAGTTCCGTTCTGGGCCCCAACTTCCATGTCACTATGTAGACCAAAAAAACAACTTCAATAAACAACCATTTGCAATTTAAACAAAAAATCTACCTCAACTAATTTGAAAACTAAAACCGACTTCAGTTTTGCTTGATCTATTTCTATTAATTTTGATTGATAACGTTGCGATCTAACACCATCTTCCGACCAATAATTATTAAGCGCAGTCCGACTGAGGCTAGGACTGCACTTGCGATTTTTCGTCGAGGCGATTAAAAAGTCATAGTCGCTACAAATTTTTGTCATGCACGCACTTGTGATTTTTTTGCGCGCGATTATTTAATCGCAAACAAAAAACACACTAGTTTTTATGTGAATGCACGCCTTTGCTACAAATAAGTAGCGACAGAAAAATCACATGTATTTTTGCAGTTTTAAGGTAAAATATAATATTACTTAATTAAGTATTTTGTATTAACAAAAAACTAATTTCGGTATACAAATTTTAAATACCAATTGTATGCAGACATTTGTTTGATTCAAGCTGTAAAGAGGCTGTCAGGGTTAGAAAGTAAGTTTCCGTAGTTTTAAAGCCAACCCTACTGAGGAAAACCGGAATAGGTACAAACAAGCTAGAAACCCCTGTAACGTTTATATCCGACTAACTTAATTTTTACATGACCAAAAATTAGGGCAAAAATTACTTTTATGTCCCAAAAGTAGTCCACATTTTTGGTCATTTGTAAAAAACGTACGAAACACTATGAAATCCACAGTTCCAATGCTTTTCTTCAATGACACTCCTGTTGTAAGCTCGATATATATAGCCAATTTGCTTGCAGTACAGTTTGCTGTTAATTCAAAGCTACCAGAGCGTGACATGACTCCTCCTGTACTTGATAGCGTAAACGATTTTATGGGACAAATCTACAGTTGCTAGCGTACTGAAAGATCAGGACATTCACGAATCCGCTGGCTCGGATAATAACCCTCTTATTGTTCTGAAGAAGTGTTCTTATGAACGCTGGCAAAACCACTGCGTAAGCTTTTGCATCTGTCCTACTCTACAAGTTCCGAGTGGATTTGAAACAGCACTTGTCCAGCCTGTCTCTAAAAACGGCGAATCTTCTTCCCATCTAACTATCGTCCAATTGCACTTACGTCTCTTCTTTCCAAGGTCATGGAAACGCTGATCAATTTTCAGCTTAAGAAATATCTTGATGAACGAAAGCTTTTTAATGACCGGCAGTATGGCTTTCGTAGCAATAGGTCTACCAGTGATCTGAAGGTATATCTCTCCGAACAGTGGAACAAATCTTTACATTTTCTTGGAGAAAGTAAGATTATTGCACTTAATATCTCGAAGTTTGGCATCAAGCTCTCTTACCGAAAATTCGTGCATTTGGAATCGATGAATCTCTCCTTCGTTGGATTAGAAATAACCTTTTTGAACAGTCCCAATGCAAGTAGTTATTAGACGGTTTCAAAGCTGATATACACAAAATAAACGCTGCTGTACCCCAAGGATCCGCTTTGCCTCCAACACTCTTTCTTCTAATCCATTAAATTGTTCCGCTGACGACAGTATCCTCAGATTTTCATATTCGTTCTTAGATTCACATCCTTGTCCTTTGGATGTGGACTTCCAACAGCATTGCTTTGAAAACTGAATGCTGCCTGCTGTCACTAAAGCGTAACTCTCCCTTGATACCACTATCTGTGGGTGGCACTTGCATCGAGGAGATTGAACAGCTTTCAGTTCTAGTCATGTGCATCGCAGGCCATCTTTTGTGTAGTGATCTCATACTTGACATCACCAAAAACGCTGCTAAATGTTTCGATGAAAGAAGTTTTTTACCTCTTCTGATCTGGCTGTTATCTATGAAGCCTATATTTGTATAAAGCTTGAGTACAATTTCCATATTTGGGTAGGTGCCCCGATAACTTACTTAGGTCTCTTAGATAGAATCCAAAAAAGAGCTTTAAAAACAATAAGTGATAAAAATATAAGGGAATCATTTGAATCTCTCAACCACCGCCGCAATGTTCCATGTCTATCATTATTTTACCGCTATTTTTATAAACAGTGCTATAGTGAAATAGCCAGGTGCATTCCTCCTCTCAAAGAACTCAACGGTAATACCCGTATATTTCTAAGAATGCTTATCAGTTTACCCTTGAACCCAACTTTGGGCGTACTGTCAAGTACAGAGATTCTTTTTTTAGCCGCACAACACGAGTGCGGAATGCTTTACCCGGGTCAATATTTCCCACTCGGTGCAATGTGCATTCAAAACCAATGTGCATCGGTATCTTCTTTCTAATTCTCTCAGGGGTATAATTAAAAACCCTTATAATGTGTAACACAACACCCTGGCGACGGGAGAGAAAGGAGGTGTCGAAGAACATTGGTCTTGAATGTTTGCCAATTGAAATAGCCAGGGAAAACCGTGCCGGGTAAGTTATTCCATAATCGTGGTGTGCGAATAAAAAAACAATCTCTATATTTGACGGTACGACCAAAATAAGGCTCAAGGGTGAAGGGTACTTCGAGTGAGCATTGCTTGTGAAAGAAGCGATAAAACAAGGAAATACCTACATGAAACATTCCGACGGTGTTCAAGAGATGGGAATGAATCCATGTTAGCTCTGTTTCCTATCAATTTAACTGCTCTGTTCTAAGTTGTATGCAATAAGTTTTTTGCTGCAACTGCCCAAAGGTATGAATTATACTCGAGTTTTGGACGTATAAACGCCCTATAAATGGTAGTCAGATCAGAAGGGGTAAAGAATGTCTTATACATCGATATAGAAATCGTAAGCATTTAGTAACATTTTTGGCGGTCTCGAGAATGTGGTCATTGTAACGAATATTGTCGTTAACACACATACCGAGTACTGAGAGCTTTTCGTTTTCTTCGATACAAGTGCCATTCAAGGATAATGGCATAAGGGTAAATTTTGCTTCAACCACAATAGACAGTATTGAGTTTTCGAAACATTAAACTCCACACGATTTCTTATAACCCAGTTAGTAATGCTCTAAATATTGGAGTTTAATGGGCTTACCCTACGATACCATTGCAATTCCACTCCCGAAGGAGAAGGACGTGAATTCGAGAACGAGTACGAGAAGCTGACAGTTGAGTCGTCGGCAAAACAATGAGGTGGATTAGAAGTTTCACACAAGAAATCATTTATAAAAATGAGGAAGAGCACTGGGGAACGCCAGTATTTATTTTGTGAAGATCAGACTTGCAACAGTCAGGTTATTTCAAAGAAGAAGAGTTCCATTGTTACCAAACACACGCATTATAGATAAGAGAGTTTGATGCCACACTCTTTAAAATAGAAACGATGGAAAGGCTTACGCAGTGGTATTGCCAGCGAGGAAGAACGCTGCTTCAGAATAATAGGTACATTTTTAAACTGTTTAAGGAAATAGAAGGCAACCCAATAAAATTAATTTTCGTGAGCTACAATAATAATTTTTTTGAAAGTCTTCAAATAAAATTTTAACTTTTGGAAATTTGGTTTGGATCAATCTACAGTCATATGTTTATATGAGATACATATCTTATTTATAAAAATTCAAATAAAATTACCCAGATAGATTTTTATAAACCAAACCTCAATGGGAAACCTATTATTTTGCGTAATTTCCGAACGGTTAATTGAGTTTTCATGTCAAGAGACACTCTACTGGAATTTTTCAGTTTAAAAACATTTTTGCAGTGGCTGCAACCAACGAACCCAAGACACTCTGCATGACATTCCAACTACTCGGCCATACAAACTTCGGGCCACTTATGAGTATGTTGAAATGTATGGTCACAAATGTTGAAAATATTCTGTAAAACATTTGTTTTTGCTTTTAAGCCAGAACCAAAATGTAACCGGATGCACTACGAATTCATTTCCTTCACAATGTTTCAAGACAAGCATTTAATTTTCTGCTTGACTTAATGGACAGGACATGCTTTTGTTTTGTTATTGTTGTGCCATGAGTTGCGATGTGTTCAAAACACATATCGTTGGGTGATGGTAACAGAAGGACATTATGATGGGAGTCAATTTTAACAGGACGTCTTTATTGAGAATGTTTGATATATTCGTGTGTGTTTTATTTGAGAGATAAGTACAGTGGAAATCCAATATAACGAATCATATAATGTTTGAGTTCTTTTACTATATCCAGCGAGTTTGTTATATCGATTAATTATAGTTTTTTTTAAGAAATAATTAAAAATTGTATTTATTCGGAACTTTATTTAATGTTAAATTCAATGGTTCTGCCGTTGAAGTTTACTAATTTTGAAAATTTCTTTGATAAAATAATAATCCATAAAACTTTGATATACATAATGTATAAGAAAATTGAGATTTCAACCGGAAAGATTCCTCTTGAGGCCGTGTCTCAATGGGAAAAGGTCAACCAATATCAACATTGACTTGCTGTTCCCATCGTAACATAGTGGCTTAGCAGCTTGCTGCTTCATAATGTTTTATTGAAGTTTGACGAATACTCATACCGTCATCTATCTCATCCTCGTTTCAAAAAGTATTGCTTATTGGGTTTCACTATTGTTTCTATCTACGATTGTAGTGCGTCGCTGATGGAACTTTTTTTTAATTCCACAAATCCGAGGTTTTGACAAATGAAGTTTCTTTAGGTTCAACGCATTGTTAAACTCATTATTAATTTTCAATTTGTCGCTTATTGATATTTTTACATTTTATTTATTCAAATTTCCAAAATTGCTACGTAGCGAATCATAATATGTTTAAGTAAGCAAAAGGCAAATCAATCCAATCCGCACGAGACGATTTTTAATTCAATTCAACTATCATGTCGATTACAGAAATCGCAGAATTTCACTTCCGATGAGTTAACTCGATCCGTTGACCTTTCGCATCCGCTCTGAAACTGAATTATGAAATTCGCCGGATGAACTACATTGTCGATTCCTTAAATTACCTTATCATTTGTGAACTTCAGTTACAGACACTTAGTCAACGGCCTAGGCTTTCCATCGATCAGCGAAATCAAGCATCATTGTGCGTCGTTAGTACTAGAATGGGGGATCGTTCAATACCAACCGTGCGCTTATTATTTTTTGTTGGATTTATGGCTATGTCCGGTTGCATCTTCATCATTTCCACCATTTCTCTAAATTCTTTCCGATTAGGTAGTTGTCCGTTTTCTATTGAAATTTGTTAAACAAACACTTAAACATTCATTATGATAAGCTTTTGACTTACATTTTTGTGGTTTCCATCGTCTATTCCATTGTCGATTTTTTTTCGTTTAATTAAAAATTCACTTCAGATTCGTCTCGAAATTGGCGCGAATGTTAAATGATAGAATTTGTATGGAGTGCGAATGGATTGCGGATTTAGTAATACCAGATAAGTTGAACAGAATGTCGGTGGTGCAGGGCATGTTACCGACATTCGTTCAACTTTCTTTCGTTTGATTCAGTTTGGAAATTAATTGAAACTGTCACTTCATTCGCCGAATTCTGTAATAGGGGTGTATATGTTCGTTATATCGGATAGCAAATCGTGGCCGCCATTTGCTTTGCTCCAAGAAATAAATGGCGGTATCATCGATCCCCAGGTTCCTGTATTTTGTATAAGTTCCATATACAGTGGACGTACAATATAACGAATATCCGATATAGCGAATTTGCTGTTTTTCAAAGCTTTGTCAGATTTACATTAGTATCTCTACCCGATATAGCGAATTTGCTATTTTTCAAACCTTTTTCAGATTTACATTAGTATCTCTACTAAGATACTGTCTATGTCTACTAAGATACTAATTTAAATCTGACAAAGGTTTGAAAAATAGCAAATTCGCTATATCGGGTAGAGATACTAATGTAAATCTGACAAAGCTTTGAAAAACAGCAAATTCGCTATATCGGATATTCGTTATATTGTACGTCCACTGTATATGGAACTTATACAAAATACAGGAACCTGGGGATCGATGATACCGCCATTTATTTCTTGGCTATAAAGCTGTCTATGTGCCCATACATACATACATACTATACATATGTACGAAAAATGTTTTTCTTTCTAATAAAAGTATTATCTCTTAGATACTAGTTCGATAATTGAATTTTAAAATTGATTTGGTTGAACAGAAAAAATAAGATACACACGACCTGATCGCATGTATACAAGTAGGTACCGGGTGGACCAAATATAAGTTTCTTTTTAAAAGTCCAATAAAATGAACAAAATTATTTTTTTTACATATATTATGGCTTTATTAGTAAGAGCAAACAATTCCATTAATTATGTCGTTCAAGTGACTGCCTCGGCTGGCTTCGGAGTAGCGCATTCTGTCGCTCCAATTTTCCAAGACCTAGTCGATGGTTTCGGGCGGTAGCTCACGTATTGCTTGGATGATATCGGCCTTAAATGCTTTAATTATTTCCGTATTGTTGGCATAACATCGGTCCTTCAGAGTTCCCTACAAATAAAAAGTCCAAAGAGGTCAAATCGCGGCTCCGGGCTGTGTGGCATGGCGCGTCATCCTGCACGAATCATAGGCCGTCCAAATCCATGTCTTCAATTTCAGTATAAAAAAAAACCGGTTAACATGGCTCTGTAACGCCCACCGTTGAAGGATACGTTGCTACCAGCCTCATTTTCGAACCAAACTGTCACTCTCTGTGAATACATTGGCTTCTGGACGATAACGTGCGATTTTTCCGAGCCCCAGATGCGACAATTTTGTTTGTTAATGTAGCCGCCGAGGTAAAAATGCGTCTCGTCAGAAAAAACGATTTTTCACCCAAAATCGTTATCCAGTTCAAGATGCTCTTTAAGTCCCAAACTGCGAAGCTATAACGATGGGTTGGTCATGCGCCTTCAATTATTGAGTCAATTGAACCTTGTAAACGAATAATCCAAGATCTTTGTTCAAAATTCTCCTCAGCCTAATGCGAGGAATGCTGAGCTGTTGACATCGATGGCGAGTTTATGTTCGCGAAGAGAGTCTGTGCGTACCGCAAGACGGCAGGGACCATGAGTGTTGTCCGCTATCATATTAGCCTCAGGAACTTTTTACACAAGTTTGCGTACATCAGGCGCGGTGGGTGCTTCATTTTGGCTAAAAAAACGCACACAGCAGTCACTTTGGAAATAAGTTTTCAATATTTCCCAACGTTGTTGAAGCGTAAGGCGACTCATTTCGTTCCGCGAAGGTATGATTCTGACTATTTGTCAAGATTTTGTCAGTGTCAAAATAACCTATGATTTAAAAAGAAACCACTATACGGCCTAAACTTTTTTTCATAAAACTTACAACTGACCTAAGAATAATTAAAGTTACGTACATACATAAAGCTTCTTATTATTATACTAGATATAATAGATATAATTTTTAGTTTTTTTACATTTTTATTGTTGCTGCCCTGACCTTAATCTACGTAAATCGGCCAAGACAATAATCATGTCATTCAACTCTCCATATCAGGGCTTAACACCAAGAACGGGATCTCCTGCCTTACCCTGTATCTTTGGTCTCGTTCGGACACAATTCTACTGAACTGAAGGCGTTCTGCTTAGTCTTATGCGAGGACGTCTCGACCATAAAGAAGCCGCCTATGCACAGTTCTACGGTCGACGGTGTAGAGTAGATAAGCGGAACCGCTATTCTATCCTAGACCAGCCCTCTACTATCTTAGAGAATAAATGCCTCGGGCGCGATTAATTCTCTTAGATGTACAATCATAGCATTTTTTGTTAGGCTACTAAGCCTAAAAAATTAAGCTGTTTGTCCAGGGCATCGCTCTTGCAATGTAACCCTGAATCAGCTTTTATACAAAACTAGCTATTCTGTTTATGCTGGCTCAATTGTAAAGACCCTAGTTGGAATAATAAAGTTTGTACTCCAACTCTGGTGTTGCCGCGATATTTAAATGAAACAACTTCGAAAATTTTAGTTAATAAATTCAATTTTAATTTACGAAAAAAGTTACTAAAAATTTCATTTTTTTTCTTCTCTTCTTAAACGTGGCAACTTCTGATTGGTTCTGGCGAAGAAAAGGCTACGCATGTTTAAGCTAAGTGTCGGTGGTTGAGCGTTTAGCCGGCTCTGATTTTAGTCGGCTTCGACGTTGAATATTTTGCACAAAAATGCTGCCAGGTTTGGCAACACTCCCCCCTGGTAAGCTGGGTTTTTTCGCCGGGTTACCACTATCGCCAAACCGGTTAACATCCAAGATTGCCAATTTTGCCGTTGGTCGCGTATAAATGCCACTCGTCGTCTGAATTACAGCTGATCTTGTTTGACCATCTTTGCTTTGGTGAACTTGTATGACTCTCCCTCTTGGCCAGGTGCTTCTAGGAAGATTTGGATCCACTACAATGACAACATCTCCTTCTGATATTGGTTTCGCCGACTTAAACCATTTTGTTCTTCTCGTGAGCGTTGGAAGATATTCTGATACCCAACGTTTCCAAAAACTATCCGCATATTGCTCGCACGTCATCCAATCTTTTCGAAGAACTATGCCATCATCACTAAGGTGCCCTGAAAGCTTTATACCATTTGAAGAACCCATTAAAAAATGATTGGGTGTTAATGCTTCTTCACTGTCATCATCTATTGGTACATATGTAAGAGGCCTCGAATTCACAATATACTCAACCTCCGCCATCATTGTAAGAAGTAGTTCATCTTTCGGATTTCGACTTTGAGACATATGTGTTAATGTCTGTTTCACAGAACGAATCAACCTTTCCCAGCTCCCTCCCATGTGAGGCGAAGCTGGAGGGATAAAATTCCATTTAATGCCCTCGTAAACACACCTTTTCATAACAACATCTGATCGCAACAATTTTAATGCATCTGTAAGCTCATGGTCTGCTCCCCTAAAATTAGTGCCATTATCTGACCAAATCTCTATTGGTTTGCCTCTTCTTGAAAGGAATCGTTGAATTGCCAAAATACATGAGTCGCTGGATAGACTATGTTCAATTTCTACGTGGATTGCTCTAACTGTTAGGCACGTAAATAGCACACCCCATCTTTTTTCACTGCGTCTTCCCACCGTGACTATCATTGGTCCAAAATAGTCTACCCCAACATACGAGAATGGTCTAGTGAAGGCCTTTAATCGTGCAGGAGGTAAGTCTCCCATTAGTGGTGGTACTGGAACTGCTCTTCTATTTTTACACTCCTGACACTTCTGTTGAACTCTTTTCAAAACCGTTCGAAGGTTTGATATATAGTAAGACTGCCGAAGTTCGTTCACTACGGTCTCAAAATTCGAGTGAAGATAGCGTTCATGCATGTCCTCGACTATCAATGTTGTGATATAATGCATCTTCGGTAAAATTATAGGTCTCTTACAGTTAAACGGGACATCTTTGGATGCGTCAATCCGACCACATATTCGCATTATACCATTTTCATCTAAATAGGGATTCAATCTATACAATGAATTAGATTTCTCAATCACGAATTCATCGGCTGCAACTCCTCTTTGTTTCAGAAAGTTAACTTCGTGCGTATAGACCTCAAATTGACATAGTCGAAAAAGGTACAATTCAGCTCTGTTAATGTCGTTTGTTGATACAAGGGTCATCTCTTTTGGGTCCCTTCTTCTACACTTAATATCTAGAAAACGATACACATGAGCCATTACGCGTCGTATCTTTTTCCAGGATGAAAAGCGACTGTAATCCGACAAAGGTTGAAGATGATATAATGCAGTATGACTGAAAACTTGAAACTCCTTTTCATTAAACTTTGGTACACTTGATGGCCATGTCTCTTTAGAATGGTATAAAAATTTAGGCCCACGATACCAACGGCTTTCAGAAGACAGGTCAATTTTCACATTCCATTTTGTAGCATCATCTGCTGGATTTTCTTCGCTTGGTACCCATCTCCACTCATCTTCGTTAGAGTTTTCCAAGATTTCTCCCACTCTAAACATAACAAACTGTTTTACCTTTCGATTGTCGTTTTTAATCCAGCAAAGAACCGACTGTGAATCTGACCAAAAATAACGTTTATCAAATTTAATCGAATGACCTTTTACAACTGTATTAGCGAGTCTTATGCCCAATACAGCTGCCTCCAGCTCCATACGTGGCACTGATATCTGCTTAATAGGACCAACTCTTGTTCTGGAACATATAAGAGAACATTCAGTATGAGACAACCTTTTTACTCTAACGTAGGCAACTGCGGCATAGGCTGACATACTTGCGTCTACAAAAATATGAAGCTCAACGGTGCATCCACTTTCAAATTTTAAATTGCTGAGGTATGCTCTTTTAATTCTGATTTGTCTAACTAAAGGCAAAAGCTTAACCCATTCACGCCATAAATGAACCTGATCAGGATATATTTCTTCATCCCATTGCGTCCGTTGCTTCCAAACCTCTTGCAGCAGTATTTTAAGTAATGCTAGGTAATGTGCAATAAGACCGACTGGATCAAAAACACTCATCAGAATTTTCAAAATATCTCTTTTGGTTGGTATAACGCCCCCATTGAAAATCTCTGAGTTAAACTTCTTTGAATTATTTAAAAATGAAAATTCATCCGCTGTAGGAGACCACCACATTCCCAAAATCTTTTCAGCGTCATAAATAACAGAGCGTTGCTTGAAGTCTTTGTCATAACAAGCTGCATTCTTTCCAAGTTCCCTTGTCACGTTCAACGAGTTGCTCATAAAATTTCGGATTTCAAATCCTCCCTGTCTATGAATATATATGACTTCTTTTGCTAGTTTTACAGCTTCTTCTTCGGTGTCCAGAAAATCGTCAACATAATGATTCTGAACTATGGCATTCGCTGCTCTGGGGAAAGTTGAGGAATATTCAAGTGCGTTTTTATTTTTTATATACTCTGCACAGCAAGGAGAACAGGTTGACCCAAATGTCAAAACCTGCATGACATAGTCCTCCAGTTTTCCTGTGTCTGGATTTCTCCATAGGAACCTTTGAGCGTTTTGATCAGACTCCTGTACTATAATTTGGTGAAACATTTCTTTTATGTCTCCGCATATAGCAATTTTTCTTTGACGAAAGCGAAATAAAATCTCTGGAAGTGATGGTAGACTGTCTGGCCCGGATAAAAGCATAGAATTAAGCGAAACTCCATTAACTCTAGCAGCTGCGTCCCAAACAATGCGTACCTTAGATGGTTTGTTTGGGTTGATGACTGGGAAAATAGGTAGATACCAAACTCTCTTACCAGTATTTTCGTTAATTTCGTTTTCGGTTAACTTACGTGCATAGCCTTTGGAAAGATAGTCTTGAATTTGCGATTGAAGGTTCGTGGCAAGTGCTGGATCTCTGCTAAGTCTTTTCTCTAGGCATATCGTTCTGCGTTCTGCTGCAGGTCTGCTATTTGGAACTTCTAAACATTCGCCTTTCCATAACAGTGGGACACTAAATCGCTTGCCAATTCGTTTAGTTGCGTTTTCCAAAAGCGTATTTGCTCGTATATCATTTGCACTCACAAGGCGCTTTACATCTTTCGAACCTATGTTATCGATCGCAAAGAAATCGCGTACAAGCTGATTAAGTGTTCCATCTACTTCTGCTTGACATTCACAAGCATGCAAATTAAAGAGATTCTTTTCCCTTTTACTGCCAACACATGGACCAAACACAGTCCAACCTAAACGGGTTTTAATCGCAGCTGGCTGATCAGTATTTCCTTCGCGATGTTTTAAAGAATTTGTTAGCCGAATTTGGTCGATTCCAATCAAAATTCTAGGCTTGGCTTGAAGATAAGATTCAATTGGAATACCCTTTAAATATGGGAAGGTTGATTTTAGCTCTTCATAATTCATTGACTGAGATGGCAAATTTAAAGAGTTAACCGTGCGAATATTTGACAGGAAATGTTTTTTCGAGCTACCAGGAGCAGATATCTGTGCGCTTACCTTTCTGGAATTTTGTTCGGTTCTCAGAGTGTTTGAGGTCCACCTTAAACACAATGGCTCTTTTTTTCCTTTTAACTGAAGAACTTCGGCCAATTTTTCATCCATCAGTGTAACTGAGGATCCGTCATCAAAAAACGCATAAGTTTCAACTTCAATGTTGTTGTTATAGAGCGTAACTGGTAAAATTTTAAAGAGAACATAATCTTCAGTTTTATGAATGTTGCAATAATTTCCCTGTGTGCTGTTATCAACAACTTGACTTGGTGGTTCTTCATATTTATGTAACAATTTGTGGTGCTTATATAAGCAGTTGTTTACTCCACACTTTTTGTTAGATGTACATCTCTTGTTGTAATGTCGAACCAAACATGTTCGACAGAGGAAATGTCTCTTCACTTCATCCCACTTCTGTTTTAAATTCATATTTTGAAATTGAGTACATTGCTCTATCGATTTACAATTGTTATTGCAAATAATACAAGATCGTGGAACAAGACTTTTATGTTCTAATTGTTCATGGTTCGCGTTGAAAAAGGTAGCACTCGTCTTTCTCTTTTCTATTTTTGTTTCTGTTGATTTGGAGCATGTCATGTCTGTGACTTCGCATGCAGCTTGAGCTATTTGCTTAAGCCATGTACTAAACGTTGAGAGATTAACATCTCTTTTTTCAAGCTTAAAAAATCCCCAATTTAAACGAATTTGGTATGGGAGTCGTTCGGTAAGCTCTTTTAGTAATGAGGGATTATTCAAGTAAGAGTGCAAACCAGTAGACTGCATGATGTCCACTATGTTATCCACCGAAAAGGCGAATGTAACCAGCGAATCTAATCGATCCGGCCTGGGTGGTCTTTCACCTTTCAACTTGTTTATCAAGCTGTCAATAACAGTTTCGGGACGACCGAACATCATTCGTAAGGTTGAGATAATGTTTGGAACTTGCTCTGGATACATAAGCTTCGATCTTACAGCGTCTAATGCTCTGCCTTTGAGACATTTTTGTAGACGGATGAGATTCTCATCGTCAGAAAATCCACAAGATCGAGTAGAATTATCAAACGATGCTATGAAGAGAGGCCATTCTTCGGCATATCCCGAAAAGCTTGGTAATTCCTTGGGAGCTATTCGCCTTGTCTCTATTTGCATCTTACTCAAATTTGGTATAGGATTTGAACTTAAGAATTTATGTGCATCCACATTGCACTGATGTTCACTGAAGGCGGGAAGTTGGTCTGGAAATTGGCTTGTACTATTATACAAGGATGCTTTATTTTGTTTTTTAATAATAGGAGCTGTGGTTACTCTAGCACTAGTTTCATTAGGGTTATAGACTACCTTACAAGGTTGCTCTAGTTTTGGGTTTTCAGGCACTCTTTTTATAATTTGCTGATGTTGAACCATGGATTCGGCATTAAATGTCGGTTTCTTGTTGCTTGTATATTGTTCAGAAACCCACTGTTCTAATCTGTGACTTCTACATGTGGACTGAATATCGCTGTCGTCATCAGATGGTTGTTGTTCTAAGAGACTATATTTTGCGTCAAGGTACTCTTTATCTCTTTTCTCTTTTTCTAAAAAGTATTCTCTAGATCTTTCTTCTCGAAGGCATCTTTCTTCTTCAAGTCTTTTCAAGGTAAGCTTGATTGACTTTGCAGAGCTTGCCGACTTCAGAGAAGGAACACTCTTTGCTCTAGTCTGGTGAGTTTCCGTAACTAGAGGCAACTGTACATCTTTAGATGATCGCGCGGGTTGTTTGTGAGAGGTTGATGCTTGTTGTGAGCTTTGTGGGAATTCTCGTGTTGAATGATGATTTTCTGCTGACTTTTTTGAGGTACAGTTCCGACAGCACCAGTCTTCATTTTCAATATCTGCTGACACGTTTACACAATCAAAGTGGTGCCATTCATCGCAGAGATCACACTGGACCATTTCGTTGTTATCGGGCCTAGAACATGACTTACAGTTGAATTCACTGTCTTGCTCGATTTGTAAAGAGGGTCTTTGACGTTGTACTACATTAGAGGACTTCGATTGTGTAGATGGAGGTTGAGGTGGAGGCAGAGGCGAAGGTGGTAGTGGTGACGGTGTAGGCGGAGGCGAGTGCGCAACTTTGCTTGTCAAATTGAAAATATTTTGATATGACATTGCTTACCTGACAGTGATGGTGTGATGGTGTGATGCTGATTAGAAGGATTCAGGGTGATGTTCTGGGGCTCGATTCTTCTATTGTATTATTCACATATACTCGTATAAGTTTTCGCTATTGTAAGATATAGTTCTCGATTCTTCTCGAAATTGAAAACGAATATATGTAGGTGCAGATGAGATGAGGTGATGATGATGAAGGTTCTTCTCAGCGGATGATGATGTAGACTTGGGCTATTAGAGATGATGCTGACAAGTCGGGCAATGAAGTTAAATTAACCTGGCAGACAGTTCTGTACAGGTGCTTTATTTTTCACTTCACCAGTATTTTTCTCCTATTTGGAAGAGTGGAAGCAAAACGAAGGAATACCAGTCCTTAAATATATTATATAAATATAACCTATAAGGCAGAAACCGCGTGGCTCGGCGGTTTTTTGTAAAGGAACGTTTTATGGCCTCTGGAACTAAATACGCTGCAGATGAGGTACAATGCGCTGTGCCTTTCGCTGGTGATCTTCTTGCTGCAAGCGGTGCAGTCTTATCTTGAAGATTTCAGCAGATCCAAATTAGCAGACTTTTTTGGTTAAACTCCTTAGCCATATAAGGTAAAATAATAAAATGAAATTTTTAGAATGTTGCCGCGATATTTAAATGAAACAACTTCGAAAATTTTAGTTAATAAATTCAATTTTAATTTACGAAAAAAGTTACTAAAAATTTCATTTTTTTTCTTCTCTTCTTAAACGTGGCAACTTCTGATTGGTTCTGGCGAAGAAAAGGCTACGCATGTTTAAGCTAAGTGTCGGTGGTTGAGCGTTTAGCCGGCTCTGATTTTAGTCGGCTTCGACGTTGAATATTTTGCACAAAAATGCTGCCAGGTTTGGCAACATCTGGTGTTCTGTGTAATCCAAGGCAACGCCTAAGACACTGTGCTCGAACACCCGAATCTATTCCATTTCAGATAGGGCAACGTCGAACCACATCAGGCAATTATATACAATTATCAGCCGAATGAAGGCCATGTTGCAAATCACATTCACTCTCCCCTCTAGACGGCTGCTGTAAATCTATAAAGCCTTGGCCAGAGCAGAATTTATATGTCTGACGAAATACAAATACTCATCCTACCAGCTGCCAAAGTACTTTACTACACTTTTACTCGCCAGTGACTGTCCATGGGACCCTACGATCACTAGTTTTGGTCAGTTCTTTCTCGTATTCCTTGAGAGTCCATGCAACGGAGTCTTAAACGGACTACTTTCAGATATCTGAAAGTTGATTTTTAGCTTCCAGTCATCGCAATATCTCTGAAAATTGTCCAACTCACGATGACACTAGAAAATAATTCTGCTCTTGATTATTTGGAGCATTTGCTTGAGTTAGAACACCTATCAGATCGCTAGTGTAAATGCTGAAGAGAATCGTTGAGTTGATCGTTCCCTGCTATGAAGACCATCTTTAATACCGCAAATTGCGGTAGAAATTACATTGCAACTTTTGACAACAAACTTTCAACCAATGCGCAATTCATGAAGCAGATATGGTTAACTTAAGATGAGTCTAATCAGCTTTAGATAGATACCATCTAACTATACAGTGTATCAACCAAACAGGCAAGAGTGACGCGTCATGTTCTGCCTTAAAATCGGAGTAAGTATCCGCTGTTATATTGTCCTCCGTCTGCTTGAACAGAGCAGTATTAATAACTTTTTTGAATACCTGATACTCGGAAAAAGACTTATCGACCGCAGGTTCGCCGAATCGGAGGACGCACCACAGCTATCTTCCATCGCACTAGATAATAATAATAATAATGCATTATTCAGAGAGTTGATGAATAGTGTGCTATTAATGTTTACTACTTCGGAAGGTATCCCGCGGTACCCCCAACCAAATTATGTCAGTCATATCATTTCGAAGGTAGAAGTAATGAAGCAGGGCTCTGTTTTGCAGTTCACCTTGTACATTTTCTAAAAAGCAGCCCCAAACTTCAGAAGCTTATGGCCGACGCCTCACGCTACCAAAATCGAATGATCTGGTTCATCTCAATATAGGATAGGATTTATTATTTTTATCAATTATTAGATGGGGACTAGCAATTATAAAAATCAGACAAGTTTGTTGTTGTACATTCGGGTTTCTTTGTTTTTCTCCATAATCGGTTGTTAGTCGATTTACTACTATGTTACACACTTTTTAGAATGATAAGAAAATTGATTTTTGCAAGTTTTTATTTATAAGAAATTTTTCCATTAACCAATAATTGGCACAAATATGTATATTATAATTTATGACTATGGATACAAATTGTATTAGTTATTACTCCCTAGAATACGGATAGTATTAATAAATATTGAATACCAATTTTTTGAAGAACTTATTCCTTTTGTCAAAAGCTGTTAGGCGATTTTTTCGTTAAAAACAAAAATACGGAAAACGAAAGTAAATTTAACAACCCCCTGCAAAGGGTCTCAAGAACTCAAAAAATTGTCAAAATTCACTTTGATTTTCCAACGAATGCGTTCATTCCGATATGGGTATTGGTTACTTCGATTTTTAAAACTACTAATCCAAGATTTATTCCAATCCTACTCTTGATTAACAGAATACATTTGGTTGGTAATATAAAGTTGGTTGGATATTTAAAGAAAATTTAAGGTACATTATAATGAATAAGGAGAGTTCCTAATCTGAAGTGGTATCTCAAATAAAAACAAATAAGAGAAAAATCAATTGAATTGACCCTCAGGTGTTACCTTCGGCTAAAGAACAACAAAAACCCTTCCTGCCAATCAGGTTCCTTACGCTTTTGACTTTCTCTCGATTTTTCATCTTTAATTCATCATTCTCCTTTAACAAGCCAATTTCTTAAATCTTCAATCCTTATCCATTCTATATCCTTGAAGCATTACAAATGTACGTGCAATTTATGTGAGCTACTCTGAGTCCATTAAGGAGTATATACAGTAATTATCATCCCCAACTTTTATATTACATTTCAGTATGCGCCACTTCCGGTGTTTCGTAAATTATTTTCATGCTCTGTTGGACCTTCTAATTAAGTTCAACCGTTTGCCCTACTTAGCTAGATCCTTAAGCTTGGCCAAACACTTTTCCTCGCTCTTTGACTGAAATAAATTTTAATGAATTATTGTCATTCTAAACTAAGTAAAATAAAATCTTAACAAATATAAATATTCCCAAACTTCCTTCATAGTCAGAGCCGAACAAAAAATTCGTAAAGTAATTACAAGTACGATAAACGATTTAAAAAATAAAAACAGGAAAACAACTTGTACTGCACAGGTGGAGCATCTTATTTAACTTTTTAACGATTTTTTTATGACCGTCATTTAACCATTCTGAGTCGTTAAAAGTGAAATAAGGAAACTTGAAAAAAAAAAACACGTGTGTGTTCCATGTTCGTGCGAATATTCCCTTTATGTTTATATTAAACCAACATACTTGTGCATCTACCTGTGACTTGTATCTCTGTTTTCCCTAAGAAAACAGGAAAGGCCTACGAATAAAATTATTTTATAGCCCAAAGGTATGTGGTTCCTACTGATATTAAGCTTTCACGTGCAAAAGTTTAACTTAACTGAGACTGCTTTTTTATGGTTTTCTTAAATTATATTTGTATTTATTTTTATATTCATTAAAGTAGACAGAAATAAAGCAATAAAGGCGCACTCGGAAAAATAACAAAAGTAAAATCACTTTAAAATAATTTATGAATAAATATTTAAAAGTATTAAATAATTTAAGCGACACGTGGGGCACATGCAAAAGATGCACAGTTGATTTGTCAAATTAAATATCTCACACAAGTCGGGCAAAAGGAAAGTATATAGACCTTTGGAATGTGGACTTATTACCATTGCTTAAGCTTGTCCTACTCTCTTCTCGAGTGGATGAAAAACAGCACTTGTGCAGCATGTCCCTAAAAATGGCGAATCTTCTTCCCCCCTAACTATTATCTAATTGCACTAAGATACTCCCTTCTATCTAAGGTCATAGAATCGCTGATAAATTTTCAGTTGATGAAAGATCTCTAAGAACGAAAGCTTCTCAATGACCGGCAGTATGGCTGTCGTAGCAATAGGTCCACCATTGATCTGATGGTCTTTCTCTTATATCGAATATGCGTGCATTTGGTATTGATGAATCTTTTCTTGGATGGATTAGAAACAACCTTTCGAACCGCCGATTACAAGTTGTGTTGGACGGTTTTAAGTCTGAAATTCATTAAATAAATGCTGGTGTACCACAGGGCTCTGTTTTGTCTCCGTCTCTTGTTTGATCATCTGTCTGATACTTCTTTTCCATTAAATTTTTTGCTGCGAACAGTACACTCAGCTTCTCATATTCGTTTCTTTGGATTTGGATCTAGGACAGCACCGTATGATAATCTCATTAAATACTGGTCTCAATAGAAAATTGAATTGTCAAATGGGGAACCATTAACCGCATAGAATTTTATGCTTCAAAAGCTCAATTCAGGGGCCAAATTACCGCATCAGTTATCGAGTAATACGTGACTGAATTATGTGAGTTTGGCATTACCGCTTCCGTCATCGAGCAATAGATACTTTAATTTGACATTTTCATTCGATCACTGATGAGACTCACTCACTCGTTCACTGAAGCGGTAATTTGGCCCCTGTTTTTTGATGTTAAAACGCAACCCACCCCCAATGCCGTTATCCATGAAACAGAACAGCACATCTCTCAGTTCTCGGTATGTACATCACAGGCTACATTATGCGGAATGTCCACATATTCAACGTGGTCAAAAACGGTTTCTTTCGACGTTGCAAGAAATTTGTTACCCCTTCTGATCTGGCTTATTCTTTGAGACTTATATTCGTCCAAAGCTCGAGTTCAATTCCCATATTCGGACAAAAGCCCCAATAACACAATTGTATAGAATCCAAAAAATAGAATTATAAATGATAGGTGATAGAAGTATAACAGAAACATTTGAATCTCTCGAGCACCGTCACAATGTTCCTTTTCTTTCAATATTTTACCGTTATTTTTACAATAAATCGTGTTCTAGTACCAGTTGCATTCCTCCTCTTAATCGTAATATTTGTGCTTTAGGTAGTGCCCACTAGTTCACCCTTGAGCCCAACTTCAGACGTACTGTTAAATTCAGAGATTCTTTTCTTAGTTGCACCACTCGAATGTGGAATGATTTACTCCACTCTATATTTCTATCTTCTTTCAAATCCTCTGCTACTTTCCTAAAACACTCGCAATGTGCTCAAACACTTTAATGGTATTCAAAAATCCGTTTATTGCGTGAAAATTATTAAAAACAAAATGGCTATCCCTATTTTGAGAGTATTATAACCATATAACACATATGTTTTAATCACTTTCGACTTAAGGTTAAGGCTTTCAGATAGAAATCAAAAGAGAGTTTTAAAAATGATAGGCACTAGGAGTTAAACGGAAGCATATACCTCTTTAATTTTCCTTGATATTTATTTTATTTAACGGTTTTTATTAACAATGTTCCCCCAACCTTCCTTCATACAATTCAACGTTAATATTTGCGCTTTGAGTAATGCTTATCAGTTTATCCATGAACCCAACTTCAGACTTACTGTAAATTATAGAGATTCCTTCTTCAGCAGCACTTTACGAATGTGGAATGCTCTTTATTGTTCTATTTTTTCCTCTCCATTGTAATATTTAGAAATTCAAAACTATTGTAGACCCGTAATTCCTTTAGAAAACCTTCCCTGTTTTCCTAACGCCCTTAGTGTGAACATTATTTAAAGGGTAGTTGAAACCCCCTTAGTGTGTGGATAATATAAAAAAGACAAGATCGACTTAAATGTTCCAAATAAACTAATTGAACAATAGGTTCAAATAACATTTTTCCTCCCGGCGATCTCAGTTGACTAGCGACGATCTTGTCACTATGCAATTTTTGTTAAATTCAGTTCATCTTACAACAATACTTAAGGGTTCCTTAATAGGGATTTCTGAACTTTTTTTGTTTTTGTTTATAATCTACACGCGCTGAAGGGATTATGATTACCCTTTAAATGTTTGAACACAGCGCGGGCGTGAAGTTAAGGAAGAGAAAGAAGGATAGGAAAGATGTGTGGCACGATGTTCTGAGAATGAAGGTTGTTGTCTCAGATATTTTATATCCAGGGATGGCGGCTGAACTAAAGCGGAGAATGCCGTGTCTTATTTCTATGCCTATATATTCTAATTTACATTATTTTATTCGTGTTCATCCTTGTTGGGCATACTAGTTTAACTCAATTACATGTTGGTAGTGTTATGCCTGAACAACATGTAATGAGTAAACCAGCAACCCATTGATGACAATTTTAAGAAGGTTTTTAATGGAATTAAAACGACATAGACGACGGCAGGGATTGAACCTGTGATCATGAGGTTCACAGGCGAGCGAGCACACATCCATTGCGCCACGGTCACCCCCAAGGTGATTGCGACCATATTGTTGAAGCTACACCTGCCAAATTAGCTGTCATTTAGTCTATCTTGTGAAATCATTATGGAAAGTGATAACGTTCGACAACATGTGCAAATGATTAAATTGTTCTATGAGAGTGATGGCTATTCCATTCGAGCAAAATTTCCGAAGTGACTATTTGCAACATGGTGGATAAATTCGTGTCGACCGACAATCCGTCAACAAAATGCAAGACCCACCTAAAGCTGACCGTGAGAGTGTGCATGATAATCTGAGAAGGTAAATTCTGCGGTGCGCACAAGAACTCGGCCTTTCGCAGACCAGAACTTCGCGAATTCTTAGGCCTACAACCGTAAAAAACTTCAGCTTTTCCAGGAATTCAGAGTTAACAACCATAAACAACGACATGTGAGTTCTTTAAATGGGCTCTCAAGCAGTTCTTGACCCAAATTTCGATGGATGAATGAGTTCGTTAAAAAGCGAAATGTTTGCAATTGAAAAGATCGCAATCCACAGGAGATCCACAAAAGTGCAATGCATCTACATAAATTCACTGTTTTAGGACTGGCGGCATCATCGGTCCATACTTGTTTGAGAACGACATTGGCCAGGGCACCGTCAACGGTGAGTGCTTTTGCTCGATGATAACCAATTTCTTTTTGTCCAAATTGAATGATATGGATATTGACGACATGTGGTGTCAACTGGGAGGCGCTACGTGCTACATAACCCGTGCCACAATAGACATCTTGCACGAGCGATTTGCGCGCATAGTTATTTCTCGAGGGGTAGATCGATATCGTGCGCTCTGACCGCGTTAGACTTCTTCTTGTGGGGTTTGCTTAAGTCACAGGTCTATGCCCATACCCAAGAAACTTCTACTGCCTTGATTTATTCACCGGAGTAATGGAAAATTGGAGTTTTCGGTTGCAAACCACCCAGCGAAGCTGGAAATTGCATGTATAAACATGAGGCAAACATGAGGCTTCTAAATAAATAAAACACTTGAATGATATCTGCCCCACAGTTTGATTTGTTCAAATTTAGGAGTAGGAAACGCTTAATGAAAAACCCTTAATTAAATTTGTCTATTCAACACACTTTTCTCTGAGTGTACGAACCCTAATTCTCTCGTTCTGCTACATCCCTTCTTCAAGTATAGCTGTCATCCATTTATTGTTTTTCCAATTTTCATATAAATTACGTTATAAATTAACTTTATGAAAATTTATCCAAATCTCCAGAATTGGGTGTTGTTAAACTACAAGAATTTACATCGTTTCCAAATCGTAACAAAGTTTTTGACGGTTTGACGGTCCCCTTAGGTAAAGTCTATTTTGGCGTTTCCATTCATGCCTGTGAGATGTTGTAGTGATGAAAAGAAATGCCGCCGGCGACTTTGTCACCGTACTTGTGCCTTTTCATTCTCCAGCCTTACGTATCTTAATGTATATACGTTTTTAATGTATCTATTTATAAGCATTTCAGATACATTTTGATTAATCGTTTACATCCGAGATCTGTCCGTGTCAGAGCCGTAGTTAGAATAAGTTTTTGAAATTTTGTTTGGTATGCAATGGGCAGACGAATTAAAATAAGGGATTAGGGAATAAAGATACATTGAAGCATTCTCAAACAACCCAAGAATTATAACAGGTATCCTAACTGGTGTGGTAAGGAGTACCACATGTAGGTTCTGCCAGATCACAAAATACGAAAATGTTGTCCATTTCATTTCCACCAAAGGAAAAACCATCTGGAACAATAACAGGTGGAAGAGATCGACCTATCCTCTCTGAAGGTGCCCCATATACCAATATTTCAAAGGCCAATGGATTTGGAAGAAGAACTGTAAGATGAACAAGCTCATCCAGGTTCAGGTGGGGGTAAAATAGAACTCTAAGTAGCATTGCGATAGCCCGTAATACATAATTCATTCAAAGTTGATAAGTGTACACAGTACAAATCACCCACAACATATCACTCGAGACAAGTTTGCTTCCCAATCAAGAGTGGCTATGATTATGTTACAAATGCTTTTCACGTGAAACTTCGTGTAGACCAGCAAAATATGGGTACACTGTGTGACACAATAAATTCACTAAATTTCTGGCTTTGCTGAAAAAAGAAACGCATTTTCTGTATAAATGTACATATAGTGATTTTGGAACTCCAGAATTATTGGAAATTATAAATTGCGTGCCCCCTTTTACAACCGAAACTACGGGCCTTTAAAATTAAATTTCCCTTTTGGTTGTTTATTTTTGTTTTGTATTTTGGTTAACTTTTCGTCGGTGTTCAGCTTAGTTAGCTTAATATGTCGAATTTAAAAGGGATGTCTCTAAGTTATTTGTATAATTCAAAGTTGCATATACGAGTAGCTTGCTCTATCTCTAGCTCTTGATGCTTATTGTTGAAGTAGTTTACCGGAACTTTGAATAAAATTGTGTCAAATCGTTGTGCATCCAATTTATTGTTGGTTATTCATCTTCCTTGCTACATAGAGATATGCTCGATGGTGTTAGGAGTTATAATAATCTGTCATATTAGTCTAATTAAAGTTAGGTGATTGATGAAGGAATTTTGACAGGAGTTCGTATATCATTTTTGTCTCTTGTTGGAGGAACCTTTTTTTATACCCAATGTTGATAAAGTAAATTAAATTCTTTTCCGAAAAAGTACAAAAGATAAGGGAAAAAAAAACTTTAAAAAATTGAATTCTTTGTAATATACAACCAAAAGACTAGATATCCATAACTTGAGACTAACATAAATTATTTTAAGACTAAATATACAACTTTTGACAAGTCTCGGAAGAGTACAAGGGATACGGGTCAAAGATTTTTTTCAAACACAATTAGTGCGATGAAAGTTGATTTGAAAGGGGGTGTATCTCAAAAGTTATTGGGGTTGTTTTGGAGAGAGATTTTTTGCCTAAGCACAGGCAATCGATACTACTGCTCGAGTAAAGATTATATTGGTCGAAAAGCGCGGCGGTGGCGTGGCCTTCTTCTAGGAATAACATGTTACCTAATTTTAGAGGATCTTCATTGCAAGTGACCTACCTCCAATTAGATTAGGAAGGCTACGGAAAGCCTTGGTTAGATGGGAATGAGTAGGATATAAGGTCACCAGACTTGGCTTGCTTATTCTATAAAGATATTTAGTGACATATACAGGAGTCAGATAATGTTGTAGCTTAACACAGCTAAGTGTAAAACTAAGATTCCTTGATGGAGATATGTATGTATAAATGTGATTCTCACTTGAATATCAAATAAAACTTCATAATCCCAGCGTCTCAATGGTTGTTTGGTTCATTGTTCATTGTTGATAAAATAAGTCTAAGGAGGAAGTTGAAAAGGTTTTCGCGAGTTGAGTACTTGTTAACATTGAATTTAAGAAAGTCCCGTAGACATCAGCCTGAAAATCGGCTACAAAAAATAAAATTTCGGAAATCTTATTTTTTGTTTAAATTATTCTTCATTCATTCAAGGAGTCTTATTTTGTTAACAATAATTTGTGTTTTGGAATTCTGCCTTTCTCTTCTGATAGAGCTCAAACAGAGCGCACGATTTTCTTTATACTACTCCTAGATAGCTAGTTTTTAACGTACGATATACATATGTATGTACTAAAGTATGTATGTACGATTGGGTCGCACGAACTCGCTCCTATGTAATAGAGATAGACTAAGAATTTCAAAAATGAATATTAGAGAAAAACTTTTCATAAGAATAAAATTAATTTTTTAAATGACTAAAACAACTTCTTTAGTAGTTGGAGGTAAAAATATGATGCCATGTGATTCAAGCAAATATAGGTTTATGCAAGAACAAAAATTATAAGTATTTGTAGTGGTTTCTTAAAAAAATAAGCTTTTATATAAAAAATTTTTAAAAAATTTTTGAGAAAAAATTTCGGTACGCCAATTTAAAGTTTTTTTTTATTGTTCGAATAAAAATTAAATTCACAAAAAAAAAAATGTTGAGCCGTTTTTCGAAATTCAAAAAAAAAAAATATTTTTCTAAAAGTTTTGAAATGCAATGTTTTTTAAACTTTTTAGAAGCTTCTCTCTGAAAAAATGTATTAAAATCCGTTATGCCGATAATGAGAAATTCAAAATTTTAAAAAATCGTTCTATGGTAGGTAGAGTCAGTAGTATCTTGTTTTTAAATTTTTTTTTATTAAATTATAGATCTTAAAAATTAATCGGAAGAAAAAAATTCAAGCAAAATTCTCGGAACCGTTTTCGAGAAAAATACGATTTTCGAAAACCATTTTTTAACATTTGTATGGAGGGTACCGTTATTTTTAGGTAAAATAATTTTTTTTCTCATATCTTGTAGACTATTTTAAGAAACTTTTATTTATCAAGTCTTAAAAAAATCGATCATCGGGTTTTCGAAATATTTTTTTAAAAATCCAAAAAAAAATTTTTGAAAATTGAATACACAATAATATTGAAGCTGCTGGGTAGCCTTAACATAAAAAAAGTGATTCAATCGGTTTTACCGTTTTTGAGAAAATCAAAAACAAAACAAAATGGTTCCAAGGAGGGTACATATACCAAAAATAATAATTTTTTGTAATTTTTTTTTTTCATTCATTACCTACCTAGGTTTAACTAAATGAAATTTTATGAATTTTTTTTAAATCTGTGGGACAGTTTTTGAAAAAGAAAAATATTTATAAAATTTCGAAAAAAAATCGTATGGCAGGTGCCGTTATTTTTGGTCTTAAAAAATCAAATCAAAAAACATCCGGGGGGAACAAAATAAAACCCATATCTACCAAGTTTAAAGAAAATCGGCGGAGGCGTTTTGCTGTAATCACAGACAGACAGACAGACAGAAAGAATTGCGAGACCCACTTTTTTGGTCTTCGCTATTATCGTAATGTCAACTTTGATCAAAATCTCGAGTTCGATTTTTTTTTTCCGAAAGCATAACTTGCCTTACCTATAGTACCTATAAGTTGCAAGTAAAAATCAAAAGAGATTGATTTAGTTAAAGTTATCTTGTGGTTAAAATAATTCTGAAATATTGTTATTAATGGTACCCCGCATAGAACCAGTTTTTTTCTTTTCGATTTTCTCTAAAATGGTACAGCTGATTTTGATAAGTTTTTTTTCAAATTTTCAAAATTTTTTGTTTAATTATTTAAGAAAAACTTAAATTTTTTTGTTCAAATCTTAATATATATAATTCTTCTGTGAGTGTGTATGTCACTGAACTTCTCTTAAACGACTGGACCGATTTTGATGAAATTTTTTGTGTGTGTTCAAGGGGATCTGAGAATGGTTTAGATTCACAATTAAAAAAAAAAATATTCGTAGTTAGCAACGCGAGCACGGGCGGCTAGTTTCAATATAATAAATCACCATCTCGATACACCACCAAGAATACACTTTGCTGTGCCAAGAAACACGATTTTTTTCAAAGTTTTCAAAAACAGACGTAAAAGTAAGAAACTAAATTTGGTTCATTTGATTAAAGGCAGTTGTGAAATTAATTGAAGACGTTCATATTGCTTGATAAAACTGGATCAAAATTTTAGTTTAGAAAGTTAAGTTTATGTAGATAAATTGTTACCAAAATTGGGCAAGCGAAAAATTTGAAATAGAGTCGAGAAAGCCAGAATAGAGGTTTACCACAGGGAATGTTAATCAAACCGCAAAATCGGGCGAATTGCGACTTTTGTTGACAATTGTTTAAAAGATATTCTTTTCTATGGGTAACAAAAGAAAGGACTGACATCTACAGCGATCATTTGGATTATCACTATTTCTAGCTATTCCAAATTAAATATAAAATTCGTGTGATTCATTGTGCTGAACATTTGAATAGTTTAAAATTGAGTTGAAAAACCCGTGAATGCCGGTTGTAAGGTTCTTCAGATTAAATTTGAAAAAATCACATAGCTTGGATTGTCTTCATGAATGAAAAGCAGTTCAATTTAGAAATACCAGAGGGATAGAACTCCTATTTTCAAGAATTATGAAATGCGGAACTATTTCTTTCTTACGCGCCATCAAATCCGAGAGGGTGGAATAATGGTCTGTGGTGCTATCACATATTATCGAGTACTGGAGCTAATTTATCAAATAACACAAATGACGGAAATAACTTACAAGGAAGTATTGGAATCAGCTTTCCTAAAGCTACTGAAGCTTGTTTGGACCTTTGCCAATTATCTTGCAACAGAACAACACACCAATCCATACTGCTCTTATTGTAAAATCACTTATTGCAAGCCAACAAGTGGAAGTGATGAATTATTTATCCGCCTGAACTTGACATTTTCGAAAATGTCAGGAAATGGCGTACCCGCAAGGTATACGAAGTGGTTCCAAAATAAAGTATCACTTGGGCCAAATCAGTAGTGAATTATATAAAATTTGTGTATGAGTCAGTTCCAGATGTCAAAAAACGGTGGTCATAGTCACTATCGAATTATTGGTTGAGTTACTATTTATAATAATTCCTAAAAAAGGAATCAATAAAATGAAAATATTGAACTTTTCCAAATTTGTTGCCGTTTAGAAATTGCTTTGAAAAATGTCCGTTACTATAAAAAGGGAAGTCAGTTTTGTGAGTTTATTTTGTGGAGAGATCTTTAACCTTCACTTAGGTACCATCAATATTATTAACTGTGCATCGACTTTTCTGGACATAACCCATCTAGTAATATTTTGAATTTTTATTCTTATTTCTCATTCTCTACGTTTGGTACGCTAAAGGGGAATTTATATCTGTTTTCTTATACCTACCAAAACGGGTGGAGATTTACTACCCTTTACTTAAAAAGTTGTCCCTGAGTTTTAAATTAATAAAAATTGTACTTTCGTGTTGATACAGCGTGTTGTAGGCTGCATTGTAATGAGCATGTATACTCACCGCATGTTTATATCATAAAATATTGACTCTTTCCAAATAAGTCCTTCCGTGCTACTCGTTTTATCGACCATCATACGATTATACCTTTTTCCATGGATCAGGTCTTCGCTTACTTTAACTTTTATTTATTCGGAATATATTTTGACTGTGAGAGATTTTTTGGAAAGTGAAATTGAATTATGTAAATGTCACTACAGTGACACCTGTAAATGTGCCACTACTGTGGGACTTTACCATTTTTCATATACAGACAGGTGAAGCAAATGTGTATGTGTACACAGAACTTGAACAAATGTCTAACATGATTAGATATCACTCCCAAAAATATCAATTTCCGAAGAACCACTCACAAACAGTTTACATGAATACTATATTAAATATGCCAAACAAGTTGTCTAAAACCTCAATTGGATTAAGGGATTCTCTGAAGCTTATACTGTCGAACTAGAGTCGTCGTTTGGATTGATTTAGGATGACATTATTTCCATGTAGGTGCAGGATTACAGTGTTATTTTAGAACTTAGCAAACATAGAGTCAACGATGCAATGTTGACTTTCGAATCACTTGACTCGAGTATTGATTTAACTTCAAAGAGGGATATTAAAGGATATTCTGAAATTTTTCCATGATAAAATGCAAAATTCCGGTGTTAAGTCTTTATAAACCAATCAATATGTGGATTAAATATTCTATTTCGCTTGATGTTGCCTCATTAATGGCATGAAATATGGTCCCAGAAAAAAAAAAAAAAAAATAAAAAATGGCCCCAAAAATTTATAGTTTTGTCTATTCTCATTTTGGGGCTAAATATCATTGTGAACAATCGTTATAATCTTAAAAATAAAAATGGCCCCAAAAATGGTGCACTTTTCATTATAAATAAATGAATCCAATTTGAAAAAGGATATATCGCCCAAAAAAAAATGCACTACTGGATCGCACGAATTACTTACTTCTTTTTTGCATATGTCACTTTTTTTTTGTTAACTTTAAAGTGACATACATTTTCATACACAAAAATTGTAAACATGTAAACAGCCTACATGAGATTGCTCTACAGACATTTATATATTAATAAATAAATAAAATAAAATAAAATAAAATAAAACATGCTCTTATGTAAAAGACTAAAAATTTTTAAGACAATTGTTACTAGAGAAAAACGTTCATAACGTTCATAACCATACAATCCGAAAAAAAAAGTCGAACTCGATATTTTGATCAAAGTTGACATTACGATGATAGCGAAGACTAAAAAAGTGGGTCTCGAAATTCTGTCTGTTCGACGAGTCCACCGATTTTCTTTAAACTTGCTAGATAGTATTTTGAAAATTTTCCCCCGCCTGTTTTTTTCTTTCATTTTTTTAAGACCAAAAATAACGGTACATTCCATACAATTTTTTTTTTTTTTAATTTTATAAATATTTTTTTTTCTCCAAAACTGTCCCACAGATTTAAAAAACTTTTAAAAATTTCATTTAGTTAAGGCTGGTGGTTGTAAAAAAAAATTCCAAAAAATGGTTATTTTTGGTACCCTTTGGAATCATTTTGTTGTTTTTGATTTTATCAAAAACGGTACAATAGATTTTGTCAATTTTTGTATGCCCAAGCTCCCCAAAAGTTTGAATATTATTGTGTATGCATACCTTAAAAATATTTTTGCTTGGATTTAAAAAAAAATCAATTTTTATTTTCTCAAAACTCAATATTTCGAAAACCTCATGCTCGATGTTTTTTTTAAATTGATCATTAAAAGTTTCTTAATATAATCTACAAGATGTGAGAAACAAATTTTTTTTACCTAAAAATAACGATAATAACGATACGTATTTTTCCGAAAACGGTTCCGAGAATTTTGAATTTTGGAAAATTCGATATCTCAAAAACTGCTCAATATTTTTTTTGGATTTTTTTATGCGTAAATTAATAAAAACTTTAAGTTGGCGTACCAATTTTTTTAAATGGCTTAAGAATTTTGTGTATAAAAGTATATACAATTAAGAAACCACTACAACGACTTCTAATTTTTGTTCTTGCATAAACTAATATTTGTTAATATAAATATTAATAACTGCTTAAGAAGTTGTTTTAGTCATTTAAAAAAAAAAAGAATTTTATGCTTATGAACAATTTTTTTCTAATAACATTAATTTTTAAAATTCTTAGTTTTTTACATGAGAACAAGATCGTGCGACCCAGTCGTGCATTTTATTTAAATGACAAAAACAACTCCGTTGGTAGTTGGAACTTAAAATAGAATGCCATGTGATTTCTTAAGCAAATATGACTCTATGCAAGGACAATAAAATGCACGACTGTTATTAGAGAAAACTGTTCATAAGGATACAATTATTTTTTTTTTAATTCTTTTAGTACCTAGTAAGAGACAAAAACAGAATGCTTTGCAAATATGAATTTATGCAAGAACAAAATTTATAAGTCGTTGTAGTTGTTTCCTAAAAAAAGCTTTTAAGAAAAAATGTTGGTACGCCAATTTAAAGTTTTTATGATTGTTCGAATAAAAATTAAATTTACAAAAAAAAATATTGAGCCGTTTCGGAGATATCGAATTTTCAAGAAAAGAAAAAATATTTTTTTTTTTCAAAAATTCAAAAAATATTTATTTTAAAGTTTTGAAATGGAATGTGTTTTAGACTTTTTAAAAGCTTCTCTATAAAAAATTTCATTATGATCCGTTATGCGGATAATGAGAAATTCGAAAAAACGGTTCTATGGTAAGTACAAGCTGTAATATCTTAATTTCATTTTTTTTATTAATTTAAAGATCATAAAAATAAATTGGAAGTAACAAAATGTATTCAAAATTCTAGGCGGCGTTTTCGAGAAAAATACGATTTGTGAAAACCATTTAATTTTTGCATTTGTATGGTAGGTACCTTTATTTTTAAGTAAAATATTTTTTTTTCTCACATCTTGTAGATTATATTGAGAAACTTTTATATATCAAGTTTAAAAAAAATCTAGCATAGGGTTTTCGAAATATGCATTGAGTTTTGAAAAAAAAAAAATTTGAAGTTTTCTTAAAAAATCAAAAACAATTTTTTTTTGAAAATTTGAGTAAACAATCCTATTTGTTTTTGGGGAGCTTTAGCAAAAAAAAACTGATCAAAATCGGTTGTACCGTTTTTGAGAAAATCAAAAACAAAGAAATGGTTCGTTGTGGGGTACCCTCAATAACCATTTTTTGGAAAATTTTTCTTAATCATTAGCTACGAGTAGCTTCAACTAAATAATTTTTTTTTGTATTTTTAAAATCTGTCGGATAGGTTTTGAGAAAAAAAATATTTATAAAATTTCCAAAAAACTTCGTATGGCAGGTGCCGTTATTTGTGGTCTTAAAAAAAAAAGAAAAAAATATGTGGGGGGAAAAAATTAAACGTGATATCTACCAAGTTTAAAAAAAATCGGCCGAGCCCGTTAGGCTGTAGTCGAACAGACAGACAGACAGAATTGCGAGACCCATATTTGGGTCTTGCCTTATATTGCGTTAAAGTCGCAAGTAAAAATTGTAAGTGATTGAAGCGGTTTCTAAAAAAATGAACTTTTACATATGTATGTAAAACTTTTTTTAAGAAAACAAATTTAAACGCCAACTTTAAATTTTTATTAATTTACGAATAAAAATTTAATTAAAAAAAAATACTAACCCGTTTTTGAAATATCGAATTTTCAAAAAACAAATAGAGTTTTTTTTTTAAATTCAAAAAAAATTCTTAAGTTTTAAAATGAAATGTTTTTTAAACTTTTTGGAAGCTTCTCGGTGATAAGAATTTCAAATTTCGAAAAAAAACGGTTCAGTGGTAGGTACAGTCAGTAGTATCTTAATTTATGATTATAGATCATTTAATTTAATCTAAAAAAAAAATCCGAAAATTTTTAGCACCGTTTTAGAGAAAAATACTATTGCCGAAAACCATTTTTATCATTTGTATTGTGGGTACAGTTATTTTTAGGTGAAATACATTTTGTTTTCTGACATCTTTAAGATTGTATTAAAAAAATTTAAATGCCAAGTTTTTAAAAAAAATCGAGGAAGGGGTTTTAAAAATATTGAATTTTGAAAACATTTTTTTTCCATAACCCAAAAACTTGTTTTGAAAATTTGATTACACAATATCATGCACCCCTTTGGGAACCTTTAAAAAAAAAGTGCGGGCGAAATATTTAAAAATGCTATCTACAAAATTTAATGAAAATCGGCCGAGCTGTTTAGGCTGTAATCGAACAGACAGAGAGACAGATAGAATTGCTAGACCCACTTTTTACGTCTTCTCCATCATATTAATAGGCGTTTTTCTTTTTAGCTCAGAAAAGGGCTCTGAACAGAGTCCAAGCATGTCGTACTCTGAGCGCTCTTAGTGGTTTTTAAAATAACTGAAATTTCCAGCTGTCAATGCTTGTATTAAGCATTAAGCTCTGTCTGCCCAATTATATTTTTCTCAGCTTTAGAGCGCACTCTGAACAAACTCTGAACATACTCAGAGCGAGAATAAAAACACATATTTGAAGCTCCAAACTTTCTAAATTAAAAAAGAAAGAAAAGTAGATTTTTTGTATAAGGGAAAATATTGTTTAATTTTTTTAAATGTAGCTAAAAACAATTAATTGATCAACCGTATCTGCTTGGCCCGCTACGCTAGCTGGTTACAAAGATTTAAACACCCTCGTTGGGTCCTTTGTTCCGCTGACGCATGTGCGTTGTTCTACCAGGCAGGTACGTATATTAACAATTTTCTCACGCAACTCCGTTGGTCCGTTTGAAGTATGTTAGTCATCAGGCAAGGATCTGTATTAATAGTTACATATGTTGGAAAACAACACCTTGAGTGGAAGGCTTTGCAGGTTCTCAGGGTTTTAACTTTCTTTTTGAGTCCTTGCTTCGCTTAGGATATGTTCAGTCACCAGGCAGGCGCATATATTAACAAGTTTGAAGTGGTCGATTTGTTGAAACCAATTTTCGATCAATCGGTCACACATCTAGACGGAAATGAACACTATCTCTGGTTCAATATTGACTTCGAGCTCTTCCTTCGAAGTTGGCTTATTTTTACAGTCCAATGATTTTATGCAAATAGCCCTATACAAAAAGTCGAGAGGTATTAAATTACACGACGGTCATTTGTATCTCCAAAAAAAAAAAAACGGTCCAATGACCCGCCCGGTATACAACCAACACCAAACAGTTTTTTATAAGTAGAGTGGCGTTTCTTGAAGCACATGAGCCTTTCTATCTGACCGATAATGCATATTCTGCTTACACGAATTGCGACAAAAAATTGTCTCTAGCGCTCTTAAAATTGCTGTCAACGTTTCGGAATTTGAGTAATGTATTTAAACTATTTGTAGACGTCCTTCGTTCATGAACTTCACTGTGATGAAAGTTTTGCTTTAATCGAATTATTTGATATTGAAAGTTTGGTCATTGGTTAAAGGGTGCGTTCACAGTGATAGTTCAAATTTTTCAAGTCCCCATTTAATTACAGTCCTAAAGTCTTAAGTCCCTTGAACATACATAAGGACAAAAACGTGCGGTCCAGTCGTGTATTTTATTTAAACTGTTGTTCTTTAGACATGAGAAAGAAGAACAATAATTTGCATAATATCAAAAAAGGCTTCAAGCGTGAACAAGAATTAATTCTTCAGGTTTGTTTTTACGTGGTGGGTAACCTTTGCACTTATACCTGTAACCAACAAGCGTTAGAGTATATGCAGAAAAAGTATCCATATTTTAATTACTTTAGAGAAGGGGTGACATCTTCCAACTGTCACCCTAAAGGAGCAATTAAATCAAAATGTCAGACAATGTCATAAACCATAAAAAAGTTTCTTACACGCCTTGATTTAATTTTGAGGGTAAGCAAGCACCTTAAGATTTTGGGTAATGTGTTTATAGATATTTTCGTATAAAGCCTTTTTGCGTATTTTATAAAGTGAACTTAATGAGGGTAGGTCGTAGAGAAGCAAATACTTTAGAAGAAGTGCTACCATTAAGTTATAAAAATAGAAACTGGGGTTATCATTTTCCATTTGAGCTGCCATCATCACCACCGTTGCTCTTGGAAGACTTTTTATTTTCATTGAAATTGAAATATTTCTATTCTTACTTTTATTTTTTTTTGCTGCAATAGCAATAAGTATGGTCGTGGCATTCGTTATTTAGAGTACCTGTAAGTAACGTTGTTGCCTTTTATTCAATGTGCCAAATTGAGAAATCAAAAGTTGATTTTAAAGTACCTATTTGGTTTGGGGCTTGACTACACTTAAGATAATTCAATGAGATACGATTTGAAAAAAATATACCAATTTGCAATTGTCTTGAAGTTCAAAGTTTCAAAGAGGGAGTGTAACATATTGACTGGTAAAGAACAATGCATCCGTTAGTTAATTTTAAGAAAGAATCTCTACTTGAGAGTTGGTTTGAAGATGGTTCAAGTGTAAAGTAATGCGAAATGCTAAGAGCACGAGTATTAGGTACGGTTAAATTGCTTAAACCCGCGCTCAGGGGATTTTGATTACCGTTTAAATGTTTCAACACAGCGCGGGCGTGAAGTTAATGAAGAGAAAGAAGGATAGGAAAGATGTGTGGCACGATGCTCTGAGACTGTTGGTGGTTGTCTCAGATATTTTTATCTCCAGGGATGGCGGCTGAGCTAAAGGGGAGAAATGCCGTGTCATATTTCTATGTCGCTTATAATTCACATTATTTTTTATTCGTGTTCATCCTTGATGGGCATACTAGTTTAACTCAATTACATGTTGGTAGTGTTATGCCTGAACAACATGTAGTGAGTAAACCAGCAACCCATTGATGACAATTCTTAGAAGGTTTTTAATGGAATTAAAACGACATAGACGACGGCAGGGATCGAACCTGTGATCATGAGGTTGACAGGCGAGCACAAAACCATCGTGCCACGACCACCCCCTAACGAGTAAGAAAAGAAATTTAAATAAAACAACAATAGTGTGGGGTATAAAAATTAATTCCGACTTTATTTTGAAGCTACATGGATTGAAAAAGCACACTATTCAAACTGCCGCACCGGCTTCGCTTCCAGTGCTTGAAAGGATCGGTCCAATTTTTGATTACTTACGCCTTTATTCCGGTAAAAGTGCTGGAGTTGCTGGCGTTGATTAAAGACTTGACGTAGATCAAAAGAAAATAATCGGATGGTGTGAATTCGGCGCAGGGACATAAGTCCCCTGAACATAAGTCCGGAAAAAAAAATTCGGGATTTATGTCCCACTTTACTGGTTCATAAGTTCCGAATTGAATTCGGGACCTATGGCCCACCATACTGAGACGCAAGTCCTGAAACAAATTTCGGGACTTATGTCCCAGGTATTTTTTTTTTTTTATTTTTGCATATGTACCTATAGAGACAATTTAAAGAGAGCACAGCTGTCGAAATAATAGAACCGGTATTATTCTCTCGATTTATTTTTTTGGGAAGTACCTACTCCAATGCAAAGTACAGTTACGAGCTGTGTAGGAAAAAAAAATGTTTGCAAATTTATTGGTTAGTCGAAATTGCATTGTGATACAATGTAAATATTTGTGTTTTTGAGAATAAAAGTATGGGACCAGAAATTTTTTCGAATTTTATTAAATAAAAACGAAAAAAATCGCGCGATTTTCTCATTTTTATTTGATAAAATTCGAAAAAATTTCTAGTCTTATAATATTTTTCTCAATTTCTCGGTACTTATGTCTCAGTAGGGTGAGATTTAAGTTCCGAATTCGACTCAGGACTTATGACCCAGTGTTGTTGCACCGCTTAAAGAAAAACTTCCAAATTATAAATATCGTGTCCAAGTCTTCAGAAAGAATCCACAACAATCTTCTTGGAAATTGTACGATTTTATTTTCTGTTTAAATAAAACAACAAATTTAACAAATGTAACATTTTAACAATAAGAGACTTACAAATTGGTATAAAAAGAGCGATGAACAAAAATTGAAAATTATTTAAACATTAAAGGAATAGAAAACTTCTTGTGAAAATTTGAAATTAGAATGAAAAAATATATGAGAAGTTTCGAAAAAATAATAATAAAAAAAAGTCAAAGAAAAAGGAATTATTAATAAAATAGCAAGTATGTAGTTATTAAACAAGTAGAAATTAATTTAGGATTTTAAAAACAAATAGATAAAAGATGATACAAAGAAAATATGGCTTGATGACATTCCGGGGACCGTCTGAAAACTACGATGAAGACTTTAAATCTAGAACAGCAAGCCTTCCTGATGATCTTTTATGTTTGATTGTTCCATTGGGCAATTTAACATCAGCAATTCTGACAATATTATCTGGCCCTGGGTAAACCTTTACCACACGCCCCAGTTGCCAAGCTGATCGAATCTCATTTGGCTCAACCAGAACAACTATGTCATCGATTTGAATTTGCCTTGAATTCTTGTTCCATTTCATTCTCCTTGTGATATCTGGCAAATATTCCTTATACCACCGCTTCACAAGTTGAGACATCATATGTTGAGATCTTCTACTGTGAAGCCTACTGCATATATCACTTTCTGAAAATATACCAGGAGCAGTTATATCCCTATCGTGTTCTCCAAAAAGCATCAAATTTGGAGTAAGTGGCATTGGATCTTCGGGGTCCACAGGAAGATGTGTCAAAGGGCGACGATTAATTTGAGCTTGAGCTTCTAACAAAGCGTTTCGCAACACGTCTTCTTGAGGAATCATGCCTTTCAAAATGAAATTGGTACTTTTCTTGATAGATTGTATCAGCCGTTCCCAAGCGCCTCCCATCCATGGAGAATATGCAGGTATAAACCGCCATAAGATTCCTTCATAATTTGCAGCATACTCACTCAATTGATTCTCCATGACTTTTATATCCTTTTCGATAAGATTTTTGGTGCCAATAAAATTGAGACCGTTATCGCTATAAATATAACGAGTCACAACTCGGTTTATGACAAAACGACGAACAGCCATAGTACATTGATCCAAACTAAGATCATTTAATAGCTCAATTTGTACAGCTCTGAAGGTAAGACATGTAAAAATCATACCATATCTTTTCACCGTACCTCGTCCAAACTTTACCAAAAGTGGTCCAAAACAATCAACACCAACATGAGTGAAAGGTCTTGAATCGAATGCTAGACGGGCTTCGGGTAACTGACCCATGAGCGGCATTGCTGGCTTAGCTTTGAGACGCTTGCATTGAAAACATTTAGATATAACTCTAACAACAGCTCTTCGAATGCAAATAATCCAAGCACATTCGCGGATATCCGATATCACAGAAGAAGTTCCTAAGTGAAAGTTTTTTTCATGATGATGTTCAATTAGTAAATCAACCAACGGATGCTTATTTGGAAGAACAGCAGGATTTCGAGCAGCGTATGACAAGTTAGTTTTTTGAGCTCGGGAACACATTCTGATTGTTCCATCTTCGTCTAAAAATGGCGATAAACTAAGAATTATACTAGAAGAACTTACACAGCCGTTCTTTTGTAGATTCATCAAGTCATCAGGGAAAGCCTCAGCTTGAATTTTTCGGAAAATCCAATTCTCAGCGCGAACATATTCATCTGGTGTAATAAAATTTTCCTTTTTAGTTTCTTGATTCCAAATTATATCCTTGAATCGCAACAAAAATGCCATTGCACGCACCGAAGAAGACCATCTTGCTTTAAACCTAGGACTCAGATAATTGTAAGCATCAAAAGAAGGTGACGTATGTTTGGTATGAACTAAAATTCTTGTTGTATCAGAGTTGAATGAAGCTAAACTGGGAGACGCTTGTTTAATGGGCCATTCAGAAAAAGGTAACCTCAGAAATTCAGGACCTTGAAACCATCTTGTCTGCTGATTTCCCATGGCATTCTCAAGCCACTTAGTACCATCATCAGCAACATTGTCACTTGAACCAACATGAAACCACTGGCTGGGAGTAGTGAAATCAAGAATCTCTCCAATACGAGAAGCAACAAAAGCAGGAAACTTGTAACTGGTAGAATTTATCCAAGAAATCACTGTATTGGAATCTGACAGATATATCTCTTCATCAAAACGTATCGTGTGAGACTTCTTGATTGTGGAAGCTAAACGAACTCCAAGCACTGCAGCCTGTAATTCTAACCCTGGAACTGAAAGTTGTTTCACAGGAGCGACTTTAGCTTTTGCCATTACAAGCGAAACATCAACTTCACATTGGGATTCAAAACGAAGATAAGAAACTGCAGCAAAGGCTTTCTCAGAAGCATCAACAAAAGTAATTAAGCTTACTTTGCAATTGTCTGGATTACACGAGATATATCGACGAGGAATTTGGAGCTTCTCAATATTCTTTAGTTCTTGAATGAAAGATACCCACCTAATCTGCAACTCAGATGAAACTGGATCGTCCCAACTGAAATTTTCTCGCCATACGTCTTGAAGAATTATTCTTCCCCGAATGATATAAAGCGAGATTAAACCCAGAGGGTCAAAAATTCTCATCACAGCTCGAAGCATACTTCTCTTGGTGATAGAAGTGCTTTCTGATATCATTTCTTGTAAATCAACATCTTTGGCAAGTTTGTAAGTAAAACAGTCAGAGGATGGATGCCAATACATTCCCAAGATCTTGGCAACATATCCTTCGCATTCGTTAGGATCAATACTAACCAGTTTAGATTTGACATGACTCTCCGGCATTTGATTAAGAAAATCACGGCTGTTAGATTGAACAGAAACCAAATCAAAGTTCATAGATTTGCAGATTCGTATTGCATCTCTGGTTACTGAAACTGCTTCTTCCACCGAGTCATGGCTGTTAAAATAGTCATCAACGTATGTTCTTTTAGTAAGTCCATCAACAGCTTTTGGATTGACATCTTTAAATAAATTGGCATGATAATTTTTGACGAATTGTGCGCACGTTGGAGAACATCTGGGACCAAACATCATTACTTGCATAATAAAAACCGTAGGCTGGCGTGAACCGTCTCCATCTCTCCATAAAAATCTTTGGCATTGCTGATCCTCTTCTTTAATACGGATTTGATGGAACATCTCTTTTACATCAGCATTTACAGCTATCTTTCGCTCGCGAAATTTAAACAAGCCAGCATGTAACGGAACAAGGTTGTCTGGGCCCTTTAAAAGAAATGTGTTGAGAGAAACTCCATTGACTTTAGCAGCTACATCAGCAACGCACCTTAGTTTCACTGGCACCTTAATTGTATTTTCGACAATGAAAGTTGGGCAATACCAAATACGAGGCCAGGATATTTTTAAATCTTCCTCTGAAGCGATTCTAGCATACCCTTTAGATAACAAACCTTGAACATAATTATTTTTCCATTCAAGAAGATGCGGTTTTTTCTTCAATGATTTTTCTAAACCCACAAGTCTGTTAAGAGCCATCGAATAACTGTCTGGCAGTTTCACATTGTCTGCACTCCAAAGAAGACCAATTTCATACTGTTGGCCCACCAACTTAAGAGAACCTTCCATAATGTCAATTGAACGACTGACTTCTCGACTAACCAAGTCACTTCTAGGAGGCGTAACCCCAAACTCTTCAGTGGAAAAATGGCGTTTGACTAGATCATGTAAATCATCTTCTTGTTTTATAGCATCATGAAAGGGGAAAATCATTGTAGGTCTGCAAACTTGGTGAATACAAGAAACACATGAGCCTGATGTGGCTTGATTAGCACTTCCATACACAATCCACCCAAGAAGAGTTTTAAGGGCACATGGTTCTTCATCCTTTCCATGACGTTGTCTATGACCCAAAAGAAATTTAGCTTGATCCAGTCCAATTAAAATCTTTGGCTTAGCATTTACCAAATCCACCAATGGTAAGCCACGAAGATGAGGATACATAAGCTTTAATTTAGAGACATCGACAGTTTGACTAGGCAGATCCAAATCATTTACTGCATAAACGTTTTTCAAAAAATGGCGCTTTGACTTGTTAATACCAGAAACTGCCAAAGTTGTTCGAAAGGAGTTCTCCAAACGAGTTACACCTTTTGTCCATTGCAGAGTCAAATCTTCTGGATCACCTTCTAGGCCAAGATCATCAAACAATTCTTTTTCTAACATTGTCAAGGATGAGCCATCGTCAAGAAAGGCAAACGTATCAACAAATCTACTCTCTCGCCCATGAAGTCTAATCGGGATAATCTTAAACAATACGGAAGAATTTGTAACAATATGAGAAGAGTGAATATGAGATTCAGGCACGAATGAGTTAGCAGCTGCATTTAGCACTGGGTGATCCAAGCTTGATTGATGCAGCAAAGGATGATGACGTCTTGGACAACCGTTCATACCACAAGTTTTCTTCTTAGCACAAACTCTCCAGTCGTGTTTAGAAGAATCCAAACAAGTGAAGCAAATAGAATTCTCTTTTACAAAAGAAAGTCTTTGTTCCTCTCGTAGTGCTTTGAACTGAGCACATTGATGTAAATGATGTTGTTTTTATTACACTTCTTACACGATGGTTGCACAACCGGATATTCTAGTGTTTGTGCTTGATGAGTCAAAACTTGTCGCGAAGATTTTGAAGATGCTTGACACCTTTTTGATTCAGAATGAACAGAAGCTAGTGGCCTTAATAGATCTGGAGGCAAATCAATTACTTTTCCCGTTAAAAAATCAGCAAAATCAACGAAGTTAGCATTTAGAATACTCGACTTCTTTTTCTGCCACTCTTGGTATAAGCCTGCGCCAAGTTTGGAGGCTAGATTGGTCATCACATACCCGTTTGTTAGATCTGCTTCCCTGTTCAAGGATCTGACATCAGCAACGTACCCATTAATCTTTACTGCCCACAAACGAATCTTAGGATCACTCTTTGACGTCAACTTTGGAAGATTCAATAAATCTGTTGTCAAATCATGAATTAGGACATCATATCGACCAAAAATTACGCGAAGGGAGTCCATGATTGCGTCAGCATCCGATGAATATTTTAAGCGATCACACACAAGCTGGTATGCTTCCCCTTTCAAAGCCTTTCGGAGACGAGCAACATTTTCCTTATTGCTGAATCTACCTTCAATGGTTGTTGATTTGAAAACCTCTTCAAAATATGGCCATTCACGCTATTTTCCCCAGAAAACAATGGAAGATCTTGCACATTATTGCGGTTGAGAATTGTTAGCAGGTTTGCCATATCATTTTCTTGAATAGAAGTTTTCACATTATCCCCGATGTGATCAGGCGATAATGCAATGGGCGTGGAATGAAGAGGCTGAGGATTATTTTTCAGTAACGCCTGATGATTATCTTGAATTTTCTTAATAATCTCCCACCGATCGTAACCATCGCCTTGAATTTTAACACCCTTTCGAAAATGCTTAGCAATTGTAGGACCTTCTCCGATAGGCTTAGATTCTGACAGCTTAAGCTTAACATTTTCCAGCTCAGCTCGTAAAGCCACGAGTTCTTGGTCACGCTGAGAAACTGCAGCTTGAGCAACTACAGCTGCTTCCACCAAAATGTCGAACTGATCCCCTACATCTGATGGTGACTGTTGAGAATTTGCATCTTTGTCATGCTCAGACACAGCTGGATCATCTTTCCTAAGATTACAGTCTTTTTCCCCACAATACCATGGAGTATCCGTATCGTACATATTGGGATCGAAATCATGGCACGTATAGTGCCACCAACGATGGCACCTATCACAACTTACCATAAATTCATCATCCGCTTTTCGGCAACTCGGAGAACTGCAACTTTTTCTTGCATTCGGCATTTCGTAAACCAAAGATAACGATTCTAATTAGCAGCAATTTAAAATAAAATAATGTTGTTGCACCGCTTAAAGAAAAACTTCCAAATTATAAATATCGTGTCCAAGTCTTGAGAAAGAATCCACAACAATCTTCTTGGAAATTGTACGATTTTATTTTCTGTTTAAATAAAACAACAAATTTAACAAATGTAACATTTTAACAATAAGAGACTTACAAATTGGTATAAAAAGAGCGATGAACAAAAATTGAAAATTATTTAAACATTAAAGGAATAGAAAACTTCTTGTGAAAATTTGAAATTAGAATGAAAAAATATATGAGAAGTTTCGAAAAAATAATAATAAAAAAAAGTCAAAGAAAAAGGAATTATTAATAAAATAGCAAGTATGTAGTTATTAAACAAGTAGAAATTAATTTAGGATTTTAAAAACAAATAGATAAAAGATGATACAAAGAAAATATGGCTTGATGACACCCAGTAAATTGCTACATAAGTCCCAAAAACTAAATTCGGGACTTATGTCCCCGGGCCGTTCCTTGCGCCGTGAATTCCCAATATCGCTGCCGCAAATTGATGAACGCTCGTTGCGATATGACTCAGTCACCAAATTTCTTCTTCAACATTTCGAGCACTTCGTCGTTTGGATGGTATGTGGCCGCTAGTTCAAACGACAGCTTGGATATTTCGATGTTGTAGACCTATGGCCGCAGAAATTCGGCTTACATCGCTCTATTACCCAGACCCTTGACGGTGCCGGTATCTCCTTCCTCTGATGATGCGCTATACCATAAACAGCACAAAAAAAAAAAAACAGTAAATTCTCGTGGATGCACTGATACTTGGGGGAAGACTTGTGGATTGTGTTCGCAAAACCCCAAAAATGAGTCTCGTTCGAGAAGATGATTTATTTTGTTTGTAAAAATCCGTTTCTCCTTTTATGACGGCATTTAAATAACAAATCTAACTGAATATTTTGACAGCTGGATGTCATTGCTAACTTTGATAGCTGCTGAAACATAAAAACTCGAAAAATTATTATTGCTTTCTGATCACTCTTTGTTATACATTGTCTCTGTCAATGCACATCCAACACAGGGATGTGACTTTTTAAATAAATACGAAAAAGTAGGGATACTCTGGTCAATAAAACTATTCAATCGATAAGAAGTTTGTGACATCATCGATGAACATGAGAGGCGGAGTCTGGAACGGCGCATCTCTAAGTTACATCAACATACATATTTATCGGGTTTTTCAATAAGAGCGCTACAAAAGTTTTTTTTTTAAATAAAACAAAAACGGTTTTGGATATCAATATTTCTGTGAAAGTACGTTCGATGCCATTATGTTTGGAACTCGATTTCTTTTGCATGGCCACCACGGGCACGCTTGCAGAAGTCCAGACGCTGAACCCAATTTTTGACGGTTTTCAAGCATAAATCGGCCGATACTGCTGCAATTTCACGTTCGATATTCGTACGAAGTTCATCAATCGTCGCTGGCTTGTTGGCATAGACCATAGACTTGACGTAGCCCCACAGGAAATAGTCTAACGGCGTCAAATCGCACGACCGAGGCGGCCAAGCGACTGGACAATTTCGTGCGATAACACGTTCTCCAAACTTGGTTTCCAATAAATTGATTGTCACGTGTGAGAGACACATTTGGGCTTTCTGCAACTGAAGCCTCAGCGGCAGCAATATTCTCGACACTACGTTCACTTCTTTATCTCACTGGCATGAGAACATTTTGTACTGTGCCTGTGGATTCAAATTTTTCCACTAGACGCTCAATTGTTGATCTGCTAGGATGATTATGACGACCATATATTGGACGTAGCGCTCTTAACGTTGAGGCCACTGACTCCGAATTTTGGTAGTAAATTTTAATAATTTCCACTCGTTGTTGGCTTCTATATCTTTCCATCATGAAATGCCAAACCTTACTGAAGAGAAATGTCAAAAGAGCGGCAAGAAATATGGCGTCGTTTGCTGTCCCTGTCGCTCTATTTTTGTAGCGTCCCTGTTGAAAAACCTTTTATATGTATCTTCTTTCCAATATTATAATATTTTGCTTGACTTTTTCGAAAGGTAATTTCTAGTTCAATGAAGAAGATATTGATCGATGTCAAATATATTGGTTTTATAGAAGAGCTTGATGCCAAACTGAAAAGATACTTTCATTTTAAAAATTAATTGCGTTAGCCTGTATCTTGAAGTATGAAAAGATTTATAGCAATTTTTGTATACCATCAAATCATCAGTAATAAGTGATATGAATGCCGTACTACCGTTCATTAAGAATGTTTCGTTCATCAAAAAATTTCTTTTGTCTGATTTCGCAAAGAAGAAGATTCTGTTTTTTAAGAAACAGCCTGTCTGTGCTGATTTCCATCATCAAAAAAAGTCATTTATAGTTGGGAGATGGAAGGGCTAACGCATATACCAGATTGCACAAATACTTCTTGTAAACCACGGAAGGTATACTGCCTAGTGCTGTAGGTTAGGTTAGGTTAGGTTCACGTAGCAGAGCTGACACATTTAGGCCATGAGTTGGTCCATTGTGATGGAGCATATCGATATTTTTTAGAATTTCTGGAACTGTACGAATGCGAAAGAACATTTGTCTATTCAAATAGGTTGGGTCCTAAATTACAGGAGCAGTCGTAACACTTACTGGAAATATCGAATTAACACACAACTGTGCTGCGCAAACAAATAGACTTTCTCTTGTGACCTGACAGCAAGACTGTTATTGAAGACGAGCTTTGAAATCGAATCCGGAGTAGTGTTTTTCGTATGTTTTTTGCTTAGTATTGTTTTCTTTAATTTTTTATCAAAGAACAATTTGGGTCCTTGAATATGACATGTCGTTCCAGCTTCTTAAAACTTATTCCAGATGCAATAGCCATTCCGTAAGGAATATAGATATTCTTCATCACTATCGAGGAAGCATAATGACCAATTAAAGTTCCTGAAGAAGTTATTGGGACTTTTCTATTTGGCTTTCTCGGTCTGCTAAACAGTTCTCTTAAGTGTTTTTTTTTAACGGAGTTTTCTTGGCTTGAGGAAAAACACAATAACCCGAATAACCAGTCCCGAATGTTTAGCGAATTGACTTGCATTGTTAAGGATTTTAGTTAGTTCATCAACAAGTTGAATAATGATATTCATCTCAGTGAAAAGTTCAACTTAACATCCTTTAGGTGTTGTCTTACCGAAAAAGCATAGCCAATACCCTGAAAAACCAATTTTCTATAATATAACTAATTTGCTAATATTTCGTTATTGCTGAAACAAATATTGTTTTTAAAGAGTTTAAAGCAGCGAGTTACTCGTTTATTGGTTGGGATCATAATTCATCATTTACCAAAATTTTCAATGAATTTTAATGTACAAATAAAAATTCCATTAAAAGAAGGTTGCTCATTTAATATTATAGAATTAAACCTAAACTCCTTCAATTCCATAAAATATCAAAGACCAACATTCGCAGAATTTATTATTTTCCTCAGTTATTTTGCTATCAGCTTTAATGTTTCACCGATACAAAAATTCGCACATAATAAAGGTTTCTTCTATTTTATGAGATATTTTTTTTTTTTTTGTAACGAGCTTATTTACGCTTACTTGAATTTCCTTCGATATTCTTATCACACAAACAAAATACACTTGCACACTTTCGAATCGAACACTGTTACACCTTCAATATAGAAAAGGTATCAACATTAAAAAAAAATACAAATAAACCCTTCTTTCCAACGGCAATCTAACAACCACTCACACTTGGCAAAGCTTGAAAAGTACACTGAAAGGATTTTAGAAGTGAAATTTGAATACCATTGGGTCTAGATTTGAGTCGAATTTTTAGGATTTTAAAACTGTTTAGTATGGTACGAGTAATTTGTTAAAACATTAAGTATCATTAACATTTTATGATGATTTTGTCAAAAACCTATTTTATTTTTTAAGTATCGAACAATCTTCATATGACTCTTTGACATTTACATACGTCAAAATAGGTTTGTTTAGTAAATTTGTCATTGTTGTGAAGAGCTTTAGCTAGACTTGCTAGAAAATTTTTGAAGGTAAGAAAAAGTTAGTAGACACACTTCATTAAAGCGAATTGTTAACACTATGTTGTTTATAATTTTGAGTATTTAATTTTTTAAACTCGTGCACAGTTAAATTATAAACCTCGTTTAAGTTGTGAACGCTGCGCTGAAAAACATTTAACCGGAATATAAAAAAGTAATAAGCAGTGCTGTTGACTCAAGAGTATTGTACCCTTTCAATTTTTTCGGCACGGTGCGGCGCGCGACGACCTTAAAAATAAAACATAGCATATGGCAAATTATATTGAGTCCATTACATGTTCAGTTCAGTCATATATTAAAGTCGTCTCTAAAATCGATCATTGGTAAGACCCCTCTTGGAGTTTAAAAAATGGATTCCACTAAAAAAAAGAGACTGGGTGCGACCCATGTTGTAACATAATTTTGACTATGAGTGTTCCAATTTAATTTATTATTGTGAATACAGCTTAATTCGGAGTAACTATGGAAATGTCAAAAGAAATACAAAATGAATAAAATCCTTCTTCTCTGTAAAACCATCAAACAAGCTGGACGTCTTTGGTAAAATTAATCTGCGTATTTTAAAGAGATCTAATAACTTTTTCTACAACCCACACTGATAACTTCCCATTTGTGGTCTTGAAAACTTTATATTTAGATTTTTTCAAATAACCAAATTTTCAGCGAAACAAACTTTAGCTGTAAAATTCAAACAAACATTATTTTAAGATTGAAAAGCATTTTAATTATTTAAATATATTTGAAATTAAGATTGTTGATGAATAAGTTGTTTCAAAATGTATTATATTATAGAAATTACTTTATTATTTCGGTTCCAAACATTTTAATTGAAAAAAATTTAAAAACGAAATATTCAAATATAAAAGATATGGTTTGGTTATTGATGGAAGTGTACTTACAAAATATATCCGCTCTAAAACTAGATATATGTCAAATATAAACCATTTGTTAGAAATTGTATTATGTATAAAATTAAATAATGGCAAAGTCAATATCATTCCTCGTTCTCAAGATATTCTAGTCGAAAAACAAATATTACCACCTTTTGGTAGATTTTTTTATATTTTTTTTAAAACTGTCAATTCGATACTTGTCAAAATTTAACCATATGTTAATAATTGTATTATGTCGATAGCTTCCCGTAAGAATGTACTAAGCGACACTTTTTTCGAAAATGACTTTTTGATGAGGAAATATACTATATGTTAAGGGCCACGTTTTGGCCTGGGTTTCGCCAACCTATTATGCATGAAAAAGAAACTAGAGTACAAATAAAAAAATTTATCAACTGCCATGTTTTCTCATTAAAATAATGTTACCCCTGAAATTTGTATTATCCACCAAAAAAATTATGCTAAGCGACATTAATAAAGATCTTATTGTAGTGAGCAACAAAAAATTTTGTTTAACCAAAATTGTCTCTTAGCACACTATGATTCAACTAGAACTTTTTTCGTTTTTTTCGTTTCCTGAACAATTTTAGAAATGTCGCTTAGTATACATTCTTACGGGAAGGTATCGATGTATAAGACAACATACTTTAGAAGACACTATCGGTGTTCATTTCCAAGAAATTTTATTGAAAAACAATTTTAACTAGTTTTCACTAGAAATTTTAATAGTTTTTTTTATTAAAAAAAAAACTATTAATTCAATATTTGTCAACATTTTACCAATTGTACAAAATTATACTATGTATAAAATAAACTAAATTAGAAGTCAATATGACTACTAGTTCTCGAGAAATTTGAGTCGAAAAACAATTCTTACCAATTTTCAATAGAATTTTATATAGTTTTTTATTTTTTACAAAAAAACTGTAAACTGATTTTTTTTGACATTTTCACCAGTTGTCAAACACATTATTTTTCGTAAAATAAAATTATTTTGAGTTTCAAATTGTTTTCCGTTCTTAGAATATCTGGGTTATGAAATTTTTTGTTCAGTTTTTTTTTATTTAAAAAAATAACGGTATGTTCATTTTTTTCCAAATTCATACCAAATCTGTATGACCTTATAATGAGTACATTAAATTTTATTTGAAATCAATAGCATTATTTTTTCGTGAGATATTTGAAACTAACCAAAATTTTTACTTTTTTTTTAAACCGTTATAGTGAAAAAACTACTCACTGAATTTTAATAAACGCCCTTTCAGCCTCTTTCGAAGTTATTATCTATTAAACAAAATTTATTTGAAGTCGATATCTTTACTCGTTCTTGAGATATCGACGACGAAAAATGGTACCAGAACGTACGGACGTACGAACGTACGAACGTACGTACACACACACACATACATCTCTCTAAAAATTACTGATATAGCCTCTAGGGACCTTGAAACGTCGAGAATTGTCAAAAATTCCAATTTGACAAATCGGACCGATTACAATAACTCCCTATGGGAAGTTAATAAAAGGCAAAAATCGATTTTTTTCAGACGAAAGTTTATTAAGAAATGTTAAGTAAGAGTTAAATTGTACATAAGTGAATGACAAAAGTAAACTGTAGAAGTGTATATATGTAAGCCTTCAACTGTACACATTAAGAGAGCAAAATATTTGTGTTGTAACTATGCCTGAGATTTTTACTTTACAACACTGCTTAACAGAAATATTAATTTTACAAAATTCAAAATTTAAGCAATTATTTTGTAACATGTTACATTTAGAAAACTCATAAATAAAATCCCATTAGTTTTGTAAATTTTAAATGTTTAAGTTTTAGCAAATATGGCTACCATGGCGTTTGTTGGAACGTATTTTAGCTCAATCTTCTTCTTGCTGACGACTTCTCGTACATAGTGATGTTAAATATCAATGAGTTTACTGCGAGCGTGGAGAAATTCATCTTTATAAAATCCGGTTTCCTTCAGGAACCTAGGGGTTACATCAGGTCGACAATTTTCCATATCATACTTCCTGATGAGGTCTTTTATGTTATGTCCAACAGTAATCAAACCAGTTTCACCTTCGCGTTCAATTTCTATCCTTAGGAAATTTTGAAGTGGACCCTTATGCACCATTTTTAAAACAGCTGGCTAACCTAGCTTTTATTTTGTTTAGATTCTCTTTGCTCGAGCTGTCTTAAATTAAGTCATCAACGGCTATTGAGTTAAAATTACCTTCATTGCACTTCCTGTACACTTTCGCAAGGTAAAAATCCAACGTTTCTTAGCACACTATCGAGCTTAGAACTCCATGCACGACCGGATTGCTTAAGTCCAAAAATCGGTTGGTTAAGATTAAGCACTCCTTCAGGAAATCTCTTATGTTGAAATCATTCCGGTTTGCCCCATGAACAGATGAGGTATGTTGTGGACATATCCATCTGATGCTTTCCTGCCAATGCAATCACCATTCGAATAGTAGCATAACGAACCACTTTAAGAACATTTATTTGAGGCGAATAATCACAGCCTCCATTGCAACTACGAAATCTTCGAATGACTTAGGCAAATATGATAAGAGTATAATTAATAACAACTCCTCATTCAAATGTACGCGTATCTCCGCCAAATTTTCTACAATATTAAATAACGAATTGATGAACTTTGAAATGTTGTCACTGTCCAACAGCAACAATCCCATAACTTTGTTTGTTTGTAACTGATGAGAGCTGTTTAAGTGAAATATTCGAAATAAAATTCAAAAAAAGAAGTTTCATAATTGATAGCTTTATATTTATGATTAAAAAGAAAATCGCAGTTAGAAATTTTTACGGAAAAGTTAGCTTAAGTTGAAGTTTTAATTCAATTTTTAATCCAACGACCAGAAGGATGATGGAGTGAATCTGGAAGTGATGATACTCACAAAAAAATTCCTAATGAAAGGCTCGTAAGCGAAGACTTTGGTTTTAGTATGGATTCCAAAGAGATTCGTCTATGGTTATTAATTCTTACGTATTTATTCTCTTAATAGTCCAGATCAAATTTTAAAACCATTGAAGTCCACATGGCATCGAAAATGGTCCAAATTTTTGCAGCTTGTAATGCCTTCATTAGCAGATTTGATGACATCATCCACATTAATATAGTTTTCGTTCAGTTTTATGGATTTTTGAAATTATATCAATTTAAAAAACATTTTTACTGAAAAAAAAACTTTTTTTTTGCAAGAATACATAACTTATTATTTGGACAAAATAGTTAATTGCATATTAAATTGATCTAAAGAGTTTTTCATTCGTGAATTACGAACTTTGACAAGTTATTGCGGCCATGTTGATGAAGCCACATCTGTCAAATTGGCTGTGAAAGTTAAAGCGTTGAACAAAATTGGCAAATGATTAAATTTCTTTATGAAAGTGGGTGTTCTGTTCGGCCATTTTACGGCCGTCATGATTGTCTTTCCGAGAGGATGGAACTATCCGCCAACACCCGTTCGTCCAGGGAATACAGGATCTGCTGAAAATTTCGCCGCTGTTCTTGAGAATGTCCAGAAAAATCTGAGGCAGGAAATTCTGTACTGCACGCAAAAACTAGGCCTTCCTCACAGCGTAACTTGGGGAATTTTTCGTCATGATTAGAGCCAACATCCTTACAAACTTCAACTGACTCAAGAGCTCAGAGTTAGTGACCGTTAACAACGACGTATGTTCGCTAACTATGCTCTCGAGAAAGTAAGGAATTTGACTCCAATTTCGGTCGAAAAATCATATTCAGTGGCGAAGTTCATTTCTGTATGTATGGGTTCGTCAATAAGCATAATTGTCGAACTTTAAACGACCACAATCCACATGAGATCCACCAAATTACAATGCATCCAGAGAAATTCACTGTTTGTTGTGGATTTTGGACTGGTGGCATCATCGGTCCATATTTCTTTGGGAACGACGTAAGCCAGACCACTATCAGCGAGCGCTATCCGTCGATGATTACCAATGTTTCTTGGCCCGAATTGAATGACATGGTCATCGATGACATGTGCTTTCGACAGGACGGCGGCCGGCACTATGTACCCCATGGCCCGTGCCGCAATGGACATCTCGCACGAGCGATTTCAGAACACGGTTTTCTCAGGGTTATGTCAGAGGTGATGTTACGAGTAATTGTCCACCGATAACCTGACACGTTGGACTATTTCCTTTGCGGTTTTCTTAAGTCACAGGTCTATGTCAATAAACCACAAACATCCACTGCCCTGAAAGCCTCCATAATCGATACCATTTAGCCTGAGCAATGCGCCAAAGCTATGGGAAATTGGACGTTTCCGACGCACGCCACCCAGTGAAGCAGCGGCGAATATTACATACATCCATGGGTTTTCTAAATAAACACAAAACGTCAACGACATTATACTCACAATTTGTTTTATTAAAATTTAAAAATAGAAAACGGTTAATGAAAAACCCTTTACAAACTGAAGGCGGAAGGAAATATTTTGAACATGAATTATATTTCATCTTCATTTCCACTGAAAAAAAACTAAAATGCTAAAACAACATGATTCTTGTCAAAATTAACAAGTAAACGCTGTCATACCTTCTAACAACAAACAATAACAAAATAATCTTTGTGTAAGGTTTTCAAATTTTCCGTCAAATTAAATGAAACATTTGAAGATTCGTTTATTTCTTCGAGTGTATACGTCATTAAAAGACCACAAGTACCAGCAGCGTGTGGTTAAAGTTACATGTTATACTTATGCTACATGATGGCAACGTTTAGGTTTATAGTAGTATAAGGTTTGTCGAAGATTAGCACGTTCGTCGCGTTATTTCAATTTACTGTTATTGTACTTTTATTCGAGGGGACTCCCTTTGTGTCCCCGCTTAGGTTCCATTTGAAAAATTTTATCACATCGTTAATAGAAAAGGGAAACTCTCGCCGTTCTCTAAGTACCCTCTCAGTGTAAACGTAAAAAAGGAATTTATAATATTCTTTGCCTCAATATTTTGTTTTATTTTTAGCATTTTGTTTATTATTGTTTTTTTTTTCTCTTTTTGTTGTTTCATTGCAGGCCTTACAAAAGCTAATGGTTGCAACTTATCTGAATGACAGCGCGGGCAAACTAAGGGTGTTTTTAACGGGAAGTGTTAATTGAGTGCTTTTTCGATTTTCTTAGTGAAGCTTTTTTAATTGGATAAATCGGTTAGTAGACGACATACAAAATGTCAGAACCCACATCGTTTGAGTTGAGTTCGGCGGATAGGCCAACTCGCTTCCAAGTGAACCCAGTCAATCATAAGAAAAATGATAAGGACAATGGCAAGGACGATGTGCCGCATGAAGTTTACAGACGGTTGACAAACATCGACGGAGAACCCTTAGAGGACGACCAATTTAATGAAGACGCATCGCAGATGCCTCGGCAACCGCGAACTCAAAGGTAAGCTTAGATCTTTAATATTTAACTGTTTAAATTTTAAAAAGGTAGACAAAACCTCATGGGTCACTGGGTTGTGTACAAGATAACGAAACATAATGTAGCTGTGGTTGGAATTTTGTTGATTTTTCTGTCTACCCTTCGATAATTTTTCGTTTAAACTGTTATAAATGGTATCATTATGATTTCGATTATCTCCCTGACTGTTTAACCTGTTTCGATAAATTTTGATTATAAAATTGATTCAACAAGATAGCTATACCCCTCAATTACTCTTCGTTTTATAAACTATCAAGAGATGCATATTGAAATTGGTTATTTTAAAACTCTGTTTATTAATAAAAAAATCGATCAACTATTAGTTCATAATTATTAATTTCCTTGAATTCAAGAATATCAAATTTCAATATTTATGTATGAATTAATTGATACTTGACAGGGCTGATAGAAAATTAAGTAGGTGTTTCGATTAGAGCTTAAAGATTTTTTTAAAATAAGTTTTCGAATTCTTAGCAACAAATACTTAATATACTTTTGAATATATATTATAATTACTTATATAACAGCTTAATTTATTTTATATTTAATTGTTTTTTTTTTTTTTTTTTTTTTTTTTATAATCTATCCGCGCTCAAGGGATTATGATTACCCTTTAAATGTTTCAACACAGCGCGGGCGTGAAGTTAATGAAGAGAAAGAAGGATAGGAAAGATGTGCGGCACGATGTTCTGAGACTGTTGGTGGTTGTCTCAGATATACTTATCTCCAGGGATGGCGGCTGAGCTAAAGCGGAGAAATGCCGTGTCTTATTTCTATGTCGCTTATAATTCACATTATTTTATTCGTGCTCATCCTTGTTGGGCATACTAGTTTAACTCAATTAGATGTTGTTAGTGTTATGACTGAACAACATATAATGAGAAAACCAGCAACCCATTGATGACAATTTTTTAGAAGGTTTTTAACGGAATTAAAGCGACATAGACGACGGCAGGGATCGAACCTGTGATCATGAGGTTGACAGGTTGACAGGCACACATCCATCGCGCCACGGCCAGCCCTTAACAATTCAAAGACTAGTTAAAGGTTATCATCTCTAGGTACATCCGGACATTTTATCATATCTGCGAATTTCTCATGCCAACAAAATCCAGTAAGAGAAATAATTCCTAAGAGAACCGTTTGGCAATACGAGAAAGCCAATTGGGACGGTCTCAACGATTTCTTCAGGAATTTCAACTGGTCGCTATGCTTCCTCGATAGTGACGTGGACTCCAGTGCAGATATGATTACAAATTTTATTCTTTTCGGAATGAGAAAGTTTATCCCGAATAGGGAAAAATCTATGAGAGAACTCATGGTTTGATTGGAGCTGTAAAGAGGTTATTAGGGTTAGAGAAGTAAGTTTCCGATATCATAAAGCCAACCCTACTGAGGAAAATCCGAAAAAGTTTAAGCAAGCTAGAAAGACCTGTAATGATCATATTCAAAGAACCAAATTCTTACATGATTAAAAATTACGGCAAAAAATACTACAATGTCCCAAAGGTAGGAAGAATTTTTGGTCATTTGCAAAAAATGTACGAAATACTACTTCGTCTTCGGTTCCTACGCTCGTTTTTCAATGACACTCCTTATGTCAGCTCTCAAGAAAAAGCAAATTTGTTTAGAGCACAATTTGCTGTCAATTCGACTCTACCAGAGAGTGCCATGATTCCTGCTGTAATTGAGAGCGTTAATGATTCTATGGGACAAATCTTCTTTCGCACTCGTACAGTTGCAAGAGTACTGAAAGATCTCAATATATATAAATCTGCTGGCCTGGATAGTATCGCCCCAATTGTTTTGAAGAGGTGTTCTTCAACGCTGGAAAAACCATTGCGTAAGCTTTTCTATCTGTCCTACTCTACTTGTCTCTTTCCGAGTGGATGGAGAACAGCGTTTGTCCAGTCTGTCCCTAAAAAAGGCGAATATTCTTCCTCTCAAACTATCGCCCAAATGCACTTACATCCCTTCTTTCTAAGGTCATGGAAACGCTGATAAATTATCATCTCAAGAAGTATCTTGAAGAACGAAAGCTTCTTAATGAACGGCAGTATGGCTTTTGTAGCAATAGGTCCACTGGTGATTTGATGGTATATCTCACCGAACAGTGGCACGAATCTTTACATCGTTTTGGAGAAAGTAAGATTATTGCACTGGATATTTCAAAAGCATTTGATAAAGTTTGGCATCAAGCTCTTTTATCGAAAATGCGTGCATTTGGTATTGATAAATCTCTTCTTCGATGGATTAGACACGGTTTTAAATCTGATGTCCATAAAATAAATGCTGGTGTGCCACAGGGCTGCGTTTTGTCTCCGACTCTCTTTCTGATATTCATCAACGATCTTTTGTCTGAAACCTCAAATCCATAAAATTGTTTTTCTGATGACAGTACCCTCAGCTTTTCATATTCCTTTCCATATATGTACATGTCCTTGTTCTTCGGATGTGAATCTAGAACGGCGGCGTATGATAAGCTCATTAAATTCTTATCTTGACAGCATTGTAGAATGGCGTGGAATTTAATGCTTCAAAAACTTAATGCTGTCTCCTGTAGTTAAAGCAGAACCCACCCCCTACGCCGCTATTCATGAGTGGCACTTGCATTGAGGAAACCAAACAGCTCTCAGTTCTCGGTATGTGTATCACAGACCACCTTGTGTGGAATGACCATATATTCGACGTCGCCAAAAACGCGGCTAAGTGCTTAGGTTTCCCATTCCCATATTTGGGCAGGTGCTCCAATAACTCACTTGAGTCTCTTGGATATAATTTAAAAAAGAGCTTTAAAAATGATAGGCGATAAAAATATAACAGAAACATTTAAAACTCTCGAACACCGTCGCAATGTTTCTTGTCTCACTATTTTACCGTTATTTTTATAAACACTGTTCTAGTGAAATAGCCAGCTGCATTCCTCCCCTTAAACTATTTAACCGTAATACACGTGCTTCAAAGAATGTGCATCAGTTTGCCCTTGAGCCCAATTTCGGACGTACAGTTAAATTCAGAGATTCTTTCTTTAGCCGCACCACACGAATGTTGAATGCTTTACCTGACTCTATGTTTCCCTTCCATTGTAATGTTCAGACATTCAAAACCAATGTGCATCGGTATCTCCTCTTAAATCCTCCACCACTTTCCTAAAATACTCGTACAGTGATAAAACATTTTAAGACTAGTCATAATCCCTTTATTGCGCGTAAATTATAAAAAAACAAGCAGGTTTCTGTAACTAATCATGTATTATCCAAAATGCGAAACGACTTAAAGTTTAAACTTAATTCGAAGTGATCGTGGATTTTAGGATTTTATGTATTATATAGGTAATTAATTAAAATTAAACTATTTAACTAAAATAGTTTTGTTTGTAATAATTTATAGCCATTTTTTACAATTTTAAAACTTAAATTTTCTTATTTAAAATCAACACATGACTTTGGCTGAGAACGTACTTGGGATTTTCATCGAGGATTCAGGAAAAAACATCCCTTTAGGCGATTAAATAGAAAATAAGTCTGCCTTATTCAGACTCAATCAATCTGTTTTTTAATTTTCATTTATTTTTTTGCTTACAATAACGACATTTATTTCTGATGTAATTTCATTTCTATCATTTTATATAAAGTAAATAATTTAGTAAAAGTTTTGTCACACCTTTGAAAATCTAAAACTTGTCTCCTTTTTCTCGCGATGAGATTGTTGAAAAAATCATAATCGCTATAAGAAATGGGGATAGAAATTCGGTCGCACAATTTTCAAGTGTATATTGAACATATTTTTATTTTTGGTTGTCTGTCATTACTACTGGTAGTCGTTAACCAGAATGATTTCGTATTACCATGTGCGATTATTTACATTTTTATACTCAGGTATTTGCGAGTGAATAATCGCCGGACAGAAAATCGTGAATAGATGACTGACCTAGGTTTGATCTTTCTTAAGGCCTACGAACGTGTTAGACGGATTATAATACTCTTTTCGCTAAAGCAATATCAATTCACTTTATGTGAGCGAGCAAATGTAATTGACGTATTTTGACTTTCTGAACTTCATCCAAATCTTGTTACATCTCATAGAGTAAGCGATTATATCTTTTCCCCAATTTGCGCTCCTCGCAGGTACAGGACCAAATATCTGTCCAAAAATGTTTCTTTTAGAAGAGTTCAGCCATGCCCATCACGCACTGTCTACAGAACAGAATTTAAGAAATCAGCTTCTAGCCGAAAGCCCTGATTGCTTGAAAAAGTTTGGAGAAACTTGTCTCTTGTTGTACATTGGATTGTGTATTTCTGGATTAATACTCGTATTTCCGGGTAACCGATGTCGGCGATCGCCATATAGAGCACCTGAAGATTAGGTCCATGGTGATGCTGATTCTTGACATGAAAGTCATTGGTTTTTTCCACGATTTGCGTCAGTGTGAAAATTTTTATCGGTGATCGATCTGTCGACACTAGTTCTTGCCGGTTATGGTGTTGCAAAACTGCTTAAGATAAGTTTTTCAAATCAATTTCAATATTGTTTTTAATTGCTTCTACATATATGGGCTTATCCGTTCAGATTTTAACTTTTGACATGCGTCGAAATATATAGACATTGGCGCAAAATTTTAAACAGCCTATTATTAAGGTATTAGTATGATACTATTTAACAATTTGCTAACTTTACAGTAGTTTACTAACTCATTCTTATTTTTAAACATTTTCTAACTAGTATCGTACTAAAAGAATTTTCTTAATAAATTGCTTCTGAACACACCTAAAACAATGACATTTCGTGTAAAAAAGTAAGTAACGAACCTTTTTTGATGTTTGCAAATGTCAAAGAGTCGTATAAAGCTAGCACGATACTAAAAAAATAAAGTAGGTATTCGATGATTTTAACTTTAATAAAAGGGTAGAGAAAGTATGATGCTATATCCGATTAAAATTTGCAAATTCGTTGTTTTAAACTAGTATCATACTAAAACAGCTTTAGCATTGTACTAATTCAATTAAAATTTTGCGCCATTATTATTAAATATTCAGGTTTTGAAATTTATAATCATTTCTATTACAGAATTCGCAGAATTTTACTCCCGATGAGTTGACTCGATTCGCATCCGCTGTAAAACTCAATTATGAAATTCGTCGGATGAACTACATTGTCGATTCCTAAAATTACCTTATCATTTATGAACTTTCGACACTGTCAGCTACAAACAATTATTCAACTGGCCTAGGCTGTGATAATAGTACCGCTTTCGATCAACGCAATCAAGCATCGTTGAGAGTGGTTAGTACGAAGATGGAGGACGGTTCAAAACCAACCGTGTGCTCCTTTTTTTTTTAGATTTCTTGCTCTCTGATTGCGTTGCTTACTCGTATTGTGCGTTTTCTATTAAAATTTGTTACACAAACACTTTAACATTCAGTATGATAATGTTTTGACTTGCATTTTTGTACTCTCCATTGTTTATTTTCGTTTAATCAAAAATTCACTTCAGATTCGTCTCGAAATTGGTGCGAATGTAAAATGATAAAAATTGTATGGAGTGCGAATGGATTGCGAATTCTGTAATACCATGTAAGTTGAACAAAATGTCAGTGGTGCAGGGATTGTTACCGACATTCGTTCAACTTTCATTCGTCGGATTCAGTAATAGCAAAATTTTGGAAATGAATTGAAACTGTCACTTTAGCTCATTTGCCGAATTCTGTAATAGGGGTGAATATTATATACATATGTAACGGGTGATTTTTTAAGAGCTTGAGAACTTTTTTAAAAAAAAAAACGCATAAAATTTGAAACGTTAGATTGGTCCATGACATTTACTTTTTGAAGATAATTTCATTTAAATGTTGACCGCGGCTGCGTCTTAGGTGGTCCATTCGGAAAGTCCAATTTTGGGTAACTTTTTCGAGCATTTCGGCCGGAATAGCCCGAATTTCTTCGGAAATGTTGTCTTCCAAAGCTGGAATAGTTGCTGGCTTATTTGTGTAGACTTTAGACTTGACGTAGCCCCACAAAAAATAGTCTAAAGGCGTCAAATCGCATGATCTTGGTGGCCAACTTACCGGTCCATTCCTTGAGATGAATTGTTCTCCGAAGTTTTCCCTCAAAATGGCCATAGAATCGCGAGCTGTGTGGCATGTAGCGCCATCTTGTTGAAACCACATGTCAACCAAGTTCAGTTCTTCCATTTTTGGCAACAAAAAGTTTGTTAGCATTGAACGATAGCGATCGCCATTCACCGTAACGTTGCGTCCAACAGCATCTTTGAAAAAATACGGTCCAATGATTCCACCAGCGTACAAACCAAACCAAACAGTGCATTTTTCGGGATGCATGGGCAGTTCTTGAACGGCTTCTGGTTGCTCTTCACTCCAAATGCGGCAATTTTGCTTATTTACGTAGCCATTCAACCAGAAATGAGCCTCATCGCTGAACAAAATTTGTCGATAAAAAAGCGGATTTTCTGCCAACTTTTCTAGGGCCCATTCACTGAAAATTCGACGTTGTGGCAGATCGTTCGGCTTCAGTTCTTGCACGAGCTGTATTTTATACGGTTTTACACCAAGATCTTTGCGTAAAATCTTCCATGTGGTCGAATAACACAAACCCAATTGCTGCGAACGGCGACGAATCGACATTTCACGGTCTTCAGCAACACTCTCAGAAACAGACGCAATATTCTCTTCTGTACGCACTGTACGCATTCGTGTGGTTGGTTTAATGTCCAATAAAGTAAACTGAGTGCGAAACTTGGTCACAATCGCATTAATTGTTTGCTCACTTGGTCGATTATGTAGACCATAAATCGGACGTAAAGTGCGAAACACATTTCGAACCGAACACTGATTTTGGTAATAAAATTCAATGATTTGCAAGCGTTGCTCGTTAGTAAGTCTATTCATGATGAAATGTCAAAGCATACTGAGCATCTTTCTCTTTGACACCATGTCTGAAATCCCGCGTGATCTGTCAAATACTAATGCATGAAAATCCTAACCTCAAAAAAATCACCCTATATATCATTGAGTTTTAACTATTCAATATATAAAATTAACCATCGAGATAGTGCGAAAGTGTTTCAAATCGAACAAATCATCGAATATTGAGAGTTATGGCTGCTTGCGTAGATAATTAACGTTTGTAAAGGGTTTTTCAACAAGGACGCTACAAAAGTAGAGCGACAGGGACAGCAAACGACGCCATATTTCTTGCCGCTCTTTTGACATTTCTCTACAGTAAGGTTTGTCATTTCAACAACGAGTCGAAATTATTAAAATTTACTACCGAAATTCGGAGTCAGTGGCCTCAACGTTAAGAGCGCTACGTCCAATTTATGGTCGTCATAATCGTCCTAGCAGATCAACAATAAATTGAGCGTCTAGTGGAAAAATTTGAATCCACAGGCACAGTAAAAAATGTTCCCGTGCCAGTGAGACAAAGATGTGCCCGTAGTGTCGAGAATATTGCTGCCGCTGAGGCTTCAGTTGCAGAAAGCCCAAATGTGTCTCTCACACGTCGTTCTCAAGCGTTGGGCATCTCTGTGACGTCGTTGAGGCAAATTTTGCGGAAAATTTTGAAAACCGTCGAAAATTGGGTTCAGCGTCTTGACTTCTGCAAGTGTGCCCGTGGTGGCCATGCAAAAGAAATCGAGTTCCATACATAATGGCATCGAACGTACTTTCACAGGAATAAAGAATTTCATTGATATCCAAAACCGTTTTTGTTTTATTTAAAAAAACTTTTGTAGCGCTCTTTTCGAAAAACCCGATATTATTGCAATAATAATGTTCAACATAAGATTACTTAGTAAAATGTTCGTTTTTTTTCAGATAAATGAGGGTCAAAATTAATTGAAATCATTCATTTTAAGTGCGTGCCTTCCTTATAAATAATTCTATATGATATAAATTTTAGAAAAAACTACCATGCTTGATTTTTCGTAAATCTTTAACTGTCACAAATTTTCCTGTCTATTTTTTTTCAACATTGATTATGGGGCATTTTTGTATGGTTTGCATCATTATTTAAGCTATCTAGAGTAAATAAAGTTTTGGTTTCAATGCGTGCTTCATTATGTAAACATTTTATGAAGTTAACAAAACGAACGTAAAATACGTAACTGTTTCAAAAAAGCAAATTTTTTACTAGCATACCAAAGCATTCTGTGATTATACCTTTACAATGAGCGTAATTTAAATTGTAGAAACTACAAAAAAATGGTAAAAGTGTTGAACAAATTAGTTTGCAAAAAAAGGCTGTGAAGATTAAAAATAAAAACCAAATCAATTAACTCGTTTGTTAAAATAATTTAAGATGAATTGCTTTTCCAATTTTATCATGTTTATGCCTCTTAAGCAAAGAATGCGGCACAAAAAAAAATACAAATTTTGTTCTCTTATTTTAGTCTTTTTTTCTCTGCTTAAAATAAAAAGCAAGAGCAAAATGTTCAATAGAAAAGTTTTAAAAAATATAAAAACACAAATTTCCTGTTCAGTCTTTTTTTTGTCCAAAATTAACTACATACATATATATAGCCTGAGAAACGGAAAAATAGCATCTTTTAGATTTATCAAATTATTACGAATACTTGCGAGAACGAAAAAAAAATTATTTTAAATTCATTTTTGAATTATTTTGAAGTTTTTTATTTATTCGTGGTCTATAATTGAAGAAAATCTCAAATTTACAGTCGTGCTTTAATTTTTTTTTCAAACTTAAGAAGTTAAAATTTACAGGGATAAGCCCATATCATATCCTAAAATTTAGTGAAAAGCTTATTAGTCTTAGAACCGAAATTTTTGGTTTATTTAACATCTTTTTATTTAAAATTGTCCATACCAGTTACCAACTAAACGTACTTAGAATAAATCACAATTTGGTTTGCAATGCGATCGTAATCACGTTGTCCAATGGAGGTAAGCTTGCGTCCACTGTCTGGGTGCTTTTCGATTAAGCGTTCATGTTCCAAAACCTGAAGGACTTTGCACAGTTCGTACGATTAGAAAATATCGCAAAATGAAAAAAACGTTGGAAAAAAGACTCTAAAGCGTCATGTTAATATGTTAAATTGTACTGTTTAACAACATTTTTTTCCGTGTTTAGGGTTTAATAAGGGCCTATTAGATTGCAATCAGCTTAAACTTCAGCCAGACATAACAAACATATTTGTTAAGTGCTCGATGAGACCGAGTGGACAACTAAAGAACAAATACACATTGTTAGAGTACATTAAAATCAAGCAGCACCCTTCAACCCTGGCAAGTGCTTTTATGTACAGAGAAAATAAAAAAGAACCTAAAATTGATCCTTACGGAATCCCTTTTGCTGTCATCAAAAATCAACTATGTATATCAACTATTAAAAATTTAAAAATGCTGCATATACTATTCCTGTGGTTTAGTGACTAAGATACCTTCGCTGTTTTTCGATCAGCCTCCGTTTCAGTCTCAAAGTAAGCCTCCGGGTGTGTTTCTTCCCTTGTTAAATGCTATTTTATCGCTGCTCTTGTTTTGCGGTGTTGTATATTCACATGTGCTTCTTCTAACAGTTTGTGGTTATATAGGGGGTTTTCATCCGTCTCTTATACGATGTTGCATTGGTTCTTGGCGGTTCGGAATTTCATTTATTTCGACACTCGTCCTCTGAAATTTGTTGTAGATAGAAAACAATAATTATAAGGCTAGAGACAGACTTGCAATTTGTCTTTGGCATGACTATTCAATCCCAAAAATTAAAGTAGCTTTATTTAAATTGTGAACGAAATAATACCCTAATAAATTAGTACCTATGGTAAAATTACTGCCATAGTTAATTTAAATTTATAATTGGAATTTAAACGAATACCTTAAATCATTGCTTCGTATGCTCAATAGTGTTCTGTAAACGGTATCCTTCTTTTTTTTGTTAATTTCATGGAAGTATTAAGTAAAAATATACAGTAGTTCATTGAACCTAAATTCAATTTAAAGTTCCTGTCAAAATGATGGGCAAAATCAAGTAGAAAATCTGTTGTAAATTGAATTGAGTGAAAGGCCCACTCATTCCTCCCGATTTCTAAAACTGATATACTTTATTGAAAATTTAACATTGAACAAAAGGAAGAGAAGAAAAGGAAATTCGTATAAAATTGAATACAAAACTTGTAACAAAAAGCAGCTTTCGATGGATTTTTTTTTTGTATCTTAAAAATCGAATCAATTTTTCAAAACGAATAAATTCAACTGAGCGCTTAAAAAGTTGTTTCTTCATGTAAAAAGCCCCCACAAAGCCCAAGATCAAACAATATACCCACGCAAATCTATATGCGTTAGAAAATAAAGTGTACAATTGGGGCGTATGAAATTGCTTTGTGAATATTTTGTATACCAAAAATCTGAAAAAAAATCTTTTTTTCCATTAAATACTTAATATATGGCTAGTAAAGAATAGAAAAGGTGTAATAGTCTTAGACAAGTTAGAAATAATTTCCTAACTGAAAATACATCTGGATTATTGATTTATACTCGTATTTAAAAAATACTACTATGCTGATTGCTCTTCTTCAGTAGCCATACACAGGGTGGGCCAAAAGTGACTTCCTAATTTTAAGTAATAATAACTTTTATTGACTTATTTTCTTATTAATAATTTTTTTTTTTGAATCACAAAGTTTAATTTATGGAGATTTTTTGGACTTCGTATGGAGTATAATGTCTCACAGAGACGGGCTCATTTTAGAGCGTTTTCCATAACACTTCGTAGAGCATGTGGGCTCAGCGTCTGTATTTCAGCACGAATGTTTTCCTTCAGCTGCTGGATAGTGGTGGGTTTATTAACGTACACTTTACCCAAGCAACACATGAACTCTTGGAGAGTACTTCAATAAATGTATCAGCTCTTAACAAGCTGTTAGTTCAATCATCTTAATACCATATCACTTTGTGACCTCCTAATTTGCTCTTTAAAAGTGTTCTTTTTGTTATGCTATTAATAAACCCTCTTTTAAACATCTTAAAGGTATTCATGACAAATGTCTATATACCCTCTTTAAAACCTTTTTAAAAAGAGTTGTTTTAAAATACTGAAAGAGTTTTTCATTTTAATCTTTCGAATACATCCTGAAGATATTCTGTGGACGTTTTCACTAAAATGTGTTTATGAAAGCTTAACATTGTATCTTCAAGTAGTACTACTTTCCACTTTGGTTTTTGTTTTGTTTCGCCCGACATTTGTGAATTGTGCAACACTTCCCAAGCAATCAAGAACATAATAAAAGAGAAAACTAGTTAATTTTATATGAACGGCTCTTCTCTTCTGTCGTTTCACCAAACGAAAATATTGATTTTTTTTCTCTCTTATGCAACTCAACCATTTAGTTGAATGTGCGCGCAGTTGCATTTGATTATGTTCAACACAAAATAGGCAAAAACTTATTGTTGTGAATTTGTTATCTTTTTCTTTTATTCTTTGCTGACACTGACTGATTGGTATGAATGTTAACAGCTATCTTCTTCCTTTACTCTTTGCTTACAGTTTTTTCACTCTTTGCTTTGAATTTCAGTTTCGATATCTTATCATGAAGTGCTTTAGATGTTTTAAAGAGTTCCTAACAAATGGGTAGTGTATTTATATAAAATACATGTATTTTTGTAAAGGGTGACATTGTTAAACGTATGCTTAAGATAAAATTATATTTACTAGATTTTTATGTTTTATAGTTTACTTTACGAAGGGTGCCAGTTTCTACGGGTGTAAGTAAACGAGAGAAAGAAATGTTGTTATTTGAAAAACTTTGGCAGTATTTTGTTGAATATGAAAGAAATGTTGTAAATTTTAAAGTATTTAAAGTTTTACTCTATACTGTCAAAGTGTTAATGATATTATTTTTAATTCTGGATAATGTCAAAATTTCTGAATTTTCAGTGGTTTTTTAATCGGTTGACAATTGAATTCGATATTTTGTGTCTTGATAGAAATTTGGCGCATCTGGTTTAACTTTTTACCAGAAAATACTGGTTTGACACATAAATAAAAAAATATCTATATTTTGGTGTACTTAGATTAGTAAGTCTTAAATGTCGCTCTTTCTTACCATTTCCATATCAACAATAAGATGTCAAGTTGTCATATCTTTTGAACAGGTTTTTATTCCAGATGATTTTAACACTTTGTGGAATACAAATTAAGGAATGAAATATACGTTGACTTATTTTCATAGAGTAGGTGTTTTTGTATCGTTTCTCTGTAAGATGTTTTACACATCTTGTCAACTTACATTTACATGTTAAAAAAATGCAATAAAAATCTAGAATCATTCTTCAATCAATTGTTATTTCTTCTTGTTTTTTAGTATAGAGTAGATCTTAGCAATACCATATACAACAAAAAAGTTGTTTAAAAATATTCATTTCATACAAAATTCTAAAGACGTAAGTGCTAATCTGTCGCTCAATTCATAGACCTGTTGAGTTGTATTTATCTTCTGAAATTGTTTTACATTTTAAAATTATTCAGATCCAAAAAAAAATATCATATCCATATCATAGCCATATCTATTGCATACTTAAACGTCTTTCCTTTTTTTTCTGAGAAAGTTTAATTACTATAACATTATTTTTCTAAATATTTCTTTGTAAATACTTTTATATTTGAAGGCGCGTTAATTTCAAGTAGGGTAGGGTATGCGGTTTGAAATTAAATCTTTTCAAGCATATCAAAAAACACAATAGTAAATGTAATAAAGTGAATATTGAAAAACCAGTCATAATATAAAAGTAAAGAATTGGTCATGTCTTGGCATTTTATTTTCACTCAAGCCATTTTATTCAAATTGCATATTGTATTTGCGTGAAAGAGAACGACATTATTTATACATTTTTCTTCCTCGAAGTTCACACTTTTTACTCAAAAATGAAAATGTCTTGAAAACCACTTGAAAGTATCTTTATAGACTAATCAGAAGAATGATCTTTATGAAGTCTTACAAACACTTTACTTAGAACTCTTAGAACTCTTTTTGTTCAATACAATAGGCTCCTCCTCTTTAGGCCTTTTTGGGTATTACAGACCTCTTTAAGATTGTTCAAGGAGTTGAAAACACTTGGAAAATAACTTTTCAAGATATCTGTAAGACACAATTGTCTTGCTTGGGTACTAACGTAGATCTTACCCTTCAAATAACCCTACAGAAAAAAGTCTGGTGTAGTCAAATTCCGAGAATGTGGAAGCCAATTAAATCCTGAATTTTTGGAAATTATTCGATCGCCGAAAATTTCCCTTAGTAGCGCCATTGAGCAGTGTGCGCAATAGCTCCATCCTGCTGAAACCACCTCTCAGGACTATCAGCAACCGCTGGCCTCAAAAAATTATCGATCATAGCCCGATATCTTTCACTATTTATGGTTATAGTATTGGCGGTATCGTTTCCAAAGAAGAATGGCCTAATAATGTTTTCTGAAGTTACAAGTTACACCACACCAGACAGTGTCTTTAAGTGAATGCGATTCCCTCGGATAGATCAACCTTGGGTTCTCAGTACCCCATATACGGCAATTTTATTTATTAATGAATCCATTTAAGTGGAAATGAGCCTCATAACTCATTATGAGATGATGATGATGAATGAAATCATTTTTCTGCCTTGTCATTTCTTGTAAACGAACTGCGCAAACAGCACGTTCCTGAGGATCTCCTGGCTTTAATTCTTGTCTAAATTGAAATTTGTATGAAAACAGTGGCAGTTCGGTTCTAAGGACTCTTAGCAATGAACTGCGGGACACACCGAGTTGACCAGAGCGCCTTCGTGTCGATGTTTCTGGACTGTCCACAACACTTGCAAGAATGCGTTCCACATTCGTTTCAGTTTGGGCAGTGCGAGGTCTTTCAGCTCGAGGAAGATTAACTACACCTCCCTGTTGACGAAATCGTGCCAACAGTACCGTAATCATACGCGCAGATGGTGGATTTCGCACATTAAAATGACGCCGATGAGCTCCGTGGGGCTAAAATAATCGAGTAATTATTATCAAAATAAAATTCTTTTCTAAAGCGCTGTAGTTTCTTCATACTAGTAAATCTCCCAAGTTTGGTTTGATTTTATGATTTTTTCAAATTACAAAGAAACTTTTGACCCACCCTGTATCTATTTCAATAACAGTCTTACTGTGAAAAAAAAAATAAATAAATTGAATTTAATTATTCTTAGAAGTAATTTCATTAATATATTCTCAAAAAATATAAACCGCCCTTCATCTGAATGTCAAGTTTGAATAAAATTTCTAGTTCTATTTTTTCTATAAACACTTTACTTAGTCCTTAGTCCCGAGTATAATAAAAACAGCGCTCTGCAAGCAATGTGACTTAAACTCAATTTGTCTTTCCTTATTTTACTAAACTTCTCAAACAATGTGTCTGTCCTGCTGTTTGATATAAATGTTTTGTAGTATCCTGCTTCTCACATATCCGGATATCACTCTTCGAATACATTCATATATCACTTGGCACTGAAGATGAATTGTTTCTACTTTGAAGAAGCAGATATCCTCTTAGAAAAAAGAACGAGTCTTCTTTAAAGAAGGCATAAGGACCTGTGTAAAAAATATAAAAGATTAGCATAATAAATGATATGTTTAATTTCTGTTTTTTTTTTCAAATCTCTTTTCTTATTTCAAATGAACAAATCTCCTTTTCAACGGAAATTGATTTTTTTCTGTTTGACATGTATTGCAACACCTGTAGCCCATTTGAATATTTAATTTTAAGAACAGCATCCCTTAGCAAGCTTATAGAAATGGAATTAAAACCAGGGAAAAAAATGTGTAATTCATTTGTAGGTGTCCTTGGATAGAGATATATATATTTAGGGTTTCCATTTAAAATTAACATTTTTTGAAGATTGTATGAAAAGTAAAATGAATCTTACTTAAAGCTGTTTTTTTTTTATTTTGATTAACTATATGAATGGTTTTGGCATTTTGGGATAAAAAATGGTATTAAAAAAATAGATATAACAGAGAACGTTTTAGATGTAGAATTATTTTATTAGCATTTTATTTTATACAAATAAGTGCCATTTTAAGTTTTAAAAATAACATCAGGTCAGTCCAAAAAATTTGAATGAACGGGTTGAAGCAAGTTTATTAATGCAATTTCCGTTCTTATTGCATCCTTAAGTTCGTTTAATGTGCGGTGTTTTGACTTGTAAAGACCTGACTTAAGATATCCCCTAAGAAAAAAGTCGCACACTGTGAAGTTAGGTTACTTAGGAGACCAATGCGTATCTCCAAAACGTAGAATGAGGCGGCCGGGAAACATCTCGCCCACGAACAACGTTCATTGTGAGGACAACAGTGAGTTTAGGTGATCCATCTTGTTGAAACCAACCAGACATTTGATCGGTTAATAGTTCGCCTTTTTCTACGCAACTCAGTTTTTAAAAAGTTTTCAAGCATGTCAATGTAAAGGGCAATATTGACCGTGTTTCCTTGTTCCTTAAAAAAGTATAGGGACCAATGATTATTTTTTTTTTTAAACTGCACACCAAACAGTCACCTTAGGCCTGTACAAGCGTCGTTATTACAGGCATAATTACGTCAGTTTTGGTTATTTACAAAACCGTCGAGGTGAAGATGCACTTTGTCACTCATAAATAACACCATATCGTTATTCACCTCAAATAATGAGAGCATATCTATTGCGAATTGTGATCATTGCTGGTAATCTGTGGGTTGCGATTGTTGAACAATCTCAATTTATAAGGATGGAAGTTCAGCTCACGCTTGACGATACGTCGAACGGAAGAACGATTAATTTGTAAAGCTTGAGCATCGTGGTTTTTGAGAACGGTGGTTCTTTCCCTTTTTGTATTTTCGGGAGTTGTTACAGGACGTAGGGGCCAGGGTGCTTTTTTGTAATTTTTCCCGTTGTTCAACAAGCAGAAACTCATCTCATAATTGCTTTCCGATTAGGAATCGCACCGTGAACTGAATTCTGAATACACGCTGTACTTTCACTACCGATTCATTGTTTATCACAAATACGACGTACACACAGTGAAAGACACCCCACTGTTCCATAGTGGAAACTAAATGGCATTATCTAACAGATGAAATGAGAACTTTCCGACTTCCTCACACCCAGCTTTCGTCGAGAAAAACCCAACGTTTTTTAGCTCTATTCCCGTAACCCAACTTGTATTTCATAAATTAATTGTACTAATTTAAAAACTTAAAAAAAAAAACAATATATGGGTTGATACAAATTATCACAATAAATAATTAAGCACAAAACTTATATATGTACGTATAAAAAAAAAACGCATGATTGGTTGGCACTTTTGTTATATAATAATTTTTATAAATTCATTTTTAATAGGTTTAAACAAACCCTTAAGAAGTTGGAGATAAAAATAGAATTGCTTGTGATTACTTAGGCAAATTAAAATTTATTCAAGATCAAAACTTTTAAATCGTTATAGTGGTATTTAAAAAAAAAAATTGTACGAAACTTTCATGTTTTAGAGATATCATTTTTTTGTCAAATATCCAAAAAAAATTGTATCGAGTTGTTGAATACATTGTTTTTTTTTTTTTTTAATTTTTAGAAGCTTCTTTATAATAAAATTCATTTAAATCCGTTATGCCGAGAGTGGAAAAGTCAAAAAAAACTATGGTTCTATAGTAAGTACTGTCAGTAATGTCTTAATTTTACATATCGTCGCTTTTCCGGCAGACTGACATAAGTCGAAATTTGTTAATTTTCAGGAGAGCCTTTTAAAGTTTTTTTCATATTAAAAAAAAAAACTATTTCGTTATTCATAAAAAACGAAACTTGAATGGTGAATACATGAAAAAATTGCATTTTTTGTTTGTTAAGTTTTATAGAAAAAAGAATATATAAAAAAACAAAAATTAGTCTATGCCGTTTTTCGAAAATACATAGAAAATGACAAGGATGTTTGTGAAAATTGACAGCGGCGCTTTTTCATAACTCGGAAACTAAAAGAAGTAGGTTAATGCCGATTACACAGAAAAATTGTGTTTTTTTTTCAGCTCAGTTCTGTGTTCTAAACTAAAAAAAACGACAAATTTTGACTTATGCCACTCTGCCGGAAAAGCGACGATATAATTATGACAAAGTGACGCCTTCGTACAAATATTTAACTCGAGATTTTTATCAGACTTGTCGTTACGGGTAGAAGAGAGACGAAAATATGGTTATCGCAACGTTTGTATATTCTACTACATCCTTAACAGCTCGACCGATTTTCTTTATACTTGTTAGATATCATTTTTGAATTTTTTTCCACACGTGTTTTCTTTTGTATTAAGACCAAAAATTACAGTACCTGCTATACAAATTTGTTTCGAAATTTTATAAATTAGTTTTCTTTTTCTAAAAATTGTCCAAAAAAATAAATATTAAAAAAATTTCATTTAGTCATGTACTTCCCATATTTTTGGTTTTCGATTTTCTCAAAAACTGTAAAACGGATTTTAATGATTAAAGTCTCTATTTCAATCAAATATAATTCAAATAAAATTTTTATTTAAAAAAGTAAATAAATAAAATCGAAAACGACATGCTTGATTTTTTTTTCAAACTCTATAATTAACATTTTTTTTTTTATTAATATCTAGAAAATGTAGTAACAAAATTCATTTTATTAAAAAAATAACGATAGTCACCCTACGATTGTAAAAAATGGTTTTCGAAAATCTTATTTTTCTCGAAAATTGATAAAGTTTCTCTGTTCAAATTAAGATATTACTGACCGTACATCATATAACCATTTTTCGATTATTTTGGTTTTATCATTATCGTCAAAACGGAATTCAATGAATGTTTTTATACAGCAGTGTCTAAAAAGCGAGAAAAAAAAATATATTTTTTTAAACTTAAAATTCGATATTTTTTTTTAAATTCGATATTTCAAAAGAAGCTTAAGCATGATAAAATTGTTAAAAAAAACTATTGGGCGCCTTTTATATCTATATCTGGATTTTTTTTTTTCAAACTTCAACTTTTTTTGTCAGTTATTCCGATTTATTTATTCTTTTTGAGCGCCGCCGAGCCACCGTCTGGCGTAATAGTAAATACTTATATTCCAAACGAGTTGGCTTTGAGGAAAAAACAAATATATTTCAAAGAATTTCATTAAATTTTTATCAATTCACAAAAATGCGACTCTGTGAAACATTGGTACACTAGGGCGTATGTGTACTTTTTTCTATTTTCTTAGTTTTGTTATACATATTTTTGTCTGTAGATTTGTTATTTCAAATTTGATTTTTTTATGTTAAATAATCTAACGATTGAGAGTTTGTGTGCATAAATATTTCTACTCCAATCTCTGTTGCATCAGAGTTAATGTAATAATAATAGTTTTTTTTTTAATAAATCTTTGAAAAAATAATGATACATCAACCAACCGAAAATATTTTCTTTATTTAAAACATAAATGAGTAAGATTTCTTTCCTGTTTTGTTTTGATTCGTCATTATTTTTTTGTTAAATAGAAAAACACCTGTTTTTAATCCGAATGTATTTTGATTGATTGTTCAAGAAAGGAATGACAGTATGAAACGGATGAGTTCAACTTAGTTTTTACTATTCCGTGTTTTGTCGTTTTCAACTTGTTTTGTCTAGCGGGCTATTACTACATGTTAATAAAAAGCTCAAGTGACCTCAACTCCAAGGTGCGTTTCGCCCAGGTACGACAGTGGGCTCATCAGTTAGATGCTGAAGTACCCTTCTAAGACGCAAATATTGGTCGATGTTTACCGACTCTTATTAAATTTACAGCTTTAATAGACTGTGAATTTTATTTTATTTTTCTAGGGGAATGTGATTAAATTCAGACACCTAGAATAATAATGTCCATGGTCAGACTATTAAATCATTGAAGATAGAAAATTATTTCTGTTTAAGTGGAGTGATTGAATGAAATTCAATTGGAGTTGAGGTGACTTGAGCTTTTAGTTGAATTTTATTCAATCACTCCACTTAAACAGAAATAATTTTCTATCTTCAATGAACATGTTAATAAATTTCATGCCTGATTTACTAACATGTATATTAGATCGTAAGACAAAATAATTTGAAAGCTATAGTTATAAACAAAAAGCGAAGTAATGATAAATGATCTTGGCGAAATTAAATAAGCTAAATAAAATTTTCCTGAGGGACCCCTTTCTCAAAAACTGTTATCAACAGTTTTTGTTGACTTCTCGTTTACGGCTAAGCTGTTAAAGACCAAAATATTTTCTTTGAAGCTTCTTGAAGCCATATTAAATTTTTTAAATAAACATCTTTAGGGCTAAAATTTATTTTTGAAAATTTTTTATAAGTCAAGAATGGATTCAATAAAATATTTCGCAAATTCAGTTGCTAAACATTCGTAAACACTTAAAATTGGCATACTAATTTTTATTTGTGACATGTACATATAGTATGTACTTTATGACAAGTGACGCATTCGTAAAAAAATCGAACTCGGGATTTTGATCAGACTTAACAAGATAGAGATGACGAAAAAAGTGGGTTCCGCAATTCCGCCTGTCTGTCTGTTCGACTACAGTCTAACCGACTCGGCCGATTTTCTTTAAGCTTGGTAGATAGCATGTTTTTTTCTTTTTTGTTTCAAGACCAAAAATAACGGTACAAGCTATACGATTTTTTCGAGATCTTATAAAATATTTTTTTTTGCCAAAAACTGTTCCACAGATTTTGTTTAAAAATTTTCAGTTAAAACTAGGCAATGCTTGAAAAAAAAAACTCAGAAAAAATGCTTATTAATGGTTCCTCCCTAGTTTTGGTCTTTATTTTCTTAAAAAATCGGTACAACCGATTTTGATCAATTTATATGCTATAACTCCCCAAAAGTCTATATAGTATTGTATTTTCAAATTTTCCAAAAAATTTTTTTTAGGATTTTTAAACAAAAATTTCAATTAAAAAATGGTTTTTCAAAATTCAATATTTCTTAAGCTCGATTTTTTAAGTTGAGAATTAAAAGATTTTTAATACAATCTACAATATGTGAAAAAAAATTGTGTTTTATCTAAAAATAACGGTACTCACCGTACAAATGTTAAAAAATAGTTTTTGAAAATCGTATTTTTCTTGAAAACGGCGCCTAGGATCTTGATACAATTCTTTTCTTTCGATTAATTTTAAATATTTATATTACTATAAAAGTATGCATGTTATTCGCAAAAAAAAAAACAAAACGAAATAAACTTTTATTCAAGAAAATGGTCAAAAGTTCAGCTCGTGGTTTCTTATTCTTGGGTCTCAAACGAAATGTATAACAAATTTGAAATTGACAAATCTGATTTGAAAGCTAAAGGATATTTCCGTTCAGAGTATTTAAATTTCTTTAATACCAGGTTTTCGGATAATTTAAAAAAATATGTTTTGATTAGTTTATGATTAAAAACATGACTTGATAACAAACATTTTAAAAATGAAAACAGTTTTTAATTAATTTTTTTTTAATCGATATGCAATATTCAGAGACGATCTTGACTGTTACAAAATTTGATAAAAATCAGTATAGATTTCAGGGTCGCAGAAGAATGCAATTATTTGTAAATGCAATCTTTAATGATTTAAATTTGAGGATTGCATTCATGGAATTAACAATCACCATTCGTTTGGCATTGAAAAATTGCATTCACTATTTTCGACATTCATTACACATTAATCTGAGAGTTCATGTATTTTTTTGCATTCATTTTCATACTTTTCATTCTTTGGCATTCTTTATAATCATTTTCAAGTTTTTGCATTGATTTGCATGTAATGAGTGGGAAATCAAATTATTACAATATTTTTAATGTGAAATGGTGAACTGTGATTTCAAGTTTGAAGTCTCAATGTGGATTTAATGAATGTAACCTTTTGACTAATATCAATGAATGATTTTTAGTGATTGCGTTCGCAAAAGATTGCATTCGTTTACAACCCTTATAGATGTGAAATGAAAATATCGCAAGTAAAAATTGTTCTTTGAGGAAGTTGCAGTGGGTTTAACTTGAACTTGAAGCTTTGTATGAAACACTTAAAAATATTACAAAACCGTGAAGTTATTAAAGACAGCGTTAAAATGCGACAACACTCAATTTCCTGAAAAAATTTTTGTAAGTACCCTTAATGTATATGAACAAATGTTCCCAGTGGGTATCCTTAGCTAATATCCTTATTTGCAGAGACATTAAATCACACACCAATACCAATATAAGCTCGTTAAATTACTCTTGATATACATAACTTAAGTCGTTTCGACAAGTAATATAATTCATACAGAAATATTAATACACATTAAGATTTAATACTTACAAAACAATAATAAAAAAAGGTGCTTCCCAATGGAATGTGTATGACGATTTGATCCTTTTATTAATAGAAATCAGAAGTAATAAAACAGTGCTTTTTAAGGGATAAAGCTTATGTGTTTTTTTTTTCTGAAAAAAAGAGAGGAAAAAGACTTACATATATCCGACTATAACAATAAGTTACCCCTATTCAATGTCCTTGCGAAAATCAGAAAGTCACACAAAAACGGCCATTAAGCGTCACAACTCACCAGCACCTAAATACTGTCAATACTCCTTTAATGTGCGAGTATATGTATATGTACATTACATACATTATAGCAATGTAATCCCTGAATAATGTGCAATTTTGTTGTGTTATTTATGCCCTTTGATGGAACCAAATAATTAGATTTCGTTCATTGCGAATGCGAAAATTCAGTAATGTAATGTTTTTGGCTTTTGGTAATTTTTCACTTGGTTAAGATGTGTTGCTACGAGTATTACACTTACCAACTTTTCTTTCTTAGAATAAATGAAATTACTTTAACGTTTTCACATTTTCTTCATCACCATTCAGGATTAATCCCAGCAAGGTTTTGTCGAGCATAAGGAATGTCAAATAAAACAGATTCTAGAAAGAATGAAAACAAGTGCTGGACCTACATACAAAGACGAATTCGGATATAAATTTGGTCATCATTTTGTTCTGGGCAACTAAATTCTGACTGAAACTCTTTTTCGTTTTGATCCACAAATATTCCAATAGAAAAACATATCAAAATTAAGGACATTGCTACACATCCAAAGAGTTGACCTTAATTCACTTAGTCGGATTAATGGATGTAAATTGACAACTTTGGGAGGAGAACAGACTGTCTGCACACACTAAAAGTATTATTTAACTGACCTGACAAGATAAACTTATCGGGTGTCTTGTAATTGTGAGTAATAACTGACTGAAAGTAAATGACAAGCGTGTCCGATTTCACTAGGAAATTCGCAACTTTTCATCAATTTAATTGCGATTCATGGATTTGACAGGGCTGCATCCTCGTCAGTGCACATTTGATTCATTTTATGTGCTCATGTTATAGATTGCAGATCCCGCTATCTCTCTCAATTGAAATTTGATTTTGCGTTTTAATGGGGAATAAAATGTATTTGCAAGTTGTTAAAGAATGGGCTATTGTTTGATAAGTCGATGTGACAGTTTAAAACGTTTAAGAAAATTTCGTATTTGTTTTATGTCTGGCAAAAAAATATATTATCGAAGGCGCTTCTATGTCCACAAGTTTGAATATGCTGGGCGAGTCTAGAAGTACGTTCTTGACGCCTTTAGATGTTCAACAAAACATTTGGATACGGATATTTAACATTTTTCTATATGGACTCCATTGAATTCTTTGCAAGTTACCTTAAAAGTGCCGCTTTTCGAGTATAAAGGGTGGGACAAATACAAGTTTCATTTTAAGAATACAGTAACATGAGCAAAATTACTTTTTTTTTGCATATATTATGGCTTTATTAGTAAGAGCAAATATTCCCATGAATTATGGAACACAAGTGTCTACCAAATTCTCCTCAGCCTTATGCGAGGAATGTTGAGCTGTTGAAATCGATGGCGAGTTGATGACGGGGACCATGAGTGTTGTCATACCACTCTCATGAACTTTTTGCACAAGCTTGCGTACAGCAGGCGCTGTGGGTGCTTCATTTTGGCCAAAACTTCTTTTCAAAAAACGCACACAGCACTGACTTTGGAAATATTTTTTCAGTATTTCCCAACGGAGGCATGGTACTGACTTTCTGTCAAGATTTCAAGCGAGAAACATCTGTCAGTGTCAAAATAACCTATGATTTAAAAAGAAAGCACTAGATGGCACACCCTGTATAAGATTTTTTCGTTCTGATTTCGCCGTTTCAGAGCAGGGTCGCACGAACTTGCTCCTATGTAATAGACTAGGAATTTTAAAAACGAATGTTATTAGAAAAGACTGTTCATAAGGATAAAATTATCACCATTTTTTAAATTCTTTTAGTAGTAAGAGACACTAACAGAATGCTATCCAAATATCAATTTATGCAAGAACAAAAATTATAACTCGTTGTAGTGGTTTCTTAAAAATTTAAACTTTTGTATACAAAATTCTTAAAAAATTTTTAGGTTTTTATTATTGTGCAAATGAAAATTAAATTTCCAAAAGAAATATTGACCCATTTTTGAGATATCGAATTTTATAAAAATATTTTTTTTAAGTTTTGAAATGCAATGTTTCTTAAAGTTTTTAGAAGCATCTCTATAAAAAAAATTTCATTAAAATCCGTTATGCCAATAATGAGAAGATCAAAATTTTAAAAAATCGTTCTATGGTACATAAGTACAGTCAGTAATGTCTTGTTTTCAATTTTTTTTGTATTTAATTATAGATCTTAAAAAATAATCGAAAAACTAAAAATTTAAGCAAAATTTTATAAATAAATTAAAATTATAAATGTTTTTTCTCATATCTTGTAAATTATTTTAAGAAACTTTTATTTATCAAGTTTTAAAAAAAATGAGCATGGGGTTTTCGAAATAGTGAGTTTTCAAAAAAAAAAATGGAATTTTTTTTAAAAATCCAAAATAATTTTGTTTGAAAATTTGAATAAACAATAATATTGAAACTGCTGGGGAGCCTTAACATAAAAAAAAGTGATCAAAATCAGTGGTACCGTTTTTGAGAAAATCAAAAACAAAAAAAAAATGTTCCGAGGGGGGTACCAAAAATAACAATTTTTTGGAATTTTTTTTTCATTCATTACCTACATAGGTTTAACTAAATGACAGTTTTTGAGAAAAAAAAATATTTATAAAATTTCGAAAAAAATCATATGGCAGGTACTGTTATTTTTGGTCTTAAAAAATCAAATCAAAAAAGATCCGGGGGGGAAAAAATAAAACCCATATCTACCGAGTTTGAAGAAAATCACACACAGACAGACAGACAGAATTGCCAGACCAACTTTTTTGGTCTTCGCTATTATCGTAATGTCAACTTTGATCAAAATCTCGAGTTCGATTTTTTTTCCGAATGCATAACTTGCCTTATAGTACCTATAAGTAGCAAGTAAAAAGTGGGATTTACATTTATTGTGGATAGTACATAGATGGTACAAAATTTAGGGTATCTTTCGGCAACTTTGTGATTGATTTGTAATAAAAATCCGGAAAACGGATTTTAGATATAAATTTCTAGATTTTCACTGCAATGAACGATAGTTTTTTTTTTTTTTTAATTTTTTTTTTTTTTAATATTTTTTTAAGTTTTATTTTTTTACGAAGACTATTAATTGTGGGAAAAAAACTGCTATTTTTGTTCTCCCGAGGGGGGGGGGGGTATGGTTGTGCATATATTTGCTGGAATTATGGAGTACCTAAGTTTATGTTTCCTTTTTATAAATTTCGAAAAGAAGTTTGGTAGAAGAGATTGACAACTGACAATAAACAAATTGTTTACGACAATCTTGATGTAACTTTTCTGATTGTATGATTTTTTGTTAAATAAAATGCTCCACTAAGTGACACGAACTTGCTCTTGTGTAATAGACTTAGAATTTTCAAAATAAATGTTAAACATTTAAACTTTAAGTAGTTGAAGATGAAAATAAAATGCCACGTGATTTCTTAAGCTAATAAGATTTTACACAAGAACAAAAATTATAAATCGTTGTAGCGGTTTAGTTAAACAAAAAATAATTCTTTAAGAAAAATTGTTAGTACCTACACCAACCTTAGGTGAAACAATTTTTAAATTCAAAAGTACTTTTGCATAAGACCAATCGTTGTCAATTTTATTTCTTTTAAACGTCGTGGAGTTAGACTCAAGGTTCTACTGATGAGATCAATTGTACGAATAAACGTTATTCACTCTTTCATCTTTAATCCCAAACAGTGTGAAAATGATATTTATTGTTTGAGTGCATAGAAATGTTGTTGGTTATTTCTCTCTATGTTTTACCAATATAACAAGCATACGAATAGGCCAGATACATTTTGACGATATTCCAGCGAACCAAATGTTTTGGCAATTGATCTGTCAAATAGCAGCTTTAAAGCTCTAAAATATGAAAGCTTTAGATACTCTACCTTTGAAGCTATATTCTTAAGATATAGAAAGTGTTTCCAAGGCAGATCTGAAAGGGAAAAAAAATGTATTTCATCTTTTTAGGAGCACCTGAAATTATGTTGCATATTTTAAGGAATATCATATACGTGATTTTGATCAGAAAAAAATTAAGAGCCAAATTTACATACCAAGTAAAAACTTAAGATGTATAGAATGAACGAAAATAGATATCAAATTGAAAATAAAATACTAAAATAATTTTTCAACGTTTAGTATAACATGAAAATCTAGAGTTCGATTTTTTTTCAAATACAAAACTTTATATTTCTTTATAAATCAGGTTATTGTTGTCTACGAAAAATGTAAGGTCTTCTCTGACATTATAAAGATTAAGATATCTCCATTTGTCACGAACCTCGAAAGCTGATAGTGACAGTTATAAAAGTTAAAAAAGTTAAATGTTGTGTTTCCCCCTAATGAACTTTGAAAACAAACAAATCCTGAATCAAACATTGGCAGTATTTGTAAGTGCCTTTATTATTGTCGAGATATACCTAAGTTCTGAACAATTTTACGAACTGCACTTCTTCATCCTGTAAAATGTCCCTATACACCTTTCTTTTCAAATTTCTCGGACAAGAATACTTGGAGGACGATACTTAGATATTTATAGCTAGAAAGAGTTTATAAAGTCATTTTGTACCATTCAACTTGGGTCTGCAACATTATGTCGGAACAAATTAATTTTCAATAGACTATTTGGAAATTGAATGAAAACAACAACCACCCATTTACTTACACAAAAGATAAAATAATGGTTATCGAAAGCTATCGATAACCGTAACTATATCAGGATAAAGTTAGAAGTTTTGTGATGCCATGCATTCATAGATATATTCTGGAAACTTGTGGGTCTTATGCAAGCATCATTAAAAGTCTATTCAGAGATAAATATGATACAGTGAAAAGCCATAGATACAATCTCAAGTTAAGAAACTTGCATACAAAGTAAATGAAGCTCATATTCCCGAATCTTATCCGGCATATCTATTTCATATTTCACATGGTATACATCGGAAGTTATGTACTCATAATTCGAAAGAGAAACACATATTTTTTCAATAATCAATTTAAATTCGAATCTGGAAGGAATACTCAACTAGCATCAAGTTCAGCTATTAAGTTAAGATACAAAAAAAAAATCTCAATAAAGATACTATTACTGCTACTACTACATGTTACTAGTTAAGATACAAGATAGTAAGATGGGATGCCGAAGTTTTCAATGGATGTATTTAGAGAGACTTTAATTTGGTTTCCCGGAATTCATCCGCTCTTCATTCAATGAATGACTTTAAAATTGCGGCTGCATTTCTTAATGAGCTACATTCCTTGATAGAGCACAATACCACAATACCGATGTGAGTTTTATTGGAACTGGTCTTAAATCCATTAGACACTCTTAATTACGAGTATTATTCAATAGGACAATAGGGTTAATTTATAGCATTAACGGTATTATTTAAATATCTTATAACTTCAATTTTCTTAATATAGAAGAGCTTTGTAAATATCATTGCATCAAAATAAATAAACTCTCTCCTACATATTACATTTTTTAACGATTTAACGATTTTTATGGAACATTTTCATACAATTTGCGTTAACTAAAACTAATAAATAAAGTGTAAAAGGAAATGGCTGCTTCGTATTTATCGGTGAAAAAGTCGTCTTCCAGGGTTTCCATCACACTGAGGTACCTCGGATCAGGATGTCGTTGCTCGGTGCCATCCTTCTCACTAGCTGATTAGGGTGATTGATAGTGTTGTGCACCAGCTTCTTTGCCGAATTTAGTAGGTTTTTGTCCAGCGGTATTATCTTTGCTTCTCTTTAGAGATCCTCGATCCTGTAATGTTTTCCTCGCTGCCGGTCGAAGTGGAGTCCGGTGCAGATTCTTTGCATCTTTTTATCGAAGATTTGGAGTTCTTTCATCGCTGTCTTTTAGATAGTGAACCATACTGGGAAACAATAGCTGATAACTGGTTGTATTTAAATGACTACCTTCGTCTGTTGGCTAACTCCTGATCTTCTCCTGATCAAGGGGTGTAGTCGATGGAATGCCCAGTTGGCTTTTCTTAGTATACTTCTTTAGTTCGGGTTGAACCTTAGCAACTTGTCGAAGTTGACACCCAGGTATTTGACGTTATTTTTGGCTGCAATGGTGGAACTAAGTCTCTCCAGGTGGTTGCTGAGCGAGATCTTCCCTCATGAGGTCTCCTAAAGTAGACAAACTCTGATTTTGGTGTATTGATTAAAAAACATCTTAAACACCTCTTATCACAGAGGTGAGTGACCCAGGACATGTGGTTGGAATTAATACCTTAATCAGGTGTCGCAAACTGGGGCACAAGTTCCCCAAACCTAGCTGAAAGTGTATGTAAAAGTACTTTGGAATTTAAAAGTTGTTCATAAATACAAAAGCTTGGATTGAATTAGAGCAAAATATTCACAGGCATAAAATTGCCGTCTGATTTCTAGAAAATTATGAATTAATGCAAACATAGTTTAAATATTTGTTTTTATTATTAAATGAATTTTTTATATACCTAAGAAATTGCTGTTCTTTTTGCAAAACTCGAAAAAATAAAATGTACGACTGGATCGCACGAACTTGCTCTTATGTAAAAGTACTTTGGAATTTAAGATACATTTCATAAATATAAAACATGGATTTAATGAGATAATAATGTTCAAATGTATAAAATTGCCGTCTGGTTTCCGGAAAAGTATGAATTTATGCAAATAAACCTTAAAAAATCGTTTTATTATTAAATAAATTTTTTATATAAGAAATTTCTCTTAAGTTTTTCAAGAAAAAAAAAGTGGGATGCGAATTTTAAGTATTTAATAATATTGGATTAAGGAAATAATTTCAAAAAATAATCGTTCATAGGTTTTGAAGATATTGATTTAAATTTTTTTTTTTAACCCAATAAATATTTTTTAGAATATTTTAATATACAATATTATTTTAAACTTAAGGGGACTCCTGCTAAAAATGTTGCGTTAAAATCCTTAGAGCCGTTAATGAGAAAGTCGAAAATCAAAAAAACGGGTCTATGGCAGGTACCCCTAATAACATTTTGCCCCAAAATTTTTGTTGACCAAAATGTAGTCCATGTCCATAATATCACACCTAATTTTTTTAATCAAAATCGTTAGAGCCGTTTTCGAGATAAATAAGATTTTGCATTACGGGTGTATGGGGGGTACCCTTAGTTTTGGAGCTAAAAATAAAATTTCAATTTCTCCTCTAGGGAATCACTGAAGACCCTTAACTACGGAGATTGAAAGAAATAGGTCCAGTGGTTTAAGCTGTAGTGAGAGGTACAGACATACAGACACACTGAAACATGTTTTTTGTGTACTAAATTTTCCTTAAAATTTTTATAAGAAAAATTGATATGCAAATTGTTAGTATTTCATAAAATACATTTTAAAACGTAATTTAAAAATTTAATCGTGTATCAGTTTTCAAGATATTGAATTTTCAAAAAAAAAATTGTATTATTTTTTTAAAAATCCAAAAACTATTTTTTCGAAAAAATTTTTAATTCATATTTTTCAAATGCAAAGCACCTCCTGCATAAAAATTTTGGTTAAAATCGTTAGAGCCGTTGGTGAGAAATTCGAAAATCAAAAAAACCGTTCTATGACAGGTACCTCTAATAACATTTCCCCCCAAATTTTTTTTCACCAAAATATAGTCCATGTCCATAATATCACACTTAATTTTTTTTATCAAAATCGTTAGAGCCGTTTTCGAGATAAATAAGATTTTGTATTACGGGTGTACGGGGGTACCCTTAGTTTTGGAGCTAAAAAAAAATTTCAATTTCTCCTCTAGGGAATCACCGAATACCCTTAACTACCGAGTTTGAAGAAAATACCTCCGGTAGTTTAGGCTGTAGTTCGAGGTACAGACATACAGACATACAGACAGACAGACGGAATTGTCGGACCCACTTTTTTCGTCTTCGCTATCATCGTAATGTCAACTTTGATCAAAATCTCGAGTTCGATTTTTTTTCCAAATGCAGAACTTGCCCTATAGTACCTATATCGCAAGTAAAAATGTTCGAATATTTTTATATAAAATATTATTTTTAATTCAAAGGAGCTCCTGTGCAAAAATGTTGATAAAAATCGTTAGAGCCGTTAATGAGAGCCGAAAAAAAAAAAACATTATATGGCACCGTACATTTTTTCCTCAAATTTTGTTTGATCAAAATGTCCATGTTAATAGTAGAATATTTAATTTTTTTTTATCAGAATCGTTAGAAACGTTTTCGTGATAAATAAATTAATCTCTTCCTTATATTTTTCTTCGATTTTTTGAGTTTGTTCTTTTAAAGATAATGCTGTGCCACTGAACTTATAATTTCACTCTATTAACCTAAGGTTTATTCTTGTGTAAGCTCTTTGGCAACTGAGAATGGTTCAGTAACTGCAAATTAGCCAGAATCAGCAATAGCAACGTCTTTAACTGGACGGTCTCGGCCTTAAGTGCACTTGAATTGGTTTTGTGGACAACATCCATTCTCGAGAGCACTTTTCCCAAGACAACCGTGACGTCCATCCAACCACGAAGTTTGCTTGGTTGTGATGAAGAACTGGGATCCTTAACGGCATTAACCATGTTGAAGCAAGCCAGCTCAGTTGTGCTTCAGTCTGTAGTTTTCATCTGCAAAGCGTTCTCCATAGATTGATCGTCCACCGGTGCCATCACCCTTTGTGAAAACACCTCCTTGGACCATGAAGTCTTTAATTACGCGTTGAAATATGTTTTTTCTTGAAACCTTTGCCTTGAGGTTTTTCAGCTAATTGCTACAAGTTTTCAGCTGTCTTTGGAACGAAATCACCAAACCGATCGATTTCAATCCTTCGAGTAGGTTCACCACCGATTGTGATGTATAAAAAAACACCTTATCAGTCATTTTGTTACTTTGCTAGAGTCAGAGGCCAAAGTGGTTTCGGCTAGAGCCATACACAAAACGAGAAGGCACTTCATAGTTTTTTATAGCTATTTAATGGCTCAAGTATGAATTCGAAGTGTTAGAAAAATTTTAGATCGTTGTAGGAATTTTTTTTTAGAAATTTTGTTTATACATAAGTATGTATATTAAATTTTAAAGACATTTTTAAGAAAAAACATTTGATACGAAAATTTTAAGTTTATATTATCGTGCAAATAAAAAATAAATTTAAAAAAAAAATAATTGACTCGTTATTGAAATATATAATTAAAAAAAATAAATATTATGTTTTTTCTTAAATCTAAAAAATATTTTTTTAAAGTGTCGAAACCTGAAATAGGTAATCTGTTCGCTTAGGAATTTTTTTTTAATTTTTGAACTTAAGAGATAGTTTGTGTTTACGTATTTTGTTTGCCTTGAATTTCCGGAACTATACATTATAAATTTTAATATAATTTTTCTTTTTATAATTGTGTTTGTTCACTTTTATTTACAGAATACAGTCCATCAAAAGCAGTTTTCGTGATAAAGACAAACCATCACGGTTTAAGGATCTACAGACAACGCGTTTTCAAGTTGACCCCCACAACGAAGACTCAGACGATTCAAACGAGTCTAATGAAGATCGTGAACTACTCGAAAATGAGTACGACACGAAATATGGTAAAAGTTTTCGGTAAGTATAAATGAAAACGAAAAAAAAAATAATTTCTCTTGCAGTCAATAACTTTAAGGCTTGATCACACAGGGTGGGACAAATAAAACCTAACAATGTTAAAATCGTATGATTCTTCTGACAATCATTTGTTTTAAATAATCTTTCTTATACAGGGCGTCCCTTAATTCTCTGGATAATATTGAAGGGCATGATTCTTGGGTATATTCTTAAAAAAAAATCATTTTAAAGTAAGGGCCTGTCTCCAATTTTTATATCATACGAGTATATCGGGGGATTTAAGAAAAAAAAAAAAAAAACTTCATTCAGGCCTTTATTTTTTCGAAAATACCAGCCTTTTTAATTGCGCTTAAACAAATTCGGTCATGAGATATCAAGTTTCTAGCATCTTCCGTGTTTCCTGCTCATGCTAATTTTTTTTTGGAAAATTTACCTAACAAAATTGGTGTAATAGATTTGAAAATAAAAATTAATCATCGGTTGAATTTTTAACGTCAAGACAGTTAACAGTAGATATGAAACTCAAATATCTTCATTTACAAATCATGAATACGCAGACATTAATTTTTTAGTTTATGGGCTGTGCAATGCAACTTCAACTACAGCGCGACAAAGATACCAGTCAAGATATTTTGTATTTTATGTGTGTACTAAATTAGTTATAACATGTGTTCAAAGTGTCCTCCTTGGTTTTGTATACATACCAGAGCCCGTTTATGGATTTCAGCGCTTGCTTTACTTTTGATGATGCTTCGAGAATATGGTCTTCTAATTCAACTAAATTTGCTATTTTCGTTGAATAAACAAGTTATTTCATTCTTTCCCATACAAAGAAATCCAACACTGTAACAGGAGATTTTTCTGACCAGTGAACTGGTCCATTTTATTTCCATCCAACGATTACCACATTCTTCATCTAGTCAATTCTATATTTTTCGACCAACGTGGGCTGGAGCACCATCCTGTTGGAAATACTATGAAGCTAGTTAAATCTTTGGGATGTCCTGTGATAATTCTGATAAATCGTTTCGAAAAAACTGCGGATAGTTAGTAGAGTTCGCCCTAGCTGGTAGTTTGAAGGGACAGATTAAATTGTTTCCAATGTTATACCTGCTCTCAGTTGACGTTGAATTTGGGTTGAAATGAAGACTTCTTATTATTTTGCATGGATTTCCCGCAGACCGTGTGTGAAGATTGTGAAAAGTTGTCCTCCCACTTCTTGTAAATTGAAATTCGTCCGTCGGTCTATTAATAAACTCGTTGTCATGCAAGCTCCACTATAGTAACCAGTTAGAAAACTCAAGTCTCTTTTCCAAATCATCGGGAAGCAGTTCTTACAAGGTTTATGTTTTCATGGCTACAAATTTTCTCCATGGAGTAGAAATTTTATGTTTGGAAACATGGAAATGCCCGTGACACACATCGAGTATAGACACCATAGTATACGAATGAACCACATGTCTGTCAGGGTATATCACGCGTGATACCAGCCGAGCAAAATGGTATGAGCGTAGTATCTATACTATACTCTGTCCAACAAAAATTGTCAGTACAGGCCTTATGGGAGAGCTTTTTCTAAAGCAGTGGCGCCTGATGCACCCTCACTACAATGCGTTAGGAAAAATGCCACTAAAAAAAGAGCAAGCCACTGACTTTTCTTAAGGAATTGTTGTTGTAATTCTTTGCAAAAAGTTGTACACCCCAACACGACCGTCGTATCCCACTGCTGATGAGATACTGTCAAGAGTGTCAAGTTTCACTCAATACGATCGTGCGCTCTTTATCTACATCAAAACAGAGTTACCATTATCATTCTCAATTGCAAGCAAGGAGCTTTTTCAGTGGTTTTTATTAAGGAGCTTTTGGGATTTGAAGCTTTTGAGAACACATTTTAATAAGATGAGTATGTTGAGTGTTCTCGTATTTTTTTCAACTTAAAAAAAACGCGCCTATTATCTTACCGCTTGGTGTTGTGGGAAAAGATAAATTGAATATTATTTTCAATCGTTTTGAATCGGCAGACGGGAGCCCTACGCGTTTTTTACTCTCATTTGCGGCGATTTATAATGTAAACTACGGAATCCCTGTGAGAGCTTTAAAAGGCGACACACTTATGAATGGCAATGCAACCAGAATGAGAGACAAACGTCCTATCTTCCCTGTACTGACAATTTTTGTTGGACAGAGTATAGATATAGTCTTCTCCTTAGCGAAAACAGCGCCATTTTTCTAAAGTAAATAATAGTTTTACTTAAACTCATTCTCATATTGATGTTTACTATAATTTTTAAATTTCTGATTTCAAAATAGCAACGAATTTAAAATACCCAAAATGTTTGATATTTAAAGGGAAATTATCGACGACTTAAGCGGGAATATAAAAAATTCCCATATTTATAAGAAAATGTGTGCTGAGCTGGCAGAGAATAGGAACATGAATATGACAAGCTCTCAAACTATACTACGTTCTACAGTCTGTCAGCTAGCATGGTATTGAAAATAAAAAGATGAGAATTATGTCAATCAGCTTATAAATCTCTGACAGAGGGAGTGAGATAAAGTACAGAAACGTCAAAAAAAAAGTCTGAGGATTTAGTTCAGTGTGAACACCGTCTAACGCAGAAAAAACACATCAAGGGACTGATTACACGTTATTTCGTCTTTCGTCTTTTTGACATATTTTGTTTGGATTGAAGCTACATTTCTACAAACCTCATCCAAAATGTCAAAGTGACGAAAGGCTAAACGAACGAAATAAGCAATCGTGTAATCAGGTCGAAGGGTCAATAGGGGCGTTCACAATCTCAAATATGTTTTGACAAGCACGACATGATTGGCTTTGTTTTGATAATGTGAACGCTCCTTCCATTCAGCGGGTTGTCAAGCATGCTGGATAGATTTCAAAATGTTTTGATATTTTGTCTGCATGACAAAAGCATATTTGAGAATGTGAACGCATGCTTGTCAAGCCTGAAGCAAATTTCATCTTCAATGATATATTATGTATATAATTAAAATGAGTTTAATAAGCAATAGCGGTAATTCAGATCGATTTTATTAGATTAATATAAGTTTTCTGCAGGCTTGGAATATAAAATTTAAGTATATTTCCCAATCTAAAATTTCATCAATGCTCTGAGTTGGTCCGCCATGTTAAAAATTCTAATGACAATTGATGTTTGACAGCATGTTTGATGAATGTGAACGTGAAAATTTTTCATCCATCAAATATTCATAATGCTGTGCTTGTCAAACAAATTTGAGAATTTAAACGCCCCAGTTGATGCTCCGATTTTGTACAGTTTTCCGTAATTAGTTGTAGTTTTTCCTAATTATCATCTCTGTTTGAATATACTCGTAGGTAGACAAATTTAATGTTGTATTAAATAGCATCCCTGCTTAAACACAAGTATAACAAACTTTACGTTGCCTAGCGGAGTCCGGTGATGCGTTCTTTTTCTAACAATATTTAACTTTTGAAATAGATAATTTCGTTCCTTTCCTTTGAAACGTTGTGATTTTCTGTGAATTTCATTACAACCAAAGTTCTATCAAAATTCATATAAAAATAAATTCTACTAAAATTCACAAAAATGTTTTCAATATTAAAAACATAATGTTGACATTACGATTGCATTATTATGTATGTTTACTAGCTTCATGCGATGTTTACACATTTAACCGTGAGTTTCGCCACTTACACTTTGTGTTTCTAATTTTGAATGCCACTTTTGGATGGTAAACTTTTCAACTAGGGGTTCAACTCAACTCAACTTTCTCTGAGTACTTTTAAGGAACAAATTAAAGAAAGGACGGTTTTGAAAGGTGGTCCTATAAATGAAAGAAATGAGGATATTGACAGAGGTAATCAAATAAAAACTGAATAAACAAATTACACTGGCCACACAAACTGTATCATTTTCTTATTTTTTGTTTTGTAAAAGATAACCAATAAAAATACACTATTTGACCCCTCATTAATTATTATTAATCATACCCACAGTGAAAGAAATCAATTTTAAAATGAAAACCAAAAGAACACAATCCACAAAATAGCAAGTTAAATTTGAGTAATCCTCTGATGGATCTCTCTTTGAATATTATTGACAATTCTTTATTTTTTTTTAATTTTTCCTTATTTTTCTATTTTTAATTAATTTTTTTCTAAAATTGCCAATGTGAAAAAATCTACTATTTAAATTGATGAATCGTTCTCAAAATAACGAAACAATTATTTTTTGATACGTTAAAGTAATTTTAAAGATTTGTCAATTGTTTGTCAACTTCTTTTGGGGAAATTATTTTTTTTACTGAGCATATAACTTATTTTTTCCAGGCTTTGAAATTATTTTAAGAGAAATCACAAATTTTGTATAAATATTGATATATTTAACTGTTATTATGTTGCAGGCATTTCACCCGTGAGGCACTACCACGCCTGGATAATTATCGAAATATTATGTCAATACAAGCTGCCTACCGTCCCACATTGGATGAATTGCACAATGCAACTCTCACCGGAAAGGTAAGTTAACAAAAGAAAATCATCAGTTTTATATATATTATAAGTTCAATAATTATTGACAGATAATTTTAATTATGCTAGAAAATCCAGAGTTTGTTTTCAAAATATAAATATTTTAACCAGGTTATTCTATATAAAATTATGTACCCTAAATTGTTGAGAAGGTTTTAGAGCAGGTCTTGTTTTTATCGTAATAATTATAACGGCACATTTTAACTGCAATATGTTAAGGTTAGTCTAATACTCTTCTGATACATTTTCTTAATATAACCCCTTTTTACCAAGAGTTATGTCTCTACAACTGAACAAGTGTAAGACAGGGACAGTTTGTGCATACAACTTTTTAAAGATTCATAAAAATAATTGGTGCCAACATATTGGGCCTTACTAACAATCAAATTAAGAGACGACTTTAATATTTGAGTGAAATGGACCATTATGTAAAGAGCTCTATAAAGTTAGTCATACAAGTTATGAACTTAATACTTATGTGAACTATAAATTATGAACCATTTATTGTACGGAACCTAAAAAATAAAATGTAGCATATATATGGTCAGTTATTCAGAGTCCATTAAATAATGCTTCATTTCGCTCAAATATTAAAGTCGTCTCTTAATTTGATTGTTGGTAAGGCCCATTAACTTAAGGTCTCTTAAATCTAACCTGAATTTTGCAGAAATTATTATAAGTTTTGTATGATTGTAGATATGTAGGGAGCTAACACATTTCACGTACTGTAGTAGTTCTTTCGAATTTTATTTTAATCAGATCTGATCAACCTAAAACTTACTTAAAAGTTGTAGTAGTAGTAGTAGTGATTTATTTGGTTCAATAATTTCAGTATTTGGTACAAAATTCACAATAGAGCATTGGCTTTTGCCGTCAGCCGAGAATGAGTGTGTTCTTTAAATAAAAAACAATGTATATGTAAGTGAAGTTTAAAGACTGTTTTTAACCATCTAGTTTTACCATTAAGAAAATATATAGATATTTATTTAGAATGCTTCATTTATAATTTGTTGCCGGTATTTTAGTGCAGTTTTTACGAAGTTATATAGAAGACTCCAGTTTTCTCCGTTTAAGATTTGCAGGATTTCGTCCAACGACAGTGTATTTTTGTCCCAGATTGCTCTTCTTATTGGGCTAAGTATGGGGCAGGAACCCACGAGGTGTTGTACATCTTCCCTTACTCTTAAGTTGCACAAAGTGCACTCCACATCTGTTTCATTGATGTATGGCAGGTAATTTAAGTACAGTAATTCTCCCCTGGTTTTAAAAATGGTAGATATCATATCTAGGTTAAATCTATCATCAAAATAGTTCTTCGGACCAAGGTCATGCTGCAGTAGTCTGTATGTTGTTCTTGACTGGCTTTGTTCGCTTTGGCTCTTAAATTCATTTCGTGTAGACTCTTCTATTTTTGATATTAGATCTTGTATCTTACTCCTTGAGGGCACTTCATTATTATATCCTAAAATGACGTTGTGGACGCTGCTTAGCCTAGCCCATTCATTAAAATATTGCAGATTTCCTCTTTGGAGATACTTCAGCACTTTGTGAGGGAGACGGTTACTCGATAGTGCCATGACTTTCTGGATGTAGCTGAAATGAAGTTCGAGAGTGTGTATATAAAGTGGTGGTAGACCTGTTTCCAGATGTACCATGTAGTTTGGAGTGTTGTATGGTAGTCTGAAGATTTTTTTGACAAAATATCTTAGGAGTTGTTCCACCTCATCATATTGGTATATCCCCCAGACTTGTGCCGCATAGCACATTATGGATCTCATAACTGCATCAAAAATTTTATACTTCGAGCTCGGATGGATATTCCTCTTGCTCAACACTCTATTCCAGGTACTATTAATCGCGCGTTTTGATTCTTTTAGTTTTTCCTGCAAATGTTTTTTGAAGGACAGTTGTGGCGTCATGAGTACACCAAGATATTTATACTCCTTAACTATTTCGAGATCTTCATTGTGCCAAGTCCATTTTTCGTTTCCAGCAAATCGTCCTCGTCCGTTGCGAAAAATCATGATTTTCGATTTGCTCGTATTGAGTTGAAGATTCCATAAGTAGCAATATTGCTGAAGTTTGTTGATCATCAACTGCATCATGTTAGGGCTCTCTGCTAGTATGACAATGTCATCAGCGTATAGTAGCAGTTTTATTGCAAGACCATCAAACATTATACCACCAGGTAGGAAATCTTTGAGGTCATCAAGAAAAATTGAGAAGAGTACTGGGCTCAGAAGGCATCCCTGCTTGACTCCTGTTTTCGTCTGAAACCAACTAGACAAAGTGTTTCCATCCCATACCGCCGTAAGATTATCCTCATATAGATTCTGTAATACCTTGAGCATTTTCGTTACTAGGTTACTCAGTTTAAAAAATAGAGCTTTCCTATCTATCGAATCGAAGGCAGCCTTAAAGTCCACGAAGAATGCGTATAGTTTCTTTCCTCTGTCCAAGAACGACTGCACAATGCCAGTAAGGGAGAAAATATTGTCCACGGTGGAGTAGTCTTTTCTGAAACCCGCTTGGAACTCACTGAGTAGATCGTTATCTCGGATCCAGTTCGTCAGTCTCTCCAACATAATCCCAGTAAATATTTTTGCCACTGTATTGAGGAACGAGATTCCTCTGTAATTGCTTGGATCTTTTGGGTCACCCTTCTTTAGTAAAGGAAATATTATATTTTTTCTTGAAGCTTTCCGGTGCCTTTCCAAAATTAAAAATAGAGTTGTAAGCCTTTGTAAGCTCTTCTAGGAAACTTTCGGTTGAATTTATGAAGAATTCATATGGAATACGGTCTTCACCAGGAGCTTTGTTAGTGTTGCAACGGGAAATGACTCTGCTTACATCTTGCGCAGTTATTGGGCGATCTAGCTTCTACTTCCAAAAATGGCAGCGCAAAGTGAAGTTGTATTGCTACTAATGTAAAAACTTTTCAGTTTTATTCAATTCCTCTTAATTATGTTTTATTATTAAAATTGAAATCAAAAATTACAGATACTTCAGCAAAAATTGTTCCTAAATTTCGCGGCATAAGCCTCTCCCATTGCTACCTATGTATCTCTGCAGATGGAGTCGTTATACTAGTTTTAATTGATTTGTGTCAGGTTATTAGCCCATTGTTTTTACGGTCGTCCTGTGGGTTTATGTTCGCCTAAGTCTACGGTATTGTTTGGTTCATCATGTTTTCTCGATCGTCGCTTTTCCGGCAGATTGGCATAAGTCGAAATTTGTCGTTTTTTAGTTTAGAACACAGAACTGAGCTGAAAGAAAAATACAATTTTTCTGTGTAATCGGCGTTAACCTACTTCTTCTAGTTTCCGAGTTATGAAAAATCGCCGCTCTCAATGTTCAAAAACATCCCTGTCATTTTCTACGTAGATATAAATACGGCATAAATCAATTTTTGTTTTTTTTTTTAGTATTTCGTTTTTTATGAAACTTAACAAACAAAAAATGCAATTTTTTCACGTATTCAACATTCGAGTTTTGTTTTTTATGAACAACGAAATTTTTCTTTTCAGTACGAAAAAAAACTTTAAAAGGCTCTCCTGAAAATTTGCAAATTTCGACTTATGCCACTCTGCCGGAAAAGCGACGAATATGTCCAGCTCAGCTCCATTTTTTTTTTGTTCTTTGTCTCACGTCAACTAATATCGTTCTCTTTTTTATTTCTTCGTTTCATATTTTTTGTAACTGCCTTATGTTCGGCAATTTTCATTCTATTTTTGTTTGGTAAATCCGAAGTTTTTCATGAGAGCTTCATGTCAATTCTTATGTTTCGAGGCCGTATGTCATAACTGGAGCAAGAGAAAAGCAAAATTTTGCAGTTTTTCATTGAAGCTGCGGACTTCAGATGATCAACAATTGACACTTTTCGGCCGAATATTTCGAGAAAAAAAAAACAGAATATTTACTCAAGATAAGCAAGTCTCTACTATCGATCCGTATAAGAATCATTACAGCCCAGAATAAAATGGGACTCCACATGAGCAGAATGGATATTGGCTTGTCAGACTTGAGGAGAGGGTGTCAAGATGAAAAGGCAGAGAAGTGCTCATCTCACTTGTGAATGTCCCAGCCTAGCCAAAATCAGAAAAGCAACCCCCGGAGAATACTTTTTCGAAGTAAGCGACATCTCTACCCCATCACTAAAGAATATCCTAAAATTCATTCATAAATCAGGGTGGTTAGGGAGGCATTGAACACTGCCTTCAATCCACTAACTCTTCTTCCACATACCTTTCTAGAGAGTGGAATAGATCCATTCAGATCCGACTTTACGGTATCATAATCTCTTCTAACCTTACCTAACTCCTTGTCAAAATGAGCACTGCGTTAGATCGCGGAGGGCCTTGAGTTCTATTCTCAGGCACTGCAAAAAGGTTTTAAATTATTTTTTATAGAAATGATCTAGACTTTCAATGCACCGCTTTGTGATTCTATTTCTTTTTCTTTTAATTGAAGAACTGAAATGCCAACTTATTGCGACTGTTACACAACCTTTAAGATATTAATTATGGCACAGTATAATATTGAAATTTCAATGAACTTCTGTGTGACCGTAGATCGTACTCTTCTTTAATTTATCAGTTTTTCTGTGGGCACCCAATGGAAAACAAAATTAAAAAATCATTTCTATTCGATGGACTTAGGATTTAAAATTACTTTGAAGAAATCAAAAGTAAAGCACAACTTTTAAGAGATCGTTTACTTAATTTGTTATTCGTTTTTTGAAAAAAACTAAATTCAAAAAATTAAAAATTTTAAATTATAAATTAACCAACTTATTGCATTTTCTCCTTTGATCAATATTCCCTCTGGCAAGATTTATACTTAAAGTATTAAAATTCAAATGACCCGTTTTTCCTTCCATGAAACCAGAGTAAGCATGTATGTAGGTGCTATACTCTTAGCTCTTCAGTTTTCTTCGGCAGTTTTTCACTTAGTTTCCTCTTATTAGTGACGGAACGATTCTATTTTCTTTTTTTTGGTTTATATAAACTTCTCCTTTCAAAAAACAGAATAGAAAATGAAGAGTATTTTCAGAGGCTTGGTAAAACAATGTCCTCTGATTTAATGTGTAACAGGGAACAGAAACATTACTTTCTTTTTTCAAAGTAGGCCTTGACGGCAAACGCAAACTTTTCGGTGTTTCAACGAATATGCTCGACTATCAACGAAGGAAACAAGACTCTGGAACTAATCATATTGACTTGAATGATTTCCCTTCAAAAAGAAGATTGTGTGGCTGCACCCTGTATAAGTTAGTGGAGTGTAGCTACTCCCTTAAGTTTTCATTCATCAATTCTCTTAAATATTTGATTCAACCCGAATACTTAAAAGCAACTTTCTTGATGAGGTGCTTGTTGAGGAGAACAAAACTTCACAATAATAAAAATAGGTCCCCTCTTTTCCTGGTAACACACACAGGAATGGTTGAGAGTTGTAAGTCATTAGGTCCTGGTTTTCTTCGAGCTATTGCACCACTGAATTTAAAAAAAAAAAAAATGTTATTAAACTCACGAAACTTGTTAAAAAAAATTCATTCTCCATGAACAAGAGGAATGGAAAGGGTCTATAAAAAGATCGATTTGGTATGATTTTTTTTGAGGGATTTATATTTTACATCTGTCAATGGAAAATACAGTCATCTTTATAATGAAAAAAATTAAAAGTTTTTTATGGGCTGTTTTATGTATGTATATTGGCAAGATTATTCTTTTTTAGATATAGCGTTGAAGGCCTTTAAACCATATAAAATGTTGTATCTCGACTACATCATTATAATACCTTATGTAGTTAAAAACTCACATTTTGCTTCGCCTTCAAAAAACTTATTTCCCGCCAAAAAAATATTTGTATGGAGTCTTGTGATTCTTAATTTTGACGGGAAATGGAAAAAGGACAATATTTTAGGAGTCCGTTCGGTAATATTTACAAAGCAAGTCCCTTGACAAAAATTAAGCTCGGTAGACTCCGGTGGGCAGGGCACCTAGCTCGCATGAGCGAAGAGGAACCTGCTCGGAAAGTTCTTTGTGGTACATTCTATGGTAGAAGACAGCGTGGTAGACCATGCTTGCGCTGGAGAGATGGCGTAGACCAGGACGCCCGAAGCCTTGGGGTGCGCAACTGGATGGCGTCGGAGACCGGGATAGGCGGAGAGACTTGTTGAAAGAGGCCAGGACCGGAACCCGGTTGTCGAGCCGATGATGATGATGATGATGAAGTCCCTCTGCATGTAGTTCGCCGCTTATGAAATACTCATCTATTTGTGACCTTGGGAAAAGCTATCAATTATGTTGTAAGCTTTATGTTTGTAAAAAGCAGCAGGGAATTATTAGGACGCTTGTTTTCTGTCCGAAATATAGCTTACGAAGTGAAATCGATAATGCAGATTTAATTGTCTTCGAGTATAGGATTAGTACGCTACGTAGCATTTTGTATTTTTCGGTCGAAATTACTTACCGCTGTTTGGAACCCACTGAAAATGGTATTGCAGAGTTCATTTTCGTCCTTCGGGTGATACGAGGGCGGGTCAATAAGTCCGTGACTTTTGGAATAAAACACAGATTTTTTTATAAAAAAATAATTTTATTTTTCCACGTAGTCTCCCTTGAGCTCTATACACTTTGTCCAACGCTTCTCCAATTTTTTTATCCCTTCCAAAAAAAATGATTTGTCGAGGTCCTCAAAATAGGTCTTTGTTTGCGAGATGACTTCATCATTGGAGTCAAATCTTTTTCCACCAAGCCATTTCTTCAGGTTTGGGAACAAGAAGTAGTCGCTCGGAGCCAAATCTGGAGAATAGGGTGGATGAGGGAGCAATTCATAGCCCAATTCATGGATTTTTGCCATGGCAACTGCACATGTGTGCACCCTTGCATTGTCTTGGTGGAAAAGAACTTTTTTCTTGGCCAAATTAGGTCGGTTTTTTTTCAAATCGTCATTGAATCGGTCCAATAAGTTGGCATAATATTCCCCATTGATTGTTCTTCCCTTTTGAAGGTAGTCAATGTGGATTATCCCGCGTGCATCCCAAAAAACAGTCGCCATAACTTTATTAGCTGACAAACCCACCTTGGCCTTCTTTGGCGCCGATTCACCCTTAGAAACCCATTGTTTTGACTGTTGTTTGGTCTCTGGTGTGTTGTGATGGATCCATGTTTCGTCCACGGTTACAAAACGTCGCAAAAACTCCTCCATATTGCGATTAAACAACGCCAAACCTTCCTGTGAAGTTGTTACACGATTGCGTTTGTGGTCGACTGTGAGCAAACGCGGCACCCATCTTGCGGAAAGCTTTCTCATGCCCAAGTGATCATTCAAAATTGAAACCACTGAGCCATGCGAGATCCCTACGGCTTCCACAATCTCTCGCACTTTCAATCTTCGGTCGGCCAACAACATATCGTGAATTTTTTCGATTGTTTCGGGTGTAGAGACCTCAACTGGGCGTCCAGGACGTTCGGCATCTTCAGTGCTTGTACGGCCACAACGAAATTCAGTAAACCACTATTTTACCATTGAAATCGATGGTGCAGAGTCCCCATAGTATTTATCAAGCTTAGCCTTGGTCTCGGTAATGGTTTTTTTTCGCAAGAAATAATGCTTAATAAGCACACGAAATTCACTTTTTTCCATTTTCTCCTCAAATTAGTGAGTAGTCTGATAAAAATAGCTGTCAAACACAAACTAACTGACGCAGCAAGTTTAAATTTTGACAGGAGTCAACTGACAGATACTTGTTGACAGGAGCAGTGTTGCTGTTTCAGTATAGAGGTCAGACATTCAAAAAGTCACGGACTTATTGAGCCGTATTTTTTCATAAATACATTGCATTAGATTACATATTACACTACTCCGTAGATAAATCTACGAAATAGAGACTGAAAGAACTGGCAACTGAGACCATCGGCTTAGACATTACATCAAAAACAGAGAGACACTCAGAGAGAAAGAACAGCAAAAGAATACACGGTTTGTATTGAACGGTCCCCCAGCCAAGTACTAACCACGCACAATGATGCTTGATTTCGCTGACCAATGGGAAGCGATGCTTTTATCAAAGCCTAGACCGTTGACTTCTCAAAAATAACACCTAAAATGTTGACAAAACTTTTTTCTTTCGTGTAATTTCTTACGATCTAAAATCAAAAAAATAATTTTGAAACTAAGACATTACTGACGATACCTAACATAGAACTATTTTTCGACTTTCTCACTATCGGCAGAACAGATTTGAGTGAAATTTTTTATAAAGAAGCTTCTAAGATGTTTAGAAAACACTGCGTATCAGAACTCAAAAACGGGTAGATATTTTTTGTTTGAAATGTAAATTGCATTTGTGAAATAATAGGAGCTTAAAGTTAGCGTACCATTTTTACTTAACGTTACAACATTAAGATACTATATGGTAAGTTTAAGATTCGTAAAAAATATCGGACTCGAAAACAGCCTAAAACGCTCAGCCGATTTTCTTCATGCTTGGTAGATAGCATTTTTAAATCCCCCGCATGTTTTCTATTTTTTTTTTTAAAGACAAAAAAAAAACAGTACCTGCCGTCAGAATTTTAGAAAATTTATTTTTTCCCCAAAACTTTTTTTTAAAAAGAAAAATTCATTTAGAAAAACCTATTGGTTGAAAACAATAGCGAAAAGAAAATTTTATTTTAGCTTTTCTCAAAAACGGTTCAACTGATTTTGATCAATTATTTAAAGTTTGAATAATATTTTGTATTCAAATTTTCTAAAAAAATATTATTTGGGCTTAAAAAAAATTCAAATTTTGAAAACTCTTAATACCGAAAACTCCATGTCTGATTTTTTGAAATTTAAAAATTAACAGTTTTTTAGTACGATGTTCAACATTTATGAAAAACAAAATTCATTTTATCTGAGAAAAAAAAAAAACAGTTTCGACTAACAAAAGTGTTAAAAATGATTTTCTAAAATAGTATTTTTCTCGATTAGACGCTATTGAGCATTGCAATCTATCTCATTCCATATCACACGAACCGTCCACAAATTGCGCTGATGCAAAGCGATTTTTTGCGTCTTCTAGACAGTCACTAAAAGCAATATTTGTGTCGCTCAATTTAATAGTGAACTATCTCCATACAAATGAATTTCGAGATATTAAGGTTTTTGCGAAATGATGCATAGACAAAAAAAAAACAAAATTAATGCGCTTTAGGTTAATATTTTTTATTATTCGTAAAAAGTCCAAGATTATAATAACCTTTACAGATTTTATTATTTATTTTACTAAACGGATTTGTGATTTACTTAATTTTTATAGTTAAATAATAAAATCACTTTAAGAACAAAAAACATTAACTATCGGAAATATAATTCGTATTTGGAGTAGATTCTCTTTTATATTGAAAGATATTAACAAATATAATACCATTAAGCAAAGAAATCCATCTTTAAAAAAAATGGATTTACACCACTTTTATAATGAGCGACACATTTGTTAAACGCTGAAGATCAGTTGCGAAATCAGAAAGCCGTTCATCGTTCTTCTGTACACGACACCTCAAATGTAAGTGCTCGACATGCTATTCGTGGCCAGCGCTTAAGCGTTTTTCCACTTCTTCACAAACAACTTTGCAATCTTCCTGGATTGATTTATTGAGCATTTCAAAGAAAACCAAAGCAGTGCCGCGTAGGAAAGGGGGAAGGTAAAGTGATTTAAGTTCATGATACCATCAGCACAAATGGAATCGAAGTGAGGGCGATATTGGGACCACGAAGAACGGCCATCGAACACTTTTGGACTCACTGCTAGTCGTGCTAGCAATGGACTTGTTTAAGAATAAGTATTCCATGATATAATTGTACTTTTTAAAGGAGCGGTAGCTAGAGTAGGTGCAAGTCTTCTTGGCGGTGGTGGTGTTGGCACCTGTGGTCTTGGGGAAGAGAAAATGCTCTCGTCTTCTTCGATATCAAGTAGCTGATCCACTGTCGGTTGCCTTGTTGTTTGATGCATTGGTTGCTGTTGTTGACTTAAAGCTAGATGCGGACGTTGATGGGAAAATCTTCTTGCTGGAATAGGTCGAACTTCTAGAGTTGAGCAGCAACGAGGTTCGCAACGAATTGACTCCGTTAGACAAGTTTTCCATCATCCGTTCCGAATAATTAAAATCAATGAATAAATTTTGATTTTCAGCTGACACCAATGTTAAATTAATTGGTGCCCTTGTTTATATTCAACTTTATTTCTAAACCTAACCTACAAAATGTCCCTGTTTTTGTCTATTACATTTCTGCCATGAAACCATTCCACAGCCTCTTTGACATCGCATCATTGGATATGTATTTTAGAGAGTGTATTCAGTTAACAATATTCATTAAAGATACGTTCACAGATAATCCATAATTGCGTGAGAATATTTGAAAAAACTTGATGGTCCTAGTCCGATTTAGATCCTAAGATTCTTTACCATTTATATATTCCTTACCAGATTACACGTCTGAATTTGCCTTCGCTACTTTTAAATGCATTGTAAAAAATAACTTTGAATTTAAGGGACAGTCTGATAAAACAAAAATATTTTTCATAACCCAAAGATATACGAGGTGGGTCAATAAGTCGCTGAAAATTACTCTTTTCGGCATAAAAACATTGAATTTCCCAACAAAGTATTTTTTCAGTTCAGTACGCTTCAATTAATGTTCTTCCAATTTTATTCTTGACCTCCTTAAACAAAAACTCTCTTACCTCCGAGCCATTTCTTCACATTTGCAAACTTGAAATAGATTCGGGGGCTTAATCTGGACATATGCTCATATGCAATTTTGCAATTACGATTGCAGACTTATGCGTGCGTCGGTGCAGTATTCTAGTGGAAAAGAACTTTTTTTCTTCGCGAAATGCGGCAGTTTTTACATCGGCTTGAGAATGATCTAGCAGCTCTGCGTAATTGGTGATCATTTGACCCTTTTCAAGGAATCGATGTGAATAACACCGCACAAAACTATCATCATGTTTGTCAACATATCCACCGTTGTCGATTAAACCGAAAAAGTACATTCTTTCGACTGATTATTTTTCTCTGAGGTGTTCTGATGAATCCATGTTTCATTAACGGTTACGAAACGGCGAAAAAAATCGGTCCAAGTTTTCATAAACATCGACAAAAAAAAAAGCGACACCCATCTTGCGGATACCTTTTTCATGTCCAAATATTTATGTATATTGGAAAGCACTAATCTATGAGAAAAGCCTGTGACCTTTTAAAGCCTCCGCATCTTCAATCGCCGATCGTTCAGTATCAAATCGACCATTTCTGGTGTAGTGATCTCAATTAGGCGACTAGAACGTTCGGCCTCGCTTGTGCTTGAACGACCGCACCGAAATTTAGTAAACCAGTGATAAATGGTTCCAATCGATGGTAAAAGCCTCCACCCATAGTAATAATACAAGATTTTGTTTGGTCTGAGTGGTGGCCTTTTCTCTTAAAAAATGGTGTTCATTGAGCACTTCAAATTCACTTCTTTTAATTTCAACGTAAATGTTCGTGTTGGGCTTTATTGGTCATTATGAAAAACCAGTTTTAACCAATATTTTGATAGGTACCAGTTCTATAAACTTCCACAGTAAAGGTTACGAAAAATGTTAATTTCTCAGTTTTTCTTTTAGGTTATAGAAACCATTAAGAAAACACCGAAAAACAACAACTTTGTTGTTTTGGCATCATACTTCAATTTGGCTTCAAAAAAATCCACTAATCCCTCGAATTTCCCCAACTATCAATGCTAATCAATATGCACATATTTTTACTTCACCCCAGAACATCCGATATTAAAAGTTCAATTTACCTAATGACGCGAAGTAAGGCCAAACAAAATACAGAATTATAGACGTTAATGATCCGGCAAATCTCATTGTTAAAATTCTAATCGACGACGACGCAAAGGACGAAAATAACTGTTCTGCTTATCGAAATTTAAAAATCCGAATAAAAAGCTACAACCGGAAAACCTCTGGTTTTCATTACGAAAATGGCTTCTTAAATTGACGCTGAAATCATCTATTATTATGAACGGGATTTTAACTTTTTAACAATTTGTGTTTTCTACTTAACTGTAAACAATAGGCTTTTCCTTGTAACTTTTTTAAGTATTGTCAAAGTTCAAGGAGAATAAAATTTAACATTTCCCTAATTTCTAAGCATTACAAAAATATGCACGTTTGGCTTAGGAAAATATTAAGAGACTTTAATGTATTTTTTTTCTCTATCATTAAAAAGCTTGTTTCCTGTGAGTTATGTTATTTTTCGCAGTACTTCCGGCCAACCCATCGTTAATTTCTATTCACGTCGAAATCCTGCGGAGTGGAACATCATAATTATTCATTTAATCTAAGACGCAAAATATTGCATTTTAAAAAGTTCTTGGTTTAACTTTGTGCCTTCATTTTTAATGAATAATATTTTTTCAAGTTATGAAGCAGATGAATGTTTCGTGTTGAATAATTAGTTCAATTTTAAAAAGGAAATGAAAAATATTTTAAATATATTAACCTATGTAGTAACATTGAACATACAAGATCTTATACATATAAAACATGTCTGCATACGAGGGCGGTTCGATAAGAACTTTGCCTACAAAAGAAAAACAAACATTTTGGAAAAGTGGCGATTTATTTTTAAACACAGTCTCCTATTAGCTCGACACACTTGATCCAGCGATGCTCCAACTTCTTTAACCTATTCGAAAAATAGGTTTTCTCGAGGTCTGCAAAGCAGGCTTCCGTGGCGGCGATAAACTTTTCATTCAAAAGTCGCATGGCGTCAATTCTGGAGAATACGGTGGATGGGGCAGAATTTCGTAGTGCAATTCGACTGATTTGGCCTTTGGTCTCAGGGTTGCGCTTGTTGCCCGGAATGAGCAAACGTGGTAGCCATTTTCGGGTCACATATGTTCGGTGAACATCAAAACCGATGTGCGACCACGTTGAAACTCGTTATACCAATTTTTGTTGTTTTGGCATCATACTTCAATTTGGCTTCAAAAAAATCCACTAATCCCTCGAATTTCCCCAACTATCAATGCTAATCAATATGCACATATTTTTACTTCACCCCAGAACATCCGATATTAAAAGTTCAATTTACCTAATGACGCGAAGTAAGGCCAAACAAAATACAGAATTATAGACGTTAATGATCCGGCAAATCTCATTGTTAAAATTCTAATCGACGACGACGCAAAGGACGAAAATAACTGTTCTGCTTATCGAAATTTAAAAATCCGAATAAAAAGCTACAACCGGAAAACCTCTGGTTTTCATTACGAAAATGGCTTCTTAAATTGACGCTGAAATCATCTATTATTATGAACGGGATTTTAACTTTTTAACAATTTGTGTTTTCTACTTAACTGTAAACAATAGGCTTTTCCTTGTAACTTTTTTAAGTATTGTCAAAGTTCAAGGAGAATAAAATTTAACATTTCCCTAATTTCTAAGCATTACAAAAATATGCACGTTTGGCTTAGGAAAATATTAAGAGACTTTAATGTATTTTTTTTCTCTATCATTAAAAAGCTTGTTTCCTGTGAGTTATGTTATTTTTCGCAGTACTTCCGGCCAACCCATCGTTAATTTCTATTCACGTCGAAATCCTGCGGAGTGGAACATCATAATTATTCATTTAATCTAAGACGCAAAATATTGCATTTTAAAAAGTTCTTGGTTTAACTTTGTGCCTTCATTTTTAATGAATAATATTTTTTCAAGTTATGAAGCAGATGAATGTTTCGTGTTGAATAATTAGTTCAATTTTAAAAAGGAAATGAAAAATATTTTAAATATATTAACCTATGTAGTAACATTGAACATACAAGATCTTATACATATAAAACATGTCTGCATACGAGGGCGGTTCGATAAGAACTTTGCCTACAAAAGAAAAACAAACATTTTGGAAAAGTGGCGATTTATTTTTAAACACAGTCTCCTATTAGCTCGACACACTTGATCCAGCGATGCTCCAACTTCTTTAACCTATTCGAAAAATAGGTTTTCTCGAGGTCTGCAAAGCAGGCTTCCGTGGCGGCGATAAACTTTTCATTCAAAAGTCGCATGGCGTCAATTCTGGAGAATACGGTGGATGGGGCAGAATTTCGTAGTGCAATTCGACTGATTTGGCCTTTGGTCTCAGGGTTGCGCTTGTTGCCCGGAATGAGCAAACGTGGTAGCCATTTTCGGGTCACATATGTTCGGTGAACATCAAAACCGATGTGCGACCACGTTGAAACTCGTTATACCAATTTTTGACGGTTGCCATCGAAGGAGAAAGGTCACCGTACACAGCATCCACGCGCTCTTTGATTTTGCTATGCGATTTCCCTTTCAAAAACAAGAATCGAATCACCGACCGATATTGCTCTTTTTCCATTTTTCTAAAATTCGCGGATATGCTGGCTTCCACACGTGGTCTAAACAAAAGTACGAGTCCTATTCGGCTGAAATTTTGACGGTAGCCGTCTAAGAGAATGTACTAGATGATAGTACATCTCTCTTGTGATACTGGCACCAACGGGCGGTTAGGCTAAGTACTTACCGGACCGCCCTCGTAATTAGATCAAACAAATTTCGAGTAAAAAGCAGAAACTTCTTTTCTTAAGCTGCTAAATCATCTTCTTAAATAGTTTTTCAAATTCCAGTATAAAGTGTACGAGTATTATTCTTATTTCACCAAGCTCTTATCAAATTTTGATAAGGGAATTGTAATGTCATGCTAGAGGCCTAAATTGTATTCCCAGCCGCTGCCACTCAATAAAAATTAAAAACCAAATAGAGAAACTGAAGGCTTTTTCAATTCCTGGCGACAATATGCACCCAGGAATTGTGGAGTTGGCCTCTAATTTATTTATTAGGAATATCAGTTACTAAGCAAACTATTTTAGATGATTTTTAATGAAACGTACTAAATCTTCTTCCGATCTATGAAGAGTCTCAAGTACGTCGGATTTCCTTTTTTTAAGACCCCGAGTATTTTCTTTCCAGTTATTCAAACCAGCCACTCTTCCATCTGGGAGGCTTGGTCCTAAAAGCCGGAGGTTCGCTTTTTCTTTTCCCTTCGAACCTAGGGACTGGGATTTGAAGACTAGGTTGGCTTGAGTATTAGCTTATGAATTTCAACGTGTTTTGTCTTTTTAAGCAAGATCCAATCTTTGTAACTATCTTAGAGTTCGTGCTGATGAAGAAATCATCTTCTCCCTCTGCGCATACAGGAACAAATACCCATCAAAGAGCAGAGTTTTTCTGCCTTTTCGCTTAATATAATCCAAAACTTGTTTCTAAAGATCAGGGATCATAAGAACTTTAGAGCGATCGTAAATTAAAAAAAAAAAAAACACATACAACTCAGAAAAATGCATGAAATCTATATTTCTAACACTTCCCTTTTTTCTTAATGCTCACACTGTGTCTCCGTCTCTGGCATATTAAGGGTACATATATAAAAAAAACCCCTTGAGTGTGCGCCGATTATAGAACAAATAAAAATTGGAATCGATAGTACGGTCGAAATACGAGTAATTTATTGTGTGAAGATTACTTGATGCAAATGTTGGCCGCGGCTGCGCCTCAAATGGTTCATCAGCTTAGTCCAATTTTGGCATACTCTTTTTAACATTTCGGCCGGTATCTCACAGAAAAATGCTTCAATGTTGGCTTCCAGTGCGTCAATCGAAGCGGGCTTGTCGCTTCAGACATGAGCCTTAACATGTCCAACAATGTAAGCTTGGCGCGAAATTTAGTCACAATAGCCCGAATAGCCGCCTCAGTAGGTCGATTAAACTGACCATAAAATGGAAGAAGCCCGGGATGAACTTTCTTAACAGAGTACGCATTTTGATAATAAAATTCAATAATTTGGAAGCATTGTTCGTTTGTTAGACGATTCATGGTTAAATTATAGACCAAACTGAAGATGTTTGACAGTGACACAAAACAAGAAACGTGCGTGGGCTGTCGAAACCAGTGTTGCCAAAAAGAAACTAGCAAAAAGATCACCCATTATTTACTCCTAAGAAGATGAATGGTTGGTGAAAACGGCAGTGTCCCCTAATATTTGGACAGATTTGTTTTGCTCATATTCGGAGAAAAAAGTTCTTGCATGACCAAGATATACGTCAAAAAACACTAGAATGTCCCAATGGTAGTGAAAACGTTTGGCCTCTTGTAAAATTTTTTAAAAACTCTTCTAAGTCCTCGGTTCCAACACTCGAACACAATAACACTCCTTTTGCCAGCTCCCAAGTAAAATCTAGTAAGCTTGAAACTCAAATTGCTGCTATTTCGACTTTGCCACACAGTGGTATGACTCCTCCTGTACTTGAGAGCCTTAATGGTTCTATGGAACAAATCTTCTTTCACACTGATCTTGACAGGCACAAATCCGCTGGTCTAGATTGTATATCCCCCATTCTTAAAAAGAGATGTTCTTCTACGCTGGCGAATACAATGCGTAAGATTTTCCATCTATCATACTCCTTGGGTATATTTTCGAGTAGTTGGAAAACGGCATTTGTCCAACTGGTCCCCCAAAAAAAGCGAATGTTCCTCCCCTAGAATTATCGACCAATTGCGCTAATGTCCATTCTTTCCAACGTCAAGGAAACGCTCATCAACAATCAGCTTAAGAAATAATATCTCAAAGAACTAAAACTCTTAAATGGCCGGAAGTACAGCTATATGGTATACCTCACCGAAAAGTGGAATCAATCCTTACATCATTTTGAATAAACAAAGGCAATTGACCTTGATATTTCTAAAGCATTTTATAGAGTTTGGCACGCAGCTCTTTTATAAAAAATGCGTTGGATTTCGTTGGATTTTAAATTACCTTTCAGATCGCCAAATACAAGTGTTGTTGGACTGTTTCAAGTCTGATAATCACAAAATAAATGCTGGTAAGCTGCAAGGCTATGTTTTGTCTCCAACACTCTTTCTTATCTTCATAAATTATCTTTTTCCTGTATCTTCTAATCCACTTCATTGTTTCTCTGACGACAGCACCCTCTGCTTTTCATATTCGTTTCCAGACTCACAAACCTGTTCTTTGACTGTGGAATTAAAACGGCAACGTATGCTAAGCTGACTAGATATCGATCTCGACAAGATTTTACAATGGGGTACTAATAACCACCTGGAATTTAAGGCTTCGAAAACTCAAAGCTGTCTCCTGTCGGCCAAGTAAATATACCACCCATGCCATTAACCATGAATGGGGCTCGCATCAAAGAAACTGAAAAGATATGTGTGTAATGGTCATATATTCTACGTAGCCAAAGACGCAGCGAAATACTTAGGTTTTCTTAAAAGATGCAAGAAATTTGTTTCCCTTTCTGATCTGAATACGACCTATAAAGCATACATCTTCCCAAAACTTGAGTATAACTCTCTTAGCTGGACTGGTGCCACCATTACTCATTTTAAACTGTTGGTTAGAATTCAGAAAAGAGCTTTAAGATTTATAGGAGGTACGTCCATTACAGAAACTTTTGTTTTTCCTTGAACATCTTCGTAGTGTCTCCCGTCTTTCAATGTTTTATGGCTTTTTCTATCCACAATGTTCTATTGAAATATCCAGTTGCATTCCACACAGCAAACAATTTCGCCGTGATACTCGTCTACCTGTGAATGCTTCACAATTTACCCTTGAGCCTAGCTTCGGGCGTATTGTCAGATATAGATGTTCTTTCTTTAGCAGCACTACTAGAATGTGGATACTTACCTTTCCCCTATCGATTTTCCCCCCTCATTGTGATACGCAAGCTTTCAAGATCAATGTGCTTCGACATCTCCTATGTATTAAATCCTCTCTACTTTACCTAAACATGCGCACTGTGTTACACCAGAACATTTTAAGGTTAGTCATAATCCCTTGAGTGTGTACAAATTATGAAAAAAGAATAAAAGGACATAGTGCCATTGGTATTGGCAGTATCTGCTGCAGACCGAAATAAAAGATATCCCATGAAGATATTGAAATAGTCCGGGAGAGTTGTCCCCTAGCTACACACAGCACCGCGAATTATACGACGCGACACAGTTGGATCAGTTTTTCCGAGATCCTGATTTTGGCCATAGTTATCATTTGAAGTAGATAAGACAGTGGTGGGCCTCGTTGGTCCTTTCCAGAATTTAACGCTCTCAGGGTAGAATTTGATATTTAGTCAATTTGCCAAGCCAAAAACTAGACTGAAAATTGGCGATTATAGTGCTGTAAAACGGTCTAAGGCATTCAGTGTTGAATATGCCACTTTTTTACTTGCGATAGGTACTATAAGGCAAGTTATGCATTCGAAAAAAAATCGAACTCGAGATTTTAATCAAAGTTGACATTACGATGATAGCGAAGACTCAAAAAGTGGGGTCTCACGATTTTGTCTGTCTGTCTGTCAGTTCGAAGGCTTGACCGATTTTCCTTAAACTTGGTAGATATCGTTTTCAATTTTTTCCTACCACACGTTTTTTCTTTTTTTTTTTAAGACCGAAAATAACGGTACCTGCCATACGATTTTTTTCGAAATTTTATAAATATTTTTTTTTTCTCAAAAACTGTTCGACAGATTCAAAAAATTAAAAATACAAAAAAATTTCATTTCATTTTTTCCGAAAAATGGTTATTGAGGGTACCCCTCATGGAACCATTTTTTTTTTTGTTTTTGATTTTCTCGAAAATGTTACAAGCGATTTTGATAAATTTTTTTATCAAATTCAAATTAAAAAAAAAATTTTTTTTTGATTTTTAAAAAAAAATTCCAATTTTTTTTTCAAAACTCAATATTTCGAAAACCACACGCTAGATTTTTTTTTAAACTTGACAAATTAAAGTTTCTCAATATAATCTACAAGATGTGAAAACAAAAAAGTAATTATTTTATCTAAAAATAAAGGTACCCACCATACAAATGTTAAAAAATTTTAAAAAATGTTGAAAAATGATTTTCAAAAATCGTATTTTTCTCGAAAATGGCGCCTAGAATTTTGATAAAAATTTTACCGATCTTTAATTTAATAAAAAAAATTTGGAAATTAAGATATTACAGCTTGTACCATTGTATATAAACTTTATAGTATTCTCATGAGGCATTTTTTTTTATCTTCTTGTCAGCTCACTAGAATCGCTACCATCGCTGCAGAAGCGCCAAAATGTTGCGAAGAAATTTGAGTGATTTGATATTAGAGTGAGAGTGAAATAATTTTTAAAGAGTAACTAGAATGAAAAGTTTACTTTTTGATTTATATATCAGTAGGGTGACAAAGGGAGATGTAAAATACAGCTGTTTTCCTCATGAGAACTGTTATACTACATATATGCCAAGAGAATACAGAAATTTTTTTACAAAATCTTCGCTTTAATTTTTGTTGTTTTTGTTTTGTGCACCATCGACGTGTGTTGTTTTGATACACACACATATGTATGTATGTATGTACATTATTATTTTTCATTTTTCAGCATTGGTTTTGGAGTTTTGTGTTTTGTCTATTATAGTCATATCAAAGCAACGTTGCTCAATTTTGATATTACAACGTTGTAGTTTAAATAGATTTATAGATTCAGTAGGAACATTTTTTTAAATGGATTCTTATTAGGATTTTTTGATTGGTATGGATGTGCGATTGTGCATGCATGCATGTGTTAATATATTAAGTAATTTATATTGATTATAATTATTATTATTTCTGTTGTTCAAAATTTCAATTGGTTTCATTTTGAAGAACAAAATTAATAATAAAAATTAAAAAGATACCTACATTTTGGTAGGTACCTACCTATTCAAATAATAAAAATAAAAAATAGTTTTTATCCATAAAGACATAAAATAGAATAGGAAAATAGAAAATTTGTCTCCAAAAACTATTAGATGATGTTTAAAAACTTAATTTACATATTGAATAAAGCTTCTTCTGAAAATTTTTATGAAATGCTATACCTACATATGTCGCAAGTAAACATAAACTTTTTTTACTTGCGACTTCTAGGTACTTTAATAAGGTAAGTTATCTATGCATTCGGAAAAAATACCGAACTCGAGATTTTGATCAAAGTTGACATTATGATGATAGCGAAGACTAAAAAAGTTGGTCTCGTAATTCTGTCTGTCTGTTGAGTACAGCCTAAACGGCTCGGCCGATTTTCTTTAAACTTGGTAGATATCATTTTTAATTTTTTTCTCCACACTTTTTACTTGCGATATAGTAGGTACTAGGGCAAGTTCTGCATTTGGAAAAAAAAATCGAACTCGAGATTTTGATCAAAGTTGACATTACGATGATAGCGGAGACGAATAAAGTGGGTCCGACAATTCCGTCTGTCTGTCTGTATGTCCTATTTTCTTCAAACTCGGTACTTAATAGTCTTCGGTAATTTCCTAGAGGAAAAATTGAAATTTTTTTCTTAGGTCTAAAATTAGCGGTAACCCCCATACACCTGTAATGCATACACTTATTTGTCTCGAAAATGGCTCTAACGATTTTGATAAAAAAATTAGATGTAATATTACGGACATGGACATGGACATTATAAATGCATACTTTTCCGGAAATCACACGGCAATTCTATGCATTTTAACATTTTTATCTCCTTAAATCCATGTTTTGGGCGATTCACTATAGACGATTTTTGACACCAATTTTTGAATTACAATATTTTTTACTTTTTTTGATAAATATTCAAAGTAGAGATACTATATTTAATAATAAAAACAAAACCTGAGACCTAACTTATAGAGAACATTTTTGTTTGCGCTTGGCAATATTATCATACGAAGAGTCGGTACGAACTTCAATTATTGTAACTGGTAACATAAGCTCAAAATAGCTATTTCCGACAGTTTTAAGTTATGCTTTACTCAATAGACCTATGAAGCAACATGCCATTTAATCGTTTGCATAAAAACATGTACGAATTTTTTATTATATTTTTAGCATTATTGATTGCAAATAGCCATTGTAAGTTTGTTGCACCCGCGACATAAAAGATATAAAAATTTACTTTTTTGGCAGAAATAAAGTGCTAGCGTTTTGAAACTTTCAAAAAGTAAGAAGAAAACAAAACTAAAAATAAATCAGTCGTTATTAGGAATATGTTGTACGGTGAACGACAGAAAACGTTGATTTAAATTGGTTGCACCTGCGATCGCAATATTAAGATCGCGGGTGCAACTTATTGACTACTAACATTATAACGTGATTTATTATATTTCATTAATAAAATATGCTTTGAATAATAATTTCTACTGTTCAAGTTATTTTTTTAATTATGTAATATAATAAAATTTGTTCTTTTTTATATACAAATATATGGTTAAATGGAAATTAAATTTAATGTGGAGAGATGTATTGAAAGAGAAATTTTAGAATTCTAAATGCATTAAAAATAAATAGGTGAAAATGTATCCCTTCAAGTAATAATGTCATTAAATATTTTGCTTATTTTATTATTAAATGTAACTACTTCAAATGAGTCTAAATGTTGCACCCGCTATAATGGAATCATCCTTTTATATTTATAAAATGTATTTAAAATTCCAAAGTACTTTTACATAAGAGCAAGTTCGTGCGATCCAGTCGTGCATTTAAAAAAAATTCAAATTTTTTTTTTGAAAACTCAATATTTCAAAAACCCCATACTCGATTTTTTTAAAACTTGATAAAAAAAAGTTTCTTAGAATATTCAACAAGATATGAAAAAAAAGATTATTTTACCTAAAAATAACGGTACCCTCCATACAAATCTAAAAAAATGGTTTTCGAAAATCGTATTTTTCTCGAAAACAGTTCCGAGAATTTTGCTTAAATTTTTTTCTTTTTAATGAAATTTTTTAGAGAGAAGCTTCTATAAACATAAAGTTTAAAAAACATTGCATTTCAAAACTGAAAAATATTTAAAACATTTTTAAGAAAAAAATTGGTACGCCGACTTAAAAACCTTTTAGACTGGTTTAAGAAACTTTTATTGGTCAAGAAAAATCGAGCATTAGGTTTTTGAAATATTGAGTTTCTTTTAAATCGGGTTGGGTACGAAATCCCGCATCACAAAATCCCGATTCACAAAATCCCGCCGTTTCAATACTAAATTGACAGCACGAATAGGCAATTTTTAACTCGCTAAGATGCCTAGTTTAGCCAGAAAACACGTTAGAAGATGTCAACTTTGAAGAGTCAACGAGGCTCCGTTTAGCCGCAAATTACGTTTAAAGATAAAAATTCGTTTTTCGTTACATGCGATACGTGGATTGAAAGGTGGCACTCCCTAGATCACGAATATCCAATTTTTAACTCGCTAAGATGCCTAGTTTAGCCAGAAATCACGTTTGAAAGTACCTTGGGTGGCAAATTTTTGTCATATTTCTTGATTTAAAATAATTACATATTTTATATTAAAAAAAATGGGCAGAAAAAATGTTTGAAAAATCAAAATTTCTTCAAAATACAAATATTATGGAAAAAAAAATTTGTTGAAAAAAAGTTTGTTAAAAAAATATTTTTGACAAAATGTCCAAAATTTTTAACTTGAATTATAATACCTATACAAGTCTTTTTTTTTTGTTCTTTTCTGCCCGCCCAATTTTGTTGTTGTCTTTTATCATTGCTAGACAAATCTTCTGCCTGCAAATTGATTTCTGTTATATTGTATACGAGTACAATCGAAAAAACGTTTCTACTCTCTCATAATTTGGTCTTTTACATTTTCACTCAACGATAGAAACATTGTATATAAACTTATAAAGCGACATTCCTTTACTTGTCAGGGTGCCATGTTGCGCTTGCAACGAATGGCCTCATGAGAATACTATAAAGTTTATATACAATGCTTGTACCTACCATTGAACCATTTTCCAAATTTTGAATTACTCAATATCGACAAAACGGATTTTAATAAAAAAAATATAGAGATGCTTCCAGAAAGTTTAAAAAACATTGCATTTAAAAACTTAAAAAAAAATATATTTTTGAATTTTTGAAAAAAAAAAAATATTTTTTTTTTGGAAAATTCGATATCTCACAAATGGGTCAATATTTTTGTTGGAAATTTAATTTTCATTCGTATAATAATTAAAACCTAAAGTTGACGTACCAAATATTTTTCTTTAAATTGTTTTAAAATTTTTTCATACAAAACCTTATTTTATTAAGAAACCGCTGAAACGACTTACGTATAATTTTTGTTCTTGCATAAATTTATATTTGCATAGCGTTCTGTTTTTGTCCTTACTACTAAAAGAATGTAAAAAATTATAATAATTTTATCCTTATGAACAGTTTTCTCTAATAACATTCGTTTTTAAAATTCCTAGTCTATTACATAGAAGCAAGTTCGTGCGACCCAGTCGTGCATTTTATTTGTATTCTATTTTCTCGAAAAAGTACCACTGAATTTGATAAATTATTCGCATCTAAATGTTCCTCAAAAGTTTTGAAAATTTATTAATATTTTCATTTTTTTGAAAATTACATGATCAAATCTCTTGAAATTTTGATAATCAACAAAATTTTGATAACATTTTTCCAGAACCTACAATAGAACCAATTCTTTTTGTTTTGAATATTTACATTATGCGCATAGCAGATTTTAATGAAATTTGTTGAACGGAAACTTTTAAAAAGTTTAGAACATTCCGAATAAAAACTTAAAAAGAATATTTCTTGGGGTTTCAAAATCATATAATAAAACGGCAAACATGTTTTTTGTGGTACACTTTTCTCCAAAAGTATTTAACCGATTTCGATAAATTTTATATGGTTGGAAAGCCACAGTTACGGAGATGTGCAGAATATACTTGAGACACGCATTTACACACTGTGGGTCATTTTTGTTTTTGCACTGTCGAACACTTTGCATATTACATAAAATAAAATTTAATTTAATAAATTTGTTTGAAAACACTGCCAATAATATAAATAATAAATAAATTGGCACTCGAATTTCGAGAGCTGGGTCGGCTAGTATATATTTAAAATTTGTTCGATTTAAAAACTAATTAGTTTGTTTGAATTTTTCGAGTCAAATAAAATTACACGTACATATGTATTTATTACAATTTATTACAATTCGTTAAATGCTAACGTGAACAGTTCTTATAAATGAATGCTTAAAAACTACTTAACATTAAAATTTAATCCAAAATACTATAAAACAATGTCTTAAATTTGAGATTTTTAAAGTTGTCATATGGTGAACTTATTAGAAAATAAAATTTATTAAATATTTCGACTAATTGATTGATAGGGCTATGAGCACCATAGTTCGATCTACTAAAAATTTGATTTAGTGGTTTTTGAAGTCGTATACTCGATCGACTAAAACTAAAGTTAAAACGAACAAGAACCGATGGTGATGTTATTGCTCCATTTATTATTGCCGTAATAAAACAAAATTGTAAATATTTTCTATGGTTAGTCAACGAAGGAAGGTTAATAAAAGTAAGCCTTTGTGAATAAGGGGGCAGAACGTTTCCAGGAAGCCAAGGAAGAAAACGGAGACAAAAGCGCAAGAATCTCTTCTGAATCGCTTCAATTCTCATTATATGAATAGAATAATAAGGTGCCCACACTACACAGGCATATTCAAGAATTGGTCTCACAAATGAAACAAAAAGTAGTTTGAGAACATAAGGATCACGGAAATCGCGCCCAAATCTCTTGATGAAACCAAGGACTCTATTTGCTTTTTTAACAATAAAACTAATATGCTCAGTAAATGTAAGTTTCGAGTCTAAAACTACTCCCAAGTCAGAAAAAACCGATACTCTACTTAAAGGACAAGAATCAAACATGTAATCAAAAATAATTGGAACTTTCTTGCGTGTAAAACTCATGGTTTTACATTTGTCAACATTCAAAACAAGACGATTTTTATTGCACCATTCCCTAAATAATATTAAGTCTTCTTGTAAAAGTAGGCAGTCAGATGTAGAGTTAATTCTTTTGAAAAGTTTAATGTCATCAGCATATATAAGGACAGACGAATTTTTTATAATCGAAATTAAGTCATTTATAAATAAAATAAATAAAATTGGGCCTAGATGGCTGCCTTGGGGTACACCAGAGTTCACAATAAACGGACTCGAACATTCATTACGAAATATTACACTATATTGTCTATTTTTTAAGTATGATGAAATCCAATTTAAGAAATTATCGTTAAAACCTTGACGAGACAGTTTAAAAATAAGTGTTTTATGACACAACTTGTCAAACGCTTTACTAAAATCAGTAAATACGCAATCTACTTGTTCACGTTTCTCAAAAACATCTAAACAAAAGGACGTAAAATTAAACAAATTAGTAACAGTAGACCGTTTTTTGACAAAACCATGCTGGTTATCACAAATAATCGAATTACAATGAAATGTAAGGACACTACATACGATAGACTCAAACAGTTTAGGTATCACAGATAGCTTAGCAATAGGTCGATAGTTCAAAATTTCATTTTTAGGACCTTTTTTGTGTATTGGAATGATAAATGAGCTTTTCCAGATAATTGGAAAAAGCGAACTTTTTAAGGACGTGTTAAAAAGAACGCATAAAGGATACGACAAATAAGAGACACATTTTTTCAAAATAGAGGATGGCACACCATCAGGACCAGGACTAAAACACTCTTCTAGATGCAATATGTTTTGTGCAACAGTATGTTCACTTATTTCAAAATTAATATTATTTAGATGTTGAAAGTTTAAAATTGAAGAAAAAGAACAAGAAGAGTTTACTGTGTGTGATTCATGAAACGCTTCTTTGAAATAGCTTGCAAACATGTTTGCAATGACTTTTGGTTCATGACTAGATGATGTTGAATTTGACATAGAATTAGGGTATCCACAAGTTTTTTTCTTACGGTTGACAAACTTCCAGAAATTATCTGGATTAGATTTAAGATCAGTTTCAATTTTATGAATATACTCTTCATATAAAGAGTTTGAATATTCGTTAAATAATTGCTTAAGAATAAGAAACGTTCTATAATCATCATCCGCTCTTGTTTGATTGTATTTTACCCAAGCTTTGTTTCTTTTGTTTTTTAAATTTTTGACATGAGAATCGAACCATGGTGGTGCCTGCGCGTTTTTATGAGCTTTTTTAAATGGAATAGTTTTACTGAAACAGTCAAAGAGTGTATTGTAAAAAACGTTACACATATCATCAATATTTAAATTTAGAAATAATTGGTTCCAGTCGATGGTATATAATAATTCAAACAAATTTACAAAGTTACACTTGCTAAAGTTAAATTCAAGTTTGTCATAAGAATAATTATTATTTGGAGAAGACATATTTAAATTAAGTGCAATATCTAAAGCAGGATGATGTCGATCTTCTTCTATTAGTTTAACAGCAGAAGCTAGTACTGCAGTTTCAGCACAAACTGTATCGGAGAAAAAAACTAAATCGAGTGTTCTTCCCAAACGATTTTTCACTCCATTAAACTGATTAAGACCACACGAAGACATACCAACTATTATAGTAAGCTCATTTGAGCTAGACGCGTTAATTGGAACGTAGTAGTTGTCGTCATCAATTTGTATCCAATTTAGCTTCGGCAAGTTGAAGTCACCTACAATCAAAATCTCATCTTCCGGCTCCAAATGAACATATAGGCTTTCTATACAGTCGTTAAATTTTTCATAAATGTCATTGTTAGAACTCGGAGGTATATAAGTCGATACAATAAACAAATGTCCGGATACCAGCTTAATTTTTATACAAATTACTTCGATACCCAGGGATCGAAAATCGTCAATCAGGTAGCAAGTATTGCTCTTACATATGTAAAAGTACTTTTGAATTTAAAAATTTGTAATAAATGAATATGAAGCATAGATTTAAGATTTGAGATAAAATGTTCAAATGCATAAAATTACCTTCTGATTTCTAGAAAAGTATGAATCCATGCAAACAAAGTTTAAACATTTGTTTTATTATTAAATTAATTTTTTATATACAAGATTTAAAAAAAATTTTTCTAGATACCAATTTTTAGTATTTAATTATGTAGATTTTAGAAAAGCAATTCAAAATCTAATCGCTCACAAGTTTTAAAAAAATGATATTTTTTTCAAAAACATATTTTTTTCAAAAACATATTTTTTCGAAAATTTTTATATATGATAATTATTATTTTAAATTCAAAAGAGCTCCTGTACAAACATTCTGTTCAAAAATGTTAGAGCCGTTAATGTACAGGTCGAAAATCAAAAAAAAAGGTTCTATGACAGGTACCATTAGTAACATTTCTTCCTTAATTTTCTTGTCCACCAAAATGTAGCCCATGCCCATAATAGGACACTTACTTTTCTTGTCAAAATCGTTAGAACCATTTTCGAGATTAATAAGATTTTGTATAAAAGCTATATGACAGGTACCGCTAGTTTTGGAGCTAAAACAAAAATTTGATTTCTACTCTTGGGAATGACCGAAAACTCTTAAGTTCCAAGTTCGAAGAAAATAGCTTTAGTGGTTTTGGCTGTAGGTCGAGGTACAGAGAAACATATATACAGACAGACAGGTAGAATTGCCGGACCAACTTTTTCGTGTTCTCTATCATCGTGATGTATGCTTTGATTAAAATCTCGAGTTCGATTTTTTTTCAAATGGAAAACTTGCCCTTAAGTGCCTAAATATATCGCAAGTAAAAATGCGATGATATTTACAAACTTTATTTCTACAAAATGGGTTAGTTAAATACAGCTTCACCTTTCGTATTTTTTAAAAATCTATCGGTTACAAAAAAAAACTTTATCTCCATTTGGGAAATAGCAAACATGAATAGGATTTTTTTTAGATTTATTATCTGATTCAAAAAAAAACATACAATTTACATTAATTTATATGTACAAAAAATCATTAAAGCATGGCAAGCAAACATGAATAGGTTATTAGTCTTTAAAGCTGCAAAGGGTTGATGGTCGAAAACTTAACCTTCCTGTTCTTAAGATTATATCATACCCTTCTCTGACCAATTAAAATTTCAAAACACAAAGTAATCTGACCAACTATACTAGACTCTAGAGATTTTCTAAAGAAGGCTATTCAAATTGGAATTATAAGTGATTTTCAAATTTAATAAATCAATCTCTCGGAAGCAAAACAAAAGAACAGGAACTCCTGCAGAATCCAGTAGCCAACTTACTCCTGCGTCATTTATTACATAAATCCATAGTTGAATAATAATTTACAAACAGGATGGGTACCAATTTTGAACAGATTATGAACATAACTCTTCCTACAGCAGAAAAACAGATTAATCTCTCTATTGTTTCTATACTAGCTATATAATTTGCCAACCAATAAGTTGAGCTTCCACAAAATGGGCAATGGAAACCAATCATGATGGTACAGTATTCCCGCAATATAATGTCCTAATTCATTGTTTACCATAAAAATAAAATAAAACTAATTTCACTCGCATAGGCTTAACCAAAAAGAACATTAAATTTATTGTTTTTTCTTTGTGTTGTATACAAATAAAATTTACTCGTACTACCGCCAAGAAATAAAACGAGAAATTGATTTCTGGATTACGATATTTCACTCCGTCCGTAAAATTCAGATTCAATAACGCAAATGCTCCAACTCCTATTCCAATTGTATGATTGCCAAAATTACCGAAAGGACGAAATTGCTAAATATCTGCTGCTACGAGTAGAAAATCACTCAAAACGACTAAGTGCTCATACCTGTTAAGCAGCTTACAATAAATTTTGCCATAATGGACCACAAAGCTCCTTAAACCATAAAACGAATAGGAATGAGGCCTTGGAAATAATATCAAATAAATCAAGTTGATGTTTATTTCAAAAATATATGTTAGTACAATGGACCACCGGTAGGGGGTAGAATTTGGCAAAAGGACCAATGTGACTGTGTTCCTGCTGAATGCCTTCTCGTTTTCCGGCAACATCAACCTGTTGAAATGATTCGAATAATTTTTATTCATTATTACTTGGGTAGGGAAGTTCAAATTCCATCCATTCTCGTTCTGAATTTACAGTGAAGTCGCGGTAAGTGTGACAGAAGATAGGTGCAATAAGCAAACGATTTCGAGACATCTCATTTTTCTCTAAAGGCTGTCCTCTTATTTAAAAGGCTGACTTAAAGATCGAGTAGTTATTTTGTGGGTTGGGCTTCACTTTTAATTAAAAGTTGAAATTCGAAAAATATCTTGTTTGAATTGTTGCGAGTCTACTGTGAAAAAGGAATGCAACACACAGAAATGAAAGCTTAAATTTGTCACCTGTTGACAGCTCTTGGTTTAAATTTAATTTATCAGAATTTCAACCCTCGTCTCATTGAAAATGGCAGAAGGATGAAATCCCCTAGAACCTGATTTTAGAATATTAAATTCACTATTTTCAGGTGGCCTGTAAGAAACCTGATACAAACATAATAAAGTTGCCCTACATTTCAGCAAAAAATTGATCTACTAAACTATGAACATACATACATTCTCTTTTGCAATGGCGTCAAGGATTTTGCCATTTAAGGATTGTGTTTATAATGCGGGGGCATGGCCGCAAATAATTTTATCATCTTGTTTCATTAAAACAAATAAATAACAACTAGAAGTTTGGGAGAATATAAAACAGAATACAATAAAACTCGCATTTAAAGTAGGTATAACTGTTTTGATGCTTATAAGAGTAAAGTGGCGCTATCATGGGGTACGATTTTAAACGAAAATGCACTAATGGTTCTTGATTTTAGAATGACAAAAACAAACACACGCTCTGATTTAATTAGATTTTCGGGTTATAACAAAATTTGAAGAATTTTCGAAACAGATGAAAGCATACTGATGGTGATAAACGTGCCATGATTGGAACTTTGTTAATGCAAAGTGTTTTCAGAATTATTATAGAATAATTTTGTTGCTTATAATAGTTAAATTTAACAACAAAATTAATTAACGCGTTGACATTTCAACATGATTCTATGGGGCTTAACTTGAAGACAAAATTTTAACTATCCAGTGACGTTGTGGGGAAAGTCCAATAAGATTTGTCTTAATTTCAACGTGTGGAATATTAAAAACATTACACACCTACATAATAGAGAGCTTCAACTCTCCATTAGTTAATAAATAAAATGCACGACTGGGTCGCACGAACTTGCGCCTATGTAATAGACTAGGAATTTTAAAAACGAATGTTATTAGAGAAAACTGTTCATAAGGATCAAATTAATTTTTTAAATTCTTTTAATAGTAAGGGACGAAAACAGAATGCTATGCAAATATGAATTTATGCAAGAACAAAAATTATAAGTCGTTTTAGTGGTTTCTTAAAAAAAGCTTTTATAAACAAAATTTTTAAAAGATTTTTAAGAAAAAATTTTGGTACGCCAATTTAAAGTTTTTATTATTGTTCAAATAAAAATTAAATTAAAAAAAAATATTCAGCCGTTTCTGAGATATCGAATTTTCAAAAACAGAAAAAAATAGATTTTTTTTTTTCAAAAATTCAAAAAATATTTATTTTAAAGTTTTGAAATGCAATATGTTTTAGACTTTTTAGAAGCTTCTCTATAAAAAATTTCATTAAGAACCGTTATGTGGATAATGAGAAATTCAAAATTCGAAAAAATGGTTCTATGGTAGGTACAAGCTGTAATATTTTAATTTCAATTTTTTTTAATAAATTAAAGATTATAAAAATTAATTGAAAGAAAAAAAATTTTATCAAAATTCTAGGTGCCGTTTTCGAGAAAAATACGATTTTTGAAAACCATTTTTTTTAATTTTTTAACATTTGTATGGTGGGTACCTTTATTTTAAGGTAAAATGAAATTTTTGTTTTCACATCTTGTAGATTATATTAAGAAACTTTTACTTATCAAGTTCAAAAAAAATCTAGCATGGGGTTTTCGAAATATTGAGTTTTGAAAAAAAAAATTTTGAAGTTTTTTTTAAAAATCCAAACAAATTTTTTTTGAAAATTTGAATACATAATTCTATTTAAATTTTTGAAGAGCCTTCGCAAAAAAAAATTATCAAAATCGGTTGTACCGTTTTTGAGAAAATCAAAAACAAAAAAAATGGTTCCATGGGGGGTACCCTCAATAACCATTTTTCGGAAAATTTTTTTCAAGCATTAGCTAGCTTTAACTAAATGAATTTTTTTTTGTGTTTTTATTTTTTAAATCTGTTCAGCAGTTTTTGAGAAAAAAAAATATTTATAAAATTTCGAAAAAAAATCGTATGGCAGGTACCGTTATTTTTGGTCTTAAAAAAAAAAAAGAAAAAACGTATGGGGGTAAAAAATCAAAACCCATATCTACTAAGTTTAAAGAAAATCGGCCGAGCCGTTTAGGCTGTAGTCGAAGCGACAGACAGACAGACAGAATTGCCAGACCCTCTTTTTTAGTCTTCGCTATCATCGTAATATCAACTTTGATCAAAACCTCGAGTTCGATTTTTTTTACGAATGCATAACTTGCCTTATAGTACCTATAAGTCGCAAGTAAAAATACACTGCCGAATATTTATTAAATAATTTTTTTATAAACTTTTTCTAAGAAAAAATTTAGTATGCCAATTTTGAGTATTTAATAGTATAAAAAGAGTGGGCCAAATACAAGTTTCTTTTTAAAAATGCAATAAAATGAACAAAATTAAATTGTCTCCATGTATTATAGCTTCATACGAGTAAGTAAAAGCAAACATTCCCATTAATTATGGAACAGAACGTCGTTCAAGTAGATGTCTCTGTCACTTCAATTTTTTGTTGTTGGTTTCGGGCTGTAGCTCACGGATTGCTTGGATGATATTGGCCTTAAGTGTTTGAATCGTTTCCAAATTATTGGCATAACATCGGTTCTTCACGTTTCCCTACAAAAAAAAGTCCAAAGGGGTCAAATCGCAGCTCCGAGTCTGCCATTTGACATCGCGAAGACGGCTGATAACTCCATTTAGGAATTTGGTGCACAAACGATCGATTGTGATCATGGGCTGTGTGGAATGGTGATGGCGTGCCATCCTCTACGAATTAAAGGTCGTCCAAATCCATGTCTCCTTAATGCCCTCCGTTGAGCGAAACGTTGTTCCCAGACTTATTTTCAAAGAAAAATGGTTCAGTGATGTCACCACTACACTTTCTGCACCAAACTGTCACTCTCTGTGGATGCATTGGCGTCTGGACAATAACGTGCGAGTTTTCCGAGCCCCAGATGTGACAATTTTGTTTGTTAACGTAGCCGCCGAGATGAAAAAAAGCAAAGATTATTTTTTGCTTAAAATTGTTGTCCAATTCAAGCTGCTCTCAGGCTCAAACTGCGAATATATAACGAGGCGGATGGTCGTGCGCCTTAAATTGCTTGTAAGCAAATATTTCGAGATCTTTGTGCAGAGCTCTCCTCAGCCTAGTGCGTGAAATATTGAGCTTTTGAGATCGATGGCGAGTTGGTGTTTGTGAATTGAGTCTCAAACTCTCGGCTAGAGCAAAATCTGCCAAGATCTATCATCCAAAATAATGTAAAGATCTTTTCCATTTTGCGTCAGATCAGCAGTGAAACGATACGTGTGAAAGCCATGTTGCCGGTACTTGAGAGGCTTTTGGTCTTCGAGATATTTATTAGCGATTCCATGCCAGTACTGCAATGTACCTATCCCATTATATGTTTTACACTCTCAAGTACAGAAAGGGAAATGTTGCTGTATTGCAGCGTAGAGCAGATTTCCCTTATCTGAAGAACTAGAAATCGGATTTTGTCTATAGATGAGCTTTCGAACCGTTATCAAGATATTGAATTTTTCAAAAAAAAAGCTAAGTTAATGCGCTGGACTGTCATGCTGAGTGTTTTGTGTTCGATTGTTAGCAGTTGCAAAAATGTTTACTGCTTCTTCCTGGGTGAGACAAATCCTCCAAGAATATCTCTTGCCATGAAAATTATTGGTTCGGAATCGGTAGAAATTTGGAGGTCTCCTCCATTCCGGCTAACACACATACAGGAATGATTGAGAATTGTAAGTCACTACCCAACTAACATTTCACTTTCTATTAGCTTAGAAATATGGACATGCTGCAAGTTTCAATTTATATAATGCTTCTAAAGAGCCTTCTTCAAAAATAATTTTCTTATAGAAATGATGGTTTCAATATCATCTTCTTTTAAACCTTTTGCAAGTAAGATACAGAAGATTATCCGAGACTAGAACCAATTGTTGGGATATAGTTTTATAAATAAAAGTAGGGAAGCTGGAACTTGTATAAAGATTGCAATGTTATATGATTTCGAAGTTTGCGTCAATGAGTTTTCAAAAGATTTCTATAACAATTTACTAAAAGCTATATAGAATAAATATATAGCATAGGCAATGAGTTTGATTGTTTGCCCTGTGAACCTGAAGAGTCTATAGCGAAGATGAAGTTGAAGTGACGAATAACCAAAATTTAAAAAAAAAACTTCGAAAGTGGGCAGCTGAATTTCAGGTCAACCATTCGGCGCTTAAATGTTGAATTGCAATTATAAACGAGCGTTTCGAAACAGGTGCGAAGTTATAATCCGGGAACTTTTTTGTAAACTCTGCAAAATACTCGTATTAAGATACAAAAAATAAATGTATTGGCGCAATGGCTTGAAATTTTTTTTAAAATAACTTTTCAATATTTCTGTTCTGTTACAAATTTATCAAAGTTTCGTACCAAAATATGGTTTTACTCGTAATTAGTTCTGTTTGTAAGTATTAATAGTTTTCAAACTTTTTGTTCCCTTCCGTGGCCGTATATTAGATATAAATGTGAATTTCTTTGGAAGAAACATAATGTAAATCAAATATGATTTCTCTATATGCCTCAAAGTGGAAGAGAAAAATGCATAAAACTATACATGGGTAAACTGACAAAAATATTTCATGGTTTTATTGCAAATAATAAAAAAAAATATTCCATGAAAATAATTCACAATACTGGCTAAAAAGGACATTTGGATTGAATACCGACCATTTTTCGTGACCTGATAAGAAAATGGAGTTTTTCACATTTGAAGAAAGACATATACTTAACATATAACAAATGTCAAACGAAACGGAATACAAACATTTTATAAGAATACATGAATCGTTATTAATAATTAATGGAAGGACACAAAATAAAACAAAGAAAGAGTGAAGTCGAATATAAAACAAATCACTACGGCCAGCAATTTAAAGATATTTTATGCGCTCCTTTAGGTATGAAGATTAGGACTCAATATTGAAAACAAAAAAAACATTTTGTAGGTAAACCCAACAAAGGAAATTTAAGACATCTGTTTAGGTTCTGTTTTTCTTGTGTAAACGTGGCCTTAACAAAAATGTATATCGCAGTCTTGTGTCAATTTTGAAGTTTGAGAAAGAAATAGGCTGATTAAGTTTTTGCATCTTCCAAATAATATTAAATAATATTTATATTATATGGACTATTACACAACATTCATGTTTTAAAATTATTCCAAACACATTAATTAATAACAATTCCAATGTGATACATAGTTTCAGGTTCAAAATTAATTAAATGTCGGAAAAACGTCTTCAGAGAAATATAAATATACTTTTATTTTCGTATTTTTCAGGCTCGGTAAAAGTTCTAGTGTAAGCTTGTAATAGACTTAAAAAGCCTTGCGTTTGTAATTTTTGCGAAGGTTTATTGAAGCCTTCTGTTAAAACCTGAACTTCAGTTCAATTTCGAATAGGACTCGGTTAAACTTCTAATAGTTCATACAAGAACCTGGAACTTTTATAAGATCTGTGCATGGTACTTCAAAGAGGATTTTCAGAAATCACTTATAGAAGAGCATAAGAGGTTTTGTAAGCTTGTGTAATATTCTCCTTTTTGTTCTGAAACAACCTTTACAAATGCCTTAAGGAACTTCGAAAATATACCTATTTAGTTAGCCCGAATCGAAGCTGAAATGTTAGTTGTGTAGGCTTATACTCTTCACGAACCGTAGTGAGCTCTACTTTTTTTGTTTGTTGCTTTTGAATGAGTAGGTTAAAGTAAACGAGAAAACTTGCTCATTTAAGTCAAACTACTGTTTAGACTTCTTCTCGCTAATAACAAAAATCTCCGGGAATTTCGTACAAGTTGATCGAGAAGTTAAGGAGTTTATGTAGTGAATACCAACGAAATGGTGGAAATACAAGATAAGACTAGCGGTAGGGGACCGGTGTTCACCAAACTCCAAAGAAATATTGATAACAATATAATTTTTTATAACAGGTAAGATCGGAAGGCAGGAGCAGTCTTCCCCATTGACCCAATTAGCGATTGAGTTCGCCGTTTGACATTTTGATTTAATGAAGTACGAGTATGAAGAGGGTTTCATGAAATCTCCTCTACAAGAGTACCTTTACCTTTGTTGTGTTAGGAAACGAAATCAAGTCTTTGCTCTTCGGTTAAGATAGTTCGTTAAGGTCATCGCGGAATAACTTTCCGAATAGTTGGGCTTTCATTTTGGCCACATCAGGACATTTACGGAGGAAATAAATGACTGTTTCCTTATCCTGCTGATCCCCGCAACTATGAAAATGAGTATTGTAAGGAATTCTCAGTTTTGCTGCATGTTCCCCTTCTGGTCAGTGTCCAGTGCACGTTCCAACTACCCTGGCTATGTCTTGACTGGGTCTGTATATTAAGGCATTTGTTCCGAATTTAGTATAGGTTTTCCACATATTTCTTTATATAATACAGTTAGTAAAACTGCTACGGTTAAATTCTGTGAAAAAATTTAGATTATTTTGCCCATCATAACACCAAGAGGAATTTAAGCTTTCTCTGCAAGTGAGCAATGAACGGCTAATTCTTGACTATACTCTCTTCAACAAAAATTGTCAGTTCAGGGAACTGGGACGTTTGCCTCTCACTCTGGTTTCATTGTCTTGAATAAGTGTGTCGCATTATAAATCCCCAACGCTCAACATACTCAACTTCATAAAACTTGGTCTCAAAAGCTTCAAATCCCAAAACCTCCTTAATAAAATCCACTGAATAAGCTCCTTGCTTGTAATTTAGAATGATAATGGTAACTCTATTCTGATGCATATAACAAGCGCACGATCGTATTGACTTGTCGACAGTAACTCAGTACCTATTCCTTCAGCAGTGGGATTCAACCATCGCGTTGGCGTGTATAACTTTTTGCGAAGAATTACAACAACAAATTCCTTAATGAAAGTCAGTGCCTTGCGCTCTTTTTTAAGTGGCATTTTTCCCAACGTAGTGTAGTGATAGGTGTATCAGGCGCCACTGCTTTGGAAAAAGCTTTCCCATAAGGCCTGTACTGACAATTTTTGTTCAACAGACTATAGCACGCTCGTCAGCCCGTTCACTTCTCTCTAATCCACTGTGACCTGGAACTGGAACCCAAATAAGAGTGACATTTAGGATAAAGTTCAGGCTCGCAATCTTATCCCGTCACAGGTGGACCAATGAAAAATATGAATCAATAACCTTAACAGCTTTAACTTTAACAACCCACACGAGCGCCTCGGGACAGAAAACAAAAATGTCGTACGTTATTTTGTAAATTCAGATGTTTTGAAAAACACAACTTTATAAGAGGAAATGTAAGAACTGTCAAGACACTAAGTTGTCATTATTCTTTCACTTTTAAATTGCTGTGCAAAAATTCGTATCCTATGAATCCTACTCTCAATATGTATTGAATCTTTTTATGAAGAGCATATTTTTCACGCGATACATACATATTTCGTTTGCGTGTCTCCTTTTCAACAAAAAAAAATAGTTGTTCATAAAAATATTTTCAATTATTATTGTCTTTGTTTTCCAATCAACAGAGTCTGGCTAATAGTTTAACACAGAGTAAAATAAAAAAAACTTCAAATTGAATATAAATAATTAGTTAATAAAAATATAATATTAATGCCTTAATTGTACTTAACATTTCATACAACATTTAAATACAATCGTTCCCTTAAACTTAATTTATGATCTATCAATGTCAAAAGGTCAGTCAAGGTGTAGATAGTAGTAAGTGCTTCAGTTAAAAATTAACCAAATCGGAGCCTTTTAAGTTGACGCAGTGACCTAAAACCGTACAAGATCAAATTAATTCAAGATCTAAAACTTTTGCCATTGGTCTCTGTAAAAACTTAAAAAATCAAAATTTCATTGTTAAGTCATAATTTTAAAGCGCTTCAAGTCGGATTTTTTAACTTGGGTACAGCAAAATTGATTCCTTTTTTTTTAGTACTTTTTGCAGATGCATCACTTATTAATTTATTACAAATATTTCAAATATATGTACCTTGTATAGATAAACATGTGGATTTGGCAATGAGGATTCCTATCAGTTGGTTAGGTTTGTTTTATGGGGTCATTCAACAAGAGGTGAAATTTTAAATTTCGCGCCGTTCTTTAAATGTCAATATTCAACTGTCAATTCGATGACTTGGTAAGGAACAACTATTAATACACTACCTCACAACTTGCTGTGAGAATGTTGAAAAATAGTTAATAAGATCATGATTTTATACACACAATTATTCTGGGTGAGTAGGTTTATTTTAATATGTCTGGGAAAAAAAGAACTGCCACATCTGGTGCTCTGAAAACAACTACTACGGTATTTGGACTCGTTTGGTGTTGTCATTGAGCTATATACATATATTCTTGGAAATTATGAAAATCCATTTTTATTTGTCTTAAATGTATGCTATGTTAATGATAATTCCAATTTTCAGCACATGCTACACAACTTCCCAAAGATTGATGTTATTGTGTTGCAAATTTCCTGCACGTTTTATTGCTCGAAATGTGGAATTTTACTAGTCGCCGAAAGTGTGTCCTTTTGTTTAAATCCTACGCTAATGCTCTACGAACGCAAATATCAGAGCTGAAATTTTCGAAAAACAACTTCTATAATAATCAACTTTAATTTGATTAATTTCCTGGAATGCAAAATATAATTTAGGCTCTTGACTGAGTTCTGCGTATTACAATTTATTAATTAAAATGAGAGAGTATGCATATGCATGTACTTACTATAGCAAATCATTGAGGTTTAACCCTGAAACAACATACAAAACTATGTATGCACACATTCGTTAAATACAACCTGGTTTGAACCCAAAAGTCTGCTGCCATTAAATTCTTGTGTGGTCATAAATTGGTACAAAAACTCAACTTGAATAAACCAACAGCCAGACAAGTTTGATTAGGGTTGCCATTTTAGAAGATGTCACACAATATTTTTGTTGTTTTCCATATATATTGAAGATTTTTTTGAAGAAAACTGAGAAGTAAAGGGTGTTTTTTAAGAGGCGGAGAACTTTAAATTGGCATAAGGTCTTGCAAATTCATCATTAATCGTAGCAACGTTAAGAAATTGCTAAAAATGTATTTTAAAAAACATGGTTCAATTCTAGAAACACATCAGGCGTTACGTGCATTTTATGGTACTTAAGTATAATCGTCCATCAGAGTTATGGATCATTTTCGCAAGTTCTTCAGCTCTAAAAAATACTCTTTACATGTAAGCTTCATTAAAGCGTTTCATGCTATTTTGGATGTGTAACGCCCTCTCCGAGATTGCTTCGTTAAATTGCTGTAAATAGAATGGCAAACAAATTGAAAATATCTACTTTAAAGGCGAATCTTTCAAACCGAGAGATGTAAGTTATTTTGTTTTTTAGCTATGTATTAAATAAACAATTGAACCAAGTAATGAAGACCGGATCGCACTTGCTCTTTCGGTTCAAGGCTTTAATGTGTAGGTATTGATGACATAAACATAAAGTATTAGGTTTTAACAACTTTCTAAGGAATTAATCTCACGGAATAGTTGGAAGAAATTTAATTGAGAAAAATACGAAAAATTAATTTCGCCTCAGAATTTTTCTTCATAAAAAAGTTTTTTTTTTTTTTTTTTGAGTGAAGTTTTGGAATGCAATATTATTTGTAGTTTCTTTCTGCAAAGTTAGGACAACATTGGAAATGTACGGGAATAAATCCAAATATTAAAAAAGGTTCAAAATTTTTTTCCCATATGTACATTTTTCTTCTATCACATGTTCAAAATTTAATCAAAACCGTCTGCACCGTTTTTGAGAAAATATAGGATAAACATATTTTGTATGAGAAATACCTATTATAAATTTAAAACCAATAAATTAGTTCTCCTGTTTATACTCTTAGTCGACTCCGAACTCTGCTCTGATTTTGTTTACTGATTTCAGTTTTAAAGCAAATACTACTTAAAGTACAATCAAAGAAAACTTTTAAAATATAAAAATGCTTTAAGAGAAAAATGCTCAATTGGGTTCATTCTTTGGACTTCATAAATAATTTGAGTTAAAATAAAAAGGACAACTGGATCGCATGAACTTGCTTTTATATAAAAGACTAAATTTAAAAAAAATTTACATAACCATACAATAAATTTTTTAAAAGGCTAAAACGGTTCCCGGAAATTCAGCCAGAGGAAATTAAATAATGCCAGAATTTATTTTTGAACAAAACGCCGAAAAAAGTTGTTTGTTCCGAATTAGAAAAAGCCAGAAATTATTTTTGAAAATACGCCAAGAATTTTGGAAATTGCCACAGCTTGGTATGTTGAAAAATCTGCCACCGAAGTCCTGGCGAACATTGAGCCAATATTTTGATTCAAACATAATTATCATAGACCCGTCTATCATAATAAAAAATATTACGATAATTTTACGATAGTTTTCGTTGGACCACTCTTTACAACAAATTTTTAAAAAAATTTGCTACGCCAATGAAATAATGAGAGATTCGCAAAAATGGTTCTATGATAGGTACAGTCAGAAATACCTTAATTTCAATTTTAACTTGTGACTTATAGGTACTATAAGGCAAGTTATGCATTCGTAAAAAAAATTGAACTCGAGATTTTCGTCAAAGTTCACATTACGATGATAGCGAAGACTAACAAATGGGTCTCGCAATTCTGTCTGTCTGTATGTCTGTCGGTTCGACTACAGCCTAAACGGCTCCGCCGATTTTCTTTAAATTTGGTAGATATCATTTTCAATTTTTTTCCTCCACACGTTTTTTCCTTTTTTTTTTTAAGACCAAAAATAACGGTTCCTGCTATACGACTTTTTTCGAAATTTTATAAATATTTTTTTTTTTCAAAAACTGTTCGACAGGTTTAAAAAATTTAAGGCACAAGAAAATTTCATTTAGTTAAAGTAAGGTAATGGTTGAAAAATTTTATCCGAAAAATGGTTATTCAGGGTACCCCCTATGGAACCATTTTTTTTGGTTTTGATTTTCTCAAAAACTGTACAACCGATTTTGATTATTTATTTTTGCTAAGGCTTCCCAAAAACTTAAACGGAATTGTGTATTCAAATTTTCAATTTTTTTTTTTTTGATTTAAAAAAAAACTTCAATATTTTTTTTAACTCAATATTTCGAAAACCCATGCTAGATTTTTTATAAACTTGATATATAAAAGTTTCTTTATATATGATCTACAAGATGTGAGAACAAAAACTTTATTTTACCTAAAAATAAAGGTGCCTACCATACAAATGTTAAAACATTTAAAAAAATGTTTTTCAAAAATCGTATTTTTCTCGAAAACGGCGCATAGAATTTCGATAAAATTTTTTTTCTTTCAATTAATTTTTATGATCCATAATTAATTTTTATACCATAGAACCATTTTTTTCGAATTTTGAATTTCTCATTATCCACATAACGGATCTTAATGAAATTTTTTATAGAGAAGCTTCTAAAAAAGTATAAAACACATTGTATTTCAAAACTTTAAAATAAATATTTTTTGAATTTTTGAAGAAAAAAATCTATTTTTTTTTTGAAAATTCGATATATCAGAAACGGCTCAATATTTTTTTTTTTTTGTAAATTTAATTTTTATTCGAAAAATAATAAAAACTTTAAATTGGGGTACCAAAATCTTTTCTTAAAAATCTTTTGAAAAGTTTGTATGTAAAAGCTTTTTTTTAAGAAACCACTACAACGACTTATAATTTGTATTTTTGCATAAATTCATATTTGCATAGCATTCTGTTTTTGTCTCTTACTACTAAAAGAATTTAAAAAAATAATTTTATCCTTATGAACAGTTTTCCTTGAAATTCCTAGTCTATTACATAGGAGCAAGTTCGTGCAACCCAGTCGTGCATTTTATTTTATTTTTATCTGTGAAAAAGTTTGTGAAAAAATATAAAACATAAGATTTTGAAAAAAAAAAAATCATCATGACATATACCGTTATTTTTGGCCATAATTAGAAAAAAACATGACAAACAGACAGACAGAATTGAGAGACTTTTTTTACGAATGTATAACTTGCCATAGTACTTTTGCATACAGATTTTGAATATTTATAACTGTGCACATACAAATTACATTTCAAAAAATTTGTAGCTTGCCTTAAACTCTCTTCGACAAAGATCTGAAATTTTATTTGAAATCAATAGCATTATTTTTTCGTGAGATATTTGACACTAACCAACATTTTTACTTTTTTTTTAAACTTATAGTGAAAAAACTACTACTCACTTAATAAACGCCCTTTCAGCCTCTTTTGAAGTTATTATCTATTAAACAAAATTTATTTGAAGTCGATATATTTACTCGTTCTTGAGATATCGACGACGAAAAATGGTACCAGAACGTACGGTCGTACGAACGTACGAACGTACGTACACACACACACATACATCTCTCTAAAAATGATTGATATAGCCTCTAGGGACCTTGAAACGTCGAGAAATGTCAAAAATTCCAATTTGACAAATCGGACCGATTACAATAACTCCCTATGGGAAGTTAATAATTGTTTATTAATTATTAAGTATCTTTATAGAATGATAGCGCTTTTTGAAAATATTTATTATTTTGCGGGAGCCCCAAAAATATTTAGATTGGTTATAAGTTGCATTTTTCACATTTTTTAACGTTCATGATTTTTAATTTATAAATCTGATGTGTAGTTTCTGAGATAATTCTTATTAAAAGAAACCTTACTTAATCTCTTCATCTAAATCGATTAAATATTTCTGATGTAAATAAATTATTTCTGTCATTAAACAATCTTTTTTTTAAATTAATGTGAAGAACTTTAGTTGAACTCAAACTTACGCAAACAAATGAATATGATATGCGAACGAGTGTTGAATAAATTTGTATGCTGGCAACTCTGAGTTGAACCCTTGGCATACAAAAGTAGTGAACAAGCAATTACGTACGAGCCACGTTTGTGCTATACATGCATAGAGCACACACTGTACATATGTACACTGCGCTGTACTTGGTTGAAATCAACTAAAATTATTTTAAATAGTAATAAAATTAAATATAATACAGGGCTGGATAACACGAATTGTTCCTTCAAAGCTTAAACGAACATAGACATTGAAGATGACGTGAATGTCTTTAAGGGCGTTGTTCTTTTATTGATTTTTAATTTATAAAAGCATAATTTGTCTGTAAGATGTTTAAATTCACTAGAGTTGAGATTGCCACCAAAGAATCAACCTGTAGCACTATAATAAAACCATCAAACTCCAACAATATGCCAATGTTCTCAAAATTCATTTAAGTTCATTGTATAATATGTAAGATGTTTAATCAAAATCGTTATAGCCGTTCTTTGAAAGTTACGAAATCATTGTATTACAGCTACCCGTTCTATATCGGTTGAATCAAGACCGCGAATTTATCCTTTTCTGGACTGCCTGTGCACAAGGGAAACACTTCGCTCTACTACCTGTGCTGTTCTGGGCAACCTTTTTTATCTAATTATCCTCGACAAACTAAATTCCGTGAACCCACTCATTCGTATTAAGTTCTCTCCACAGTGAAACAAAAGAGTTCAATCAGACCAGTTTCATGTAACATTGATTAAACGATCACCAAACTATATTTTAACAACAACGATCAAGTTACCATCTCATCCTGATCATCTTGATACTGGTACTATACGAGTACATACCGATACATTCTTGAAAGATCAATCGGTTCATTTTTATACTGATGTATCAATAACCAATGGTTATGACGGGGTTGGTGGAGGTGCGTAATCGGAAAGACTAAACTTGGGTCTCTCATTTATCTTCCTAATCATTAAAGCGTATTCCAGGCGGAACTTACAATTATCAAGGAAGTTTTATCTTGGTAAAAAGAAATCATGATATCAACAACGGATATGCGCAACTTCATTCAAGTTCTTATCAAATCTTTGAACCTCTTCAAAGTTCTTGAAAATTAAAACAAATGTCGTTGCCACTTCAAATCCATAATTTTGTTAGTCAAAAAAGCATCTTTCAAAAAAACGCACCCAATATTAAGACAGATATTTCAAACAGTTTTGTTATGAACAAACCATCACGAAAATAAAACAAAAGCTTGACAAATTTTATAGTGACTCTTCGCAATCGATTGGAACTGTTCATCACTAGTTTACTCAAATTTACTGTTCCAATTGAGATCACCAAACCAAAAATGGTCAGTCCACCGTTTGATATTGGACAATCGGCGAGTGAAGGTGCGCGTACTTGTAGAGGTCACAGGCTCACAGACCCACAGTAATTTTTTAGGCGTTTCGTAACCTTGGATGAAACATGGAATTTCTAAAACACACCAGGGATCAAAGAACAGGGAACAAGAACAGGTTAATCGATGTCGAAGAAGATCCGATACACTTGAACCAGTGGCTCTCCAACTTCTTCAACCCATCCGAAAAATAGTTTTCTCGAGGTCTGCAAAGTAGACGTCCATGGCGGCGATGATCTCCTTATTCGACTGAAATTTCTGCCCGGCGGGTGATTTTTTCAAGTTTGCAAGCAAAAAAAGTCGCACAAGGCCAAATCTGGAGAATACGGTGGATGGGGTAGCAGTTAGTAGTGCATTTTGACCAGTGCGTTGTCATGGTGGAAGAGCACTTTTTTCTTCGCCAAATAGAGCCATTTTTTTTTTCAATTCGGCGTCGAATTGACCCAACAATTTGGCATAGTAAAGCCCTGTGACCGTTTTCTCGATGTAAATCACATATTGTGAATCCAAGAAAACGGTGGCCATCACCTTTCCGGCCGATTGGACAGTCTTCGCCTTCTTCCGGGTAAAGCCCACTGTTTCGACTGTTCGTTGGTCTTTGTTGTGTACCACTGGATCTATGTTTCGTCGACAGTCACGAAACGACGCAGAAACTCCTTCGGATTGCGCTTATACATCTTCAAGCAGTGCTCTGAAGTGGTCTCATGGTTACCCTTGCTGTCCGGAGTGAGCAAACGTGGCACCCATCACGTCGACAGCTTTCTCATGCCCAAAATTTCATGGAGGATATGACCCACGCGGTCTTTTAAAATGCCTACTATTTCAGCTATCTCCCGCACCTTCAATCGGCGGTCTGCTAATACGAGATTGTGGATTTTTGACACGTTTTCGGGGCACCTGAGTGGGGCTCATCAAAAACCAATGTGCGACCACGTCAAAACTCGTTATACTAAATTTTGACGGTCGCCATCAAAGGATAAGAGTCACCGCACACAGCATCCAAGCGCTCTTTGATTTCGCTGCGCGATTTCCCTTCCAAAAACAAGAATCGAATCACCGACCGATATTGCTCCTTTTCCATTTTTCTAAAATTTGCGGACAAGCTGGCTTCCACACGTGGTCAAAGCAAAACTACGAGTCCGATTCGGCTGAAATTTTGACAATAACCGTCTAAGAGAATGTACTAGACGATAGTTTATCTCTCTTGCGATACTGGCACCATCGGGCGGAGAGGCTTAGTACTTATCAGACCGCCCTAATATATTCATACTCATCGTCTCATGTAAGCCTATGTTAAAGCAAGATGCTATGAAGAGTACAACTTAAGGTGCGACAACATAGCCACTAGTTAGCGACGAAACAAATTTGACTAAAGCTGGATATCAAGCGCACTAAGGGTTTGATATATTTAAACAGATTGCTCTTTAGCTCGGTGATTGGTGTTAGGACTAAAGCCAAAAAAGACAATTTGAATCTAATAGATAGGCACTTTACGCGATTTTGCGCCTATTCTAAGATTTCCGCAAAAGCTGCGATTCGAGTTATCTACGAAATATTAAAACAAATAGTCTTATAAGCTCAAAATGGTATTTCAATTAGGGAAAGGCTTTCCTTTATAGATGTGGTATCACAACGGATCAAACTTCCAGTCTAAATGTGTCGAGTCTCCGCCAACAGCAACTTCTACCAAACCTAACTTACTCTATCCTCTTTAGAATTAAATAATTATGCTCCCTACTGAATTTCAAGCAAATCTGTATATTAGTTTAGGCTCCCGATGTATATCTGGACGCCCCATGAGCAGAGGAACACCCACAGAGGAAAATATTTTCTTTGGAATTATCCATCATCTGTAGCTTAGAATATTTTGAGATGAAACCATCATCTTACTGTAATGATAAGAGGATTCAATAAAAATTAAAACATGTGATACATAAGTTGAGCAATAAATTTTAATAATTTTAATCTAAAAAAACTTCAAAAGTTAGTTATTAGGTTCTATTGGTAAGGCTCCACCTTTCAGAAAGTACTTGCAGAACTAATTTCAACGACCTTAGGAGTATAAAAATACTTTGATGACTTTCGGAAGTCCTTTTATTACTTTCTGCTTTGCTTTCCAAAATAATGAGTTTTGCCAAAAAAAGGTGTATTATGTAGGTTCAATAAAAGGGATTTTTCAAAAAGTTAAAATATTTCAAAAAAGGTACACTTTCAGAAAAAATTTTTTTCTGTCTAACATGCTCTGAAAGGGTTGGGTACGATATCCCGCTTTTTAAAATCCCGATTTTATAACCCCGTTTTTTATAACCCTGTTTCTTATAATCCAGCTTTTTTAAAATCCCGCTTTTTATAATCCCGCTTTTTAAAATCCCGTCTCTTATAATCCCGTTTTTTATAATCCCCTTTCTTATTACGACGTGTAAGCAGTGAGGTATGTAACCCCCCTGCTTGGGCACACTATAGGATTTGGGGTAGGTGCGAGGTTGGGTGTATGCAAAGTTTCTTTAGCATTTAAAGAATCTGGAAAATAACCAACATAAAATCAATAAGTTCTAGCTACGTATTCTAAAAAACGGGATTAGCGGGATTTGGCGGGATTTTAAAAAGCGGGATTATCGGGATTTTATAAGACGGGATTTTAAAAAAGCAGTATTTTAGCAGACGGGATTTTAAATTTTTTTCGGGATTTTTGAAAAGCGGGATTCCGATGCGCTCCCGCTCTGAAAATAGTTCACTCTAAGATTTGAATATTTCAAAAAGCTGATGTGATATTCCAATTCTGACATCGAATTCCAATTCAGAACCAACATCTACAAACTTCAGAAATGTATAGTCTAGTTTCTCGGCAATAAAAACGCAGCAAAATAAAAAAAAAAATAGAACAGAATTAAATGAGTCGCAGTGTAATTTATGTATTTATAAGCAAAATTACTTTAGTGTTTTAAAACTATTTAAAGGATTTTTGGATTTATTATCCTTAGCTGGGAGTTATTATGATACGGAATATTAATATCATGTTATTTTTTCAGATGTCCCACAGTTTGAACCGAAATCAGGACCCAGAGACGGCCATTCTTAATGGGATGTTAAAATTCGGCTGGATTAAGGGTGTCTTAATCCGATGTCTACTTAATATCTGGGGAGTAATGCTGTTCCTTCGACTAAGCTGGGTCGTTGGCCAAGCAGGCATAGTGGAAGGTTTCCTACTAATACTGACTACAACAGCAGTCACAACAATTACGGCCTTGTCAATGTCTGCCATTAGCACGAACGGCGTAATTAAAGGAGGTGAGTGACGGTGAAGACGCAAAACTTACTAATGTAATTATTATCACTCAATTTCAAATACCACCAAAGGCGGGACGTACTACATGATATCACGTTCCTTGGGACCGGAGTTCGGCGGCTCTATCGGACTGATTTTTTCCTTGGCCAATGCGGTTGCATGTGCCATGTACGTTGTCGGATTCTGTGAATCAATGATGGATTTGCTGCGCTCGTTTGGAGCGAAAATTGTGGACGGAGCAGTTCAGGACGTAAGGATAATTGGCAGCATCACAATCCTAATTCTATTAGTGATTGTCGTCGTCGGCATGGAATGGGAAGCAAAGGTAAGTGATATATCATTGCCGAATCCAATGCGGATATTGATGGATTTAATGTATTTAGGCTCAAATAGGGCTTTTGATAATCCTGTTGATTGCCATTGGGGACTTTATGATTGGGACTCTTATTGGTCCGAAGTCGGATGAGGAGAAAGCGAAGGGTTTCATAGGATATAATTGTAAGTAGAAAATAAAGTTTGAAATTTTATAGAAACCGGAAAGGCCTTAATTTGTGTTGTTTCGTTCTTTTTTATCGTTTGTATAGCTACATTGTTTCAACAAAACTTATTTGCCGACTACAGGAAAGAAAAAAATGTCCAACATGATTTCTTCTCTGTGTTTGCGATATTTTTCCCGGCTGCCACTGGGATTTTGGCTGGAGCCAATATCTCTGGAGACTTAAAGGTAAACGTGAAACCACTTAATTAATTTTCCTCTTTGAAATTTAGCATGAATACTTTTGTTTGGTGTTATGTTATGAATTAAGGGAAGGTTTCATTAAATTCCAGCTCGCGAGTACCTTGAGAGGGAATCATCAAATTTGTATTTATTTTTTTGGGAAAAGATGTTTTCTTGTTTGAAAGTGGGGCTCCTTAAAACATTTATCATGGGACTAACTAGAAAATATCATCTTTCTAAATATTTACCTTATATATAGATAACACAAGTATCTACTGTTGAAGAGGTTAAAGGTCTGGGTCTGATTTAATAAATTATTGTTTTAACTTTTCGGTTTCGCTGAAGCAGAAATGCGCTGTTCCGTGTCGTAAAATTAGTTACTTATACAGTTTTTTTTTGTCAGAAGTTAAAGGAGATTAATCGGCTAAAAAGGACCAAATTTTATCTGACAAAGGTCGAATAACTTTTAGCTAAGCTGTTTATTTATTTTTCGTTGAAGTTTTCGATATTTAAATTACGCTGAAACAAGACTTAAACGGTGTGAAATATGAGAACTCTTAGAAAAGTTATGGTCTTTTTTTATGTAGAGAAGGCTATATTTTCAGGAATACAGATAAAACTTTTACCGAGAAGATTTTTGATAAAACTTGACAAAAGTTTTATTTTTCATGAAAATAAAGAATTACGAGAAAATATATTTATATTTATATATTGTCAGCTAAACGAGGATGATATAATATAAAATATTTTGCAACACAAATTTGGTGGTGTAAGAGCTCGAAGCGAACCAGGTACTAGTGACTTACAAATCTCAATCATTCCTGTGTGCATGTTGGCAGGAATAGAGTAAAGAGGACTTACAATTTTCTGCCGATTCCTAGTGAGCAGCACTTTTCATTGCAAGAGATATGCTTTATTAAGAGGATTTGTCAATTCCTCGCAAGAGGCAGTACACTGCTGAAAAACATTTTTGCAGCGGCTGAGAATCGAACAGTCAAACGCACTAACCATTATGCCGACGACGGGTACTATCATCATATTTTAAAATACCATTGTATGCCCTCCAACGACTAAACCACTTTTGCTACTTCTGGTACAAAATCCCATGCAATCAAAAATCTGGTGTGGATACTAAAAAAATACAGGAATTTAGTATTACATAGCATTATTGATAATTCTTATATTTTCTTGCCAACTAGATGACCTAAGAAACTTGGTTTTCAGTGGTTGTTTATAAATAAATCTTAGATTTAATTAGAGAAAAATTCTCAAATGCGTAAACTTGCCGTCTAGAAAAGTATCAACTTGTGCATAGTTCATTTTATTATTAAATAAATTTTGTATATACAAAATTTCTTTAAAATTTTTTCAAATTAAAGTCCAATAACTTTTTTTGGAAAAATATGTAGGTATATAATATTTTTTCAAATTCAAAAAAAAAATTGGTCAAAATATTTATTTTTCATCAAAATCGGTAGAATCGTTTCCGAGATAAATGAGATTTTGCTTAACGACTATTTGAGAGGTACCATTTATATTTTAGCCAAAAAAAACTTAATTTCACCTCAGGGTATCATCGAAGAACCTTAAATACAAAGTTTTTAGACATAAAGACATACATAAGCACATACATGTACATGCAGACAGTGTTGCCAGACCCTCTTTGATCAACATTTTTCACATTACAATAATAGCGAAGACGAAAAAGATGGGTCTCGCAATTCTGTCTGTCTGCCTGTTCGTCTAGGTAGGTAGGTAGGTAGAGATGGTAGTCGCCAGCCAACTGGGCCCGCAACTCAATTAGCGCTGGGGTGCGCCGTTTTGATACCATTATACTCGTGTCGACCTAATAAAGATTTAGTACGGAAGAAAATGGCTTTTATATACTTTAGCGGAGCATTATTAAAGCCATTTTGTCGCATTCAGAAAGATAATCAGATCTTTGATTTTCTTCTCCGAAAGTTCGCTGGGGTCATCGAGGAAGGCTTTCCCAAAGGAAGCCATCCTGTAATTTGCTAAGGCGGGGCAATCGCAAAGAAAATGAACCACAGTTTCTTTTTCTTGTGGATCTCCACAACTACGGCAGTGTGGGTTGTAGGGGATGCCTAGCTTTCGTGCATGTTCACCTATGGGCCAGTGCCCGGTGCATATTGCTGTGATCCTGGCTATGTCGCGCCTGGGTCTGCATATTAGATCGTTGGAACGTGAGCTGTTGTAAGTAGGCCATATCTTTCTTGATATGACGCAGTTTGTGAGACTGCTCCACCTACGGTTGGATTCATTGAGAAAAATCGAGAAGATTTTTCTCTTCATAGCAACAAGAGGAATATTAACTTTCTCCGCTAGTGAGCTATGTAAGGCCGAGCCTTGCCGAGCTAAAGCGTCAGCCTGTTCATTACCCTCTATGTCACTGTGACCTGGAACCCAAATGAGAGTGACCTGGAGGTCAATGTTCAGACTCGCCAGTTCGTCCCGACATTCCTGGACAAGTACTGAGGTAGATGTAGATGATTTAATGGCCTTAATGGCCGCCTGGCTATCTGAGCAGATAGCTATATTTCTGAATTGGTTTTGGTTAGATTGGAGCAACTTGCATGCCTCCTTGATTGCTAGTATTTCAGCTTGAAATACACTCGCAAAGTCTGGTAGTCTGAGGGACTTGGAGATGTTAAAGGACTCGGAAAAAATTCCTGAACCAACACCGCACTCCATCTTAGATCCATCAGTGAAGATTATAGAATCGAAATCCTTTGTGACAACGTCATTTTTCCAATCCTCTCTGGTGGGAAAAATGGCTTTGAAATCCCCGCTTGGGCCAAGAGGAGCTACGCAGTAGTCGGTGTTCGATAAGAAAATATCCGGAGGTATCAGTTTTGTTATGTCTCCATGACCATAGGGTTTGGAGAACCAACAGTTAGATTCATTAAGTCTTACAGCACTGCATGCCGCTAGGTATTTTATATGAAGGTCGAGTGGTAAAAGGTTCAGGATAACGCTCAGGGCATCTGTTGGGCATGATCTGAGAGCCCCCGTAGTGCCGACGCTAGCCGTTCTTTGAACCCTTTTAAGTTTTGCGACGTTATATTGCTTGCTAAGTGCAGGCCACCAAACAATCGATCCGTAAGACAAAATTGGCCGTACCACTGCAGTGTACGTCCACAAAATCATCTTCGACTGAAGGCCCCACTTCTTACCAAAGGTCTTTCTGCAGGCATAGAAAGCTATACAGGCTTTCTTAACCCGTTCTTCAATATTTACCTTCCAATTCAATTTGGGGTCGAGAATAACTCCAAGGTATTTAGCTTTGGAAGATAAGGAAAGAGTTTGACCGTTAAGTCGAGGTAGGGTGAATGTAGGTATTTTAGTCCTGGTAGTAAAGAGCATCAGTTCCGTCTTGCTCTGATTAACTCCTAGTCCACTACTAGTGGCCCAGTTGCTAACTCTTTTCAGAGCCAATTCAGTGATTTCACTAATCACAGTGGTAAACTTACCTGATACCAATAAAACCAGATCGTCAGCATACGCTACAGTTTTTACACCACTACCTCTGAGCTTGACGAGAATTTTGTCCATGACTAAGAGCCATAGAAGAGGGGAGAGAACACCACCCTGGGGAGTTCCCCTACTAACATGTTTAGTAGAAATTGTGTTTCCTAACGTTGCTTGGATCCTTCTGTCACTGAGCATAGATACAATCCATTTGGATATGAAACTTTCTACACCAAAGTGAGCAAGTGATTCGCGAATGGATTCAGTTAGGACGTTATTAAAAGCACCCTCCACGTCTAGGAAGGTTGCTAGTAAAACTCTGATGTGAGTATCAAGGATGCGCTCTAGTGTCTTTAGAACAAAAGATGTCAGACTAATAGGCCTAAAGTCCTTCGCGGATTCATGACCTCGTTTGCCGACCTTCGGAATAAAGACCACTCTTACATGTCTCCATGACTCAGGTACATGATTGAGATAGAGACAACCTTTGAAGATCATTTCTAGCCATGGTACTGCCAAGTCTTGCAGTTTCTGCAGCATAACTGGGATTATGCCATCAGGGCCAGGTGATTTGTAAGGGGAGAAAGTATTAATCGCACATGATATACTATCTCCTGTTATAACAGAATTGATTTGCTCCCTATGAGCTATACTGGTATTTGTAGTGCTAAGCGTTTCGCGGTAGCTATTCTCACAACCCGGGAAATGTGTTGTCATAAGCAGTTCCAAGGACTCAGCTGGAGAGGCTGTCCAGATACCGTCACTTTTTCTCAGAAATGAAGGGCTGCAATGTTCCTTTGACAGAACTTTACTTAGCCTTGCAGAATCCTTAATATTTTCTATTGAGTGACAGTATTCTCTCCAGCCAAGCTTCTTAGATGCTGCTATGGCTCGCTTGTACACTTTTAGGCAGTCTTTATATGGTTGATAGAATTTCTCCTTCTGACATATGTTGAAAATCTTTCTGGTCATTTTTCTAAGTGCAGAAAGATCTTCATTCCACCAAGGAGGGAATTTTTTGCGGCTATATTTAACTGGACAGGAGACCTTAAAGGCAGTGTTAATCGCTGCCTCGAAAGTCTTTACCTTAGATTCAAGAACTTCCACAGATTCTACACTAATTAATGGTAAATTGCCTAGTTTGGATTTTGCGATCTGACTGAATTTCTTCCAGTCAGTTCTTTTGGGATTTCTATATGGAGGGGGGGTTTCTATCTTGAAACCTATGTTGAAAAGGATCCATCTATGATCCGAGAAGGAATTTAAAGAGGAAACTCTCTAGTTTTCCACCACCAAATTACAGTTGTTTGTAACAGTGATGTCAAGTACATCTTCCCACCCGTCGTAGTTTTCCGAGCTTGGAAAAACGAAGGTGGGTGAGTCACCTCTGTTACAAACAATTAGGTTTTTATCAATAATAAAATCAAAAAGAGACTCACCTCGTTCGTTGATTTCAGAACTACCCCAGAGAGAGTGCCGTGCGTTCGCATCGCATCCAATCAGGAGGTTCGTTTTTTGCTGATTAGCTGCTTCAACCAATTTCCTCACTTCCTCAGGCGGTGATTGCCGGTTGTGCCCGTAGTAGCCAGATGCCACCAGTAGTCCCTTTGCATCTTTGTCTTCCAGCCTGACGACTGTCAAATCCGGAGTGCTAAAATTGGGACACAAAAAAGCTTTTAAGTGTTTTTTAGCTAAGATACAAGTTCTGGGATTACCTTGTTCTTGGGTTACTGTTTTGTATAACAGGTCGTATTGGTTGTCTTGGAGGCCTTTTACATTGAGGCCATTAACCCATGGTTCTTGAATTACGCCAATGTCAATGTTTTCTTCACTGAGGAAAACTCTTAGATTATCTGAGGCACATTTTACAGCCTAAACGATTCGGCCGATTTTATTGGCACATTTCCCCTTCACACATTTTTTCTTTTTTTTTAAGACCCAAAATAACGGTACCTATTTGCCCACGATTTTTTTTCCAAATTTTATAAATATTTTTTTTTTCTCAAAAACTGTTTCACAGATTTTCTTAAAAACAAATTCAAAAAAATTCATGTAGCACTTGAAAAAAAAAATTCAGAAAAATGGTTATTAATGGCGTATTAAAATTTTCCAAAAAATTTTTTTTTGGATTTTAAAAACTATTTTTTTGGATTTAAAAAAAATATATTTTTTTTTCAAAACTCAATATTTCGAAAACCCCAATCTCGATTTGTGTTAAATTTGACAGTTAAAAGTTTCTTAATACATTTCACAAGATGTGAAAAAAAATTATTTTACCTACCAAGCATATAGCTATGTATGTTAAAATAAGGTTTTTGAAAATCGCATTTTTCACGTAAGCGGCACCTAGAATTCCGAAAAAAAATTGTTTCTCTCGATTACTTTTTACGGTCTATAATACAATAAAAAAAATGAAATCAAAATATTACTAACTGTACCTAACAAAGAACCATTTTTTCAAATTTTGAATTTCTCATTATCGGCATAACAGATTTTCATGAAATTAGTTAGAAGCTTCTAAAAAGTTTGGAAAACATTGCATTTCAAAACTTAAAAGAAAATATACTTCGAATCTTTGAAAAAAAAAAATCATTTCTTTTTTCGAAAATTTAATATCTCAAAAACTGATCAATATTTTTTTTTGGAAATTTAATTTTTATTCGAACAACAATAAAAGTGTTAAGAGTGTTTTTTTTTAAAAATTTTCTATATAAAATATTATTTTCCTTAGAAACGACGTATGTTTTTTTTTTGTTCTTGCATTAACTAATATTTGCTTTAATCACCTGCCATCCTGTTTTAAGATCCAACTATTAAAGGAGTTGTTTTAGTTATTTAAAATGAAAAAAAATCGTCCATTTGATTTTTAAATAAAATCCAATTTTTTTTTATAATTAAATAGCTTTAAATTTCAAGGTTTTTATTGTGAGAGCCTTATAATGTTGACCATAAATATGAACGCCATCAGTAGGTACTGCTTAATGCAAGCATTTGTAACAATATCTCTTTTCTCTTCGGGTTTTTTCACCTTTAGATACTGGGAAACATCAGCTTGTCACAGTCATCATTTAGCGTGGTGTTAGTTGTTAGTAAATGAATATCTACTAAAAAAAACGAACAAATATGACAAACAAAGAAATAATAAATATTAATCTACTATCTGTAGCTACAAAAATAACTACAAGTCAAATACTACTTGCTATAGAAACAATAAATTATTAGGAACTAAACAACTCTTTTTATACAAAAACGTGAGTTTCGTATACTTAATGAGAACGCCCATACAACCTGTGCTTAGGTGTAAGCTTAGAGTATCTTAAATCGAAAACATCATGGTTTACATTAGCCTCATGTTTCATACGTGTCAAATGTTCATTGAGACAATAATTGGTACGGTGGAAGTCTATATGACAAATTTCAGAGTTTCGAGAACTGTGGCTTCTAGCTTTAAAACGAATTTGTTCTAGAAGAACCGGTGAATCTATCTATAAATCTAAGCGTTGAGTTTGCTTTACTGGCATGTTGTTTCTGCTTTACTTAGAATGCCTTGATTTATGCTGTAATTGTAACATGTTGGGTTTTTTCTTCTAAAATATAGGAAAGAACCCTACAAGATTTTACAATTGAAAAAACATCATTGATTGATACTAGCAAAAAAATGGTTTCAAAAAAAAAAAAAATAGAAAAATAAGTTAATTTTATTTAACCCACTCAATGTTCAATCAAAATTTCATACAATTGCCTTTAAAGACTTCAAAGAGTTTCATCCTTTAAAAGATACTTAACCCCTCTTTTGTGTTTGATTCTCTAAATTGTAAATAATCAAGCAAATGTCACTAAAACAGAAACTAAACAAACCATACAAATCCTCTTGCCAAGTAAAATCAAACGGAAGTTCATTGGGACCATTAAAATTCAGCACTCATTTTTCCATTTAAGGATCCACAAAAATCGATTCCTAAAGGCACCATTCTAGCCATCGTCATTACAACTGCTACATATTTGGTAATGGTCTTAATGGTTGGAGGCACTGTTGCACGTGATGCTACTGGCAATGTCACAGACGCCATTAATGGGTCTTTTGCTTTTTTGGACTGTCTTCCAGGTATTGATGTATAGTTTCGGTATTCATTTGGTATATTCTCTGAATTTGGTCATTTCATTATTTCCACAGGTAATTGCAGTTATGGTCTGGAGAATTCTTTTCAAGTAATCGAGCTTGTGTCCGGATTCGGGCCATTAATCTATGCTGGCTGTTTTGCGGCAACGTTGTCATCAGCACTTGCCAGTTTGGTATCTGCGCCCAAAGTATTTCAGGTGAGTATTTTTTTCTTGTTTTGATTACAAAATTAGTCAAGAAAATGTGTTAGTTTTTCTAAGAAGAAGATTCGACTTATAACTCGTATGTAGGTTTTACCTGCTCAGTGAATCGGTGGCAAAATTGCTCCACTTTTTTCGATAAAAATAATAATACTTTATGGTTGCTAATTTTCAAAGTCAATATTTAAAAAAAAATCGATTTTCTTAAGGAAACGCCAAAAATATGAGCTCAATTTATTTTTTTATTGAAAATTTATCAGTTCAATGTAATTTTTTGTAACTATATTAAAACCCTTTTAAGGAAAAATACACAATGAGATTTCATTTTTTTTTATCAAAATTTTCCAATCCTTTTTAAAAAGAAAGCGAATTTTTAAACAAGATTTTTCAACAAATTTGTGGATTTTTACCAATATCAAAAAAAAAAAACTAGTTTTATCTTTGATGTTCTAGAATCAAAGTTTTGAATCAAGGAGACTCGAATTGGATGTCTTATATTATAGTGCAAAAAGGACTTGCTCCTATAATTTCTAGATTCACATTTACGAGTCCTTCCTATGAAAATATCCCTTCCGGATTTTAAGAACTCCGCTGGTAATCCAGCAAAACCGGCCTAATTGTCTAAGAAGTTGGTTGAGTTCTTGTGTGGATTGACATTGCCGATTTGGTCTTGTCTCATTGTAGGAAAAGCGTCAAGTTGCTCTAGTTATTGATCCATGGAAACCTAGAGCTACATGGTTTGTTATTAGTTGGTTGAAAGCTTTACTATGCAAAACATAATTTATATTTTTAGTCTTCAATTAAAAATGGTTTGGCCAAAGGCCGTCTACTTGATCGACAATTTATTCAATAATTTTTGTTTGATTAAAAGTCTCTTTCTTTTGGGGCGTGGCCGTGGCGCGATGGTTGTGTGCTCGCCTGTCAACCTCATGATCACAGGTTCGATCCTTGCCGTCGTCTATGTCGTCTTTAATTCCATTAAAACCTTATAAAAATTGTCATCAATGGGTTGCTGATTTACTCATTACATGTTGCTTAGACATAACACTAACAACATGTGATTGAGTTAAACTAGTATGCCCAACAAGCATAATGCGAATTATAAGGGACATATAAATAAGACACGGCATTTCTACACTTTAGTTCAGCTGCCATCCTTAGGTTAGGTTAGGTTGGAGTGGCTGTCTAGCTGTTGTTGACTCACTTAGACCTCAAGGATCCGTTGTGATACCACTAAAGAAGTTACTCATGGGAGAGTAATGAATTTAAACAAACCATTTCGTGCTTTTAATAAAGTTAGAGAGACATTTTGTGTCGATCGTTGCCAGTTCACTGGTATTATCGAAGAAGGGATTACCGAGATAGTTATTCCTTCTATTGGAGAGTGCTGGACATGTACATAGAAGGTGTTGGACTGTTTCCTCTTCCTCCTCGTCCATGCAGCTTCTACAGAAGTAATTTGTGTAGACTCCTAGCCTCAAAGCATGTCTACCTATGAGGCAGTGTCCTGTTATAACTCCGATTGTAGAGCTTATATTTTGTCTGCTCAGGGAGATCAAGTCTTTTGACCGTTAAGGTCTATGCTTGGCCATATTTGTTTGGTTGCCAGGCAGGTGGTACCCTGTGATCATCTAGCATTTGTTGATTCTAGAGCATGTTGTTTGAGAAGATATTTGCATGTAGCAAGTGGTGTTCCTATGTTATGTTTTTGTCTAACAGTAGGCAGAAGTGTTCCGTTTTTGGCGAGCTCATCGGCTTTGCAATTTCCCGGAATGTCTCTGTGGCCCGGCACCCAAATGAGGTGAATATTAAACTGTTCTGTCATCTCATTCAGAGATGATCGACAATCGTGGACTATTAGAGAGTTTGTGGAGACAGACGCGAGAGATTTGAGAGCGGCTTGGCTGTCCGAGAAGATTCGTATATCCTTGCAAGATATAACGTTTTCTTTGAGCCAGGATAGTGCCTCTTTAATCGGCATTACTTCTGCCTGGAATACACTACATTGATTAGGAAGTCTATATGAAAGACTGAGATTCAGTTGTTTCGAATAGATACCACTTCCAACGCCGCGATCGGTCTTTGAACCGTCTGTATAGAAGTGTATCGCATTGTCTTCCAGTGGTCTCTATTCTTCCCAAGATGATCTTGAAGGGATGGAAACAAGGAAGCTGTTATCGAATACCATTTTTGAGGTGGTATAGTCTAAGCGATCTGGGATAGATCTGAAATTGTCTAAGATGGTAGTATGACCAGTATTGTTATTGATCCATTGAGAGGTGGCTCTAAGCCTCACGCATGAGTTGGCTGCCACCATTTTGGAGAAGATGTCAAGAGGTGTTAGGTTTAAAAGAACTTCCAGGGCTGCGGTTGGTGTTAAGCGAAGTGCTCCTGCTGACCGCTGGACTTTGATGAGTTTTCCTAGATTTACCATCTTGTCCAGTGCGGTCCAACATACGACAACTCCATAGATGAGTATCGGTGTGATTACCGAGGTGTATAGCCAGTGGGTTATTTTTGGGGAGAAGCCCCATTTTGATCCTATAGCCTTTTTACAAGTAAAGAGCGCTACGGTAGCCTTTTTTACTCTTTCATTAATATTTGCCTTCCAATTTAGTTTTTTGTCTAAAATGCGGCCTAAATATTTGGCTTGGTTGGAAAAGTTTAATGGTATTCCTTTAATCTTGGGTGGGTTAATCTGAGGAATTTTGTATCTTCTCGTAAAGAGTACTAATTCTGTTTTATGTGGATTGACGTCCAAGCCACATTGCTTAGCCCACTTTGTTAGCCTATTTAAGGCATTTTGTAGGAGTTCTGAGAGAACTTGGGGATGTTTCCCAGATACAGATATTGCAACGTCGCCAGCATAAGCAATCACCTTGAAACCCTCTGCTTCCATTGATGTTAGAAGTTCGTTTGCTACCATGTTCCATAAGAGAGGCGAAAGGACCCCACCTTGGGGGGTACCTCGATTCACCGATCTGGTGGTAGTAAAACTTCTCATGCTGGAAGTTATAGCTGCCATCCTTGGAGATAAAAAATCTGAGACAACCACCTTAAGTCTCAGAAAATGGTGCCACACATCTTTCTTATCCTTCTTTCTCTTCTGTAACTTCACGCCCGCGCTGTGTTGAAACATTAAAAGGGTAATCATAATCCCTTGAGCGCGAGTAGATTGTTAAAAAAAAAATCTAAATTTTTATAAAATTTCCCAACCTTATTTTCCATTCAAAATGTCCAGGACTGCCATCATTTCTATCGATGTTACTCCAAAGTAACTCACCCGTACCTTCCTTAGGATGGGATAACTGTCAATGAAATAAAGTACGATTTGACTTTAAACCAATTTATTAGTAAATTAAATCATGTTGGCTCAACAATAGGGGCCCAAAGTTCTTCGTTGTGCTTCCGAAAAGCTGCAGCAAACACTTGTTCAGTGGTATTAACCTTGCTTCTCTGTACAGCTTCTTAGTTGGTATATATTTCTTCATCAGTGTGTTGGGGTATAGTCCAGTGCAAATGCGGGCCATCTTTCTTACAAAATGCGGGACAAATTGTTTGTACACAATGAACTTGGTCTTCTGACTTAGTCAAGCGCAGAGAATAGTTGGATCCCTTCAACATCAAGCTTGTTGTTGGAAAATTTGATTCCCAAGTACTTCGTTGATGATTTGACACTGTTACTTCAGTGATGTCTGGAAACTTTAATTTGATTTCATCTTCTCTCATCTTCGAATGAGAGTCACTGGTGTTTGGAAGCATTTAACAAAGTATTCCCATAGGTTTTTAATGTGCCCTTGCACTCTTCTGGCAGCAATTCCTGTTGAAAAAGCGGTGGTGTATGTGATGGAGTCTGCTAGTTCATCAGCAGTGTAAACGTTGAACAGCAGCGGTGCAATTTTTGATCCTTCAGGAATTGCAGCCTTGGTTTCCTTGGTTGACGATACATGTTTTTCTACCTGCACATAAAAAAGCCTATAGGTTAGGAAATGTTTGATTTTTCTTACCAAGTGATTAGGAAGTCCAAGTTCCAAGAGTTTGAATAGTAATACTTTTATCTAAACGCTGCCGAAAGCTTTTTCGATGTCAAGAAAGCGCGGTTGTTCTTCTTCGGGGCGGGGACAACTTTTGCGGTTTTCCAGGCTGCAGGAAAATAGCTGTTGTTCAGGCAATTGTTGAAGATTATAGTCAGCAGGAGAACAGCAAGATTTGGCAATTTTTAAATACGTAATTAGAAATCTTATCGCTTCCTGTAGATTTTTTGGAGATTCCAGTGTAGATAATGTCAGCCACATTTTAAGGAGAAGTGAAAACATCTGTCAGTGTCAGCTCCGATGATAGGTTTTCTTCGTTGAACAAGATCACGGTTTCGGTGGTTGCTGATATCTCCTGAAAGCGAATTTCTACTTCTTCAATAGAGGCAGGAAGGTATATTGGAAACTATCATAAAAGTGATTAGCAAACGCTTCAGTTTTCTCAGTAGAAGTTGTTGAAACTTCTTGTCCGTGAAGGATTCGATTTTCCTTAAGCTTGCAAATGACACATAAAATTGGTAGATACAGTCGGTGTGGAATGTTATTTTAGTTGATAATTTCACCTATTGATTTAAATTTTCCGTTCATCATTTTGAGGAAATAGCGGTTTTGGGAATATGTACGTATTTTCTTTAAGGTTGAAGATAGTGTTGTACTATGAAGTCTGTGCTTCTAATTTAAATTTTTCCTACATATTGAGATCAATTCTTTCTTTTAAGGATACGAGTCCAGTGTCCAGTTCCTTCCATATTACGGCAAGATTTTCCCAAGCGGAAAGCGTATTTCAATACTTGTTTAGACGACAGTCTCCTATCATCCATTTCTAATTATATTGTGACACATTCAAGAGATAACTTTAGCTATTCTAGGAACAATGCTGCCCCTGCCATTTCTAAATCTCTAACTGCAGCATTTAATTTGGCGTGAAGACTCATAACGATTAAATCAGTTTTGAAAAGTACCTAAGAAAATCCTCCTGGGCACCATGGATGCAAAAAAATAGAGGCAGCCGTTGCATGGAATATCATCATTAACAAAGCAGACTTTTCACACTGAAGAAATGGTTCTTGTTTCATCGGTCAGCTTGTTTTAGAAGTGTTTTCTCATATTGATGTTATCCGTGACTACTTCCCTTTGTCATTTGAAGGTCCAATTTTAGATGCACGAATATCTGCTACCCCCTTCACTTAATATCATCATTTTTGACTTTTATAAATTTACGGATATATTCCAAAGTAAAGAAAAGCTTTAAGGACACAACATCATTCGCTACATTTCTTCCAAATCCAAAATCGAAGTTCAAAGGCTTGCAACGATGAAGAAATTGTATTTGTTTTTCCTTGTTATATTTAGCTGAAGATCTTGATAAATTCAAGACGAGTATATTTTGTTGCTCCGCTGGTTTCCCTTTGGAAAAACAGAGTTGTTTTAGGCATTTGTTTTTCTGATGCATGTATACTTTTTAAGAAAGTGGTTTTTTGCTTTCTTGCACCAAAACCTTAGCAGTGCAAGGATTTTTTCCTGGATTTATGCCAATCAGCATTTAAACAGGGTTGTTTTAATCTGTTTCCTGTGCTATTTGCTGAAACCTTCTTAAATATAATTTGGTAAAGGTATTTCATGCGCAATGATTTGTCTTCTAACCGTGTCGTTATCCAAGTTCCACGTTCCAATTATCTCCCCTTACTAATTCGGTAGTAGTCCAACTAGTTTTACTACTAGCATGCTGTCGGGGAAAAACTGTGTAGCTATGCTGAAGTCTTTTAAAATTGCCTTCTACATCCCTGACACAAAAGAAATATCTATAACAGAGTACGTTGTTCTACGGATGTTCCAGGTACTATTTGCACAAACTTGCGTACAGCTAGCGCGGTGGGTGCTACATTTCGGCCAAAACTTCTTTTCAAAAAACGCACTCTTTGGGCAACACAGCACTCACTTTGGAAATAAGTTTTCAATATTTCCCAACGTGGTTCAAGCATATAGCGACTCATGTCGTTCCGAGGAGGTATGATACTGACTTTCTATCAAGATTTCCAGCGGAAAACAGCTGTCAGTGTCAAAATAACCTATGATTTAAAAAGAAACCAATAGATGGCTCACCCTCACCACTAAATGTTTACTTACCATTGCGTTGATGGCATCAGCGACTTTTAGAACCTTTGAATCTTTTGCATAATATACTTCATCTCTTGACCTGCGACTTGAATTTATAACAGCTAATGTGTCCCCATATCACAGTATTACGAACTTCTGCTAAGTTTTAACTAATCCACTGAAGATGTTATCTTCCCCAATTTAGTATTGATGTTCCCGTGCATCGTGCTCCTGAAAGTATCCGTATGAAGCATCCATTTAAAATGTCACACAACTAATTCTCAATAGTTTATTGACCTTCATCAAGAGAAGCATACTTTCTGCTTTATACCGCTTGAGGAGAGACTCAAGCTTTTCTGGTATATTAAGTACCATTCCAGGTAAATATTCTGAAGTCTTGTTGCCACTTGAATGTAATTAATATTTTAAGGTTCTTGTGTCTTTCTCCTAACGGAGGTGTTTTTAGCTCTAGAGAAGTTAATAAGTTCACCCGACTATAGAACTCTCTATAGGTCTCTTGCCTTACCTTAGGAAAGAAGGCTGGGTAATCTGTTGCCAATAAACCACCACGTTCATATTAAAGAAGCCGCGCATTCGTCCTGGACCATCTCTATCTCAGAAACCTGGCTAGTATTGAAAATCCATACTGACCTCAGCTCTAAATATGTGAGAGTAGCTAACGTTACTCAATCAATTCAGCCAACGACTAAGTCACTTTTCTATTTGGTTTTAGACAAATTCACCAAAGACAAAAAAGGATTGAAATTTTAAAGAAGAAAAATCGACGTAAGATAAAGGGATATTTACAAAGATTCTGATTGACAAGGCCGCACGAAATAAATTGATGAGCCTCGTTAAAAAAAAGAATACAAACATTTCTGTAGACTAAAGGCCATTTAAAACTATTTAAAAAGTTTAAAGTCATTTTGATTTATACATGTGTATACCATTTCACTCACGACTACTTTTTCGTCTCTACAAATTTTTAAACTGCTTTCAATTTTCCCTTACATTAACTTATTCTAACACCACGCAAACTCCAACCCTAACTACTTCATTTAAAACAGAACGTTAAATTTAATGATATCATAAAATCAAATGGGTATAAATTGTAACTTAGCCAAAAGTCAGCAAATCCATAAGAACCTTCAAACCAAGTGATATAGACCAATAGGAAAGGAACAAATTAAGCCATTTAGTCAAATTGTCAAACAATCAATAAAAATCCCTTTTCTTCCTTCGAATAAAAGTTAATGCATTCAACATTATTTAATTTATATTTATTTCTCTTGCTACCACACAGGCTCTTTGCAAGGACGAACTTTATCCAAAAATTGTTTGGTTTGCAAAAGGATTTGGTAAAAATAACGAGCCAGTTCGTGGTTATGTTTTAACTTTTTTTATTGCCATTGGGTAAGTTAGCGCTGAATATTGAGATATTTTTTAATTTTTTTTATTTGATTATGGCCTATCATTACCATTACAGATTCATCTTGATTGGCGAGCTTAATTTGATAGCACCGTTGATTTCGAATTTTTTCCTTGCTGCTTATATGTTAATAAATTTCAGTACATTCCATGCAAGTTTGGCACAGCCCGTCGGATGGAGACCGACTTTTAAGGTAAGTTTAGGGTATCAATCTGCATAGAATTATGGATACTTTTTACATATATGGTGCAACAGAGTTTCAGGCCATATTTCCTGTGGACGGCTTGCCTATATGTCACCTTAATCTCAAACTAACATTAAGTATTTTCTCTCTTCATTTATAGTATTACAACATGTGGCTTAGTCTAATTGGTGCGATCTTATGTGTTGCTGTTATGTTCCTGATATCCTGGTGGACGGCGCTCATTACATTCGTTGCTGTTCTTGCTCTGTACTTAATCGTTTCATATCGCAAACCAGACGTTAACTGGGGCTCTACAACTCAAGCTCAAACTTATAAAAATGCTTTAATATCAGTGCAGCAGCTAAATAATGTGGAAGAACACGTCAAAAACTACAGGCCACAGGTAAATCTTGTCAACAGGCAATAGACTTTATTTTGGATTTTATTGTTCTTCAATATCTAAAGTAGTCATTCGAAATTTACCGTATTATCCCTCCTATTTTAGCACTCTTAAAATTTTGTTTAACATTTATAATAACCGAAAACCATTATTCAGAATCTTTCCCCTTTACACCTCTTCTCAAACTCTCTTTCGTTAATACCCATTTAGATCGAAAAGGCTCAAACAAAGCCTTATCTTGTGTCACTTTGAAATGAATATGTTTAGAATTTAAAGACGAACATTTTTAGGTAAATATTCACCCCTATCACAGAGTCCCTCGTAACAAATCCCCGAAAATTTTGTTACGCTACGAATACGAATAAATTTACATCATAGGCCCCGAACGGAATCAAAAAACATTTTCCGAATTTCGGAGTTTCAAAATCAGTTGATTTGCGTCAAAATGTGAAAAAATAAATAAATTTCCTTTCTTCATCTTTTGATTTGATTTTAATTTTGTTGGTGGTTAAAAATAAATACCATTGCCGTTGCAATCTTTGGAATAATTGTAGAAAATACGCCAAAAAGACAAACACTAAGAATGAGATTCATTACGGAAGGATACCAATATTTATTTGTATTTACTTTATTTGCCCTTCAAAAAATAAAAAATATAAACAAATTCACATGAAAACAATAATAAAAATTGTTTTTATATATTTTATTTGTATGTCCTTTATCTTCGTTCGCTTAATTATATTTGTGTTTCGTTTTAAGTTGAGCTCCGATCAAAATATCTGTTCGTAGAAAAAACTGTCCAACTTCCTATTCATTCGGGGCTAGTGATACCATTATTCACGAACTCCGAATTTCGTAGCAAGTTTTTTTTAGTACGACGGGAGCGATGATACCTTTTTTCGGAGTTCGTACTACGAATCTATTACGACGGGGCCTATGATAAGGCTGATTGTTCAAAAGAGACAACCCGATTATCATAAATTTTAAAGTGGGTTAGGTTGTTCAATCTAATTAAAAAACTTTTTCGGTCTGTGTTACATAGGTTTCGAACACTGACCAAGCGGTAACTATAGTCGCTAGCATACGCATTGCTCTAAAGACACGTGATCCAAATGAATCTAGACCGTTTTTCTGGGACACCCAAATTTTGCTCCATCAAAAATTAAGTAAGTAAAAATTTGTGAAGTGAAAATTTCAGTGAGGAATTTTAGGGTAACGGTACAACGAAACGTAAACATCATTACTGCCCGACTTAGTTTAAAATTTAATTTTGTAGCCATCTTACAAAGTTTTAGTTAAGTTGAAACTGACGAAAATTCGAAACGTTTGTGCAGGGTGGGGCGCACAGCAGACGGAAGGATTTGAACTGATAATAGCTTCCTTTCTAAGAGTCATTTAAAGAGAGTGACTGAAAAATTATTCGGTATTAAGTTTCAATCGCCAAGAAGGAATGCTCAACAGTATTTAAAAACTTGCAATATATGTGTAGTTACTATATGGCAACTTATTGATTCTAAAATAAAATGTCCGACTGGGTCGCACGAACTTGCTCCTATGAAATAGACTAGGAATTTTAAAAATTATAAGCGTTAGTGGTTTCTTAATAAAATAAGGCTTTATACTCACAATTTTAAAGTTGGCACCCCAACTTAAGGTTTTTATTATTGTACGAATGGAAATTAAATTTCAAAAAAAAAAAAAAAATATGGAGCCGTTATTGAGATATCAAATTTTCCAAAAAAAAAAAAAATGATTTTTATTTTCAAAAATTCAAAAAATATTTTCATTTTTTTTTTAATTTTGAAATTAAATGTTATTTAAACTTTTTAGGAGCATCTCTGTGAAAAATTTCATTAAAATCCGTTATGTCGATAAAGAGAAGTTCAAAATTTGAAAAAATGGTTCTATGATAGGTAAGTAGGTACAAGCAGTTATATCTTAATTTAATTTTTTTTTAAATTAAATTAAAGATTATAAGAAATAATTGAAAGAAAAAATTTTTATTAAAATTCTAGTCGCCGTTTTCGAGAAAAATACGATTTTTGAAAACCATTTTTTAACATTTGCATGGTGGGTACCTTAATTTTTAGGTAAAATAATTTTTTTTTCTCACAACTTGTAGATGATATTTAGAAACTTTTATTTATCAAGTTTAAAAAAAATCTAGCATGTGGTTTTCGAAGTATTGAGTTTTGAAAAAAAATTGAAGTTTTTTTTTTAAAATCCATTTTTTTTTTCAAAAAGTTGAATACACAATTCTATTCATGTTTTTGGGGAGCTTTAGCAAAAAAATGTAATTTTTATTCGTAAGATAATATAAACTTAAAGTTTGAATACCAACGTTATTTCTTAAAAATGTTTTACAAAGCTTATTTTTTAAGAAACCACTTATAATTTTTGTGATTGCTAAAATTCATATTTGCTTAGGAAATCTCACAGAAATCTGTTTTTATATCTTATAAAAAAAATAAATTTTATGCTTATGATTATTTTTTCTTTGTAATAACATTGGAGCAAAGCTTTAATCGAATTAGTACGATGTTAAAACTGTTTTAGTATAATTCTTTGTTAAAACGACGATAATACTGTCTCTAACATTTCATTAAAGTTAAAGTAATCAAACAGCTATTTACTTTTGTAGTATTTTAGTACCGTGCTAACTTCATAGGACTATTTTCCATCATTATACAAACGTCAAAAAAGGTCCGTTTACTTAGTTTTTATTACGAACTGTCATTGTTTTAGGTTTGTTCAGAAGTAATTTATTTAGAACTAGTTAGAAAATGTTTAAAATTAAGAATGAGGTGGTAAACTACTTTAAAGTACCTAGTCCTGCCCTAAATTCTGTCCCTGACAAAAACACGTTTTATTTAAAAAATAAAAAAGCAATCAAAATTCTTTTTACGCCATTTATTAAGTATTAAATTTACAATATAAATATATAAGAAATTATTCAAAATGCCGCCCCTTACCCTTCAAACACTTTCTTAAACGATCCGGCCACTCGTCTACGCCGCACGCGCGACTTCCAGTGGAAACGAAGCTACTGTCTTCAACAAAACAGCTTTGAGAGACTCAATATTTCGGTGAGGCTTACAGCAAGCCCTCTCCTCCAAAATTCGATATTTTGATTTTTTTTTTTCAAAAATTCAGAAAATCTTTTTTTTTAAGTTTTGAAATGCAATGGATTTTAGACTTTTTATAAGCATCTCTACAAAAAATTTCATTAAAATCCGTCATGTCGATAAAGAGTAATTCAAAATTTAAAAAAATAGTTCTATGGTAGGTACAAGCTGTAATATCTTAATTTCAATTTTTTTTATTAAATTAAAGATCGTTAAAATTAATTGAAACAACAAAATTTTTATCAAAATTCTAGGCTCCGTTTTCGAGAAAAATACGATTTTTGAAAGTCCTTTTTTGACATTTGTATGGTGGGTACCTTTATTTCTAGGTAAAATAAAACTTTTTTTCATACATCTTGTAGACTATGTTGATAAACTTTTATTTATCAAGTTTGAAAAAAATCTAATATAAGGTTTTCGAAATATTGAGTTTTGAAAAAAAAAATTTGAAATTTTTTTTAAAAATCCAAAACAAATTTTTTTGAAAATTTGAGTACATAATTCTATTTAAATTTTTGGGGAGCTTTAGCACAAAAAAAATTATAAAAATCCGTTGTAGCGTTTTTGAGAAAATCAAAAACTAAAAACATAGTTCTTTGGGGGGTACCCACAATATCCATTTTTAAGAAAATTTTTTTCATTCAGTACCTAGCTTTAACTAAATAAAATTTTTTTGTATCTTTTTTTTTTTAAATCTGTCGTGCAGTTTTTGAGAAAAAAAAATATTTACAAAATTTCGTAAAAAATTCGTATGGCAGGTACCGTTATTTTTAGTCTTAAAAAAAAATGAAAAAAACGTGTGGGGGGAAAAAATTAAAATTGATATCTACCAAGTTTGAAGAAAATCGGCCGAGCCGGTTAGGCTGTATTCGCACCGACAGACAGACAGACAGAATTTGAATATTATTGTGTATTCAAATTTTGTTTGGATTTTAGAAAAAGAATCTATATTTCGAAAACCCCATTCTCAATTTTTTTAAACTTCACAAATAAAAGTTTCTTAATACAATCTACAAGATGTGAGAAAAAAAAATATATTTACCTGAAAATCACGGTACCTACCATACAAATGTAAGAAAATGGTTTTCGAAAATCGTATTTTTCTCGAAAACGGTGCCTAGAATTTTCATGTATAATTCAGTAAAAAAAATAGTAATACTGACTGTACCTACCATAGAACCATTTTTTTAAATTTTGAATTAATCACTATCGGCTTAACGGATTTTAATGGATTTTTTTTATAACGAAGGTTCTAAGACCATCCAAAAACATGGCATTTCAAAACCTAAATTTTTTTTTAATCTTGAAAAAAAAAACTATTGTTTTCTTTATATCTCAAAAAGGGTCAAACATTTTTTTTTTTGAAATTTAATTTTTATTCGTACAATAATAAAATAAGTTTTTACTTAAAAATATTTTTATTATTTTTTATATAAATGTTTATTATTTTAAGAAACCGCTACAATGACTTATAATATTTGTTCTTGGATATATTCATATTTGTGCTTTAGAAATTAGATGTCATTCTGTTGTTAGCTCCAACTACATAAGGAGCCGTTTTCGAGTTTTATATGCTTCTGAAATTCGTCTCGTTTTTTTTTTTTTGCCTGTTTGATAATTTTAATTCTCTTAAGCATAAGAAAAATTTTATGTGACCCAATCGTACATTTTATCTCAAAAGCATTGGCTCTAATGGATAAGTGACAGTTTCTCCAAGATTATCTCTTGTCATATAAAAGTGCCATTCATCTTAGCAGAAATTACAGTTTTTTACCGAATCCTTAGTGAAAAAGTCACTAGACTTGACAAAAACAAAATAAATCTTCTAATTTAATTACCATAAAAATTTTATGAGCCTTTTCAATTAGGGTTGGGCCTTAAGTGTGTTGGACTGTCATGCAGAAAGTCTCAAAAGTGTTTCAGGGGTGAATTGACAAATCCTCTAAGTTTCTCTTGTTATGGAAAGTGCAGCTCATTAGTCGTTCGGAATCGGCAGACAACTGAAGGTTACCTCCTTTCCTTGCAACACGAACACCGGAATGGTTGAGAGATGTAACTCACTAGGTTCTGATTCTCTTCGAGCCACAAAATTTATTTAATTTATTTAGATGAAAATGAGCCTCATCAGGGATAAACAAGCAATTTATAAATTTGTTGTCGTGTTCGGCCATTTCAATAATTTTTTGGCGAAATTCCCGGCGAACATGCAAATCCAGAGCGTTTAAGTTGCTCGTAATTTGAATTTTTTACGGAGACAAGTCATTAGTAATTACCATCTGCTAACTCCCATTTGCGGGAGTTTACCTGTATTGACGATGCTTCAGCCGCGATTGTGTCTTGAACTTGAACATAGAGATCTCGATGGAACGGTCTTTGTGGGATGCTTCCAGATTTGACAAACATGTTTCCATCCGCATAATGGTCCATCTACTCGGAGGAGTAGCGCCAAACTCCCGCTTTAATTTCATTTGGACTGCGAAGCATCGAACTGCTCTATTCACTATTCAAATCTTCATTTCGGTAAATCTAAATAGTAACCTATAAAATAAAAAAAAAAAAAATAAGCCGGTTACTCACATGGAAAATAAAATTATTACGTTCCGTTCGTGGAGAACGATTCATGCCCCACTTTTATATAGAGAACTCTTTAACCGTTTTCATTAAATTGGTCAAAATCGATACCTTAGGTACATTTTTAAATATCCTTGTTTTATCAAATAAGTTCTGAAAACTTTCTAAGTTTCACACCATGGTTATTGAATTGTATGGTTTTTTAGATTTTGGTTCTTTCCGGCCTGCCGAACACACGTCCAGTCCTTGTAGACTTTGCCTACATGTTGACAAAGAATCTTTCGCTGTTAGTTTGTGGTCACGTTTTGCGCGGATCAAGTTCCCAGAGATATCGGAATTATCTGCAGGAACGTGCAACCTCATGGTTCCGAAAGCATCGCGTCAAGGGTTTTTATTCTCTTGTGGATGGAGAGGATTTTGAAGCAGGCTCTAAGGCCCTCATGCAGGTAATAGCTGTTATGTTCGATTTCTGATAAATGAACAATTCTGCAAACACATCGATTCATCAATGATTATATGTATTGCAGGCTTCAGGAATTGGCAAATTAAAGCCGAACATTTTGCTTATGGGCTATAAAACCGATTGGCAGACATGCGAACGAAAGGACTTGAATTTGTACTTCAATATAATGCACAAAGTGAGTGGGAACTTTCGTTGGAAAAAGTTAATAGAAATCGAATTCAGAACAGGAAGTATTAATGCATATTTATTGCAGGCACTTGATATGTATTTATCGGTTGCAATACTGAGGGTTTCGAATGGCCTTGATTGTTCGCAAATTCTAGGAGATGAAAGTAATACACAACGAAACATTCTGGAAGTACCGAGAACTTTGCAACCCAATGAAAGTTCAACTGATTTGAATGCCGTAGACAAGAGTGCTCAAAATGGACTAAGCGGAAGTATGGACTCGCTGAGTAGGAATGTTTCACAGGGTAAGTGTAGTTTTATTTTTTGTAATTAATTGGAAATATTTGTATTTTTAAAAACGATTCAAATGCCTCAAGTGGATGGGTTGAGGAGGTTGGCTGTATTCGGTTTTTTCTTTTAATCGGAAGTCGTTAAAACAGTAGAGGGAATAATACGTGAATTTTTATAGTGTTCAGTTTATAAATCGTATTGTGGTGATATAAGTGGGATTTAACATTGGGAATCAAAAGATTACAATTAACTTTTGCTTAGCATGAGTGGATCTTAAATCCTTAAATCTTAAAGAGTGAAGTTATGTACATATATTTTAAATATAGTGGGCTGTTAAATGAACGTGCGGGTAAAGTTCCGATTCAAAATCCTCCAAGTTGTAAGTCTGCGAAAGGCCGAGCTATTGAGCATGGCGAGGAACCAACACTGTCACCGACTTCGGCTGATCGGCGTTCTTTTGACGTAAGAATTTTGGTTGTTTCATTACCGAATAGATCGTTTAAACTTTGGCCACCGAACGTTTAAGAGTTGACTGTGAAGGGTCACCATGTCTACCGTAAAATGGGCTCCCCACGTACAACGTGTGCACTACCAAACACACATTCTTATAATAAAGTTTTTTCATTTGGAAGTGCTGTTCAATCGTGTTACATTCCAGATGTCACTCAAAACACTGGACGCCAAAATCTACCCGTGCCAATTAAAAACCCTTTACAAAAGATGCAAACAAATCCAAATATACGGCCCTAGCGAGGTATCCGTTCGGAGCGAAAATTTCTCCGCTCCGAACGGATACCTCGCTAGAGCCGATAGTTTGTCAAGCCATTCTGTGTTAATTCGGGGATAGCTGAAACTGAAGTGACATATTTTCGAACACCATAAATTTTACAAACAAACTTTGTATGAATTATGTTAATACGACTTATTCGCTGTTTAATATTTCAGATGAAACTTAGGCAAATGAAAAACCGTTTTCAATCGTAATCTACAGCTGATGGTTTTTCACATCAGATCAAATCTCTGTTTGAAAATAAGTTGTATCAGATTCAGTCTCTGTTTTGCCAGTTCACGTCCATCATTCTGTCACGTCCGAGGGAGTTAAGGACAATGCAATCAATCAATCAAGCCTCTAATGCACTATAAGGAACCAAAAGACATTGGCTATAAAGCCATTGGCCTCACGTCAGCCAGTGTTTACTATAAATTTAGTTAAATTTATTAACTTCATCTAACTTACTTACCTCAGTTTAAGCTACAGTTTGGGGTAGACGAGAGCCTCAACCAACAAGCTTCTCCAGCCAGATCGGTCTCTAGCTAGCTGTCTCCAGTCATGCACGCCAAGTTGGTAGAAGTCTCTCACCTGTGTGTGACACTCGGGTCGTGGTCTTGCTTAATTTCCCATCCAATGGGATTGCATTCGAAGATTTTCCTGGCCGGAGCATTTAGGTCGATTCGCTCAACTTGTCCCAGCCTCTCAGTCGCTGGACTTGAATTCGTTTTGCTGTACAAACCGTACAGTTAGGTGTTATATCCACTCCCCATCTTTGCAGGTAGGACCAAAAATCACCAAGAGAATATTCTTTTTGAAACATTCTTAGGTGTTCTCATCCACTATTCACAAGGCCAATATCTACGAGTATATCATAGACTTTGTAGTATGTCGTGGAATAATGTTTGGTGCGTTGGAATATCACGTTTTTCAGTGGTGCACAACCTCTTGCGAGGAATTGACAAATCCTTCAAGCGTATCTCTTGTCATGAGGAGTGCTGCGTTCGGAATCGGCATTTTTGACTTTTGAGAGATTGTGCCCCTAGTGTTGACGTGGGAGCTTTGTACAAACTTTTTCGCAACGATAATGAAAAAGTCGCATTACAGAACATCGTCTTGTCTAAAACCCTTTTTTGACATAAAATTCATCGATGAGATCTTTGCCTAGCTTAAGGCAGCATCGTGCGTTATATAACGTCATCCTGCAAAAACGGACAAGTTTGCCAGGGATGCAAAAACTAGAAATTACATAGGCAGCTTTGAAATCGATGGAAAGATGGCAGGTGTCCTGATGAAGTTCAATGGGTTTTTCCAAGAATATTTGGTCTATGATGAACTTTCCTGATGAAATGTCGTCTAACCTATCAGGTTGTTGACGAAAGGCTTCTGACTTTCACATAATACAGCAGAAAGGATCTTCTATGATATCCTCTGCTGAGGTTCCATTCATTGGGCATGCTTTTGTCCGACCATATTTTGCAGATGAGCTGTTTTATACTCTCAACGAAGTCATAGTCTGTCGTTTTGAACTATTTATATATATAGCTATATAGCTATTTTCACTTCGTACAGGTCTGATGGGTGTGGGCGGTGTTGTTGGCCTGCGTCGCATAAGTCGAATGGTACGTACTATTATTTTCTCTATAGCGGCGAAATTCTCTTCGCCCTCACCGTATTATTGCGGGGAAAATGGTCTTATTCAAAGCACGGACAGTGGTTCTATGCAATCATGTTTCCTTGATTGTATATGCAGGTTTCGGCGGGTGAACTGTATCCTTGAGATGTTTATTTTAAACTTACGATCCTCATTTCTGCTATGCCATCCCTCTATTTCCTCGACCGTTCGCTTCTCATGCTACTTCTTTTTCTTTCTGAGAAGCCGGCGGCGTTCCTCTGTCCTCCTTTGATCGAACAGCTCGCGAGCAGCTCTGCTGAATCTTCTTGCCGGGACTAATCATCAAACCAGGGGTTTGGTTGTGGAGGTCGTATAAAACCAATGTTGTCACTGGTTTTTAAGAGGTTCTCTTAAGAGGCTGTTAGAGAAAAGCACCCGGCGATCTCTTGCGATTGTAGCCGTGGAACCATTCGAACTTCGAACTTTCTCACAGTTCTTCCTTGTTTAAGCTTGAATCGGAATACCCGCAGCTTTATCTTTGGATACAACGAGGTAGTAGTCCGATTCGATGTTGATTCCCTTGGACTATGCGAAAATCTTATATACCCGAGAAGTGGCTTGCTTCAATAGCAATGTGTCAATCTGGTTTATGGTTCATTCAGCCGGAGATCTCCATGTGCCCTTTGTGAATATCGACATATTTGAACTGCGTCCTAGCTACCAAAACGTGTCGCAAAGTCAATCAGCCTGAATCCGATATCGGAGGTTGTGTCGTGCAGGTGGTATCTTCAGACCGTGTCACCAAAGACGTCCTCTCTTCCCAGCTTGGCGTTAAAATCTAATAAGACAATTTTAATGTCAAAGCTAAGGTATTGCTTATATGTTTTGTCCAAGAGCTCCTAGAATATGTCTTTCGTGTCCTTAGTCATTAGTGAATTTAGTCAACAAATAGCCGTGAGACGCTCGTTTATACAGTTGAAACTCAAGACTTTTTGGCTGAGTCTAATTCCAACAATAAATCCACACGCGAATAGGCGCTACTTTGGTTCCAGTCGGCGCGCCGTATTAAATATCGCAGTTTTTTTATTTTCATCTCCGGTCTATCCCTTCGCATTTCTTGGAGGGCGGTAATATCTGCTTTGTAGCAGCTTATGGCTTCCTCTAATTGTTCGGAAGTTCGTTGTCCATATTTCTTTGGCATGGTTGGCGCTCAGGAAATGCGTCCGGCTTATTGCTTTTTCACAATTAAGTTAGTTTATGTAGCCGGAAAGCCTCCCCCCACGACACAACCCCCAACCTTACGAGCCCGGTCCTTAGTATAACTCCAAAGACGGGAAGCCGTATTGACCGATTTGTACAGGTGTGAGCTCTAAATATGTCGTAGTGGCCAGAAGAAGAAGTTAAGACTAACTGCAACTGTAGACGCCACCGTTGATTCCAACCTTCCACTGGATGCTAATCTTCCACTGGAGTTGGAACCTCATCTCCTGTTCACCATGAGAAAGTGAGTGTAGGAATTGATACCCAGAGGTGGGTTTTAGGAAAAACTTCTGGACGCTTGTGCCATTTAATTCAAATTAGTTTCAGTTTTCCGAAGATCGGTGAACTGAGAATTCCGCTTAGCTGAAACAAATTTTCTACAGTATAATGATGTTCCAGCTAAGCGGAACCGACTTTATATTGTTTTAATGCGAATATTTTATGTTTCAGTTCCAAAAGCAAAATGCTATAAATCAAGGTTCAAATGTTGTTGAGTTTTATTCTCTAATTAATTGATTTACTATATTATTATGTAAGCTTCAAGACCTTAAAACATTCCCGAGATTATGGTAATGACATTTTTCTGCTTTTCCTATTCAACCAAAACCAACACCTTGATTAATGATTTCCGTACCCTATTTTATGCTTCTTTTGGTCTTTTAGTATTTCCAGTTCGCGATGATTTGTAATTTATTTGTAGAAATAAATTCCAACGGTTTGCTATTAATTTATTTTCTTTTGGGTTTTCCATCCAACACGCTGCTTTCGTAAGACGATAAACTAATTAAGCAATTATACAGTTCATTTTGAAGCACAAATTAGCAAATCTCTGTTTATTTTGGGTGGCAAAAAATGCAAAATAGTCAATTAATTTTGTGACACGAATAATAAATTATTAATTTATTTCGTTCATCATCTGGATAAAAGCTTAACTAGCCTGCTGGGTGGGAAAGACGATTTGTTATTTTATTTTAATCGATTGCTTCAAGCTAATTATGCTTAATGTCAAAATGTCAAAGAAAGGTATTTTCTGAGAAAAAAAGACTTTTTATGTATCAATTAGGAATCTGATTCTTTATTTATTACCTTTTGATCTGAACTAAGCAATTATAGGCACACCGTCATTATATCATCGTTTGTACTGGGTTTTAATTTCACCTCACTTCGGGAAGGTTTCCATTTTCTGTTCGTTTTTTTTTAAATTTAATGACTTTTTCCCTTTAAATAAAAATAAATTTCCAATAATCTAATTAGATTTCAGAACCTCTTATGAGTCATATAAGAAACATTGCGAAGTTTATATCTACCATTGACGAAACTTACGTAACGACTGATTTCTTTAGAGCTGTCGAAAAATAAAAAAAAAAAATACTAAATTCCGAAAAATGCATGAAATCTTTATTTGAATCGATAGAACGGTCGATATAATTTAATGTTTGAAGATTATTTCATGCAAATGTTGGTCCCGGTTGCGCCTCAAATGGTCCATCCGCTTAGGCCAATTTTGGCATACTATTTCTAACATTTCGGCCGGTATCTCACGAATAAATGCTTCAAAGTTGGCTTCCAGTGAGTCAATCGAAGCGGGCTTGTCGCTATAGATATGAGCCTTAACATAGCCCCACAAAAAATAGTCTGGAGGCATCGTTTAATCGCACGATCTAGCCGGCCAATTGACCGGGCCCAAACGCGAAGTAAACTGTTCACACAACTTGCCTCTCAATTGGTCCATTGTTATGGGTGCTGTGTTTCATGTAGTATCGTCTTGTTGAAACCACATGTCATGCAAGTCAAGCTCTTCCATTTTGCGCAAAAACAGTTTGTTATCATCGCACGGTAGCACTCACCATTCACCAGTAACGTTACGATCGCATCATCTTTGAAGAAATACGGCCCAATGATTCCGTCAGCCCATAATCCACACCAAACAGTGACTATTTCTGGATGTATTGGTAGCTTTTGCAATGCTTCTGGCTGCTTTTCACTCCAAATACGGCAGTTTTGCTTATTTACGTATCCATTCAGCCAGAAATGAGCTTCGTCGCTGAAGAAAATTTTTCGATAAAAAAGTGGATCTTCGGCCAACTTTTCAAGACCCCATTCACCAAAAATTCGGCGTTGTTGTAGGTCGTTCGGCTTCTATTCTTGCACCAGCCGTCTTTCGGAGGGCTTCACTCCTAAATCCCTCCGCAAAATTTTCCACGTAGTGGAGTAAGGCTAGGCGCACACATTCAATTTTTAGTTTCGCAACTGTTTAGTTGCTAAAATGAAACATATGGGCTTATATGGGACACCGCGCACTTAGAGCAACTCGATTCTCGAAACTAAAAAGTTTGTGTTTTGACACAAACTAAACGATTGCCTCGCATCAGTTAAGCTGTTTTTTATAGGTGCAAGAGAGAAAAGAGTGTGATCGTGAGTAAAGAGTTGCCAGTGTGCGGTTCTCTTTCAACTGGTGATTAAACTATTTGATTTCGATCACAGTTGCCAGTGCGCGACTAGCCTAACAGAGGCCCAATTGATGCGAACGGCACCGAATCGATAATTCACGGTCATCACTAATACTGGCCGATACAGCTGCGATATTTTTCTCAGTTCGCACTCTACGTAAGCGTGTTGGTAGTTTAATGTCTAACAATGTAAATTTGGTGCGAAATTTAGTCACAATAGCCGGAATAGCCGCCTCAGTAGGTCGTTTAAACTGACCAGAAAATGGAAGAAGCCCGCGTTGAACTTTCTTAACAGAGCACGCATTTTGATAATAAAATTCAATAATTTGCAAGCGTTGTTCGTTTTTAAGACGGTTCATGGTTAAATTATAGATCAAACTGAAGATTTTTGACAGTGACACAAAACACCGTATGTGTATGAGCTGTCAAAATCAGTGTTGCCAAAAAGAAAATAGCAAACAAATCACCCATTAATAGACCTTACCTTATTTTCAAAAACTGTTATTTATCTTTCGTTGCCTTTGGATATCCGTTTAAACTTTTCAATGTCTCCTTGTGTTTGTATATTCCAAATGGAATAATTCTTTTCAAATTCCTCTACATAAAAAAGGTAAACAATATGAAGTTACCCATAAATTGTAGACCTATTGCCAAATTTTCGGTAAGTCGAAAAATGTTTGAGCCTATAATTTGTGAAGCTCTCTCTTTCTATGTTAAATCAGTTATCGTTCCAAATCATTATGGATTTACAAACGACCGCTCGACAGTAAATGTTCGTATGAAACTGGCTGAAAAAAGTATCGATTTATTCAAAAATGGAAGGCATTCGATTAACTCTCACATCGAAAATTGATATTAATACTAGGAAAGCTTGCATTTAACGACCATTTTGTTGTATGGCTTGAATCTTATTTATAAAATAGATTATACTCGATGCTTTTCTATAGTTATGTCCCCCAAATTCTTGGAGTAAACTCTGGAATACCACAGGGTAGCAATTTAGGCTCTGTTCTTTTTTGTTTCATTCTTATATGACTAACTATTTGTGTCTCATTAATTCAAACGATGCGATGTAACAATCTTCAAAACTATTTCAACTGCTCGTGATTGTCAATAGCTGCAATGTGATCTTTATTCGGTTAACGGCGATAAATATTAAATGATGAGCTTAATAAAGAATTTTTGATTAATTGGGTATCATTATCAAGTGCTAGAGATATGGCTATTCTTGGTGTGTCACTGGACGGCCATCTTGAATTCATAGGACACTTCAACTCCATAACTACTAAATCCCATGCAATTTTTGTATATGGTTTCCGGCTACTTCAGCTCCATCTGGAGCATGGAGCAGCAACAAAATTCCTCCATTTATCACGGTTTGACGCAAACGGTTTAATCTGTGGCCACGTACGAATAAAGATTGCTTCGATATGTTATTGTCAGGTTTCCTCAATGTATGGCCAATGCACCGCCATTTTCGTTGCATAAAGTCTACATCCACTTTTTTCTGCCCGGTTCTATTCCACAACTTGAAGATTGATATGGTTTGTGGCAAGTAGATCTTGAAAATGTACAGTCAACGTCGGTTAACGAAAACCTGTAACTTGCTCGAGATGTTAGCAGAACACTTCCATGTTACACAGGCGTATAGTAGCACAGATTTTACGTTGGATTCGAAGAGTTTCAACTTGTTGCGTATTGATATTTTACTAGTGTTCCAAACAGAGAGGATTTCAAATGCACGTCGGGCCTTGTTTATTCTGATGTTAACATCCAGATCTGTTCCACCATCAATTGCTACACAACTACCCCGATAATTAAACTGCTTGACCTCTTCAATAATCCCATGCCTAAGAGTAATTTGCTGTTGAGTGTTTTGGCCGATGTGCATCACTTTGGTTTTGTTGACGTTAATCCTTAAGCCAGCCACCACCGCTCCGTTTACTTGCAGTGATTGACACATTTAATTCAAGCCGCAGGTGTTATTTGCCAGAAGACAGATATCATCGGCCTAGTTTATATGGCTGAGCTTGTCAAACGGTCCCCATTTTATTCCATGCCTTTCGTTTGAACCCACTGTATAGCAACCATCACATCATCAATTGCCAGTAAAAACAGAATAGGTGAAAGAACATCTCCTTGTCTCACTCCTAGACGCTCCTCAAAAGAATCGGAAAACTGTTTATTGTGCAAAACGAAACAACTTGCGCTATTGTAGGACTCTTTGATGACATTAACTATCTTTGTGGGGATACCCCTCACAATCGGAGATATCCATATAACTACATACATTCCCGATTATTCCGGTCGAAAGAATTTTCGAAGTCAACAAACATAAGTAGAATGGTGTTGGATACTCGGATGATTTCTCAAGTATAATTAACAAGATGTTAATGTGATCGACCACTGCGAAAGCCTGCTTGGTGCCCCTTAAGCATAGGCTCTATTCTGGACTTTATCCGTTCGAGAATTAAAATTGCCATCAACTTCGGGAACACGGACAAAACGGTGATACCACGCCAATTATTACAGTTTTTAAGGTCACCTTTCTTTCATAACTTAACTACGAGTATAACGCCATCCTTTCAATCGCTGGGATAGGTTTCATTTTCCCAAACAGCCTCCACAAACGGTTGCAAAATACCAGAACCTGCATCAAGATCTGCTTTCAAGAACTCTCAAGCTGCTTTATTAGCCTAAAGAAAATGAATCGCGGATTTTATTTCTGCACTTGTTGGGGGAAGAAGTCTTGCAATAAAATCTGTCTCTGGAAGACCTGTGGGCATTTGTAAGTTGAGAATCCAGATTTGCATCCTGGACATCGTTGAGCAGTGTACAGCTGATCTTCTATAGTCAACAATAGGTTGCCGTCCACATCTAACACAGGATGTTATCCACTATGCTATGTATTCAGACAATTCTTTGGTGATTTGTACAGCTGCCGGTTATCACCTCTTCCTGCAGCTATTTCTGCACTCTTGTCACGTCTCACACATCTCTGCACTATCTTATGAGCTACTTTATATTCATTCATTAAGCTACGTTTCCTATGAGCATCACTTTCAGCATTGATTTTTGCTTTCAATGTCCTTCGGTCTGTGATTTTGCCCCAGATGTTTTGGGATATCCAGTAATCTCTAGTTCTTGTCTGCCAAGGTACGAGTACTATTTCGGATGCAGTTACCCTAAACTCTCTATCACAAGTTGAATTTATTTAATCTTATGATTTACCCCGGACTGTTGTGCGCACTAGCTACGCCCGCCCATCACTGCACAATACATTTTTTTACTTTAATGCCAGTGCGTTTGGTAGAGCTTGTAGAAATGTAAGTATAAGTTCTAAGATTGTGTAAGTATTTCTTTAATGCTTATATTTATACATAAAATAGGAATACTTTTCTGCATTTTGTATCAATACTTGATAAACAAATATATTATTATTTTTTGTTTATTTATTTTTTTGCATGCACATATCACAAAAATACAACCAATTGTAAATACACATTCTACGACAAAGGACACGTCCAAGACAACAACGAAAATGCCCTCAAACTAATAAAAAGTAAGTAGCATGAATTTTCTTACAAACCATGTACATTTATGTATGCATGTTTTTTATTATTTATTTATTTTTAAATCAATACAAGCATTTTTAAATAAATTTATTTATTTTTAACTGCTACTCTTAAATTTGCACAAACCAACTGGCACAACACACAAAAAATATAAATAAATAAGTGTTCCAAATTCCATTAATACGCATCACTTTGCATGACGAAGGTAAACCTCTTAAGATTTTAAATTTAAAAAGATAAATTAAATGAAGTATAAATATTTTAGTTAAGGTATTATTACCCAACACAAAAAAAGAAACATTTTCCACTTGATTTTGTTGATTTAATTTCAGTAAATAAATAGCCAATATTTTTTTTTGTAGTTAAAAAATTTTGCGGCAGGTGTATTTTTTGTGTGTAGAAAAAAATAGGGATAGCATTTGGGCATTGTCATTGGGCCTTAGCAATAATTAATTGCTAAGCACACGCCAAATTCAACTTTAAAGACGAGTTATTCTCGCTTACCAATAACCAAGTTAAACGCGCCTTTTGCTAAACAGCGCTCTATTACAAAATCCAGTACATTCGCCGTCAAAAAGACATTTGTGTTATTTTGAAAAATAATAACGGGTGATTTTTTTGAGGTTAGGATTTTCATGCATTAGTATTTGACAGATCACGCGGGATTTCAGACATTGTGTCAAAGAGAAAGATGCTCAGTATGCTTTGACATTTCATCATGAATAGACTTACTAACGAGCAACGTCGAATTTTCAGTGAATGGGCCCTAGAAAAGTTGGCAGAAAATCCGCTTTTTTATCGACAAATTTTGTTCAGCGATGAGGCTCATTTCTGGTTGAATGGCTACGTAAATAAGCAAAATTGCCGCATTTGGAGTGAAGAGCAACCAGAAGCCGTTCAAGAACTGCCCATGCATCCCGAAAAATGCACTGTTTGGTGTGGTTTGTACGCTGATGGAATCATTGGACCGTATTTTTCAAAGATGCTGTTGGACGCAACGTTACGGTGAATGGCGATCGCTATCGTTCAATGCTAACAAACTTTTTGTTGCCAAAAATGGAAGAACTGAACTTGGTTGACATGTGGTTTCAACAAGATGGCGCTACATGCCACACAGCTCGCGATTCTATGGCCATTTTGAGGGAAAACTTCGGAGAACAATTCATCTCAAGGAATGGACCGGTAAGTTGGCCACCAAGATCATGCGATTTGACGCCTTTAGACTATTTTTTGTGGGGCTACGTCAAGTCTAAAGTCTACACAAATAAGACAGCAACTATTCCAGCTTTGGAAGACAATATTTCCGAAGAAATTCGGGCTATTCCGGCCGAAATGCTCGAAAAAGTTACCCAAAATTGGACTTTCCGAATGGACCACCTAAGACGCAGCCGCGGTCAACATTTAAATGAAATTATCTTCAGAAAGTAAATGTCATGGACCAATCTAACGTTTCAAATAAAGAATCGATGAGATTTTGCAAATTGTATGCGTTTTTTTTTTTAAAAAAGTTCTCAAGCTCTTAAAAAATCACCCGTTACAATACATTTTGCTTGAATTCTATTATGATTTAATAATGATAATGAGTTCCTACGAGTAGGACATAATTGACGATTTGAATATTTTAAAGTATACCCAGTATAATTCTTTCTGAAATTGAAACTTATAAATAATTAAACAAATGTGAATAATAAAATATTAAATTGTTTATTTCCCTTGCTTACCTTTCAATTGAAGCCGCTCAAAATTCAAAACAAATTTTCAACACAGAGACATTTGTGTTCTTAAATAAAAATTTTAAAAAATATTACATTTTTTCAAAAACAAGAAAAAAAAAAAAATATTCAACGAAAATTTTATGTTTCAAAATTTAGCCTAGTACGCAGATCGAGATAAGACAAATTTTATCTCTACAATTTTAATCTCTACAAAGCTTTTCCAAATCTCGCGCAAAAGTTTGAAGTTGGAGAGATGGAATCTAATTTAATGTGTTTTTTTAGTATATCTCTGGAACGGGTTGTCTTACAAAAATCGTCCATACCTTTTTGGAATCTCCTCTTGATGCTTTCAAGAGAAGCCACCACCTTTTACATAAAACCAGTTTTGACAAAAATCACTTTCGGAAATACGGTAGCTGTCAAAATTTGTCCCGCAAAATAATGCTTGTATCATTCTTTTTCCTGGCAAAATTTAGTGGAGACATTTTGTAGAGCAATATTCACAATAGTATGAATTTTGCGCGCGAACTGCGTACTGCTCGGAAAAATATCCGAGACAAAATTTGTCCCAGGAAAAAAAATGTATGGGAGACAAAATTTTTCCCGATCTGCGTACTAGGCTTTAGTTCATAATCTTTTGATTTGTATTACTTGTAAACAACATCTTGGTATATGAATTAAATGTTGCTGAAGGGGTTCTCAGACACTATCAGACTATCTGCAATCCGTTCCTACTCGATTGATCTTTGTCTCGTCAGACCAAAAGTCTTTGTCCATTGGTTAATGGTTCAGTTTGTGTGAGTCTTAGCAAAAGAAAACCTAACTTTAAAATTTCTCGCTGAGGGTAAAGTTAATCCGATTCTTTTGAGTGTGTATTATGGGTATGAACTTTTAATTTTAGACCAAAAGTTCATTGTGAATGCGTTTTATTTATTTTGTTTGACGTTTCACGTTTGAAATATTTATTTGTTTTTTGTCGGCCACGAAAAAGAAAATTCGTTTCGAATTTTGATTTGCCGATTTACTTTAGCTTCATCATAATTCCCTTCAAAAACAATTCTATCGAAGTGATTATTCTTTTTAACTTTTTCCGCTTTTAAAAATACCGAATAAATTTGTATGTTTATGTTTCAATCAAGAATTTGTGGTTGATAAGAAAATTGATGTGTATCTATTTTGTTGATATCCGTATTACCATGTCTATCAAGAAAATCATTCACAATAATGATAAAATCTAATAAAATTCACAGTCGATAAAATGTTGATAGTTGATAGTTATAATACTAACTCATTCAATTTGTTGATATGTAACAAGTATCTTGTTAATAGTTGATAGCTATAATAGGGTTGCAACGCAACGTCTAAATTCTCTCTCCATCTTTCTTACAACCAAGTCAGAAAGTATCCGCTTTCGAAAAAGTTTTTTAAGATTTCTCTTATTCGGCTTATTTGGTCTCAATAATTTATTAATGAAAGACTTTCATTAGTTTTCCCGACGTTTCGACTGAGGTTTAAGTCTTCTTCAGGGCCAAGTTTATAAGAAAATTAATAAAATTTAATATTGAAAATTATAAAAAAAAAAATATTATTTGAATTTGTTACTTGTTTTGAGAACTTCTTTATTAGAAGTTATGTCAACTAATGTATCCGCTTTCGTCCTTTTTTTTACTATGGGCACTTCGATATATTTTTTTCTTTTTTTTGTTTAAGCCTAGTACGCAGATCGGGAAAAATTTTGTCTCCCATACATTTTTTTTCCTGGGACAAATTTTGTCTCGGATATTTTTCCGAGCAGTACGCAGTTCGCGCGCAAAATTCATACTATTGTGAATTGTTCTACAAAATGTCTCCACTAAATTTTGCCAGGAAAAAGAATGATACAAGCATTATTTTGCGGGACAAATTTTGACAGCCAAAAGTGATTTTTGTCAATACTGGTTTTCTGTAAAAGGTGCTGATGCTTGTCTTGAGATCATCAAGAGGAGATTCCAAAAAGGTATGAACGACTTTTGTAAGACAACCCGTTCCAGAGATACACTAAAAAACACATTAGATTAGATTTCATCTCTCCAACTTCAAACTTTTGCGCGAGATTTGGAAAAGTTTTGTAGAGATTAAAATTGTAGAGATAAAATTTGTCTTGTCTCGATCTGCGTACTAGGCTTTAATGTTAAGCACTGAAGTTTTTGAAATATTTAAAATTTTTGATATTTGTTTGCTTTTCATTATGAATGAAGGTACTATTTGGCAAATTATGCATTCATAAAAAAAAATGGAACTCGATATTTTGATCATACTTTACATTATTATAATGGAGAAGACGAGAAAAGCTGGCCTCGCAATTCTGTCTGTCTGTATATTCGACTAAAGCCTAAACGCTTCGGGCGATTTTCATCAAACGATTTTTTAAAGAAATTTTATAAAATCCTTTTTTTCTCGAAAACTGTTATACAGATTAATAAAAAAACAATAATTTTAATCTTTAAAAAAAAATCCGAAAAATATCGACATATACATTAATGGTAACCCTAGGACCATTTTTCTCTTGTTTTTTTGATTTTCTCACTAACCGTAAAACCGATTTGGATCATTTTTCTATGCTTAAGCTTGCCTAAAGTTTAAATATTATATTGTATTCAAATTTCCTCAAGGATTTTTTTTTTGGATTTTTGTTTTTTATTTTCATTTTTTTTTTCAAAATTCAATTTTTCGAAAACCCCATGCTAGATTTTTTTTGAACTTAATAAATAAAATTTTCTTAATACAGTCTACAAGATGTGAGAAAAAATATGTTTGTGTTACCTAAAACTAACGGTAGGTACCCACCATACAAATGTTAAAAAGTGGTTTTCGAAAATCGTAGAAATTTGATAAAATTTTTTTCTTTCAATTAATTTTTGCGATCTGTGATTGAATAAAAAGAAGTTTTAAATTAAGATATAACCGACTGTACCTATTTTATATTTTAATGAAATTTTTCATAAAGAAGCTTCTAACAAGTTTGAATAGCATTACATTTCTAAACTTAAAAAAAAGAAAAATCAACTTTTTTTAGAAAATATGATATCTCAAAAACTGGTCAGTATTTTCTTTGATAATTTAAAGTCAGCGTACCAAAAGGTACCATGGTTGCCCTCAACCCTGCCAGAATTTTGCCGCTGCAACCGAATGCAAGAATGAAAGAAAGGCAAGACAAGTATCAATATTTTGAGAAATTATTCTCGGATATGTTCTAAAAACAAAAATCTTACAGGAAGGAACGTTTTCCCGTTTTCCGGAGAGTGCGAACTTTATAAGTGTAACTAAAAATAGATACAAACTATTAAAAAACAATGGCAATTGCTTTTTTCTTAAGCCAGATGCCCATTTTGAATTTTTACTTGCGACTTATAGGTACTATTAGGCAAGTTATGCATTCGTAAAAAAATCGAACTCGAGATTTTGAATTTTGATCAAAGTTGACATTACGATGATAGCGAAGACTATAAAAGTGGGTCTCGCAATTCTGTCCGCCTGTATGTCTGTTCGACTACTGGCTAAACGCCTCGGCCGATTTTCTTTAAAATTGGTAGATATCATTTTTAATTTCCCCCCCCCCCCCCACACGTTTTTTTCTTTTTTTTTTTTAAGACCATACGATTTTTTTTCGAAATTTTATAAACTTTTTTTTTCTCAAAAACTGTTCGACAGATTTTAAAAATAAAAATACAGAAAAATTTCATTTAATTAAAGCTAGGTATTGGTTGAAAAAATTTTTCCGAAAAATGGTTATTGAGGGTACCCCCCATGGAACCATTTTTTTTTTGTTTTTGATTTTCTCAAAAACGGTACAACCGATTTTGATCTTTTTTTTTTTTTTTTTGCTAAAGCTCCCCAAGAACATAAATAGAATTGTGTATCTACTCAAATTTTCAAAAAAAAAATTAATATTTCGAAAACCCCATGCTAGATATTTGTTTAAACTTGATAAATAAAAGTTTCTCAATATAATCTACAAGATGTGAGAAAAAAAATTGTATTTTACCTAAAAATAAAGGTAGGTACCTACCATACAAATGCGAAAAAATTTCAAAAAATGGTTTTCAAAAATCGTATTTTTCTCGAAAATGGCACCTTGAATTTTGAGAACATTTTTTTTTTTCAATTAATTATTACGATCTTTAATTGAATAAAACAAATTTGAAATTAAGATATTACAGCTTATACCTACCATAGATCCATTTTTTCGATTTTTGAATTTCTCATTATTCACAAAACGGATCTTAATGAAATTTTTTATAGAGAAGCTTCTAAAAAGTCTAAAACACATTGTATTTAAAATAAATATTTTTTTGAGTTTTTGAAAAAAAAAATCTATTTTTTTTTTTTTTTAAATTCGATATCTCAGAAACGACTCAATATTTTTTTTGTAAATTTAATTTTTATTCGAACAATAATAAAGACTTTAAATTGGAGTACCAAAATTTTGTCTTTAAAAGCTTTTAAAAAGTTTGTATATAAAAGCTTTTTTTTAAGAAACCACTACAACGACTTATAATTTTTGTTCTTGCATAAATTCATAATTGGATAGCATTCTGTTCTTGTCTCTTACTACTAAAAGAATTTAAAAATTAATTTTATCCTTATGAACAGTTTTCTCTAATAACATTCTTTTTCTTTTCTAGTAACATTCATTTTTGAAATTCTTAGTCGTTTACATAAGAGCAAGTTCGTGCGACCCAGTCATGAATTTTATTTTATTTCAAATCCAATCTTGTTATGTAGTATGAGATGTGTTAAAAAATAATTTTTGCAACCTTAAATTTAAACAAAAAAAAAATCCCCAATACTATTCTACTTAACTGGTTCTAATGTTTTATTTAATAGTTGATGACTTATTAATTTTAAGTCAAACGCTAAAAACCAGAATAATCTAAAATGTTTAATTTTGAGTATTGAGTATTAAGTGGATGGGGCAGCAGTTCGTATTCGTAGTGCAATTCGACATCTTCAAACACTGCTCTGAATTGGTCCACGGTTACGCTTGTTGCCCGTAGTGAGCAAACGCGGCACCCATCGCGCCGACAACTTTGTTTCAGCTATCTCGCGCACCTTCAACCGGCGGCGGTCTGCAAATACGAGATCGTGGATTTTTGACACGTTATTCGCTGTGGTAGCCATTTTCGGGGCACTGGACGGGTCTTATCAAAAACCGATGTGCGACCACGTTAAAACTTGTTATACTAATTTTTGACGGTCGCTATCGAAGGAGAAGAGTCACCGTACACAGCATCCCAGCGGTCTTTGATTTCGTCAAAACAAAACTACTAGTCCGATTCGCTTGAAATTTTGAAAGTAGCCGTCTAAGAGAATATACTTGACGATAGTAAACCTCTCTTGCGATACTGGCACCAGCGGACGGTGAGGCTAAGTACCTATTGGAACGCCCTCTTAGATTCTAATATGAAAGAAAACAATTGAAAATGTTTTAAAAAATATGTTTTCAATAGAAGAACTTGATTTATGAAAATTAAGGAATGGTTTTGTGGCATTAAATAAAGTGTAAAAGAAGTAATTTCACTTTTCCAATTTCGTATCTATTTTAATATAACAATTTACTCATAGCAACTCTTCGGTGAAAAGCTAGGGAAGTGGACCCATTCAAGTTTACAATTTCCAAGAACACTCAACTTAGAAAAATAAATAAATTTGTTGATTGTTGAATAACTATTTCAATACTCCAACATTTTGTTCTTATATGTACTTAAATAAATTATTGATCGAAATCAGCTTACACTTTAATAAAATAATTTAAAATTCCAACTTTAAGGAGCCGTCTTATGTAAATGATTTCAAAATATTTCTGTTAACATTCCTTGTTGACATTATTAGATAAAATTCAAATTATTGCAAAAAAAAAAAACCAAAGCTTCGTAGAATTGAACGCTCTTATATTTTCCTTTTTCGTTTTACTCCCTTGTTTTCCAGAACGAAAATATAAAACGCTTGAAATGGTTCTCACGAAGTATCTATAGGTATGTACATCTCCATGCAGAAATTGGTAGTATGTGTTGAATATAAATTCAAGATACGTGCTGGACTTGCAAGACAAAATATATCCAACGAAACCAACAGATAGATTGGAAATGAAATAGGTATGTTGCTATGGACAACAAAAATCAATATCAAAGATATGTGAAAGTCTTTCTGATAACAGTATTTAAATATTTCCATTGAAACGGCTTTCAATTTCATAACGTCAAGAATCTTTTGAGACTTGTCTCTTTACATATGATTTCCTGCTGTGCTTCTGTGTTGTCCCAAAATACCAAAATACCCTCAACTTTTCTTCCAGGAAAACGAATTTTTCCTTGCGAAGTTTTGGTGTGTTATAGAAAGTCATTCATTTGTAAAAAAATTAATTCGAGATATTGATCAAACTTTACATAACAATGAAATGGAAGACGAAAAAGACTGGTATTGCAAGTCTGCTTGTTTGTCTATTTGCCAACAGTCTAAATGGCTTTGACTACTTTTTTAAACTTAGTATGTAGCGTTTTTTTGATTTTTCAAAACCCTTTTTAGAAGTTTTTATGAAAAAAACATCTAAAGTTACTTTTAGTAAACGAACTTCCGCTCTCCCCACTTCTTTGAAACTTGGTAGTAAACGTATTACCTATGTGCCTGAAAAAGCACTGCCACTGGTGGTGGCCGTGGCGCGATGGTTGTGTGCTCGCCTGTCAACCTCACGATCATAGGTTCGATCCCTGCTGTAGTTTATGTCTTCTTAATTCCATTAAAAACCTTATAAAAGTTGTCATCAATGGGTTGCTGGTTTGCTCATTGCATGTTGTTCAATAAAACTAGTATGTCCATCAAATATGAAAAACGAATAAAATAATGCAAATTATAAGGGACATAAAAATAAGACACAGCATTTTCTCCGCAGTAGTTCAGCCGCCATCCCTGAAGATAAAAAAATCTGAGACAACCACCTTCAGTCTCAGAACATCGTGCCACACATCTTTCCTATCCTTCTTTCTCTTCCTTAACTTCACGCCCGCGCTGTGTTGATACATTTAAAGGCTAATCAAAATCCCTTGAGCGCGTGTAGATTATAAAAAAAAAAAAGAAAGAGAGTGATTGCCTTGGCGGACGATGTGTTTATACCAGCATCAGGAAAACATCCTGATACGTTGAAAGAACTCCTACAAAATTCTCTAAGCAAGCTAACACGTTGGACAAATCTGTGAAGGTTTGGTGTAAGCCCTCATAAAATTTGGACTTGTTCTCTTCTCTAGGAAATATAAAATTCGGTACATAGTCCCCCCTTCTTTTAAAGGTATACTACAACATTCTTAGGAGAAGCAAAATATATGGGCCTTATTTTGGAAAAGAAGTTAAGCTATCCACCTTAACATACGAGCACAAGAAAGAGCCCAAAGGAACACAATGGCTCATTTCTAATGAAAAAATTCCATTGGGTCTTCAACTGGCTATTTACTTCAGTAATAACACCGATTCTAAAATGTGGTTTATAAGTACGGTGGGCAGCTCAAAATGTAGCGTTAAATTGCGATAAACTTAGTAAGGTCCAAAGATCAGCCTGAATGTGTACAAACGTAGGACTGCGCTCTAATTCCACGAGCACAGTCATTTGTCTTAAGGCCTGTTTACAGTTGATCAACAATAAAAAATTCAAGTAACACTGACTTCCAGGTTAGCATTCTATCCAGATCTACTTTAGAGAATGGCTCATTCTTCGAGGATAATTCGATTGATTTCTATACTGATGGATCAAAAACCAAGGACGGGGTTGGCGGAAGCGTGTAATCAGACAGACTTAAGTAAGGTCATTTCGCCTTCCCAGTCATTGAAGCATGTTCCAGGTGCAATTTTTAGCTCTTAATGAAGTTTTATCTTAGCTTAAGACTAACGTTCTACCTACAACGGATATCCGTACTTCTCAGAGAGCCAAGCTACCATGAGATCTCTGGACTCCTCCTCAGCAGTTCAACATTCACGTTTGCTGGGTGGCGTGGCGGGCGGGGCATAGGGACATTTCGGGTAAATCCAAAGCTGTTGAACTTGGGAAAAGTGGAATATCATTTCCTACATATTCTAAGAGATTGGACAGATGTTGGTATACCCATCGCTGCTTATGCGTAAGCAAGGTGTTATTAATATTGTAATGCTAAGGTGGAAAAATATCACCACTTGCTTGGCGACAAAACACTCAAGTGCTCTAACCATCTACTTTCTTTAAGCAGATCGCACTATAGCTCCGTATTAGGTGTCATAGCCGGACATTATTTAATAGGTACTTTACCTACTCTGCGCCACTTGGCGTCAACTCAAACGATTTCTGCAAAGAAGCTGCATGGATCAAGAGGAGGAGGTGTTTTATCTCAAAGACATATACATACTCAATTTGGAAGACTTTTTCCACAACGATCCGAGTCGCCTGGCAAATAATAAAATACGCAGTCTTTCAAGGTTCATATGGAGCTGAAAATGGTTAAACGAATAGAAAAAAAATTCCATGCCGTATCACAACGGTCTAAGTGCATCGATTATTATCAGCCTGCAACCACTTCAACCTTATCTTACCCTATGCTCCTAGAGAGTTGATATACATTTTGAATGTTTCAAAGAAAAAATTGAAATTAAAAAAAACCCAATATTTCGAGAACAACAGATGGATTTTATTGAAACATAGAACCTTATGGTTTCTTAACACTTTCTAAAATGTTTAGAAGCAAAATAGTTCTTTTATTCAAAATTGACGATATCTAACATACTAATGGTAAAAATCCTTTTTGGGAAATTTAATTTTTCTCGAAAACAGCCACAAGCATTTTGATAAAACTATTTGTGTATTAATTAATCATTAAATAAAGGGTTTTTCAGGGATTTCTGAACCTTAACAGATGTTGTTGCATATATCTGTCAAATTGGTAGTGATTTATTTATTCTGTCTTGCCAAACATGGAGAGTAATAAGGTCAACATTTCTCTGCAAATGATAATTTTTTTTATAAAAGTTGGTCATCTGTAATCTGTTCGCGCAAAATTTTGTTCGCTTCGCCCATTTTACGGTCGCCATAATCGTTCTTCCGAGAGGAATATTCAAATCCACCGGTTCAGTGAAAAGTCCACTGAATCACGTACATCAATGAAACATTAGATCTGTGCCGAGCTGTCCATAAAAGAGTGCAGGAGAATCCAAGACATTCAATTCCCCGTCACGCGCAAGGACTCGGACTTCCGCAGAGCACAGCTTGGCGAATCTTGCTTCATGACTAGGTACAAACTTCAATTGACCCAGGAGCTCAGAGTTAACGACCATAAACAACGACCTGTGTTGGCTAACTAAGCTCTCGAGCATATCACCGTTGACCAAAAGTTCAATCGAAAAATCATATTCAGCGACGAGACCCATCTCTGGATGTTTGGGACTTTCGGTCCACACTTCTATGAGAACGGCCATCACCGACAATGGCGAGTGCTATCCGTTAATGATTACCAATTTCTAGTTCTCCGATTATTGGATGATATGGACACCGACGAAATGTGGTTTAACAGGACGGGCGCTTGTGCCGCAAAGCCCGTGTCACAATGGACATTTTGCACGAGCGACTACCGAACATGGTTATCTCACGCGAAGGCGATATAAATTGACCACCCAGTTCGTACAATTTGACCCTACTAGACTTCTTCTTGTAGAGTTTTTTTTAATCCACAGGTCTATAACAATTTGTAACAGACAAGACAACACCACTGCCCTGAAAGTGAACATAATCAACGGTATTGGTAAAATTCAGGGTCATTTATTCGCCAAAGTTATGGTAAATTAGACGTTTCGGAACCTAAGGTATAGTTTCTCTACTGAGTTTTTGTTTATGAAAGGCCGTATGTAGTAAATTAGGGTTTTTTTCTGCCTAATTTGAAATATATACTAATAAATCAAAGGCAGTGTTCCAACTCCAAATATGTATGTCATGAACTCAAAATTGTAAATTTTGCAGATTAAGTCTTTTCGAAGTTAGCGGTAGTATTTTTGTATTCAAAATAAAATATTTTTCATAAAAAAATATTGAACTTTGTTTCTCATTCAGATCAACATATTTCGAATTGTCCCTTAAGGGGTAAAAGTCGTTAAGTTTATTTCTCTTAAAATCTTCTGAACTGAAGGATTTGTTTTAAACATGGAAATCAATCATGTAGAATTGAAATTTAAATCATTTGTCTATTTTTTTAGTAAGTGGATTCTACCTTTGAACTTACGGTATGCTTAAGAAGTCAAAACAAAGCTCTACACCCAGAGAAAAAAGCACGTAAAATCAAAAAAAACAACTTTGAATCAAAGTAAAACCAATATGATTTGGCTCTAATGCCGAAAATATTTAAATCAAAGTTGTTTATCAATGAAAAGTGATTCCCTACTTCATTTCAAATCAAATTTGAAACCAATATGATTTAAAGTTGTAGCATTATAGTTTTAAATACGATCCGCATTTGATTCAAAAAAATATCAATTAATTTTAAACACGCTTTGCGTTTAAAGTAAATAGAAATCGGAATCATATCAATTAGAAACATATTTACATTAATTACTACGCAACATTAAATTGAAAAGCGCCATTATAGTTTTAAATACGATTCGCATTTGATTCAAAAAAATATCAATTGATTTTAAACACGCTTTGCGTTTAAAGTAAATAGATATCGGGAATAAATCAATTACAAACAATTTATTAATATTTACTAGCATTCATTGATTTAAAGTCATTCTCACTATATTCAAATCGATTAAAAACAATTATTTTTGCAAAAGTATTTTCTTTTTATTGTAAATAAAATAATAAAAAAATTCTTATAAACTAACTTAATAACAAAACAACAAACAAAATTTACAAATATTTGTGTCTTACATAATGTACGTAAGAGTTGCCATTATTAATTTGATACAAGTGTAGTAAAAACTGGATCAATGATTTCCCTTTCGATGATGAGTTAAAAAGTTTTAAAATATCCTATAAAATATATATTACATTATAATTTTTATATTGAGAGAAATGTATGTATGTATACTTACAATTTTAAGAAATGATTTTAAACTTGGGGTTGGTGTTGACGGGAATCAGAATTGTTGCAATTTGGGCACTGCCAATTTACCACTTTGGAGATCTCTGAGAGGGTTTCGTCATCAATTCGGAACTTGAATAAAATTTATATAATAAGAAAAAAAAAGAGATAGTTTAATGTTACCTTCAAATTTCTGAATAAGTATAGTTCCAGATCTTCATGCAGCTTTGCGGAATCGTTGGGGTTGTTCTCGTTAGCAGGATAAGAATAAATTAAAATTCGAAGCTGTCCGCTTTCATCCACTACTTGAATTATTTTAATTTATTTTATTACTTTTAGGTTATAACGTTCGGTAACACTTCACAATAAGTACAGCTCACAAGCTCTAAAGAGAATGGCAGATACATTTTCCTCGACCCGCAACAACGATAGCCGCGAACACACATACATATGATTTCTTTCTTATAAAAAATGTTTACTGTTATCGTTCACAAGTCAAAAGGATTACAACTTTGATTTGTTGTACTTTAACTTTGGTTCAAAGTGAATTATGTATACGATTCAAAAAGGAAAGAAAATCAAATAAGTTACCACTTTGATGTATTAAGTTTCAAGTTTGATTCAAATAAATTAAATATCAAACGTCTTTAAATGAACAACGAGAGGCATTTCGATTACATTTCAAAATAGAAAAACATTAATTCAATGGTGTGATTAATTAAACATTTTTCTTATTTGAAACAAAGTTGATCGTATTTAAATTAAAGCGTATAAATCAAAAGTTACAGCAACGTAATTTTAAATACTTTTCTACTTAATTTTATGATGTTGTTTTTCTCTGGGTGTATACACATAAATAGCATATTTCTTAAAATTTGGTCTGTTTTACTAGGTTGTTGAGGCAACTAGTTGAAATTTTTATTTCTCTATCTATTCTCTAACTTTTAGCAGGCCTTGTAGATAGTCTAAAAATTCATTTTGAATTCCAAAGAGATCGCGAATTGCATTAAAGAGAGTTATTTCTTTTACAATTGCCTGAATTTAATTTTTGAACAATTTTGTTTGTATCATTTGCACTTGCTATTCAACACCACACTCGAAATCACTTACCCACTTCTAATACTATCAGTTCTGCCTTTTCGTTTTCAATAACCAGATTCGACATACGTGCCATGTCAATGTCATCTGCTCGTTATGAGTTCTCTCAATTCCTTGGTTGTGCCAATTCGAAGGCAGACAGAAGAAACAAATCCTCTTTCTCCTTATCGAAATCTTAGAGGTACTTATAGCCACCCTCTAAGAAAATACATATTCGCAAAAAGTTTCTCAAGTGCTAGCATTCGCGTATGTTTTGTTTTCTTCACTTAAAATAATCTATCACCTTGATATTTTAAATAAAACAAATAATACAAAAAATATCCTCCAGCTAAAAGCAGACTTGGCAACGTAAGACCCTACTTGGCAAATCGAATGCAAAAACTACCCTATTTTGCCATTTCGCTCAACAGACACGTTCGCAAACGGTACCAATCCTATGTACTCAAAGAATTTATTATGAATTTATACAGAAGATGTCACCGACCCTATAATGCTGTCAATATAAACCTTAGCAGCAGATCTCAAGAGTTCTCTGCCAATAAAAGAAGGAATGACTTTGAAGCCCTTAACCGAATAAATCTCTTGGTAATGGACAATTGAACTTAACTTAGAGAAATCTATTAAACGAATACCGCATTATGCTCGAGTGAACTTTAGCTTCATAAACGAAAAAGAATTTAAAACCAAAAACCTTTGAATTATCTTTTTCGGTTTTAGGATTCAATACACGCATATTAAGGAATACCTCTTTGTCATGTCATTTTTGTGTGGGTGAATTCTTTGCCTTTTTGAAATTTGTCCTTTGTTCCAAGACAATTTAGGAAAATGTCAAGGGTGTGGTTGCATGTTTCTAAATTTCGAAATAAATCAAATTAAAATAATTTTCAAGCTAAAGCATATGCAACGGGAAGCAATAAATAGTAAAGCAAATGAAAGAGTGGGATCTTAGCAGCCCATACATGGGATATTCGCAAGAAAAAAAATGCCATCTAATAAGTTGAAACTGGTTAGCCATTAAAATTTTATAATTAAGGTTTGAAGTTTTTCAAGGTCACGTCCTATTTTTCGGAAGTCATTTGTTCATTTCTCCTAAAAACAATAAAGGTTACTAGATTATCGTAAAAGGTAGAGAGCTTACCTTAATTAGTCAGTCACAGAAAAAAATACCGTGACGTTGAAGTAAAAATTAAATTTTAATTAAAATATGGCTCACCAATTACTTAAACTAGCTCACTTTTTATCTACTGGTCTTTTAAATGGTATACATTTTTTGCGAATATCCCACAAATGAAGTGTGCAAACCTGCCCGTAATGTTGCGTGACGTTGAAAACTTCGCGCGTTGGTTATTAATTTTCAATGGCTCACCAGTTACTAAAACTAGCTCACTTTTTATCACGATCTACTGATCTTTCGAACGGTATAAATTTGCGAATATCCCACAAATGAAGTGCGCACAATTGTCTGTGATGTTGCGTGAACTTGAAAACTTCGGGCGTTGATTATTAATTTTCAATAGCTCACCAATTTCTAAAATAAGTTAACTTTTGACTTTTTACTGACCAATTAGATGGAATGTTTCTTTTGCGAATATCCCATATATGGGGTGCCAAAAATCATTATTAAAAGGTAACTTTGAAAAATCATTAAGAACATCTATGGTTGACCAATTACTTAAACTATAGCTTTTATAAAAATGTAAGGGCCCTCCCGTAGTATACACATATGCGAATATCCCAAAAATCGCTATGACCTTGAAAAAATTAATAAAAAATTCATTAAAGATCTATGGCTAACCAATTACCTACTGAAAATATTTTTCCTTTTTATAACGATCTAGTGATTTTTGAATGGTATACATTTTTCTGAATATCCCACAAATGAGTTGCCAAGAAAGTGCGAGTTAAACACTGTTTTTAAGCCCTACTTACAGTTTTATTATTCTTGAATTGCTGCCATCGTAACTTATACATTTTATTGCTTTATACGAAGTGACCTATTAAGAAGAGTTACGGTTTTAGCAAAGTAAAATCGAGTCAATGCATTCTACATATAATAGGTGCCAAAATCCCAGATCCCAAATGAAAGGTTATCATGTGCGCAACCTTATTGCTTCCACTCTTATGCCTTAGCATTAGCATTTATGTCAATTTGAAATTATTCTACTTCATTAGCGTATTACGAGTAAATTAGGGTTTAGTTTTTAACAAAATGCTATGAGACAGAATGATTAGTTTTTTCCACAGCTTTTTGAATCAGGTTTTGGACTTTTATATTCTTTATAAGGGGTGGTAACTTTCTAATATTGTTCAGCAGATGTATCACTAGGTAAGGACATAAGCTTTTTTAATAATATTGTTTGTTTTGTTTTACAAGTAGTATCCGTTGTCGTTTGACATAATGGTAAGTGCATTGGTCTGTTATGCAGAGTGTATATGTTTCGATTCTCAGATATGTTTTCGGGGTTGTTCTGATTCTTGTGAAGAAATGACAAATCTTCCAAGAGTATCCTTCGTCTTGAAAAGTGCTGCTCGGAATTTGCAGAAAATTTTAGGTCCGCTCCATTCCTGCTAAGAAGCACACAGAAATGTTTGAGGTTGAGTGTTCTAAGTCACTAGGCTTACGCACTCTACGAGGCGTAATGGCCTATAATTTATTTAACTACTTCAAAAAAAAAAAATCGGTAAAAACTGTTTTGAAAAAACGTCTCCAATGTCATGAAATTTTATTCTTTTTTTTTTAATTAGCGACATTTAACCTTGGTGCATGTTCTCTGAAGAATTAAAAAAGCAGTTTTGTCAAAAGATTTAAACTGTTTCTTTGTCACTAAAAAAACAGACTTGTTAGGAAGAACAAAGATGATAATTTTAGTTTATACTACCTTTAACGCCGCCAGCTATGTCGAAACAGTTATTCGACATCTAATCTCTCATTTTTACCGTGATTAGGTGCTGAATTTTGTTCATAATATGCAAGACAGTGCTCGTCCTCATACGTCCAAAATTACACAAAGACACAAATATTACGGTTTCCCATAGCTAGCAATAAGCTCAGACAAAAGCTCAGGCAAAAAAGCCTCAAAGACAAAAAAGTCATGTCAAAGCCTACTAGATCTTTTCATATACTATATTTGAGCTTACTGGATGACTTCGTGAGTATTCACAATTTCCCATATCAATTCCTCAGATTCATACCAGTTATGGTATCAAAATGGAGCACTTCAGCGTTAATTTCTACCTACCTACCATCGAAAGCGTACCATCAGATGAGGCTCCACTCGTTACATAGCAGAACATCGGGGTCAAGAATTCCAAATTGTATGGACAAGTAACTAGACATTATTTTCACAACAGATCCCATTAACTCTTCAGTCCCACTCAGTCCTCTTTCTCTATACTTTATCAACAACTAGCATCTCTTTCTATATTTAGCATTTTATTGTAATTCTCCTATATAGACTCCTCTTTCTACAGATCTGTCTTTTCATGACTTTCCTAAAGCAACTTTTTTTTTTCAAAATAATGAAACGGAATTTCCTTTAATTTTGAAAATCTAACTGTTAATGACTTAATATACATATTTTACTGAGAGCTATTTAATTCTTCCTTGTGTACCCTTTTCTCGACGAAAACTTCGTTTTCTTCTCCAACTTTTTTCAAGTACAGGCTTCGGTCATTGCCAAAAAGGATGTAGAAGGTTTGGGCAATTTCCCTTCCTTTTCGGTCTTTAACCAACTATTCTTACTATCTTTGTACTTATCTTCACTATCTCTCTATCAACGCTTTTGAAACCAAACCCAAAGCAATCTCCTTAAATATCTCCAATTTCCAGTTTGTCTTCTTTAAACAACAACACGATGGTAACCCTTCATCTCTCTCTTTCTACAACGAAACTGCGAACAAACCACAAACAATCCCAAACTTTTTTTTGACAATGTTTTACAGACCACTCAACCTGATACTAATTATTTTAATTATTTACCGAACTTCTCCCTCGACCCATTTCTTCCTCATAGCTTAATCAGCTTAATGATGAGTTTATTCCTAGCCCCGATGGTATCCCCACCGTATTTATCAATACGTGACATTCTCCGCATTCATCGACCACTTTCCGCATTTGTTTATTGTACAACTGTATACACTTTCATATCTCCATCGCTTTCAATCTTACAAATCATCGTCTCTTCTATCTGCCCACCTACCGTATTTATAATGAACCTATTACCCACAATACCCACAAACATGTTGCCAAAAACTTTTTCGACTTTAACCTCAGTTCCTTTAAATTCACCCTAATTCCAGTTTCCTTAGATTTAAGATATAATAAATGTATCATACGTATAAGAGCCAACAAAAATTTAAATTAAATTAAATCAGACCAAAAACCATTAATGTTAAAAAGAGCCAAGTTCTTCTATAAAAAAACCTTGGTGTAACAAGTCAGCTGTGAAAAGTACTGAGATCTAAAAGTACGCCAAGTTCTTACTTCATGAAGGCTTAATAGCGAATATTTAAAGTAGAATAATATTGAAACAGCTACAATGTAATAGAGAAATTTTATTATTTAATGATTACTGACTAAAATTTGATGGGCTTACTTGGCAAGTTTTTTTGTATGCCCAATTCAAAAGGTTTTGAAAACTTTCCCACTTAAATTTAGCGAGGCGTCTGTGCCTGACTAGCTTAGAATATATTCGGAGTTTTAAGTTTCTGACTTCATTGGTACTCAAGATAGGAAGGGGTCAAAAATCGCCTGAGTTTGTTCCTGTAAAAAGGGTGTAGTGCCAGAACTTGGCTGGGCACTACCGTGCCCTTTGATTTTTTACATCTTTCTACAGGTAAGGATCTCCAAGACTGCTGTATAACTTCCAAAAGGGCTGTAATATTAGTTGGCTTACAACTAGCAACATACTTCTTGACATCATGCCAAAGATTTTCTATAGGGTTGAGGTGTGGAGACTGCGCAGGCCTCTCCATGCCATCAACTCTCTTTTCTTGGAACCACTGCTTCGCATGTTTACTTGTATGCTTTGGGTCGTTGTTTTGTTGAAACACCCATTTCAGTGGCATTTCATCTTACGCATATAGGAACATAACTTCCTCCATGATCTTCACATAAAGATGCTGATCCATAATGCCTTCAATCCGGTATATAGGGTCAAGATCATAGAAGAAAAAACATACCCAAACCTGTATCCTCCATGTTTTATGGTCTTGGCTTTGAGGCGCGGATTATATTCTGTGTTTGGAGATCGTTTGATGTATATCTCGCTGGCACCACCCGTGAATAGCTCTTACAAAATTGACCGCAACTTTTTACGAGGCTTGGTTTCGCAAATATCGCCACCCAAACACATTGTTAGGAAGTTAAAGCTCAAAAATCTGTGAATCAGTGAAATCACTTTGGATGACCATATTTCGATAACCAGACCACGCAACACGATTTAGCTTGCATGTGTGTGGAGGTATTGAATAGACCTTTCGTTTGATGTATATCTCGGTGGCATTGGTGAACTTCGGAAAAATAATGATTTTTAAAGACAAGTGGTTAAGTCCATGATTTTTCCCAAAATTAATAAAAAAATAAATTTTTTAGTTTGGCACATCCATGGAAAGGTCTGTTAATTCTCTATTGAGAATTGAAAACTGCAACCCGTTACGAGCCTTGGTTGCGGAAATATCTCCATCCGCATCCGATGACTTTCTTAGATTTGGGTCAATTTTGAATAAAATCACTTTGGGTGGCCATATTTCGATAACTAGAACTCGCAGAACCTTCTGGTTTTCACCTGTGAATAGCTCTTACAAAATTGACTCTTAATTTTGAAAACAGCGACCTTTTACGAGGCTTGGTTTCGCAAATATCGCCACCCAAACACATTGATAGGAAGTTAAAGCTGAAAAATCTGTGGCATCAGTGAAATCACTTTGGATGACCATATTTCGATAACCAGACCACGCAACAGGATTTAGCTTGCATGTGTGTGGAGGTATTGAATAGACCTTTCGTTTGATGTATATCTCGGTGGCATTGGTGAACTTCGGAAAAATAATGATTTTTAAAGTTAGTCCATGATTTTTCCCAAAATTAATAAAAAAATAAATTTTTGAGTTTGGCACATCCATGGAAAGGTCTGTTAATTCTCTATTGAGAATTGAAAACTGCAACCCGTTACGAGCCTTGGTTGCGGAAATATCTCCATCCGCATCCGATGACTTTTTTAGATTTGGGTCAATTTTCAGTAAAATCACTTTGGGTGGCCATATTTCGATAACCAGGCCTCGCAGAACCTTCTGGTTTTCACCCGTGAATAGCTCTTACAAAATTGACTCTAAATTTTGAAAACCGCAACTTTTTACGAGGCTTTGTTTCGCAAATATCGCCACCCAAACACATTGTTAGGAAGTTAAAGCTCAAAAATCTGTGAATCAGTGAAATCACTTTGGATGACCATATTTCGATAACCAGACCACGCAACACGATTTAGCTTGCATGTGTGTGGAGGTATTGAATAGACCTTTCGTTTGATGTATATCTCGGTGGCATTGGTGAACTTCGGAAAAATAATGATTTTTAAAGACAAGTGGTTAAGTCCATGATTTTTCCCAAAATTAATAAAAAAATAAATTTTTTAGTTTGGCACATCCATGGAAAGGTCTGTTAATTCTCTATTGAGAATTGAAAACTGCAACCCGTTACGAGTCTTGGTTGCGGAAATATCTCCATTCGCATCCGATGACTTTCTTAGATTTGGGTCAATTTTGAATAAAATCACTTTGGGTGGCCATATTTCGATAACCAGGCCTCGCAGAACCTTCTGGTTTTCACCTGTGAATAGCTCTTACAAAATTGACTCTAAATTTTGAAAACCGCGACCTTTTACGAGGCTTGGTTTCGCAAATATCGCCACCCAAGCACATTGTTAGGAAGTTAAAGCTCAAAAATCTGTGGCATCAGTGAAATCACTTTGGATGACCATATTTCGATAACCAGACCACGCAACACGATTTAGCTTGCATGTGTGTGGAGGTATTGAATAGACCTTTCGTTTGATGTATATCTCGGTGGCATTGGTGAACTTCGAAAAAATAATGATTTTTAAAGACAAGTGGTTAGTCCATGATTTTTCCCAAAATTAATAAAAAAATAAATTTTTGAGTTTGGTACATCCATGGAAAGGTCTGTTGATTCTCTATTGAGAATTGAAAACTGCAACCCGTTACGAGCCTTGGTTGCGGAAATATCTCCATCCGTATCCGATGACTTTTTTAGATTTGGGTCAATTTTCAGTAAAATCACTTTGGGTGGCCATATTTCGATAACCAGGCCTCGCAACACGATTTAGCTTGCATGTGTGTGGAGGTATTGAATAGACCTTTCGTTTGATGTATATCTCGTGGCATTGGTGAACTTCGGAAAAATAATGATTTTTAAAGACAAGTGGTTAGTCCATGATTTTTCCCAAAATTAATAAAAAAATAAATTTTTGAGTTTGGCACATCCATGGAAAGGTCTGTTAATTCTCTATTGAGAATTGAAAACTGCAACCCGTTACGAGCCTTGGTTGCGGAAATATCTCCATCCGCATCCGATGACTTTTTTAGATTTGGGTCAATTTTCAGTAAAATCACTTTGGGTGGCCATATTTCGATAACCAGGCCTCGCAGAACCTTCTGGTTTTCACCTGTGAATAGCTCTTACAAAATTGACTCTAAATTTTGAAAACCGCGACCTTTTTCGAGGCTTGGTTTCGCAAATATCGCCACCCAAACACATTGATAGGAAGTTAAAGCTGAAAAATCTGTGGCATCAGTGAAATCACTTTGGATGACCATTTTTCGATAACCAGACCACGCAACACGATTTAGCTTGCATGTGTGTGGAGGTATTGAATAGACCTTTCTTTTGATGTATATCTCGGTGGCATTGGTGAACTTCGGAAAAATAATGATTTTTAAAGACAAGTGGTTAGTCCATGATTTTTCCCAAAATTAATAAAAAAATAAATTTTTGAGTTTGGCACATCCATGGAAAGGTCTGTTAATTCTCTATTGAGAATTGAAAACTGCAACCCGTTACGAGCCTTGGTTGCGGAAATATCTCCATCCGCATCCGATGACTTTCTTAGATTTGGGTCAATTTTGAATAAAATCACTTTGGGTGGCCATATTTCGATAACTAGAACTCGCAGAACCTTCTGGTTTTCACCTGTGAATAGCTCTTACAAAATTGAATTTTGAAAATTAATTTTGAAAACAGCGACCTTTTACGAGGCTTGGTTTCGCAAATATCGCCACCCAAACACATTGATAGGAAGTTAAAGCTGAAAAATCTGTGAATCAGTGAAATCACTTTGGATGACCATTTTTCGATAACCAGACCACGCAACACGATTTAGCTTGCATGTGTGTGGAGGTATTGAATAGACCTTTCGTTTGATGTATATCTCGGTGGCATTGGTGAACTTCGGAAAAATAATGATTTTTAAAGACAAGTGGTTGTCCATGATTTTTCCCAAAATTAATAAAAAAATAAATTTTTGAGTTTGGCACATCCATGGAAAGGTCTGTTAATTCTCTATTGAGAATTGAAAACTGCAACCCGTTACGAGTCTTGGTTGCGGAAATATCTCCATTCGCATCCGATGACTTTCTTAGATTTGGGTCAATTTTGAATAAAATCACTTTGGGTGGCCATATTTCGATAACCAGGCCTCGCAGAACCTTCTGGTTTTCACCTGTGAATAGCTCTTACAAAATTGACTCTAAATTTTGAAAACCGCGACCTTTTACGAGGCTTGGTTTCGCAAATATCGCCACCCAAACACATTGTTAGGAAGTTAAAGCTGAAAAATCTGTGGCATCAGTGAAATCACTTTGGATGACCATATTTCGATAACCAGACCACGCAACACGATTTAGCTTGCATGTGTGTGGAGGTATTGAATAGACCTTTCGTTTGATGTATATCTCGGTGGCATTGGTGAACTTCGAAAAAATAATGATTTTTAAAGACAAGTGGTTAGTCCATGATTTTTCCCAAAATTAATAAAAAAATAAATTTTTGAGTTTGGTACATCCATGGAAAGGTCTGTTAATTCTCTATTGAGAATTGAAAACTGCAACCCGTTACGAGCCTTGGTTGCGGAAATATCTCCATCCGTATCCGATGACTTTTTTAGATTTGGGTCAATTTTCAGTAAAATCACTTTGGGTGGCCATATTTCGATAACCAGGCCTCGCAGAACCTTCTGGTTTTCACCTGTGAATAGCTCTTACAAAATTGACTCTAAATTTTGAAAACCGCGACCTTTTACGAGGCTTGGTTTCGCAAATATCGCCACCCAAACACATTGATAGGAAGTTAAAGCTGAAAAATCTGTGAATCAGTGAAATCACTTTGGATGACCATTTTTCGATAACCAGACCACGCAACACGATTTAGCTTGCATGTGTGTGGAGGTATTGAATAGACCTTTCGTTTGATGTATATCTCGGTGGCATTGGTGAACTTCGGAAAAATAATGATTTTTAAAGACAAGTGGTTAGTCCATGATTTTTCCCAAAATTAATAAAAAAATAAATTTTTGAGTTTGGTACATCCATGGAAAGGTCTGTTAATTCTCTATTGAGAATTGAAAACTGCAACCCGTTACGAGCCTTGGTTGCGGAAATATCTCCATCCGTATCCGATGACTTTTTTAGATTTGGGTCAATTTTCAGTAAAATCACTTTGGGTGGCCATATTTCGATAACTAGAACTCGCAGAACCTTCTGGTTTTCACCTGTGAATAGCTCTTACAAAATTGAATTTTGAAAATTAATTTTGAAAACAGCGACCTTTTACGAGGCTTGGTTTCGCAAATATCGCCACCCAAACACATTGATAGGAAGTTAAAGCTGAAAAATCTGTGAATCAGTGAAATCACTTTGGATGACCATTTTTCGATAACCAGACCACGCAACACGATTTAGCTTGCATGTGTGTGGAGGTATTGAATAGACCTTTCGTTTGATGTATATCTCGGTGGCATTGGTGAACTTCGGAAAAATAATGATTTTTAAAGACAAGTGGTTGTCCATGATTTTTCCCAAAATTAATAAAAAAATAAATTTTTGAGTTTGGCACATCCATGGAAAGGTCTGTTAATTCTCTATTGAGAATTGAAAACTGCAACCCGTTACGAGCCTTGGTTGCGGAAATATCTCCATCCGCATCCGATGACTTTCTTAGATTTGGGTCAATTTTGAATAAAATCACTTTGGGTGGCCATATTTCGATAACTAGAACTCGCAGAACCTTCTGGTTTTCACCTGTGAATAGCTCTTACAAAATTGAATTTTGAAAATTAATTTTGAAAACAGCGACCTTTTACGAGGCTTGGTTTCGCAAATATCGCCACCCAAACACATTGATAGGAAGTTAAAGCTGAAAAATCTGTGAATCAGTGAAATCACTTTGGATGACCATTTTTCGATAACCAGACCACGCAACACGATTTAGCTTGCATGTGTGTGGAGGTATTGAATAGACCTTTCTTTTGATGTATATCTCGGTGGCATTGGTGAACTTCGGAAAAATAATGATTTTTAAAGACAAGTGGTTGTCCATGATTTTTCCCAAAATTAATAAAAAAATAAATTTTTGAGTTTGGCACATCCATGGAAAGGTCTGTTAATTCTTTATTGAGAATTGAAAACTGCAACCCGTTACGAGCCTTGGTTGCGGAAATATCTCCATCCGCATCCGATGACTTTTTTAGATTTGGGTCAATTTTCAGTAAAATCACTTTGGGTGGCCATATTTCGATAACCAGGCCTCGCAGAACCTTCTGGTTTTCACCTGTGAATAGCTCTTACAAAATTGACTCTAAATTTTGAAAACCGCGACCTTTTACGAGGCTTGGTTTCGCAAATATCGCCACCCAAACACATTGTTGGGAAGTTAAAGCTCAAAAATCTGTGAATCAGTGAAATCACTTTGGATGACCATATTTCGATAACCAGACCACGCAACACGATTTAGCTTGCATGTGTGTGGAGGTATTGAATAGACCTTTCGTTTGATGTATATCTCGGTGGCATTGGTGAACTTCGAAAAAATAATGATTTTTAAAGACAAGTGGTTAGTCCATGATTTTTCCCAAAATTAATAAAAAAATAAATTTTTTAGTTTGGCACATCCATGGAAAGGTCTGTTAATTCTCTATTGAGAATTGAAAACTGCAACCCGTTACGAGCCTTGGTTGCGGAAATATCTCCATCCGCATCCGATGACTTTTTTAGATTTGGGTCAATTTTCAGTAAAATCACTTTGGGTGGCCATATTTCGATAACCAGGCCTCGCAGAACCTTCTGGTTTTCACCTGTGAATAGCTCTTACAAAATTGACTCTAAATTTTGAAAACCGCGACCTTTTACGAGGCTTGGTTTCGCAAATATCGCCACCCAAACACATTGATAGGAAGTTAAAGCTAAAAAATCTGTGGCATCAGTGAAATCACTTTGGATGACCATATTTCGATAACCAGACCACGCAACACGATTTAGCTTGCATGTGTGTGGAGGTATTGAATAGACCTTTCGTTTTATGTATATCTCGTGGCATTGGTGAACTTCGGAAAAATAATGATTTTTAAAGACAAGTGGTTAAGTCCATGATTTTTCCCAAAATTAATAAAAAAATAAATTGAGTTTGACACATCCATGGAAAGGTCTGTTAATTCTCTATTGAGAATTGAAAACTGCAACCCGTTACGAGCCTTGGTTGCGGAAATATCTCCATCCGCATCCGATGACTGTTTTAGATTTGGGTCAATTTTCAGTAAAATCACTTTGGGTGGCCATATTTCGATAACCAGGCCTCGCAGAACCTTCTGGTTTTCACCTGTGAATAGCTCTTACAAAATTGACTCTAAATTTTGAAAACCGCGACCTTTTCCGAGGCTTGGTTTCGCAAATATCGTCACCCAAACACATTGATAGGAAGTTAAAGCTAAAAAATCTGTGGCATCAGTGAAATCACTTTGGATGACCATATTTCGATAACCAGACCACGCAACACGATTTAGCTTGCATGTGTGTGGAGGTATTGAATAGACCTTTCGTTTGATGTATATCTCGTGGCATTGGTGAACTTCGGGAAAATAATGATTTTTAAAGACAAGTGGTTAGTCCATGATTTTTCCCAAAATTAATAAAAAAATAAATTTTTGAGTTTGGCACATCCATGGAAAGGTCTGTTAATTCTCTATTGAGAATTGAAAACTGCAACCCGTTACGAGCCTTCGTTGCGGAAATATCTCCATCCGCATCCGATGACTTTTTTAGATTTGGGTCAATTTTCAGTAAAATCACTTTGGGTGGCCATATTTCGATAACCAGGCCTCGCAGAACCTTCTGGTTTTCACCCGTGAATAGCTCTTACAAAATTGACTCTAAATTTTGAAAACCGCGACCTTTTACGAGGCTTGGTTTCGCAAATATCGCCACCCAAACACATTGTTAGGAAGTTAAAGCTCAAAAATCTGTGAATCAGTGAAATCACTTTGGATGACCATATTTCGATAACCAGACCACGCAACACGATTAAGCTTGCATGTGTGTGGAGGTATTGAATAGACCTTTCGTTTGATGTATATCTCGTGGCATTGGTGAACTTCGGGAAAATAATGATTTTTAAAGACAAGTGGTTAGTCCATGATTTTTCCCAAAATTAATAAAAAAATAAATTTTTGAGTTTGGCACATCCATGGAAAGGTCTGTTAATTCTCTATTGAGAATTGAAAACTGCAACCCGTTACGAGCCTTGGTTGCGGAAATATCTCCATCCGCATCCGATGACTGTTTTAGATTTGGGTCAATTTTCAGTAAAATCACTTTGGGTGGCCATATTTCGATAATAATATTTCGATGTATATCTCGTGGCATTGGTGAACTTCGGAAAAATAATGATTTTTAAAGACAAGTGGTTAGTCCATGATTTTTCCCAAAATTAATAAAAAAATAAATTTTTGAGTTTGGCACATCCATGGAAAGGTCTGTTAATTCTCTATTGAGAATTGAAAACTGCAACCCGTTACGAGTCTTGGTTGCGGAAATATCTCCATCCGCATCCGATGACTTTCTTAGATTTGGGTCAATTTTGAATAAAATCACTTTGGGTGGCCATATTTCGATAACCAGGCCTCGCAGAACCTTCCGGTTTTCACCCGTGAATAGCTCTTACAAAATTGACTCTAAATTTTGAAAACCGCGACCTTTTACGAGGCTTGGTTTCGCAAATATCGCCACCCAAACACATTGTTAGGAAGTTAAAGCTCAAAAATCTGTGAATCAGTGAAATCACTTTGGATGACCATATTTCGATAACCAGACCACGCAACACGATTTAGCTTGCATGTGTGTGGAGGTATTGAATAGACGTTTCGTTTGATGTATATCTCGGTGGCATTGGTGAACTTCGAAAAAATAATGATTTTTAAAGACAAGTGGTTAGTTAGTCCATGATTTTTCCCAAAATTAATAAAAAAATAAATTTTTGAGTTTGGCACATCCATGGAAAGGTCTGTTAATTCTCTATTGAGAATTGAAAACTGCAACCCGTTACGAGCCTTGGTTGCGGAAATATCTCCATCCGCATCCGATGACTTTTTTAGATTTGGGTCAATTTTCAGTAAAATCACTTTGGGTGGCCATATTTCGATAACCAGGCCTCGCAGAACCTTCTGGTTTTCACCTGTGAATAGCTCTTACAAAATTGACTCTAAATTTTGAAAACCGCGACCTTTTACGAGGCTTGGTTTCGCAAATATCGCCACCCAAACACATTGATAGGAAGTTAAAGCTAAAAAATCTGTGGCATCAGTGAAATCACTTTGGATGACCATATTTCGATAACCAGAATACGCAACACGATTTAGCTTGCATGTGTGTGGAGGTATTGAATAGACCTTTCGTTTGATGTATATCTCGTGGCATTGGGTGAACTTCGGAAAAATAATGATTTTTAAAGACAAGTGGTTAGTCCATGATTTTTCCCAAAATTAATAAAAAAATAAATTTTTGAGTTTGGCACATCCATGGAAAGGTCTGTTAATTCTCTATTGAGAATTGAAAACTGCAACCCGTTACGAGCCTTGGTTGCGGAAATATCTCCATCCGCATCCGATGACTGTTTTAGATTTGGGTCAATTTTCAGTAAAATCACTTTGGGTGGCCATATTTCGATAACCAGGCCTCGCAGAACCTTCTGGTTTTCACCTGTGAATAGCTCTTACAAAATTGACTCTAAATTTTGAAAACCGCGACCTTTTACGAGGCTTGGTTTCGCAAATATCGTCACCCAAACACATTGATAGGAAGTTAAAGCTAAAAAATCTGTGGCATCAGTGAAATCACTTTGGATGACCATATTTCGATAACCAGACCACGCAACACGATTTAGCTTGCATGTGTGTGGAGGTATTGAATAGACCTTTCGTTTGATGTATATCTCGTGGCATTGGTGAACTTCGGGAAAATAATGATTTTTAAAGACAAGTGGTTAGTCCATGATTTTTCCCAAAATTAATAAAAAAATAAATTTTTGAGTTTGGCACATCCATGGAAAGGTCTGTTAATTCTCTATTGAGAATTGAAAACTGCAACCCGTTACGAGCCTTGGTTGCGGAAATATCTCCATCCGCATCCGATGACTTTTTTAGATTTTTGTCAATTTTCAGTAAAATCACTTTGGGTGGCCATATTTCGATAACCAGGCCTCGCAGAACCTTCTGGTTTTCACCCGTGAATAGCTCTTACAAAATTGACTCTAAATTTTGAAAACCGCGACCTTTTACGAGGCTTGGTTTCGCAAATATCGCCACCCAAACACATTGTTAGGAAGTTAAAGCTCAAAAATCTGTGAATCAGTGAAATCACTTTGGATGACCATATTTCGATAACCAGACCACGCAACACGATTAAGCTTGCATGTGTGTGGAGGTATTGAATAGACCTTTCGTTTGATGTATATCTCGTGGCATTGGTGAACTTCGGGAAAATAATGATTTTTAAAGACAAGTGGTTAGTCCATGATTTTTCCCAAAATTAATAAAAAAATAAATTTTTGAGTTTGGCACATCCATGGAAAGGTCTGTTAATTCTCTATTGAGAATTGAAAACTGCAACCCGTTACGAGCCTTGGTTGCGGAAATATCTCCATCCGCATCCGATGACTGTTTTAGATTTGGGTCAATTTTCAGTAAAATCACTTTGGGTGGCCATATTTCGATAATAATATTTCGATGTATATCTCGTGGCATTGGTGAACTTCGGAAAAATAATGATTTTTAAAGACAAGTGGTTAGTCCATGATTTTTCCCAAAATTAATAAAAAAATAAATTTTTGAGTTTGGCACATCCATGGAAAGGTCTGTTAATTCTCTATTGAGAATTGAAAACTGCAACCCGTTACGAGCCTTGGTTGCGGAAATATCTCCATCCGCATCCGATGACTTTTTTAGATTTGGGTCAATTTTCAGTAAAATCACTTTGGGTGGCCATATTTCGATAACCAGGCCTCGCAGAACCTTCTGGTTTTCACCTGTGAATAGCTCTTACAAAATTGACTCTAAATTTTGAAAACCGCGACCTTTTACGAGGCTTGGTTTCGCAAATATCGTCACCCAAACACATTGATAGGAAGTTAAAGCTAAAAAATCTGTGGCATCAGTGAAATCACTTTGGATGACCATATTTCGATAACCAGACCACGCAACACGATTTAGCTTGCATGTGTGTGGAGGTATTGAATAGACCTTTCGTTTGATGTATATCTCGGTGGCATTGGTGAACTTCGAAAAAATAATGATTTTTAAAGACAAGTGGTTAGTTAGTCCATGATTTTTCCCAAAATTAATAAAAAAATAAATTTTTGAGTTTGGCACATCCATGGAAAGGTCTGTTAATTCTCTATTGAGAATTGAAAACTGCAACCCGTTACGAGTCTTGGTTGCGGAAATATCTCCATCCGCATCCGATGACTTTCTTAGATTTGGGTCAATTTTGAATAAAATCACTTTGGGTGGCCATATTTCGATAACCAGGCCTCGCAGAACCTTCTGGTTTTCACCTGTGAATAGCTCTTACAAAATTGACTCTAAATTTTGAAAACCGCGACCTTTTACGAGGCTTGGTTTCGCAAATATCGCCACCCAAACACATTGTTAGGAAGTTAAAGCTCAAAAATCTGTGAATCAGTGAAATCACTTTGGATGACCATATTTCGATAACCAGACCACGCAACACGATTTAGCTTGCATGTGTGTGGAGGTATTGAATAGACGTTTCGTTTGATGTATATCTCGGTGGCATTGGTGAACTTCGAAAAAATAATGATTTTTAAAGACAAGTGGTTAGTTAGTCCATGATTTTTCCCAAAATTAATAAAAAAATAAATTTTTGAGTTTGGCACATCCATGGAAAGGTCTGTTAATTCTCTATTGAGAATTGAAAACTGCAACCCGTTACGAACCTTGGTTGCGGAAATATCTCCATCCGCATCCGATGACTTTTTTAGATTTGGGTCAATTTTCAGTAAAATCACTTTGGGTGGCCATATTTCGATAACCAGGCCTCGCAGAACCTTCTGGTCTTCACCCGTGAATAGCTCTTACAAAATTGACTCTAAATTTTGAAAACCGCGACCTTTTACGAGGCTTGGTTTCGCAAATATCGCCACCCAAACACATTGATAGGAAGTTAAAGCTGAAAAATCTGTGGCATCAGTGAAATCACTTTGGATGACCATATTTCGATAACCAGACCACGCAACACGATTTAGCTTGCATTTGTGTGGAGGTATTGAATAGACCTTTCGTTTGATGTATATCTCGGTGGCATTGGTGAACTTCAGAAAAATAATGATTTTTAAAGACAAGTGGTTAGTCCATGATTTTTCCCAAAATTAATAAAAAAATAAATTTTTGAGTTTGGCACATCCATGGAAAGGTCTGTTAATTCTCTATTGAGAATTGAAAACTGCAACCCGTTACGAGCCTTGGTTGCGGAAATATCTCCATCCGCTTCCGATGACTTTTTTAGATTTGGGTCAATTTTCAGTAAAATCACTTTGGGTGGCCTGTGAATAGCTCTTACAAAATTGACTCTAAATTTTGAAAACCGCGACCTTTTACGAGGCTTGGTTTCGCAAATATCGCCACCCAAACACATTGATAGGAAGTTAAAGCTGAAAAATCTGTGGCATCAGTGAAATCACTTTGGATGACCATATTTCGATAACCAGACCACGCAACACGATTTAGCTTGCATTTGTGTGGAGGTATTGAATAGACCTTTCGTTTGATGTATATCTCGGTGGCATTGGTGAACTTCAGAAAAATAATGATTTTTAAAGACAAGTGGTTAGTCCATGATTTTTCCCAAAATTAATAAAAAAATAAATTTTTGAGTTTGGCACATCCATGGAAAGGTCTGTTAATTCTCTATTGAGAATTGAAAACTGCAACCCGTTACGAGCCTTGGTTGCGGAAATATCTCCATCCGCTTCCGATGACTTTTTTAGATTTGGGTCAATTTTCAGTAAAATCACTTTGGGTGGCCTGTGAATAGCTCTTACAAAATTGACTCTAAATTTTGAAAACCGCGACCTTTTACGAGGCTTGGTTTCGCAAATATCGCCACCCAAACACATTGATAGGAAGTTAAAGCTGAAAAATCTGTGGCATCAGTGAAATCACTTTGGATGACCATATTTCGATAACCAGACCACGCAACACGATTTAGCTTGCATGTGTTTGGAGGTATTGAATAGACCTTTCGTTTGATGTATATCTCGGTGGCATTGGTGAACTTCGAAAAAATAATAATAATTAAAGACAAGTGGTTAGTCCATGATTTTTCCCAAAATTAATAAAAAAATAAATTTTTGAGTTTGGCACATCCATGGAAAGGTCTGTTAATTCTCTATTGAGAATTGAAAACTGCAACCCGTTACGAGTCTTGGTTGCGGAAATATCTCCATCCGCATCCGATGACTTTCTTAGATTTGGGTCAATTTTGAATAAAATCACTTTGGGTGGCCATATTTCGATAACCAGGCCTCGCAGAACCTTCTGGTTTTCACCCGTGAATAGCTCTTACAAAATTGACTCTAAATTTTGAAAACCGCGACCTTTTACGAGGCTTGGTTTCGCAAATATCGCTACCCAAACACATTGTTAGGAAGTTAAAGCTCAAAAATCTGTGAATCAGTGAAATCACTTTGGATGACCATATTTCGATAACCAGACCACGCAACACGATTTAGCTTGCATGTGTGTGGAGGTATTGAATAGACCTTTCGTTTGATGTATATCTCGGTGGCATTGGTGAACTTCGAAAAAATAATAATAATTAAAGACAAGTGGTTAGTCCATGATTTTTCCCAAAATTAATAAAAAAATAAATTTTTGAGTTTGGCACATTGTTAGGAAGTTAAAGCTCAAAAATCTGTGAATCAGTGAAATCACTTTGGATGACCATATTTCGATAACCAGAATACGCAACACGATTTAGCTTGCATGTGTGTGGAGGTATTGAATAGACCTTTCGTTTGATGTATATCTCGGTGGCATTGGTGAACTTCGGAAAAATAATGATTTTTAAAGACAAGTTAGTCCATGATTTTTCCCAAAATTAATAAAAAAATAAATTTTTGAGTTTGGCACATCCATGGAAAGGTCTGTTAATTCTCTATTGAGAATTGAAAACTGCAACCCGTTACGAGCCTTGGTTGCGGAAATATCTCCATCCGCATCCGATGACTTTTTTAGATTTGGGTCAATTTTCAGTAAAATCACTTTGGGTGGCCATATTTCGATAACCAGGCCTCGCAGAACCTTCTGGTTTTCACCCGTGAATAGCTCTTACAAAATTGACTCTAAATTTTGAAAACCGCGACCTTTTACGAGGCTTGGTTTCGCAAATATCGCCACCCAAACACATTGTTAGGAAGTTAAAGCTCAAAAATCTGTGAATCAGTGAAATCACTTTGGATGACCATATTTCGATAACCAGACCACGCAACACGATTTAGCTTGCATTTGTGTGGAGGTATTGAATAGACCTTTCGTTTGATGTATATCTCGGTGGCATTGGTGAACTTCGGAAAAATAATGATTTTTAAAGACAAGTTAGTCCATGATTTTTCCCAAAATTAATAAAAAAATAAATTTTTGAGTTTGGCACATCCATGGAAAGGTCTGTTAATTCTCTATTGAGAATTGAAAACTGCAACCCGTTACGAGCCTTGGTTGCGGAAATATCTCCATCCGCATCCGATGACTTTTTTAGATTTGGGTCAATTTTCAGTAAAATCACTTTGGGTGGCCATATTTCGATAACCAGGCCTCGCAGAACCTTCTGGTTTTCACCTGTGAATAGCTCTTACAAAATTGACTCTAAATTTTGAAAACCGCGACCTTTTACGAGGCTTGGTTTCGCAAATATCGTCACCCAAACACATTGATAGGAAGTTAAAGCTAAAAAATCTGTGGCATCAGTGAAATCACTTTGGATGACCATATTTCGATAACCAGACCACGCAACACGATTTAGCTTGCATGTGTGTGGAGGTATTGAATAGACCTTTCGTTTGATGTATATCTCGGTGGCATTGGTGAACTTCGAAAAAATAATAATAATTAAAGACAAGTGGTTAGTCCATGATTTTTCCCAAAATTAATAAAAAAATAAATTTTTGAGTTTGGCACATCCATGGAAAGGTCTGTTAATTCTCTATTGAGAATTGAAAACTGCAACCCGTTACGAGCCTTGGTTGCGGAAATATCTCCATCCGCTTCCGATGACTTTTTTAGATTTGGGTCAATTTTCAGTAAAATCACTTTGGGTGGCCTGTGAATAGCTCTTACAAAATTGACTCTAAATTTTGAAAACCGCGACCTTTTACGAGGCTTGGTTTCGCAAATATCGCTACCCAAACACATTGTTAGGAAGTTAAAGCTCAAAAATCTGTGAATCAGTGAAATCACTTTGGATGACCATATTTCGATAACCAGACCACGCAACACGATTTAGCTTGCATGTGTGTGGAGGTATTGAAAAGACGTTTCGTTTGATGTATATCTCGGTGGCATTGGTGAACTTCGAAAAAATAATGATTTTTAAAGACAAGTGGTTAGTTAGTCCATGATTTTTCCCAAAATTAATAAAAAAATAAATTTTTGAGTTTGGCACATCCATGGAAAGGTCTGTTAATTCTCTATTGAGAATTGAAAACTGCAACCCGTTACGAGCCTTGGTTGCGGAAATATCTCCATCCGCATCCGATGACTTTTTTAGATTTGGGTCAATTTTCAGTAAAATCACTTTGGATGACCATATTTCGATAACCAGACCACGCAACACGATTTAGCTTGCATGTGTGTGGAGGTATTGAATAGACCTTTCGTTTGATGTATATCTCGTGGCATTGGTGAACTTCGGGAAAATAATGATTTTTAAAGACAAGTGGTTAGTCCATGATTTTTCCCAAAATTAATAAAAAAATAAATTTTTGAGTTTGGCACGTCCATGGAAAGGTCTGTTAATTCTCTATTGAGAATTGAAAACTGCAACCCGTTACGAGCCTTGGTTGCGGAAATATCTCCATCCGCATCCGATGACTTTTTTAGATTTGGGTCAATTTTCAGTAAAATCACTTTGGGTGGCCATATTTCGATAACCAGGCCTCGCAGAACCTTCTGGTTTTCACCCGTGAATAGCTCTTACAAAATTGACTCTAAATTTTGAAAACCGCGACCTTTTACGAGGCTTGGTTTCGCAAATATCGCCACCCAAACACATTGTTAGGAAGTTAAAGCTCAAAAATCTGTGAATCAGTGAAATCACTTTGGATGACCATATTTCGATAACCAGACCACGCAACACGATTAAGCTTGCATGTGTGTGGAGGTATTGAATAGACCTTTCGTTTGATGTATATCTCGGTGGCATTGGTGAACTTCGGAAAAATAATGATTTTTAAAGACAAGTGGTTAGTCCATGATTTTTCCCAAAATTAATAAAAAAATAAATTTTTGAGTTTGGCACATCCATGGAAAGGTCTGTTAATTCTCTATTGAGAATTGAAAACTGCAACCCGTTACGAGCCTTGGTTGCGGAAATATCTCCATCCGCTTCCGATGACTTTTTTAGATTTGGGTCAATTTTCAGTAAAATCACTTTGGGTGGCCTGTGAATAGCTCCTACAAAATTTACTCTAAATTTTGAAAACCGCGACCTTTTACGAGGCTTGGTTTCGCAAATATCGCCACCCAAACACATTGATAGGAAGTTAAAGCTGAAAAATCTGTGGCATCAGTGAAATCACTTTGGATGACCATATTTCGATAACCAGACCACGCAACACGATTTAGCTTGCATGTGTTTGGAAGTATTGAATAGACCTTTCGTTTGATGTATATCTCGGTGGCATTGGTGAACTTCGAAAAAATAATAATAATTAAAGACAAGTGGTTAGTCCATGATTTTTCCCAAAATTAATAAAAAAATAAATTTTTGAGTTTGGCACATCCATGGAAAGGTCTGTTAATTCTCTATTGAGAATTGAAAACTGCAACCCGTTACGAGCCTTGGTTGCGGAAATATCTCCATCCGCATCCGATGACTTTTTTAGATTTGGGTCAATTTTTAGTAAAATCATTTTGGGTGGCCATATTTCGATAACCAGGCCTCGCAGAACCTTCTGGTTTTCACCTGTGAATAGCTCTTACAAAATTGACTCTAAATTTTGAAAACCGCGACCTTTTACGAGGCTTGGTTTCGCAAATATCGTCACCCAAACACATTGATAGGAAGTTAAAGCTAAAAAATCTGTGGCATCAGTGAAATCACTTTGGATGACCATATTTCGATAACCAGACCACGCAACACGATTTAGCTTGCATGTGTGTGGAGGTATTGAATAGACCTTTCGTTTGATGTATATCTCGTGGCATTGGTGAACTTCGGGAAAATAATGATTTTTAAAGACAAGTGGTTAGTCCATGATTTTTCCCAAAATTAATAAAAAAATAAATTTTTGAGTTTGGCACATCCATGGAAAGATCTGTTAATTCTCTATTGAGAATTGAAAACTGCAACCCGTTACGAGCCTTGGTTGCGGAAATATCTCCATCCGCATCCGATGACTTTTTTAGATTTGGGTCAATTTTCAGTAAAATCACTTTGGGTGGCCATATTTCGATAACCAGGCCTCGCAGAACCTTCTGGTTTTCACCCGTGAATAGCTCTTACAAAATCGACTCTAAATTTTGAAAACCGCGACCTTTTACGAGGCTTGGTTTCGCAAATATCGCCACCCAAACACATTGTTAGGAAGTTAAAGCTCAAAAATCTGTGAATCAGTGAAATCACTTTGGATGACCATATTTCGATAACCAGACCACGCAACACGATTTAGCTTGCATTTGTGTGGAGGTATTGAATAGACCTTTCGTTTGATGTATATCTCGGTGGCATTGGTGAACTTCGGAAAAATAATGATTTTTAAAGACAAGTGGTTAGTCCATGATTTTTCCCAAAATTAATAAAAAAATAAATTTTTGAGTTTGGCACATCCATGGAAAGGTCTGTTAATTCTCTATTGAGAATTGAAAACTGCAACCCGTTACGAGCCTTGGTTGCGGAAATATCTCCATCCGCTTCCGATGACTTTTTTAGATTTGTGTCAATTTTCAGTAAAATCACTTTGGGTGGCCATATTTCGATAACCAGGCCTCGCAGAACCTTCTGGTTTTCACCTGTGAATAGCTCTTACAAAATTGACTCTAAATTTTGAAAACCGCGACCTTTTACGAGGCTTGGTTTCGCAAATATCGCCACCCAAACACATTGATAGGAAGTTAAAGCTGAAAAATCTGTGGCATCAGTGAAATCACTTTGGATGACCATATTTCGATAACCAGACCACGCAACACGATTTAGCTTGCATTTGTGTGGAGGTATTGAATAGACCTTTCGTTTGATGTATATCTCGGTGGCATTGGTGAACTTCAGAAAAATAATGATTTTTAAAGACAAGTGGTTAGTCCATGATTTTTCCCAAAATTAATAAAAAAATAAATTTTTGAGTTTGGCACATCCATGGAAAGGTCTGTTAATTCTCTATTGAGAATTGAAAACTGCAACCCGTTACGAGCCTTGGTTGCGGAAATATCTCCATCCGCATCCGATGACTTTTTTAGATTTGGGTCAATTTTTAGTAAAATCATTTTGGGTGGCCATATTTCGATAACCAGGCCTCGCAGAACCTTCTGGTTTTCACCTGTGAATAGCTCTTACAAAATTGACTCTAAATTTTGAAAACCGCGACCTTTTACGAGGCTTGGTTTCGCAAATATCGTCACCCAAACACATTGATAGGAAGTTAAAGCTAAAAAATCTGTGGCATCAGTGAAATCACTTTGGATGACCATATTTCGATAACCAGACCACGCAACACGATTTAGCTTGCATGTGTGTGGAGGTATTGAATAGACCTTTCGTTTGATGTATATCTCGTGGCATTGGTGAACTTCGGGAAAATAATGATTTTTAAAGACAAGTGGTTAGTCCATGATTTTTCCCAAAATTAATAAAAAAATAAATTTTTGAGTTTGGCACATCCATGGAAAGATCTGTTAATTCTCTATTGAGAATTGAAAACTGCAACCCGTTACGAGCCTTGGTTGCGGAAATATCTCCATCCGCATCCGATGACTTTTTTAGATTTGGGTCAATTTTCAGTAAAATCACTTTGGGTGGCCATATTTCGATAACCAGGCCTCGCAGAACCTTCTGGTTTTCACCCGTGAATAGCTCTTACAAAATCGACTCTAAATTTTGAAAACCGCGACCTTTTACGAGGCTTGGTTTCGCAAATATCGCCACCCAAACACATTGTTAGGAAGTTAAAGCTCAAAAATCTGTGAATCAGTGAAATCACTTTGGATGACCATATTTCGATAACCAGACCACGCAACACGATTTAGCTTGCATTTGTGTGGAGGTATTGAATAGACCTTTCGTTTGATGTATATCTCGGTGGCATTGGTGAACTTCGGAAAAATAATGATTTTTAAAGACAAGTGGTTAGTCCATGATTTTTCCCAAAATTAATAAAAAAATAAATTTTTGAGTTTGGCACATCCATGGAAAGGTCTGTTAATTCTCTATTGAGAATTGAAAACTGCAACCCGTTACGAGCCTTGGTTGCGGAAATATCTCCATCCGCTTCCGATGACTTTTTTAGATTTGTGTCAATTTTCAGTAAAATCACTTTGGGTGGCCATATTTCGATAACCAGGCCTCGCAGAACCTTCTGGTTTTCACCTGTGAATAGCTCTTACAAAATTGACTCTAAATTTTGAAAACCGCGACCTTTTACGAGGCTTGGTTTCGCAAATATCGCCACCCAAACACATTGATAGGAAGTTAAAGCTGAAAAATCTGTGGCATCAGTGAAATCACTTTGGATGACCATATTTCGATAACCAGACCACGCAACACGATTTAGCTTGCATTTGTGTGGAGGTATTGAATAGACCTTTCGTTTGATGTATATCTCGGTGGCATTGGTGAACTTCAGAAAAATAATGATTTTTAAAGACAAGTGGTTAGTCCATGATTTTTCCCAAAATTAATAAAAAAATAAATTTTTGAGTTTGGCACATCCATGGAAAGGTCTGTTAATTCTCTATTGAGAATTGAAAACTGCAACCCGTTACGAGCCTTGGTTGCGGAAATATCTCCATCCGCTTCCGATGACTTTTTTAGATTTGGGTCAATTTTCAGTAAAATCACTTTGGGTGGCCTGTGAATAGCTCTTACAAAATTGACTCTAAATTTTGAAAACCGCGACCTTTTACGAGGCTTGGTTTCGCAAATATCGCCACCCAAACACATTGATAGGAAGTTAAAGCTGAAAAATCTGTGGCATCAGTGAAATCACTTTGGATGACCATATTTCGATAACCAGACCACGCAACACGATTTAGCTTGCATTTGTGTGGAGGTATTGAATAGACCTTTCGTTTGATGTATATCTCGGTGGCATTGGTGAACTTCAGAAAAATAATGATTTTTAAAGACAAGTGGTTAGTCCATGATTTTTCCCAAAATTAATAAAAAAATAAATTTTTGAGTTTGGCACATCCATGGAAAGGTCTGTTAATTCTCTATTGAGAATTGAAAACTGCAACCCGTTACGAGCCTTGGTTGCGGAAATATCTCCATCCGCTTCCGATGACTTTTTTAGATTTGGGTCAATTTTCAGTAAAATCACTTTGGGTGGCCTGTGAATAGCTCCTACAAAATTGACTCTAAATTTTGAAAACCGCGACCTTTTACGAGGCTTGGTTTCGCAAATATCGCCACCCAAACACATTGATAGGAAGTTAAAGCTGAAAAATCTGTGGCATCAGTGAAATCACTTTGGATGACCATATTTCGATAACCAGACCACGCAACACGATTTAGCTTGCATGTGTTTGGAGGTATTGAATAGACCTTTCGTTTGATGTATATCTCGGTGGCATTAGTGAACTTCGAAAAAATAATAATAATTAAAGACAAGTGGTTAGTCCATGATTTTTCCCAAAATTAATAAAAAAATAAATTTTTGAGTTTGGCACATCCATGGAAAGGTCTGTTAATTCTCTATTGAGAATTGAAAACTGCAACCCGTTACGAGCCTTGGTTGCGGAAATATCTCCATCCGCTTCCGATGACTTTTTTAGATTTGGGTCAATTTTCAGTAAAATCACTTTGGGTGGCCTGTGAATAGCTCTTACAAAATTGACTCTAAATTTTGAAAACCGCGACCTTTTACGAGGCTTGGTTTCGCAAATATCGCCACCCAAACACATTGATAGGAAGTTAAAGCTGAAAAATCTGTGGCATCAGTGAAATCACTTTGGATGACCATATTTCGATAACCAGACCACGCAACACGATTTAGCTTGCATTTGTGTGGAGGTATTGAATAGACCTTTCGTTTGATGTATATCTCGGTGGCATTGGTGAACTTCAGAAAAATAATGATTTTTAAAGACAAGTGGTTAGTCCATGATTTTTCCCAAAATTAATAAAAAAATAAATTTTTGAGTTTGGCACATCCATGGAAAGGTCTGTTAATTCTCTATTGAGAATTGAAAACTGCAACCCGTTACGAGCCTTGGTTGCGGAAATATCTCCATCCGCTTCCGATGACTTTTTTAGATTTGGGTCAATTTTCAGTAAAATCACTTTGGGTGGCCTGTGAATAGCTCTTACAAAATTGACTCTAAATTTTGAAAACCGCGACCTTTTACGAGGCTTGGTTTCGCAAATATCGCCACCCAAACACATTGATAGGAAGTTAAAGCTGAAAAATCTGTGGCATCAGTGAAATCACTTTGGATGACCATATTTCGATAACCAGACCACGCAATACGATTTAGCTTGCATGTGTTTGGAGGTATTGAATAGACCTTTCGTTTGATGTATATCTCGGTGGCATTGGTGAACTTCGAAAAAATAATAATAATTAAAGACAAGTGGTTAGTCCATGATTTTTCCCAAAATTAATAAAAAAATAAATTTTTGAGTTTGGCACATCCATGGAAAGGTCTGTTAATTCTCTATTGAGAATTGAAAACTGCAACCCGTTACGAGTCTTGGTTGCGGAAATATCTCCATCCGCATCCGATGACTTTCTTAGATTTGGGTCAATTTTGAATAAAATCACTTTGGGTGGCCATATTTCGATAACCAGGCCTCGCAGAACCTTCTGGTTTTCACCCGTGAATAGCTCTTACAAAATTGACTCTAAATTTTGAAAACCGCGACCTTTTACGAGGCTTGGTTTCGCAAATATCGCTACCCAAACACATTGTTAGGAAGTTAAAGCTCAAAAATCTGTGAATCAGTGAAATCACTTTGGATGACCATATTTCGATAACCAGACCACGCAACACGATTTAGCTTGCATGTGTGTGGAGGTATTGAATAGACGTTTCGTTTGATGTATATCTCGGTGGCATTGGTGAACTTCGAAAAAATAATGATTTTTAAAGACAAGTGGTTAGTTAGTCCATGATTTTTCCCAAAATTAATAAAAAAATAAATTTTTGAGTTTGGCACATCCATGGAAAGGTCTGTTAATTCTCTATTGAGAATTGAAAACTGCAACCCGTTACGAGCCTTGGTTGCGGAAATATCTCCATCCGCATCCGATGACTTTTTTAGATTTGGGTCAATTTTTAGTAAAATCATTTTGGGTGGCCATATTTCGATAACCAGGCCTCGCAGAACCTTCTGGTTTTCACCTGTGAATAGCTCTTACAAAATTGACTCTAAATTTTGAAAACCGCGACCTTTTACGAGGCTTGGTTTCGCAAATATCGTCACCCAAACACATTGATAGGAAGTTAAAGCTAAAAAATCTGTGGCATCAGTGAAATCACTTTGGATGACCATATTTCGATAACCAGACCACGCAACACGATTTAGCTTGCATGTGTGTGGAGGTATTGAATAGACCTTTCGTTTGATGTATATCTCGTGGCATTGGTGAACTTCGGGAAAATAATGATTTTTAAAGACAAGTGGTTAGTCCATGATTTTTCCCAAAATTAATAAAAAAATAAATTTTTGAGTTTGGCACATCCATGGAAAGATCTGTTAATTCTCTATTGAGAATTGAAAACTGCAACCCGTTACGAGCCTTGGTTGCGGAAATATCTCCATCCGCATCCGATGACTTTTTTAGATTTGGGTCAATTTTCAGTAAAATCACTTTGGGTGGCCATATTTCGATAACCAGGCCTCGCAGAACCTTCTGGTTTTCACCCGTGAATAGCTCTTACAAAATCGACTCTAAATTTTGAAAACCGCGACCTTTTACGAGGCTTGGTTTCGCAAATATCGCCACCCAAACACATTGTTAGGAAGTTAAAGCTCAAAAATCTGTGAATCAGTGAAATCACTTTGGATGACCATATTTCGATAACCAGACCACGCAACACGATTTAGCTTGCATTTGTGTGGAGGTATTGAATAGACCTTTCGTTTGATGTATATCTCGGTGGCATTGGTGAACTTCGGAAAAATAATGATTTTTAAAGACAAGTGGTTAGTCCATGATTTTTCCCAAAATTAATAAAAAAATAAATTTTTGAGTTTGGCACATCCATGGAAAGGTCTGTTAATTCTCTATTGAGAATTGAAAACTGCAACCCGTTACGAGCCTTGGTTGCGGAAATATCTCCATCCGCTTCCGATGACTTTTTTAGATTTGTGTCAATTTTCAGTAAAATCACTTTGGGTGGCCATATTTCGATAACCAGGCCTCGCAGAACCTTCTGGTTTTCACCTGTGAATAGCTCTTACAAAATTGACTCTAAATTTTGAAAACCGCGACCTTTTACGAGGCTTGGTTTCGCAAATATCGCCACCCAAACACATTGATAGGAAGTTAAAGCTGAAAAATCTGTGGCATCAGTGAAATCACTTTGGATGACCATATTTCGATAACCAGACCACGCAACACGATTTAGCTTGCATTTGTGTGGAGGTATTGAATAGACCTTTCGTTTGATGTATATCTCGGTGGCATTGGTGAACTTCAGAAAAATAATGATTTTTAAAGACAAGTGGTTAGTCCATGATTTTTCCCAAAATTAATAAAAAAATAAATTTTTGAGTTTGGCACATCCATGGAAAGGTCTGTTAATTCTCTATTGAGAATTGAAAACTGCAACCCGTTACGAGCCTTGGTTGCGGAAATATCTCCATCCGCTTCCGATGACTTTTTTAGATTTGGGTCAATTTTCAGTAAAATCACTTTGGGTGGCCTGTGAATAGCTCTTACAAAATTGACTCTAAATTTTGAAAACCGCGACCTTTTACGAGGCTTGGTTTCGCAAATATCGCCACCCAAACACATTGATAGGAAGTTAAAGCTGAAAAATCTGTGGCATCAGTGAAATCACTTTGGATGACCATATTTCGATAACCAGACCACGCAACACGATTTAGCTTGCATTTGTGTGGAGGTATTGAATAGACCTTTCGTTTGATGTATATCTCGGTGGCATTGGTGAACTTCAGAAAAATAATGATTTTTAAAGACAAGTGGTTAGTCCATGATTTTTCCCAAAATTAATAAAAAAATAAATTTTTGAGTTTGGCACATCCATGGAAAGGTCTGTTAATTCTCTATTGAGAATTGAAAACTGCAACCCGTTACGAGCCTTGGTTGCGGAAATATCTCCATCCGCTTCCGATGACTTTTTTAGATTTGGGTCAATTTTCAGTAAAATCACTTTGGGTGGCCTGTGAATAGCTCCTACAAAATTGACTCTAAATTTTGAAAACCGCGACCTTTTACGAGGCTTGGTTTCGCAAATATCGCCACCCAAACACATTGATAGGAAGTTAAAGCTGAAAAATCTGTGGCATCAGTGAAATCACTTTGGATGACCATATTTCGATAACCAGACCACGCAACACGATTTAGCTTGCATGTGTTTGGAGGTATTGAATAGACCTTTCGTTTGATGTATATCTCGGTGGCATTAGTGAACTTCGAAAAAATAATAATAATTAAAGACAAGTGGTTAGTCCATGATTTTTCCCAAAATTAATAAAAAAATAAATTTTTGAGTTTGGCACATCCATGGAAAGGTCTGTTAATTCTCTATTGAGAATTGAAAACTGCAACCCGTTACGAGCCTTGGTTGCGGAAATATCTCGATCCGCATCCGATGACTTTTTTAGATTTGGGTCAATTTTGAATAAAATCACTTTGGGTGGCCATATTTCGATAACCAGGCCTCGCAGAACCTTCTGGTTTTCACCCGTGAATAGCTCTTACAAAATTGACTCTAAATTTTGAAAACCGCGACCTTTTACGAGGCTTGGTTTCGCAAATATCGCCACCCAAACACATTGATAGGAAGTTAAAGCTGAAAAATCTGTGGCATCAGTGAAATCACTTTGGATGACCATATTTCGATAACCAGACCACGCAACACGATTTAGCTTGCATTTGTGTGGAGGTATTGAATAGACCTTTCGTTTGATGTATATCTCGGTGGCATTGGTGAACTTCAGAAAAATAATGATTTTTAAAGACAAGTGGTTAGTCCATGATTTTTCCCAAAATTAATAAAAAAATAAATTTTTGAGTTTGGCACATCCATGGAAAGGTCTGTTAATTCTCTATTGAGAATTGAAAACTGCAACCCGTTACGAGCCTTGGTTGCGGAAATATCTCCATCCGCTTCCGATGACTTTTTTAGATTTGGGTCAATTTTCAGTAAAATCACTTTGGGTGGCCTGTGAATAGCTCCTACAAAATTGACTCTAAATTTTGAAAACCGCGACCTTTTACGAGGCTTGGTTTCGCAAATATCGCCACCCAAACACATTGATAGGAAGTTAAAGCTGAAAAATCTGTGGCATCAGTGAAATCACTTTGGATGACCATATTTCGATAACCAGACCACGCAACACGATTTAGCTTGCATGTGTTTGGAGGTATTGAATAGACCTTTCGTTTGATGTATATCTCGGTGGCATTAGTGAACTTCGAAAAAATAATAATAATTAAAGACAAGTGGTTAGTCCATGATTTTTCCCAAAATTAATAAAAAAATAAATTTTTGAGTTTGGCACATCCATGGAAAGGTCTGTTAATTCTCTATTGAGAATTGAAAACTGCAACCCGTTACGAGCCTTGGTTGCGGAAATATCTCGATCCGCATCCGATGACTTTTTTAGATTTGGGTCAATTTTGAATAAAATCACTTTGGGTGGCCATATTTCGATAACCAGGCCTCGCAGAACCTTCTGGTTTTCACCCGTGAATAGCTCTTACAAAATTGACTCTAAATTTTGAAAACCGCGACCTTTTACGAGGCTTGGTTTCGCAAATATCGCCACCCAAACACATTGTTAGGAAGTTAAAGCTCAAAAATCTGTGAATCAGTGAAATCACTTTGGATGACCATATTTCGATAACCAGACCACGCAACACGATTTAGCTTGCATGTGTGTGGAGGTATTGAATAGACCTTTCGTTTGATGTATATCTCGGTGGCATTAGTGAACTTCGAAAAAATAATAATAATTAAAGACAAGTGGTTAGTCCATGATTTTTCCCAAAATTAATAAAAAAATAAATTTTTGAGTTTGGCACATCCATGGAAAGGTCTGTTAATTCTCTATTGAGAATTGAAAACTGCAACCCGTTACGAACCTTGGTTGCGGAAATATCTCCATCCGCATCCGATGACTTTTTTAGATTTGGGTCAATTTTCAGTAAAATCACTTTGGGTGGCCATATTTCGATAACCAGGCCTCGCAGAACCTTCTGGTTTTCACCCGTGAATAGCTCTTACAAAATTGACTCTAAATTTTGAAACCCGCGACCTTTTACGAGGCTTGGTTTCGCAAATATCGCCACCCAAACACATTAATAGGAAGTTAAAGCTGAAAAATCTGTGGCATCATAGAAATCACTTTGGATGACCATATTTCGATAACCAGACCACACAACACGATTTAGCTTGCATGTGTGTGGAGGTATTGAATAGACCTTTCGTTTGATGTATATCTCGGTGGCATTGGTGAACTTCGAAAAAATAATAATAATTAAAGACAAGTGGTTAGTCCATGATTTTTCCCAAAATTAATAAAAAAATAAATTTTTGAGTTTGGCACATCCATGGAAACGTCTGTTAATTCTCTATTGAGAATTGAAAACTGCAACCCGTTACGAGATTTGGTTGCGGAAATATCTCCATCCGCATCCGATGACTGTTTTAGATTTGGGTCAATTTTGAATAAAATCACTTTGGGTGGCCATATTTCGATAACCAGGCCTCGCAGAACCTTCTGGTTTTCACCTGTGAATAGCTCTTACAAAATTGACTCTAAATTTTGAAAACCGCGACCCTTTACGAGGCTTGGTTTCGCAAATATCGCCACCCAAACACATTAATAGGAAGTTAAAGCTGAAAAATCTGTGGCATCATAGAAATCACTTTGGATGACCATATTTCGATAACCAGACCACGCAACACGATTTAGCTTGCATGTGTGTGGAGGTATTGAATAGACCTTTCGTTTGATGTATATCTCGGTGGCATTGGTGAACTTCGAAAAAATAATAATAATTAAAGACAAGTGGTTAGTCCATGATTTTTCCCAAAATTAATAAAAAAATAAATTTTTGAGTTTGGCACATCCATGGAAAGGTCTGTTAATTCTCTATTGAGAATTGAAAACTGCAACCCGTTACGAACCTTGGTTGCGGAAATATCTCCATCCGCATCCGATGACTTTTTTAGATTTGGGTCAATTTTCAGTAAAATCACTTTGGGTGGCCATATTTCGATAACCAGGCCTCGCAGAACCTTCTGGTTTTCACCCGTGAATAGCTCTTACAAAATTGACTCTAAATTTTGAAAACCGCGACCTTTTACGAGGCTTGGTTTCGCAAATATCGCCACCCAAACACATTAATAGGAAGTTAAAGCTGAAAAATCTGTGGCATCATAGAAATCACTTTGGATGACCATATTTCGATAACCAGACCACACAACACGATTTAGCTTGCATGTGTGTGGAGGTATTGAATAGACCTTTCGTTTGATGTATATCTCGGTGGCATTGGTGAACTTCGAAAAAATAATAATAATTAAAGACAAGTGGTTAGTCCATGATTTTTCCCAAAATTAATAAAAAAATAAATTTTTGAGTTTGGCACATCCATGGAAAGGTCTGTTAATTCTCTATTGAGAATTGAAAACTGCAACCCGTTACGAGATTTGGTTGCGGAAATATCTCCATCCGCATCCGATGACTGTTTTAGATTTGGGTCAATTTTGAATAAAATCACTTTGGGTGGCCATATTTCGATAACCAGGCCTCGCAGAACCTTCTGGTTTTCACCTGTGAATAGCTCTTACAAAATTGACTCTAAATTTTGAAAACCGCGACCCTTTACGAGGCTTGGTTTCGCAAATATCGCCACCCAAACACATTAATAGGAAGTTAAAGCTGAAAAATCTGTGGCATCATAGAAATCACTTTGGATGACCATATTTCGATAACCAGACCACGCAACACGATTTAGCTTGCATGTGTGTGGAGGTATTGAATAGACCTTTCGTTTGATGTATATCTCGGTGGCATTGGTGAACTTCGAAAAAATAATAATAATTAAAGACAAGTGGTTAGTCCATGATTTTTCCCAAAATTAATAAAAAAATAAATTTTTGAGTTTGGCACATCCATGGAAAGGTCTGTTAATTCTCTATTGAGAATTGAAAACTGCAACCCGTTACGAGCCTTGGTTGCGGAAATATCTCCATCCGCATCCGATGACTGTTTTAGATTTGGGTCAATTTTGAATAAAATCACTTTGGGTGGCCATATTTCGATAACTAGACCTCGCAGAACCTTCTGGTTTTCACCTGTGAATAGCTCTTACAAAATTGACTCTAAATTTTGAAAACCGCGACCTTTTACGAGGCTTGGTTTCGCAAATATCGCCACCCAAACACATTGATAGGAAGTTAAAGCTGAAAAATCTGTGGCATCAGTGAAATCACTTTGGATGACCATATTTCGATAACCAGACCACGCAACACGATTTAGCTTGCATTTGTGTGGAGGTATTGAATAGACCTTTCGTTTGATGTATATCTCGGTGGCATTGGTGAACTTCAGAAAAATAATGATTTTTAAAGACAAGTGGTTAGTCCATGATTTTTCCCAAAATTAATAAAAAAATAAATTTTTGAGTTTGGCACATCCATGGAAAGGTCTGTTAATTCTCTATTGAGAATTGAAAACTGCAACCCGTTACGAGCCTTGGTTGCGGAAATATCTCCATCCGCATCCGATGACTTTCTTAGATTTGGGTCAATTTTGAATAAAATCACTTTGGGTGGCCATATTTCGATAACTAGACCTCGCAGATCCTTCTGGTTTTCACCTGTGAATAGCTCTTACAAAATTGACTCTAAATTTTGAAAACCGCGACCTTTTACGAGGCTTGGTTTCGCAAATATCGCCACCCAAACACATTGATAGGAAGTTAAAGCTGAAAAATCTGTGGCATCAGTGAAATCACTTTGGATGACCATATTTCGATAACCAGACCACGCAACACGATTTAGCTTGCATGTGTGTGGAGGTATTGAATAGACCTTTCGTTTGATGTATATCTCGGTGGCATTGGTGAACTTCGGAAAAATAATGATTTTTAAAGACAAGTGGTTAGTCCATGATTTTTCCCAAAATTAATAAAAAAATAAATTTTTGAGTTTGGCACATCCATGGAAAGGTCTGTTAATTCTCTATTGAGAATTGAAAACTGCAACCCGTTACGAGCCTTGGTTGCGGAAATATCTCCATCCGCTTCCGATGACTTTTTTAGATTTGGGTCAATTTTCAGTAAAATCACTTTGGGTGGCCTGTGAATAGCTCTTACAAAATTGACTCTAAATTTTGAAAACCGCGACCTTTTACGAGGCTTGGTTTCGCAAATATCGCCACCCAAACACATTGATAGGAAGTTAAAGCTGAAAAATCTGTGGCATCAGCGAAATCACTTTGGATGACCATATTTCGATAACCAGACCACGCAACACGATTTAGCTTGCATGTGTGTGGAGGTATTGAATAGACCTTTCGTTTGATGTATATCTCGGTGGCATTGGTGAACTTCGGAAAAATAATGATTTTTAAAGACAAGTGGTTAGTCCATGATTTTTCCCAAAATTAATAAAAAAATAAATTTTTGAGTTTGGCACATCCATGGAAAGGTCTGTTAATTCTCTATTGAGAATTGAAAACTGCAACCCGTTACGAGCCTTGGTTGCGGAAATATCTCCATCCGCATCCGATGACTTTCTTAGATTTGGGTCAATTTTGAATAAAATCACTTTGGGTGGCCATATTTCAATAACTAGACCTCGCAGAACCTTCTGGTTTTCACCTGTGAATAGCTCTTACAAAATTGACTCTAAATTTTGAAAACCGCGACCTTTTACGAGGCTTGGTTTCGCAAATATCGCCACCCAAACACATTGTTAGGAAGTTAAAGCTTAAAAATCTGTGAATCAGTGAAATCACTTTGGATGACCATATTTCGATAACCAGAATACGCAACACGATTTAGCTTGCATGTGTGTGGAGGTATTGAATAGACCTTTCGTTTGATGTATATCTCGGTGGCATTGGTGAACTTCGGAAAAATAATGATTTTTAAAGACAAGTTAGTCCATGATTTTTCCCAAAATTAATAAAAAAATAAATTTTTGAGTTTGGCACATCCATGGAAAGGTCTGTTAATTCTCTATTGAGAATTGAAAACTGCAACCCGTTACGAGTCTTGGTTGCGGAAATATCTCCATCCGCATCCGATGACTTTTTTAGATTTGGGTCAATTTTCAGTAAAATCACTTTGGGTGGCCATATTTCGATAACCATGCCTCGCAGAACCTTCTGGTTTTCACCTGTGAATAGCTCTTACAAAATTGACTCTAAATTTTGAAAACCGCGACCTTTTACGAGGCTTGGTTTCGCAAATATCGCCACCCAAACACATTGATAGGAAGTTAAAGCTGAACAATCTGTGGCATCAGTGAAATCACTTTGGATGACCATATTTCGATAACCAGACCACGCAACACGATTTAGCTTGCATTTGTGTGGAGGTATTGAATAGACCTTTCGTTTGATGTATATCTCGGTGGCATTGGTGAACTTCGGAAAAATAATGATTTTTAAAGACAAGTGGTTAGTCCATGATTTTTCCCAAAATTAATAAAAAAATAAATTTTTGAGTTTGGCACATCCATGGAAAGGTCTGTTAATTCTCTATTGAGAATTGAAAACTGCAACCCGTTACGAGCCTTGGTTGCGGAAATATCTCCATCCGCTTCCGATGACTTTTTTAGATTTGGGTCAATTTTCAGTAAAATCACTTTGGGTGGCCATATTTCGATAACCAGGCCTCGCAGAACCTTCTGGTTTTCACCTGTGAATAGCTCTTACAAAATTGACTCTAAATTTTGAAAACCGCGACCTTTTACGAGGCCTTGGTTTCGCAAATATCGCCACCCAAACACATTGATAGGAAGTTAAAGCTGAAAAATCTGTGGCATCATAGAAATCACTTTGGATGACCATATTTCGATAACCAGACCACGCAACACGATTTAGCTTGCATGTGTGTGGAGGTATTGAATAGACCTTTCGTTTGATGTATATCTCGGTGGCATTGGTGAACTTCGAAAAAATAATAATAATTAAAGACAAGTGGTTAGTCCATGATTTTTCCCAAAATTAATAAAAAAATAAATTTTTGAGTTTGGCACATCCATGGAAAGGTCTGTTAATTCTCTATTGAGAATTGAAAACTGCAACCCGTTACGAGCCTTGGTTGCGGAAATATCTCCATCCGCATCCGATGACTGTTTTAGATTTGGGTCAATTTTGAATAAAATCACTTTGGGTGGCCATATTTCGATAACTAGACCTCGCAGAACCTTCTGGTTTTCACCTGTGAATAGCTCTTACAAAATTGACTCTAAATTTTGAAAACCGCGACCTTTTACGAGGCTTGGTTTCGCAAATATCGCCACCCAAACACATTGATAGGAAGTTAAAGCTGAAAAATCTGTGGCATCAGTGAAATCACTTTGGATGACCATATTTCGATAACCAGACCACGCAACACGATTTAGCTTGCATTTGTGTGGAGGTATTGAATAGACCTTTCGTTTGATGTATATCTCGGTGGCATTGGTGAACTTCAGAAAAATAATGATTTTTAAAGACAAGTGGTTAGTCCATGATTTTTCCCAAAATTAATAAAAAAATAAATTTTTGAGTTTGGCACATCCATGGAAAGGTCTGTTAATTCTCTATTGAGAATTGAAAACTGCAACCCGTTACGAGCCTTGGTTGCGGAAATATCTCCATCCGCATCCGATGACTTTCTTAGATTTGGGTCAATTTTGAATAAAATCACTTTGGGTGGCCATATTTCGATAACTAGACCTCGCAGATCCTTCTGGTTTTCACCTGTGAATAGCTCTTACAAAATTGACTCTAAATTTTGAAAACCGCGACCTTTTACGAGGCTTGGTTTCGCAAATATCGCCACCCAAACACATTGATAGGAAGTTAAAGCTGAAAAATCTGTGGCATCAGTGAAATCACTTTGGATGACCATATTTCGATAACCAGACCACGCAACACGATTTAGCTTGCATGTGTGTGGAGGTATTGAATAGACCTTTCGTTTGATGTATATCTCGGTGGCATTGGTGAACTTCGGAAAAATAATGATTTTTAAAGACAAGTGGTTAGTCCATGATTTTTCCCAAAATTAATAAAAAAATAAATTTTTGAGTTTGGCACATCCATGGAAAGGTCTGTTAATTCTCTATTGAGAATTGAAAACTGCAACCCGTTACGAGCCTTGGTTGCGGAAATATCTCGATCCGCATCCGATGACTTTCTTAGATTTGGGTCAATTTTGAATAAAATCACTTTGGGTGGCCATATTTCGATAACTAGACCTCGCAGATCCTTCTGGTTTTCACCTGTGAATAGCTCTTACAAAATTGACTCTAAATTTTGAAAACCGCGACCTTTTACGAGGCTTGGTTTCGCAAATATCGCCACCCAAACACATTGATAGGAAGTTAAAGCTGAAAAATCTGTGGCATCAGTGAAATCACTTTGGATGACCATATTTCGATAACCAGACCACGCAACACGATTTAGCTTGCATTTGTGTGGAGGTATTGAATAGACCTTTCGTTTGATGTATATCTCGGTGGCATTGGTGAACTTCGGAAAAATAATGATTTTTAAAGACAAGTGGTTAGCCCATGATTTTTCCCAAAATTAATAAAAAAATAAATTTTTGAGTTTGGCACATCCATGGAAAGGTCTGTTAATTCTCTATTGAGAATTGAAAACTGCAACCCGTTACGAACCTTGGTTGCGGAAATATCTCCATCCGCATCCGATGACTTTTTTAGATTTGGGTCAATTTTCAGTAAAATCACTTTGGGTGGCCATATTTCGATAACCAGGCCTCGCAGAACCTTCTGGTTTTCACCTGTGAATAGCTCTTACAAAATTGACTCTAAATTTTGAAAACCGCGACCTTTTACGAGGCTTGGTTTCGCAAATATCGCCACCCAAACACATTGATAGGAAGTTAAAGCTGAAAAATCTGTGGCATCAGTGAAATCACTTTGGATGACCATATTTCGATAACCAGACCACGCAACACGATTTAGCTTGCATGTGTGTGGAGGTATTGAATAGACCTTTCGTTTGATGTATATCTCGGTGGCATTGGTGAACTTCGGAAAAATAATGATTTTTAAAGACAAGTGGTTAGCCCATGATTTTTCCCAAAATTAATAAAAAAATAAATTTTTGAGTTTGGCACATCCATGGAAAGGTCTTTTAATTCTCTATTGAGAATTGAAAACTGCAACCCGTTACGAGCCTTGGTTGCGGAAATATCTCCATCCGCATCCGATGACTTTCTTAGATTTGGGTCAATTTTGAATAAAATCACTTTGGGTGGCCATATTTCGATAACTAGACCTCGCAGATCCTTCTGGTTTTCACCTGTGAATAGCTCTTACAAAATTGACTCTAAATTTTGAAAACCGCGACCTTTTACGAGGCTTGGTTTCGCAAATATCGCCACCCAAACACATTGATAGGAAGTTAAAGCTGAAAAATCTGTGGCATCAGTGAAATCACTTTGGATGACCATATTTCGATAACCAGACCACGCAACACGATTTAGCTTGCATGTGTGTGGAGGTATTGAATAGACCTTTCGTTTGATGTATATCTCGGTGGCATTGGTGAACTTCGGAAAAATAATGATTTTTAAAGACAAGTGGTTAGTCCATGATTTTTCCCAAAATTAATAAAAAAATAAATTTTTGAGTTTGGCACATCCATGGAAAGGTCTGTTAATTCTCTATTGAGAATTGAAAACTGCAACCCGTTACGAGCCTTGGTTGCGGAAATATCTCCATCCGCTTCCGATGACTTTTTTAGATTTGGGTCAATTTTCAGTAAAATCACTTTGGGTGGCCATATTTCGATAACCAGGCCTCGCAGAACCTTCTGGTTTTCACCTGTGAATAGCTCTTACAAAATTGACTCTAAATTTTGAAAACCGCGACCTTTTACGAGGCTTGGTTTCGCAAATATCGCCACCCAAACACATTGATAGGAAGTTAAATCTGAAAAATCTGTGGCATCAGTGAAATCACTTTGGATGACCATATTTCGATAACCAGACCACGCAACACGATTTAGCTTGCATGTGTGTGGAGGTATTGAATAGACCTTTCGTTTGATGTATATCTCGGTGGCATTGGTGAACTTCAGAAAAATAATGATTTTTAAAGACAAGTGGTTAGTCCATGATTTTTCCCAAAATTAATAAAAAATAAATTTTTGAGTTTGGCACATCCATGGAAAGGTCTGTTAATTCTCTATTGAGAATTGAAAACTGCAACCCGTTACGAGCCTTGGTTGCGGAAATATCTCCATCCGCATCCGATGACTTTTTTAGATTTGGGTCAATTTTCAGTAAAATCACTTTGGGTGGCCATATTTCGATAACCAGGCCTCGCAGAACCTTCTGGTTTTCACCTGTGAGTGAATAGCTCTTACAAAATTGACTCTAAATTTTGAAAACCGCGACCTTTTACGAGGCTTGGTTTCGCAAATATCGCCACCCAAACACATTGATAGGAAGTTAAAGCTGAAAAATCTGTGGCATCAGTGAAATCACTTTGGATGACCATATTTCGATAACCAGACCACGCAACACGATTTAGCTTGCATGTGTGTGGAGGTATTGAATAGACCTTTCGTTTGATGTATATCTCGGTGGCATTGGTGAACTTCGGAAAAATAATGATTTTTAAAGACAAGTGGTTAGTCCATGATTTTTCCCAAAATTAATAAAAAATAAATTTTTGAGTTTGGCACATCCATGGAAAGGTCTGTTAATTCTCTATTGAGAATTGAAAACTGCAACCCGTTACGAGCCTTGGTTGCGGAAATATCTCCATCCGCATCCGATGACTTTTTTAGATTTGGGTCAATTTTCAGTAAAATCACTTTGGGTGGCCATATTTCGATAACTAGACCTCGCAGAACCTTCTGGTTTTCACCTGTGAATAGCTCTTACAAAATTGACTCTAAATTTTGAAAACCGCGACCTTTTACGAGGCTTGGTTTCGCAAATATCGGCACATTGATAGGAAGTTAAAACTTAAAAATAACCAGACCACGCAACACGATTTAGCTTGCACGTGTGTGCAGGTATTGAATAGACCTTTTGTTTGATGTATAACTCAAGCTTAGATGATTATCCGCGAGGGATATCTGCACAAATTCTCCATTCTAAATCAGTTCTAAAGGACATGCGAGTTATGGTATCAAAACGTGCCTTTTAACGCTGATTGGGTCAGTTAGACAAGTGGCTCCTGGCCGCCGGCTGTTTCTAGCTACGTACGTATTTTCGATTGCATAGTTTTAAAACAGTTGTATACCTTTCTACACAAACTTATTTCTACAAAGTCTTCTAGCACTGGAAATATAAAAGAGTAAGAAAGTATGGATTTTAATGGATTGACAATATGTTTATTCAAATTGAAACTTAAGTTTAAGGTTTATTTCATAGATTAAGATTTTGGGTGGGCTCCAAATTGTATTATAAATTGAGTTTGATGAAATTATTTTAAATAATATGTCGATATCTTATTAATTGTTTTTTTTTTTTTAATTGATTAATACCCAAAATGGGACAAAAAAGTAGACGTAGTGCTTACAAATATGTTCTAAAAGTATCGAATTAGCTGCTGCTCTCTATTTGATAATAATCTTAAATAAATATTCCTTTTTCAGCATCAAGTACAAGTGACCTATCGTTTACTGTTAATACTCATACAAAGACTCAAGATATATCTGGTATTCCTGATCCGGCTGACCCTAAAGGACCGCAATTATTGGTTAGTTATATACCTACCTTATCTGGTTAAATATTAAGCTATCTAAATTAATTGAAATTTCATTATGCTTTAAGACAAATTCACTAAGAAAGTCGAAGAAAACGCATGACGATCCTGCCTCGCTGTACAAAGGTCCTGGTGGAGTCGAACTGCCCAAAGAGGTGCTAAACGATTTGACGCAATTTACCAGAAAAAGAAGCCATGCTGTAATCGATGTTTGGTGGTTATACGATGATGGTGGACTTACTTTGCTACTGCCCTATATCATAAGCACCCGTAAACAATGGCAGTCTTGTAAGCTAAGGTAAATTTAAAAATTGTTAAATAAAAATATACATACATACCTGTAAACTATTGAAAATGATTCCGTTTAAATCGCTTAAGTGACGTTTTTTATTGGAAAAAACTTTAAAATTTTGTAAGTCATAGTAAATCCAGGAAAAAATTCATTGACATATTTGTATTAAAAATTAAATGTTCTAAAAAAAGTTTTATTAGTAAAAAGTTTAAAAGTTTTACTTTAAAAGAGTATATGATTAAAAGACTAAAAATTTTAAAAATCAATGTTACTAGAAAAAAATATTCAGAAATATAAGATTCATTTCTTAACTGACTAAAACCACTCTTGCAGTAGTTGGAGCTAAAAACAAGATGCCGATGCCGTGTAATTCACCAACAAATATAAGTTTATGCAAGAACAAAAATTATAAGTTTTAAAAACTTTGAAAAAAAAATTTTGGAACGCCAACTTTTAATTTTTATTATTGTTCGAATTACAATCAAATTTCAAACAAAAACATTCACCCGTTTATGAAATATCGAATTTTCAAAAAAAAAAAAATATTTTTTGTTTAATTTTGAAATGCATTGTTTTTCAAACTATTTAGAAGTTTCTCTATAAAACTTGGCATTAAAATCTTTAATGCAGAAAATGAGATATTCGAAAAAATTGTGCTATGGTAGGTAGTCAGTAATATTTTAATATCAAAAAGTTACTTGTTGAATTAATATACGTAGATCGTAAAAATTAATCGAAAGAAAAAAATATTATCAAAATTCCAGATGCCGTTTTCGAGAAATATAAGACTTTCGAAAACCATTTTATAATTTAAGATTTTATTTTAATTTAACTGTCAAGTTTTAAATCAATCAAACATGGGGTTTTCAAAATATTGAGCTTTTAAGAAAAAAATTTGTTTGTTTTTTTAAGGTACTAGTACCCTTGTATATAAAACTTATAGTACTATCAAGAAGACTTAAGATTGTGGCGACATCTTAAGTATAGGGACAGTACTTGCTAGATTTGTCTCTGCTAAATTTAATAATAAAATATTCTCTTTTATACTTTTTGTTTTGTATCTTATCCTACTCTCCACTGTAAAATCTAGCACTAATTTAAGCGCCACCACCAGGCTAGAGTTCGCAATACAAAATCACGCTCTATGATAATACTATAGGTTATATACAAAGCAAGTGCGGGCTAGAATGCCAAAAAACGCACGATTTTTGGGAATTTTTATCTCGGAAACCTTATTAGGTAATAACATAATTTTTTTTTTAATTTTCGAATGTTGGTGCGGAAACGTCGACTCACCAAAAAATACATGGATTTTCAAAAAACTTGTTGCAACTTGATTGTTTTTATGTTTTCTAAGACAATTTACCACCATTTGACCAAAAAGTTATGAACAAAAAAAATGACGAACAAAATTGCAAAAATTTTTTTTTTTTTCAAAGCTTGATATTTGGTTTTGTTTTTGATTTTTTAAACAAATTGTGGTAAATTGTCTCGTAAGAAACCTTCCTTCAAATAACGCACTTTGCTTTTTTCGTTTCAGTCCAGTCAATCGTGAGATTAACTATCTGCAATGGGACCATGTATTTTTTGATGAGTCGACGTTTGCGCCCTCTATAATTCGGCCCAAATTTAAAAATTAAAAAAAAATTTTTTTACTTAAAAAAATTATGATATTACCTAATAAGTTTTCCGAGAAAAAATTTCCCAAAGATCGTGCGTTTTTTCGGCATTCTAGACTGTACTAATACCTTATATAAATTTTTTTTAAAATTTGAATACTAAATACGATTCAATTTTTTTCGGTCTTACCGTCTTATTAAAAAAAAAAACAAAAATTGTTCTAAGGGAGCACTATTGATTAATAACTATTTTTCGGATTTTTTTTCAATCATTATCTAGCTTTGACTAAATGAAATTTGAAAATTTTGTTTTTAAAATCTGTGGAAAAGTTTTTGAGAAAAAAAAAAATATTTTATAAACAGCCTTATTGTGAGTTTCACCCGAACAACATTCCACCCGGAAAATTTGACATTTCACTTTTCGCCTATTGTGAGTTTCACCCGAAAAATTAGTCATGTTCGAAAAATTCCCCTTATTGTGAACAATCATTTCGGGCGGAATGATATGCCATTGACAGCCATAATTTTCACTTATTTTTATTAGGCGAACGAGAGCACAATAAGGCGGAAAATGTGAGTTGCTTGTTTATTTTTTTAAGATAAGAAAATTTAAAATTCATATTTTTTGTTAAAATGCAGGAGCAAAACAATAAAAAAACACAAACCGATATGCTGCTTAATAAAATGCAGAAGAATCCTGAAATTGCCAAGGGCTTCACTTAAAGCTAATCGAGAGAAAGTGGCCGAATTTTGGAAGAAGTGAAGAGTGAGTTTGAGTGGAAAAATGTAAGAATAACACTAAAAGAGGATTGTGCCAAACCAACATCGTGGTCTTTGCCAACTCCTTTTTGGTACCCACCCTCTGCAAAGAAACCCTCTGCCTGTAGTACTGATGAAATCTGGAAAAAAATGAGGATTATTTCCTATTCACACTCACGCATCTCCAAAGGGTTAGGGTGATTCCTAAAATTCCTTCGAAGTGCTCGCTCCTCAAACATTTGTTCTTCCTCAGACAAGATATGTAGCGCTGTACTATGATATATTTATGATAATTATCCTTTCTTTATTATAAAATAACAATTTAATTTTATATTCTGAAATTATTTTATATATACATATACTCGTAGGTCTGTTCATTTCCCGAACGCGATAAGTCCGCTGTTTAAAAATAAGTGCATTTTATTCGTTTCAGATAATCCAATCGAAAATTGGGACCAACAATTAGTGGCACTACTAGCGTAACCACAATTTTATCTCTATTGCAAGTAATTTCGACAAATAACTGATGCCCAAAATTCAATTATATTACTATTTTAAATAACAGAGAATTTGGAGGTTACATTTCAATCTCCGTTTCCATCACAGTGGAGTGAGAATTTATTGCAGGCCTCATTTTCCTGAACGTGCCTATTTTTCGAACTGTCATAATAAACTCATAATAGTTTTTAAAATTTCGGGGGAACAAAAGTTTTTCGGGGGAAATGTTTTCCAGGTGAGACTCACAATAAGGCTGAAAAATTCGATAAAAATCGTATGGCAGGTGCCGTTATTGTTGGTCTTAAAAAAAAAAGAAAAAATGTGTAGGGGCGAAAAAAAAACGGCCTCGCCTTTAGGCTAAAGTCGAACGGAAATACAGAGAGGATTGCGGGGCGCACTGTTTCGTCTTCCCTGTCATCGTAATATCAAGATCAAAATCTCGAACTCGATATGGCAAAGCTTTCCATAAATGTATGTAGTACCGTCATGTCGCAAGTAAAAGTTACACAGAAAAATAGCTAAGAAATTTCCATTGTTAAGAAAAAGAATCATCAGTAAGTCCAAGAAACTGGAAAAATTTTGTATACAACGACGAAAATAAATTTAATATGTCCGGATGTTAGTGGCGGATTAACGTTAGAAGGAAGAAAAACGAAGAACTGAACCTTAGAAACACTATTAAGACTCAATTGCATCGCGGCGATAGGAGTAACAATTGGGTTGCCTTTCTTATGCTGAAGTAGGTCCTATCTTTTGGATTAGAAATATTTGCACAAAATTTTTTCAGTATAATACTTGGTTAACTCGTCAACGGCCTTGGCTTTGACGAAAGCATCGCTTCCCATCGATCAGCGAAATCAAGCATCATTGCGCATGGTTAGTACTTGGATGGAGGACCGTTCAAATACCAACCATGTGCTGTTGACATGTGTTCCTTTCTGTTGTTCTTTCTCTCTGTCTGTCTCTCTCTGTTGTATTGTCTAAGTCGATGGCCTCAGTTGCCAGTGCTTTAAATGTCTCTACTTCGTAAATTTATCTACGGAGATTTTAATTTAGTTTAGCATAATACTTTCTCTAAAATTTTATTAAAGTTAAAATTATCAACTGGCTATTACATTTTTTTTAGTATATGTATGTAGATATCTTGTTAATTTTATGGCATTTACAAACGTCAAACAAAATTTTTTACTTTCTTTTTTGCACGAACTGACTTTGTTTCAGGTGTTTTCTGAAGCAAAATTATTAAAAAACTAGACCTAGAATGATATGGGATACAAAATGTTTGAAATTAAGGAAGATTTAGTAAACTACTTTAAAGTTAGCAACTTGTTAAGTAGTATCATGCTTATACCTTAACACTAGGCTGTTTTTTTTTTTTATAATCTACTCACGCTCAAGGGAATATGATTACCCTTCAAATGTTTCAACACAGCGTGGGCGTGAAGTTACGGAAGAAATAGAAGGATAGGAAAGATGTGTGGCACGATGTTCTGAGACTGAAGGTGGTTGTCTCAGTTTTTCTATCTCGTGGGATGGCGGCTGAACTAAAGCGGAGAATTGCCGTTTAAAATTTTGCGCCAAATTTACCAAGTATTGGAAGATGCTTCTATACGGAGAAGATAATCTGCCATTACTGTGGACATTCCACCTGGATAATTGCCCCAACATAGCGTGGGAAGATGGTATTGAACAAAGGAATATATCAGTTTGGCAATGACCTTTACAATTGCCAGATCTAAACCTCATCGAAAATCCGTAGATGGATTTTAGAATTTCCTTTAAGAAACCCACAAATGCGGTGGCACTATGGAAATCTAAGAACATTGATATGCAAGACCTGTGGAAACATGCCATAAACTTATTATGCCCTCTATGCCCAGAAGATTTGAAGCAGTACAGCAGAACAACGGCAAAAAAAAAACAATTACTGAATCCTTGACGTGATCCATTTACCCACGTTCTTGATAGAGTCGAAATTTAAATTGTTTTATGCCTTGTCCTTAGGAAAGATCTGTGTCACTACTGTTGTTTTGGCCAGGAAAAAGTCATCTGAAAATAGTTTTCTCTATATTTTGCGTTGAGAAATTTTGTTTTTGTATGTATGTATAGGCAAGTTATGCATTCGTAAGAAAATCGAACCCAAGATCTTTACCAAACTTCATATTTCGACTAAATTAAATTGAAAAAGGAGGTCTCCCAACTTTGTCCGTCTGTCTATTCGAATATAGACTTAACGCATCGGTCGATTTTGTTTGAACTTAGTAGATATGGTTTTAAATTAGTTCCCTCATACGTTTTCTTTTTTTTAAGACCAAGAATAACAGTACCTGCTATACGATTTTTCTCGAAATTTTATGAATATTTTTTGTTCTCAAAAACTGTCCCACAAATTAAAAATAAATATAAAAATAAAAAAATGTTCCCAAAAATGGTTAGGTCATTAATGGTACCCCCTTGGCACCATTTTTTTTTGTTTGATTTTTGTATGCTAAAGCTCCCCAAAAGTTTGAATAATATTGTGTATTCAAATTTTCGAAAATTTTGTCTTTGGATAAAAAAAAAATTCGAGATTTTTTTTCAAAATTCAATATTTCGAAAACCCCATGCTCGATTTTTTTTAAACTTGATAAATAAAAGTTTCTTAATATAATTTACAAGATGTGAGAAAAAAAAATTATTTTACCTAAAAATAAGGGTACATACAAATGCTAAAAAATGGTTTTCGAAAATCGCATTTTCCTCGAAAACGGCTCCTAAAATTTTGATGACATTTTTTTTCCTTCAGTTAATTTTTACGATCTATGTATAGTAATTTAATTAAAAAATTTAAAATTAAGATATTACTGACCTTACCTACCATGGGACCATTTTTTTCGAATTTTGAGTTTCTCATTATAGGCATAACGGATTTTAATGAAATTTTTTATTGAGAATTTTGGAGATTTAGTTTTTATTCATACAGTAATAAAAACTCTAGGTTGGCGTACCAATTTTTTTTCTTAAAAATATTTTTTTTTTGTTTATAAAAGCTTATTTTTTAAGAAACCACTACAGGGACTTATAATTTTTGTTCTTGCGTAAACTAATATTTGCTTGAATCACATTGCATCCTGTTGATAGCTCCAACTACAAAAGGAGTTGTTTTAGTCATTTAAAAATAAATTTTATGCTAATGAACAGTTTTTCTCTAATATCATTCATTTTTTAAATTCTTAGTCTTTTACATAAGAGCAAGTTCGTGCAACTTAGTCGTTCATTTTATTTATTTATTCCCCTGACAGGCTTTTTATCTTTTATTGAAAGACAAAAAAAAATGCATTACCTGCCATACAAATTGATTTCAAGTTTTAATAATAATTATTTTTTTTTTCAAAACTGTTCAACAGATTAAAAAAATATATATTTTATTACACGTTATTTTATTACAAGTAGCTTATAAAATTTTTGAAAAATTGATATTACCATTAATTTTACTTTCCATAGAACGATTTTTTTGTTTTCAATTTTCTCAAAAACGGTCGAACAGTTTAATTAATTAAAAAAATAAAATACTTGTTCGATTTTTAAAAGGTTTTATTTTTGTTTGCACAACTGTAAAAACTAAAAAAACTGGCGTAATATTTTTTTCTTAAAAGATGTCTGTTTTTATTTAAATAAAAATAAATGAAATACTAAAAGAAACAGCTTTAACGATTTAAATTTTTCTAAAAAAAAATTATCTTATACAATCCAAGTTTTTAAATAGAACATTTTTCAAATTCTAAGTATATTAAACATAAAAAGCAAGTTTATGTGATGCAGTGGGGCACTTTATGATGGCGTCCTTCAATCGTTATTAAAGAAATATATATGTAGCTTATTCTGTTTCTCCAATTTAGTGATCTTAGCTTGAAGGTAACCACATTGACATGTTCCTATTGTTTTTCCTAAGGCAGCCTCGATATTTGTTTTTTGAAGTGACTTTCTTCGGACGCCATTTTGAAATAGGCATTTTAACCAATATCTTTAAATCGGTTCATCGATTCGAAAATAAGAAATGAGAAGTTTTCCTTAACTATAAATCCTAGTTCCGATTTTCTCGCTAACATTACATAACTCCGGAATGATTCATGGTTATCTGCAAAAAAAAGTGAAAAGGAAAAGTTTTCAAAAATTAAACTCTGGAAATATAATTTCTATAAAAAATGTTAAAATCAAAATATGTATTATGCCTACACCAAAGAAACATTTTTGAAACATTTAAGAAATATTTAAGAAACATTTAAAAAAAACATTTCAGAAACAGAGAAACATTTCTGAAATATTTACTTTGGTCTGGACGCTCGGGAAACATTTTTGAAATATTACTCTGTTTCCCATTGCGAATGGAAAACTTTCTCTGTTTCCCAAGCATTTACAATGGTAGATAGTGTGTGAGTTTTTAAACATATATAATTAAAAATTGTGGAGCAACGAGAATGTTATCCAATTGATCAACATTTATGAAACGAACAAAAATTTTGTGGGATCTACTTGAAGAAAAATTTAAAAATAAAATAAAAAAAGCCGATGCTTTGTCTAAAACTTTCGAAAATATAAATAGTGAAAAAGATTAGGTAGAAATAAAAATTCATGCGCGAGAAAAAAATTATATACTACTCAATCTGGAAACAATGGGAAAAAAGAAACATTTCAGAAATTTTTTTCAAAGCGTCCACACCAAAAAACCATATCAAAAACATTTTTCAAACGTTTCTGTTTCTGGAATGTTTCTTGAACAAATGGGAAACATTTCAGAAACGTTTTTTAAACAATGTTTCCTGAAATGTTTCCTTGGACACACCCTTATAATTAATATAATAATTTAGGATTAAAAATAGTTGAAAACAATTTTATATATTTAGACGTTCTCGAGACGATTTTCAAAATGGACACTGAAAAATACTGTTTGCAGCCACGTCTTTTTTTGAATCCTCAGTGACAACGGATTATAAACTCTTTTTAAAATTTGTTGACCTTAAAAAGCTCATTTCATGAATTTTAGATTTTTTAAGTTTCCAAAACTATAAACAAACAGAGTTGTAGGCATTTATCGCTTTATAAAAAATCGTCTTTTTTACTTAAAAAAAACTAAGTCTGGCAGTTTTGAAAATGATTTTCAATAAACTTTTAAAATAAAGGGATCTTGTTCTTCTGCTTCTGCTTCATGATAAACACAACTGAACATAGTCCTTACTATAAGATTGCAACCATTTTGTTTTGTTCATTACTTACGAATTAAAGCATCCATCTTTTTTGGATACAACAATTATTATGATAGTTATTAAAGAACTAATTTTTTTTTTCAGAGTCTACGCATTGGCAAATAAAAAGGCTGAGATGGAATTCGAACAACGTTCCATGGCCAGCTTGTTGTCAAAGTTTCGCATTGATTATTCTGACCTACAACTCATCCCGGACATCACAAAGAAACCACAAGAAAGTTCAACTCAATTCTTCAACGAGTTAATTAAGGACTTTGTTGTGTCGGAAAACAATGTTAACATCACGACGCCAGTTAACGAAGATGAAGGTAAAATAAAATGCCTTGTTGACTCTTATAACCTATTCTAAAAATAAAAAAAAAATTCTCCACTGCTTTGATTTTAGCTCTCACAACGGAAGATGACTTATTGAATGTCCAGGACAAGACCAATCGGTACTTGCGACTGCGAGAGTATCTACTCGAGAAGTCTGTGAAATCAGATTTGGTGGTGATGACACTTCCTATGCCAAGAAAAAATATTGTCTCAGCACCTCTCTACATGGCCTGGCTGGAGAGTCTCAGTCGTGACATGCCCCCATTCCTATTTGTGCGTGGCAATCAAACGAGCGTTTTAACGTTCTACTCGTAGTCTATCGACTCTGCCCCCAAACCCATCAAAACCCAGCCCAACATCTTTGTCTATTTGTTTTTGTAATTAGTTTTTGTTTTATTTTAATTTAAGGACACGAAATAGGCTAAATAACACGTTTTGAATTTATAGTCTTTTAATTTTGTCTGTCACAATTATTATTCTATGTTAATTTATTATTTAATGTAATAATAATGATAACGACCATGTCAAATACAAACTTATACTTCTAATACTTATATAAGTATAGGAGCAACGCTTTTTGTAGGATAGTTTAAATTATTTTAAAATACAGAACTTGTACAACCACTTATTGCAATTTATTTATTCATTTAAACAATCTTAAATATTGTATTGCCAATTAGGCAAACTTAAACTGGATACACTGGAATTTGAGTTAAAAATGGCAAACTTGGGTTAGTATTAAAAAATCAAATCTATTACCGAGGAAGAGATTCAATGGATCCGGTAATAACTTGGCTCACGACTAGAATGTCATCGTCGACGTCAAGTAAGTTGTAAGCCTTTCACGAGGGAGCGCGTGAAGCAAAAAGGATAAGATTTCTCTGCACAGCTTCAGATATAAGGGAATGGGTTGTTAAGATCTCTATCCAGGTTGGAGGAGGAAATTGAAAAAGGATTTTAATGTCACCCATCTGACAAATTTAAGAGGAGATAAAAATGCACTAAAAGCCGCTAGTATTGAATTTTTGATTTTTTAGACCACAGTGACCTTTCACGATTTGCGATGTGCACCCAGCTTAGTAATCATGTGCGTTAAAAAAGCGCCATCTGTGGGTCATAAAGAGCGCCATCCATTGTGTTTAACCTTGGCAACAAACAAGTTATACATGACAGATAGACCAAGCTGTCATTCCATAACTAATTGCCTCATTTTTATAATTGAAACAGTTTTGAGTTTCAATTCAAGCTTCCTAACTTATTTTGCAAACTATTTTCAATTCGAACAAATATTTGATAAAAAAAATAATTTGGAAGTGATTTTGACATGTTTCAATTTGCAAGACAATCACCCATATCCTGAAACTCGTATTTATGACTATGGACTACAGTCATAGGAACAGTCGTATACGATGTTTTTCGGTTCCCAATATTAGTACAAGTGAAGTTGGATGTTCGACTCCTGGAATAACAACATACGACTGAAGTCGACTACGAGTCATAAATACGAGTTTCAGAATATGGGTGAATACTAAAATTACTTTTGAATTGAATTTTTGTTTGTTTCCGAAAAGAACTGAAAGGCTGGCTGAATTACAGAACATGTGCCTACACATTTCTAAGCGATTCTCGTCAAATTTATTTTGTTTATGATACCAATTTGTAAATTCATTATACTCGTAATCTTAATCAAAAATTAGTTATGTTGAATAGTACAAAATGTTTGTACGTTTATAGGTTAGAACGTGCATAAGTACACACACTCTTTTTACTTGCGACTTATGGGTACTATAAGGGGGCAGTTATACCTCATCAGAAGAGTCCATCAGAAAAAAATTTGTCTTCCAAATTTGACACATATTACGACTCGATTTTGAGTAAAATTTTAATGCAATTAGACGAATACTTGCTTGGACTAATTTTTACAAAAAGAATTACAACATTTTGTTGTCAAATTTACTCAGAAAATGGATTTAAATATTTTTTCTGATGGAATTTAATTTTTCTGAACAGCTGATTGCCAAAACTCAAAATATATTCCATTTCGTTTTTCTTTTGTGTTCCGATTTTTTTCTGTTCCGAATGCATCAGAAAAATTTTTTCTGATGATATGACAAGAAAAAATTGTTTGTTTTCTGACGTATCTAAAATTATTGGTAGCTATAACCGGCCATCAGAAAAATGCTTCAGATTTCGATTGTTCTAATTTTTCTGATGAGCTATAACTGGCCCCTAAGGCAAGTTATGTATTCGTAAAGAAAATCGAACTCGAGATTTTGATCAAAGTTGACATTACGATGATAGCGAAGACCAAAAAGTGGGTCTCGCAATTCTGTCTGTCTGTCTGTCGGTTCGACTACAGCCTACACGGCTCGGCCGATTTTCTTCAAACTTGGTAGATATGGTTTTTAATTTTTTTTTCTTTTTTTTATAAGACCAAAAATAACGGTACCTGCCATACGATTTTTTTCGAAGTTTTATAAATATTTTTTTTCTCAAAAACTGTCCCACAGAATTTTTTTTAAAAAAATTTGAAAAATTTCATTTGGTTAAAACTAGCGAATGGTTGATAAAAATTTTCCAAAAAATTGTTATTTTTGGTAGCCCCCCTGGGTCCATATTTTTTGTTTTTGATTTTCTCGAAAACGGTACAGCCGATTTGAATTATTTTTTTTATGCCAAAGCTCCTCCAAAGTTTGAATATTATTCCATAATCAAATATTTTCAATTATTTTTTTTTGGAAAGTTCGATATCTCAAGAACGGCTTAATATTTTTTTTAGAAAATTAACTGTTATTCGAACAATAATAAAAACTTAAAGTTGGCATACAAAAATTTTTTCTTAAAAATGTTTTAAAAATTTTGTACATAAAAGCTTATTTTTTTAAGAAATCACTACAACGACTTATAATTTTTGTTCTTGCATAAATTCATACTTGCATAGCGTTCTGTTTTTGTCTCTTACTACTAAAGAATTTCAAAAATTCATTTTATCCTTATGAACAGTTTTCTTTAATAACATCCGTTTTTAAATTCCAAGTCTATTACATAGGAGCAAGTTCGTGCGACCCAGTCGTGCATTTTATTTTATTTTATTTTATTTGTTCGTCAATGATTTTAATAGTTATTCTGCTATTCGCGATGGAGACAAATACAACAAATCAAAAACAATAAATCGGTCCAGCCGTTCTCGAGTTATAAGTGTTCGAACAAACCCGACTTTTTTTTATATATAAGGATAAAGTTACAAAGAAAAAGAAAACATTTCTAGAAATAGAATAGGCCAATAAAAACAAAAGTTTTCTAAGAACGTACATTTTGCCTCTCGTACTACCAAGAACGTACTTTCTACTAGGTGCGAAAGAAAAATGTCTCAAAATGTCTCACACCAAAGATCAATCAATCGCTTTATTTGTGGAAATCCTTTCGTTGAAAACTTTCTAGAATTGGAAGAATATTTTCTTCATGGTGCTGAAGATGGCATTACGCCTTATGTTCGGGAAATGTGTACCTCTTCCATTTCATACTCTATTTGTTCTTTTCAATACAAATCTGAGTTATTCAATTGTGCCCATGCTTTGTGAAAAGTGCTTTTAAAACACCCGTTTACAAAACAGGAAACAAGGATATAAGAACTACCGCCTTAACTTTTAACTTCAGATCTATTTCAATTATGCCACAATCAGCATGGTTTCTTCAAAAAAGAAAGTCAAATGATTCAAACTGTTTTGGAAATTGAATTCTATTAAGGCTTTTGACAAGTTACGCACAAATGTCACTAAATTGTAAATGTTGGGATTAAATGAAAGTTATACGTTGCGTATGTCGTCTTATCTAGAAAATAGAAGTTAATGTGTTAGGTTTTGTAACGGAAGATCTGACTGATTTTATGTTAATTCCGGTGTTCTTCATGGCAGCCATTCAGGCCCTTCTTTTGAAAACTCCTCCGTTCTTATCTACACCCATGACAATAAACACTACTAAAAAAAATTATTTCAATAGAAAATCATTTACTGCTACAAGAAAATCTTTAACGGGTTGGGGATTGTTAAAATACCAGCATCAACCATCTTTTCTTGAATGTTGACAAATGTGTGAAGCTATGTGTTATACATTCTTCCCTTCCTTTGTAGTTTATGCGTTTCCTAAAATCTGGAGATAATTTTGGACACTAAATTAAAATTTACTGACAACTTTATATACGAAGAGAGATTTAATCTGACAATGGCATCAATTTTAAGGGATCAAGGAAGGAACTATGAGAAATTTTTAGTAAGATGAATGAGAAATTGTCAATAGGAAATTTATCAGTGTTGAGAAGAAATGGGTTTTTAATCCACATACTGCACCAAACATGGGAGTGTTTTTGAGGTCAGATAAGAATCTTCTTCTTCTTCCTTTGTTTCGGCGCTGTTATGATCTCGATGTAAAGGGGATCATAACTCTCCCACGTATCTGCTTCACACTAGTGATCCGCCTGTGGGGTTCGCCGGGTTGACCTCAGAAATCGGCGGCAAGCCTCCCGGTTTTGTATTGTTCCATTTCTGAGGCCAACTGAATGCTGGTGTTTTTGCATTTGTTTGTACCAGGAGTGTTTAGGCCTACCTTTCTTTTTATTCCGAATTGGAACGTTGTATGATATTGCCTTTTTGACGGGGTTCTCAGGATCTCTCCTTTGAACATGGCAATACCAACTGAGTCGGTCGTGTTCAATTTTTTGGGAAATGGTATTCTTAACATGAAGGCTTCCTCGGATCTTCGTACTTCTAATTCGATCAAGCTTTGTAACTCCTGCTGTCATACGAAGCATCTTCATCTCAGCTGCCGTTAGCTTACTCTCATACTTTTTGTACATTGTCCAACATTGTGAACCGTATGTGAGTGCTGGACGCACAACTGAAGTGTAGAGCTTTCCTTTCAGCTTAGGGGGCATTTTTCGGTCCAAGAAGATAGCAGAATTTTCCCGCCACTTCATCCACCCTACGCTTACGCGATGATTGATATCGTCATCACAAGTAGCTTCGTTATTTATCATAGACCCCAGATATTTAAACTTTTCACACTTGGGAAGCACTACTCCATTCAAATAAATGTCTGGAATAGGCCTGTGTGGATCAGAAAATGGGCAGCATAGGTATTCTGTCTTTTTCGCGCTTATGCGGTACCCACTTCCTTCTAGAACATCCACCCATACGTCAAGTGCTCGTTGTAGGGATATCGGGTCTTCACTTATGATGGCTCCATCGTCAGCAAAGAATAACTGATGCACTTTTGGATCCGTCACTTTGCCTTCAAGCAGGTAATCAAGAACTGTAATAAAGAGCAGGGGACTCAAGACACTTCCCTGGTGTACACCTACTGTGATTTCGAATTCTTCGGTGACTCCAGCTGCGCATCTTACTTTAGTAACTGCTCCATCATACATGTCCATAATTATCCGCACATAGGTTTCTGGAACTCCTCGTTGCCTGAGGGCCACCCATATTAGATCTCGTGGTTGCCGATCGAATGCTTTTTCAAAATCAACCAATACGACATGCAAATCCTCCAAAGAATCCCGATGTTTTTCCATAATTATTCTTATACTCTGGATTGCATCCGTGGTTGACTTACCCCCGACAAACCCGCACTGGTCATCAGATAGCCTAATTATTTTTCGCAGTCGGCTACCCAAGACTCGCTCAACGATCTTCATGGTATGTGACATCAGCTTAATCGAACGGTAATTATCACAGCTTCGAGTATCACCCTTTCCTTTATAAATTGGAAGAAGGTAACTTTCCCTCCATTGATTAGGCATGTGATCACCTCGTATAAGTTTGGAGACAAGAATCATGAGCCATCTAAACCCGATGTCTCCCATCTTTTTCCAAAACTCTGAGGGTATTTCGTCTGGGCCAACAGCTTTTCCCTTTTTGGAGTATTTTACCGCCTCACTAACTTCTTCGACTGTGACGTCGGATACTTCGCTTAAGTTAGGTGAAGCTATTGGAAAGTACAGCCTTGGAAATTGTTCGTTTAGAAGTCCGTCACAATACTGTCGCCACCTGTGAAGAATTTCGTTGTCTTCCACAAGAAGTTGGCCTTGAGCATTGTTAATGAACTTTGGCGAACAAATCTCCTGGGCATTTCTTCTTCTTTGAGCGGCTATTTTGAAGATAGTTGCGGCCTTATTCGTGTTCTGCCGTAACTCTTGAATAGCACCAGCTGTCGGGGTAGAAATTTCATCCAGCTCCCGATACAGGTTTTTTGTATTCTTTGCTTGAATTTGGGCGCACTTCTTCTTCGCTTCTTTCTTGCAGTTCCTATATTCCACTTCGAGGCGTGACTTTTGCTCTGTATCATTAGAGGGGCACTTCGACCAAGCCTTGAAAGCCATTTTCTTTTTACTTATAACTGATTTAGCTTCATCATTCCACCACCATGTTTCTTTGCCTTGTTGGTTGTGTCCTTTTGAAACCCCTAACAGTGTTTTGGCTTTTTCTTTGCAAGTTCTCTGTAGGAGATCCCACATACTTTGTGCTGTACTCTCTTCATTTCGAACTATATCGGTGTTGTTATACAGAAAGTTTTGCATATTCGAAATGAAAGCTTCGCCTTTTTCCTTATCCAGATTATACCATTTGATCTTCCCAAAAGTTTTTGTATGTTTGTTGTCGTTCACTGTCTCCATAAAAAATTCTGTCAGTAGGAGACGGTGTTGGTGGGCGATCGCTTCTCCTAGTATCACTTTGCAATCTTTTACCCGGGGTTTCATGAAACTAGATACCAAATGGTAATCAATCTGGGTTTCATTTCCACCACTGCTGTAAGTGACCAGGTGTCGGCTTTGTTTGACGAACATGGTATTTAGTACGATAAGACCGTATGTTTTGCACATGCTCAGGATGTCTTCACCAGGAGGGTTCCTGGTGCCGTATCCGAGGCCTCCATGGCAATCTTCATAGTCTTCGTTTGTCTTGCCGACATGTCCGTTCAAATCTCCGCCCACGGACAAAAACTCTTCCTTTGGGATGTCCTTAAGTAGATTGTGAAAGTCTAGCCAAAATGCATCTTTTTCCACCTGCTCACATCCAATTTGGGGAGCATATGCAGTGACAATATTCCACAACTTTCCTTTAATCACCAATTTAAGGGACATCAAACGGTCGCTGGATTTCGAAATGGTCAATACGCTGCCTAATAGATGTCAGATAAGAATGTTCTTCAGAAAGTCCTAAAAAACACCAACACCAATGAAGAGTCACTCATAGAATAGCTGTCGACCACAGACTCATGTTCCAGTTGAATTCAGAATGCAGAAGCTTTGACACCAGAAGTGCCCCTTGGCTATTGCGTTGGACTGTCATACAGAAGGTCTTAGGTTCGATTCTCAGCCGCTGATAAAAAGTTTTTTTTTTCAGGGGTGAACTGCCTTTTGCGAGAAATTGGCAACTCCTCCAAGAGTAAAAAAGTGATAAAAAGTGCTGGTTATTAGCCGTTCGGATTCGGCAGAAACTTGTAAGTCGCCTTCATTCCTGGTATCACGCACACAGGAATGCTTGAGAGTGGTAACTCACTAGGTCCTGGTTCTCTTCGATCTGTTGTTCTTCGAGTGGCAAAAAGCCATTTGAATTTTTTTGTGATCAGGTCAGGATCTCTTGCTCAGATAACCTGGAGAATTAATCGACAAATCGCAAACTTATTTTGGAAGCAATGGATTAAGGAATATCTGCCAACTCTACACGCAGAACTAAATGTTAAAATGTTAAAAACTTAGAAACGACATTTTAATAATAGTGGATGAACAGAATTATAATTAGTGCAACAATAGGGAAAGATGGTCAAAAATTAGAAGAGCAGCAGTCAGAACAGCAAATGGAGTCTATGAGCGACCTGCAGTTAGACTGCCGGTATTAGATATCACACCGACTCTATGTCTGATGAACCAGCAGCTTGTATTAAATAGTTCTTGTCTAAGCTTTAAATTTCAAATAATTTTTTAAAATATTTTCTCAAAATAATTAGACAAGGGAGCAGCATTTTTGTAGCATAAAATATTATGACTAGTATTATACTTTCTGGGGGTGCTGATTTCAGATCTGAAGTCAGATTGTTTGTATCAGCTTTAGTTTTTGAGATATCATTAAACGCGTTTTTGATCAAAAAAATTCTATTTTTTATTAAGAAAATCATTAGAAAAACAACCACTACTTATCAAAAAATTTTCTTTTATAAGATTTTCTTGCTTGACTAGGTTCATGAGGGCTATTTTTAATGCTCCAACAATAGTCCGCCATCATGTGAGCATTCCAGTGACCCTGGTCACGTTCCTCCATAGTTCGAATGTCTTGATAGAACCGTTCTCTTGTTCTTCACTCAGATCACCAAGATTTTCAGGGAAGCGGTCCAAATGACTGTGAAGAAAGTGAACCTTGATGCCACCAACCAACCTGCTGGAAGTGTGACAACATCACTTCAATTTGCTCCGCATAGCTTTCATACTTTTTGTCTCTCGGTTACGATAGTATGAAATTCTTGTTTCTGGGATTAAAAGATTTCTTTGCTTTAATCGCGAAGCTCAAATCTCCGATGCTTTTTTAGAAAGACCAAGGTTAGGTTAGGTTGTTGGGCTGACAATTGATGTCGCTATCGTCACACTTTTAGATCAATGTAGATCCATTGTGTTACCCGTGAGTGTAATCACTCTTTCCTGATAAAACCTATGTATTCTATTAATCAGTCAAGCCATTTTGAGACATTGACGAAGTTCAATATGTGTATTCCTGAAATATTAGAAATATCTTCTAGATTGTCAAAGAAGTAGCTACCAAGCCATTTCCTTCTCTGCTGGCATAGTGACGGGCAATGACAGAGAAAGTGTGATGTGTCTTCATGTACCTCTTCATCTCCACATCCTCTGCATAGGTCATCTGTACTTAGTTTCATTTTAAATTTATGATATTTCAGTAAATTATGTCCGGTGATTATGCTCGTAAGAGAGCGAAGGGACTTCTTACTGAGTTGTATAATTTTGTCAGTCCTCGGCTTGTTAAAGCAGGGCCATATTTTTCTAGTAGTATCACAGGTGTCAAGTAGACTCCACCTTTCATTGGATTGCTTTAGGATTAAATCTGAAATTTTCTGTATAATGTTGCAGAGTGGAATACTTACCATCTCTGCTTGAATAGCGTCAAGCGCTGATCCCCGTCTTGCCAACTCATCGGCATTTTCATTACCTGGTATGCCGCTGTGTCCCGGTACTCAGCAGAGTCTAATATTGTGCTGCGTGCCAAGAACCTTAAGCTCTCTTGTCACAGCCAGGACCTCCGCTGCTATGATCTGGGAGCCTAATTGAGTTGTTTAGCTCAAGAGGTTCTGAGAAAAAGCCTGCACCAACACCTGTGTCCATTTTGGAGCCATCAGTATAGATTGCTATTGCTGATTCACTGGCGTAGGGTTTATTGTTCAGCCATTCTTCTCTGCTTGGAAAGGCAGTTTGGAATGGTTTATAAAAGTCAAATTCGGCTATTGTACTCGTATAATCTGTAATGATATTATCACCCAAATATTTCTGAAGAATTTGAGCATGTCCTATTGCACTGTTTTTCCAGGTATTAGTCTGGCTTAGCCTTAAGGCGCTATATGCTGCGGATTCTTGTACGAAAAGGTGTAGGGGTATCGGGTTGACAATCAACTTGATGATTGGAAGGTTCCTGCCACATTATGGGTATTTGATACTTGCAATGGTGTTTTTTTCGTATTCGCCCATAAACTTAAAGACTCAACTTATGTTTTACATAGTACCATATGAGGGACCCAGTACTTTTTTTTCATAATTAGCGCGCACTCAAGGGGTTATGAATACCTTTATAATGATTCAAATACCACAGCGCGAGCAGTTAAGAAATGAGGAATGGATTTAAAAGGAGATGCCGATACCATTGGTTTCAAATACATGTACATCACAATGAGGGGGAAAACCGAGTGAGTTAAAGTTTTCTACATTCGAGTAGTACGGTTAAAGAAAGAATCTCTATATTTTACATTAGGATCAAGGGTAAACTGATGAGCATTCTTAGCAAGACGAGTATAACGGCGAAATTGTTTATAGAAGAAGCGATAAAACAAAGTAAGACAATGATTAGTCTAATGGCTCTGTTTTGGATTCTATCTAAGAGGTGCAGATGAGTTTTAGGAGCACCTGCCCAGATATGGGAGTTATACTCAAGCTTAGGCTGAATGTATGCCTTTTAAATTTTAGCCAGATCAGAAGGGGAAAAACACTGCTTACATCTTCTGAGGAAACCTAAAACCACAAAAGATGGTGGGTAATACACATACTGAGGACAGAAAACTTTTCGGTTTTCTCGATAAAAGTGCCATCCATGAATGATGGCAAGGGTGGAATATTTCATTTGACCGACAGGAGACAGTTTTGGGTTTCGAATTATTAAATTCTACGCGGTTTCTAACACCCCATTCTACAATGCTGTCAAGATCGGAATTTAATGAGCTTATCATACGCTTCAGTTGCAGAGCCACTTCCAAAGAAGAAGGATAAGGATCTGCAAACGAATATGAAAAGCTGCAGCAAAACAATATAGTCGATTAGTAGATACAGACAAGCGATCATTGATGAAGATGAGGAAGAGAGTCCGAGACGAAACGGAACCTTGGGGCACACCAGCATTTACTTTGTGAATATCAAACTTAAGACCGTCCAAAACTACTCGAATTGAATAGTCTGAGAGGTAGGTAATTTCTAATCCAACGAAGAAGAGATTCATCGTTGCCACATGCACGAAACATTTTCGATAAGAGAGCTTCATGCCAAACTCTATCAAATGCGTTAGGAATATCAAGTGCAATAACCTTGATTTACTCAAAATGGTACAAGGATTTGTTCTACTTTTCGGTGAGATATGCCATCAAATCACTGATAGCCCTTTCTCAAACTAGAGCTGTTCAAGAAAAAATGATGATAGATATGAAATCAGCGACCTCAAATAAGTAAACAACAGACATAAAATTCCGTCTGCTCGACTATCATTAAGCAATAGCTTCAAAATATTCAAAAAACGCTTTCCATACAATTATTTTTGGTAGACTAATAGATTACAAACACTATGTGTTAAAAATAAAACAAAAGAATTATATCTTGAGCCATGAAATTTTGTCTGGTGTGGTTTTACCTTAATTGTATGTGCTTCTGCTCCAGAATTGAAATGCTTCACATAACCTTATTTAATTGCCCAACAAACTGTTCGTCTTTACTTTTCTACGCGACACTTGCACTAAGGGTACTGACGCATCGGTTATTTTCGGGTTTCAAATTCACTCCCTATAATTCAAACCCACAACTCATTTTTGAATAAATTACTTGTCATACAAATGTTGTCATAACTTACTCCCTATAATTTATCCATTTGATAAATTGTCGAAACCAAGGTCACTACAACCTCAGAATATCTTTTACGTTCTTAGTGGACTGAATATTAAAACAGTCCTTTCAATAAAAAATAATTTATTTATAAATACGATTTTAACATGTAAGTAGGAGATCTAGATGTTTAGATGTTAAAGAGCAAGAAAAAACAACCACAAAGTATTTTCGACAAGACGAAGTTTATCATAATTATGCATGGCAAATATCTCTCCAGGGTTCTTTGGTCGCGTTAATTGGGTCCGCTGTTTGTTGCAAAATAACACATCCCACAGAGTTCATTATTTAACAAAATTCCTTAGAAACCTTTCATGTGGTGGAAGACTTCAAAAATAGAAACTAATAGAGAACTATTAACGAATGTTTTCATATTATTAATTAAAAGCCAACGGCTCGTAGAGATTCTAAACCTTGTGACTTTCAACAGTTTCATTCATTTTAAAACATCGAATCAATGGTTGATTGGTTTAAGGATTCGATGTTTTCGGTCAATATTTCATTCAATCAAAATCATTATGTATCCAGCCGTTTCGTTCTGAACGAGACCAAAACCGATACGAAATGTTTTCAATCGTTCATTCAACTAAAATAGTTTGTTTCCAATCGTTTCGTTCTGACCGAGACCGAAACAATGTGAAAATGAACGAAAGTTTGACTTCATCTACTTTTTTTCGACTTCGACTTATAAAATGAAGAATATACATTCCGTTACATTTCCATTTTTACTTGGTATTGTGAAATGACAGAGAACAAGTTGATTGAACGAAACATAACTTTTTTTCGTTCGTTTCGTTCGCTTTATGTTCATCGGTTTCAGTGACAAGACGCAAGAGATTGACATTAGGATTCATTGATTTGGTCTATGTGATTGCAATCAATCAATCATTTTGGTAAACGGGTCACAAGGACCGAATCAATCGCGATTGACACAGCTCTACTTACAATGTGTCCTTGATAACAGGAATGGAGGGACCTACAATTGTCAGCCGCTTCCGAATGACTTATATGAGGAGCACAGTTCTATACAAAAGATATTCTTTTGCAAGAGGCAGTACAGCCCTAAGAACCATTTTTGCAGTAGCTGGTAATCAAACCCAGACCTTCGGGATGACAGTCCAACGCACTAGTCTTTATGCCATTGGACACAAAAATTGCAATGAATTTATTTTTCATGCCATGAGTAGTTCTATTCAGATCAGTTGCATAATCAGCGTTCTAAACAAAAATTGACATCGGTAAGTATTCCATGACTGTAATAATGAATTTTTATATTCTTAAAAAATAATAATAAATATACTAATAAATATCATGTAGTAGCAAACAGGCTGTTTGAAAAGTTCTCGACCTAACATAGAAATAATAAATAACTTTTAATTCCTCAAACAGCCTTATATACATATATAATAATTGTATGTAAAGTTTCATTTAAATTGGTCGCGTACTCATATCAGTGCAATTTTTTGTTTGAACGAACCTATTGCTAACAACGAAAATGGAAAAAAAAAAATGAAATTAGAGCCGTCATTAAATATTTGGTCAAAAAGGTACCGAGGTGCCAATATCGACTCGGATCAGTATCTTGTTGGTATGGTTTTCCGAGAGCGGATTGCCTTGCGAAGACGCATTGCAGCCGCCGATCAGGTTCGAATCAACATAGCTGCCCTGCGCAATGAAAACACCAGTAACACCTTTGGTAATGTGTTAGAACTCGCCCTAGAAACACCTGATTTAGGGAGAGTAAGTCCTGGAGCCAGTATGCTGGGCGTAAATGAGAAGTGGACACGTCTTAAAAATACTGTCATTAGTACTGCCAACTCCATCTTAGGCAGCAGTCGTAAAAATCGGAACGACTGGTTTGATGATGAATGCAAGCTAGCGACTGAACGTAAGAATGTTGCGTACCGAGCAATGCAACAATCTCATAGAACGCGGGCACGCGAAGAGGAATATAAAGAGCTCAGAAGAACAGAAAAGCGGCTTCACAGACAAAAGAAATCAGCCTGGGAGAAGAACCTAATCTGTGAAATAGAAAACAGCCGAGAGCGAGGTCCGCACCAGGCGCGGAAGTTCTACCAATCCGTCCGAAACATGACGCAGTACACACCACGCTGCACATACTGCAAGGACGGAGAGGGAAATCTGATCACCGATCCTAAAAGCATACTGGAGCGATGGGAAGTGTACTTTAATGAATTGCTAAATGGTCAGCTCACTGCAGAAGTGGAGGCTCCACTACTTCAAGAAGAATACCCTATATTGCCGCCACCAAGCATAGAAGAGGTTGAGAAGGCTATAGGCCGGCTTAAACAAAACAAAGCCCCTGGAGCCGATGGCATACCAGCCGAATTATTTCATCACGGCGGGCCAGCCTTACGTCAAGCAATTCATGATATTATAGTGCACGTATGGGAGCAGGAAGAAATGCCAGAAGACTGGCGAAAAGGTTTAATATGCCCCATACATAAGAAGGGAGATGTCACAACGTGCAGCAATTAAAGAGGTATCACGTTGTTGAGTACCGCCTATAAGATACTCTCCTCTATCCTACAAGACCGGATAACCCCATACGCTAAAACCGTCATCGGACAATATCAGTGTGGTTTCATTCCAAGCAAATCAACAACTGATTAGATATTTACCCTTAGGCAGGCGATGGAAAAATGTCTAGAATTTAACATCCCAACATACCATCTGTTTATAGACTTTAAGGCCGCCTATGATAGCATAGCCAGGGTAGAACTTTACAAAGCCATGAGAGAATTCGGCATCCCAAATAAATTGACACGACTATGTAGGTTGACAATGACCAACGTAACAAGCCAAGTAAAAATAGCTATCCAGACCAATCAAGATCTTTAATGGACTCTGACAAGGGGACGGTCTGGCCTGCCTCCTCTTCAACCTGGCGTTGGAGAAAGCAATCCGTGACTCTGGCACGGCAACAAGAGGGACCATCATCAACAGGTCCAGCCAGTTACTGGCTTACGCAGACGACATCATCGGAAGAACCGAACAAGCTGTACACGATTCCTTCATACACACATACACACATTAGTGAAGGTAAAACAAAGTACATGGTGGCGTCGAATGCGAGAGGAACAGTTGGTCAAACAATCAACGTTGCGGAGCACGAATTTGAAGTGGTGCAATCATTTAAATACCTTGGGTCAATAGTAGCAGCCGATAACAATATAGAAAAACAGAGCCTACTATAGTCTGTAAAAGCTCTTCAAATCCAGAAATCTCACCATAACTTCAAAACTGCTGCTGTACAGGACCATGGACCTGCCACTACTCACATATGGATCCGAGACTTGGGTGCTTAGCAAAAGGCACTCCGACCTCTTAGCTGCGTTCGAGAGAATAGTCTTAAGGAGAATTGTTGGCCATATATGTATGTGAGGAAGGACGATTCCGGAGACGGTACAATCATGAATTGTACGCAATCTACCTTGAAGCAGATATCGTAATAAAAATTAAGCTCGGTAGACTCCGATGGGCAGGGCACCTAGCTCGCATGAGCGAAGAGAAACCTGCTCGGAAAGTGCTTTGTGGTACATTCTATGGTAGACGACAGCGTGGTAGACCATGCTTGCGCTGGAGAGATGGCGTAGACCGGGACGCCCGAAGCCTTGGGGTGCGCAACTGGATGGCGTCGGGAGACCGGGATAGGTGGAGAGACTTGTTGAAAGAGGCCAGGACCAGAACCCGGTTGTCGAGCCGATGATGATGATGATTTAAAACTTCAAAGTACTTTTACATAAGAGCAAGTTCGTGCGATCCAGTCGTGCATTTTATTTCTTCAAATCTACTTCGAGTTTTTTTTCCGGAAGTGATAACGCTGGTTGGTAATCAATCAATCGGTCCTTGAAAGTGTACAATAGAACCTGAGGCAGTCGATTCAACACCGTGCACAAGAACTCACTCGGCTTTTCGCAGTCTTCAATTTGGTGAATTTTGCGTCGGGACGTGAGCCTTTACCCGTACAAGATCCATCTGACCTAGGAGCTTAAAGTTCATAAGCTTAGACATGCCCGTTTGTTCGCTGCATGTCTTCGGACCGTTTGTAAGAGAACCCAAATTTTGGACGAAACATCATCTTTGGCGACAAGGCGCAAATCAATCAAAATTGCCGTATATGAGACGATACCAACCCACACAAGGATATTGGGCCAGCACGGCGGAGTCACTTTTTCGAAAACGACTTTGGCTATTTGACGCCGATAGACTTTTTTTCGTTTGATTTCCTGAATTCGCAAAGTCATTTACGAACAAAAAACACAATTTAACGTTGCCCTTAAGGTGAACATAACAAGGGGCATCACTTAAATTCAATCGGATCTAAGCGGACGAGTCATTAAAAATTAGACCACTCGGACCAGTGCCGCTGCAAGAATACGAGGCGGGATTTTGAATGACGTCATATTTCGTACATAATGACATACATACACATAGGTCTTTCCAAAAAAAGGATTTTGTCAATATCTCACACACAGCTTGTTTTATTCCATTTCAACATCTACCGGCCCTTATTGAAAACCCATTTATATTCATGCCATTATGTATGGAATAGCACATCATTCAAAGTGCTTCGCTGGCAATTCTTCAAGATGTCGGTCTAATTTTTGATGACTCGCAACGTTGTTTCGGCAGTAGTGTCTCAAATGTTGGCCTCAAGCTCGTCCAAGGTTGTTGGCTTGTTATCGTATACTATGGAGCTGGAATGGCCTCAAGTGGTATCAAGTTTCATGATTGCGACGGACAAGTTGATGAACACTTTCCTTGAGAAGACCAAATTCGCCAAATTACTCTTTTATTATAACTTTCAGTTTCCGACGCTTGTATGGGATGTAGCGCCGCTGTCGAATCTTGGCCACAAAAAGTGGGTTAAAATCGCTATTTTTCCCATACCATTCATGTTATCGGTGTGTTCTTCTTCAATTCGAAAGAAGTAAAGTCCAATGAGGCCACTATGATATACTGCCCCAAACAGACAATCTTTGTGGATGCATTGGTGTTTGGTTCACTTGTGGATGGTGTTGGCTCCATTAACGAGAATTTTGCATGTTGAAATAGCCTCTAAAGCTCAAATGGGACTTGTCCGAGAAGTTAATTTTATAGCCACTATCCAGATCTCCGGCTAGTATTTCCAAAACCCAATCAGCAAACTCATGGAATAGGCTTTGGGCGTCAAAATAAAATGACAGATGGATGTCCTTGGTAATTTTGTCACTGCTGAAAAATAACGACTCGAAGAGCTATCATTGCCATCTGGCTATTATGAAATATCATTATCGTCCCTATCGTCCCAAATCTTATAACTGTTTTAAAGGCCCAATTAACCTTATCTTTGCAAAACAATCAGCTCTCAAATTGAAATAATTGACGAAACATACAAAATATGACGTAAAATGAACTCCTGAACTTACTTCTACCGAACAATAAAAATTAAGCTAGTCATAAATTGATGTAGATAAATGGGTTTATCTCTGTGTTTATTTACATTAAAGGTGTAGGTCAAATAAGTTTCTCGTAGGTCAACGCGTAGTTAGCTTTAGTAGGTTAGGAGGGTATTTTTTCCTTGAACGCACTTTGATTCGAGTTAACCCACATGTCCTTCTTTGTAGTTCATCCTGACGGCACTGTTCGAAGTTGGTTTCGTTAGCTGATAATCTCCAGCAAATCATCCATTTATATCGTAGATGAAAAGCGCATGACCTTGTTCCACAATCCACAATATCTTCCCAAAAATCATGAATGAAAATTCGGTTTTCCCGATAACAGCAACACTAGTATAGTTGCAAAAGACACTTCGCATGCATCGGTCGGTGGTCCGTTAGGGATAAAGTAATTTTTCCTTCTTTGCGTGCCTTGGATACGGTTTCTCGGACTTTTATGTTGAGTAAAGTGCGTGCTTCATAGATTCGGACCAGTCGGTCAACAACCAATAAAATCCTTTAACTGCTGTAATTGATGTTGTCTAAATAACCTTGAACTATAACCGATAGGAAAATTTGGCTGATGCTAGTGTTTTTTTTTTCTTTTTTTTTTTGTTGTGTGTTTTAATTATAATTCATCTAAAAAAATGGAATATATAAATAGAGATACGCAACAAGCGATAAAAATGATACACTTGGGCTAATAACAGATGAATCAATATTTGTCAATCTTTTGTATCGGTTGACACTTTAAGTGGAAGTCTTAATGTTAGCCGTGAGGCATCATTTATAGTTCACAAGGTAGTGTTGGAAACGAGTAGTAATGGATCGGTACTGTTTTAATTCTTAAGAGTCGGATCTTTACTGCATAGTGTTGCTGATATCTTGCCTTCAAGTAGTGTTTTTGAGAATCCAAACTTTTTAAGAACTTTGTAAATAAAATTTAATAAGCTGCGTTTTCTTCAAAAGAGTATAGCAAGCTCAGCAAATATTTAAGCAAACAAAAATTTAAAAAAGTTGTACTAAAATAATTAATAACTGTTTAATTAAAAATCTACACTTTTGGAGAAAATACCCAAATTCAAATAATATTTTAGAAGATTTCTGGATATCACAATTCTTTTAAGTTTGCTCCAAAAGTTTTGTACATAAAGTGACTAAATATTATTCAGTTTCTCAAAATATGGAAGATTAATATATTCCCAACAACTATTTAAATCAAAGATGGTGGCAACGCTCATTGAGATTCACTCTAAATTCTATGTCTAAAAATTCGGATTGAAGTTAAAATCGATAAAAAATTCAACTCAGCTTCCGAGACTGTATAAATTGTATGAAGTGTTTTTTATTTCAGAGCTATCTTTTGCCAAGAATTTGTGTGACAAAAAAAAACTAATTCACTTTTTATGAACACAACAAAATTGGATTTCTAATTAATACACTTCATAAGGCGGTTTGTCTCAACGTTTAAAAAGTATCCTGCATTACATTTAAGTGCCCCCGCAAAGACGGAAATTGATCGCGTTTGTTTTCGGTAGATTGAATTTAATTATTATTATGGCTTACGGTTCTTGAAGATTGTCCAAAACATATAAAAAGTAAATGCCGCGAGAGAGCCTTGAAAAATGCTAATTGTTTAATTAATATAATTCTTAGAACCAGATTTGAGGGAAAGCTCTATTTGAAATGTGCTACAATCTCGATCCTAAAGAAAATGTTGATTTATCATTCTGAGCTTGTGGACAATTATTTCAAAGTAAAAGAAAGATACCCAAATATTGTTTGCGCAATAAAGTTTAAAGGTGTTGAAGTGAAAAAATAAATGTAACCTCTGTGATTTGAAATGGAGTTAATTGTGCGCATTTAATTGTGAATCAAGTTTTTCCTCTTCCTTGTGGATACCATTCGAACAACATTGTTGGATTATATAAACGGTAGGTTGATATAATTAAGGCACTTTTTTTTAATTCGGGGTGTTTTAAATGAATACTCCCTGAAAAAAGTTACTTCAAGACTGCTATTAGGAACATTGCAAAACTTGACTCATGGACAGTTTAATTACGACTCATGAAGCAGTATATTTTTTTCATCTTCTTTTTCCTTTACATTCGTTGTTTTCGAAAAGTCTAATTACTTAAAGAGTCATCGTCTGTTTGAAGTCGTCTTACCAAACAAATTTTCGTAAAATGGACTCGCAATAATAAGAATTTAAATATACATATATTTAAAGAGACCTAAGCTCAGTGTACACGATTGGTAGATCTTACAATATTGTAAGACCTGACAATGTCTGACAATTATCTACCAATGAGCTGACAATTAAGTTGTGTGTGTACATGGTTGGTAGAAAATCTACCAATCTCTTACAATTTATTGTCAGAAGTTGGCAGACAATTTATTTTCAGATAGCCGGCTTAATACCAACCAATTAATTGTAAGAGATTGGTAGATTTTTTACCAACCGTGTACACACACAATTAATTGTCAGTTTTTGTTGGTTATGGAAACTGCTTCAATTGAACCTTGGCTGCAAATTGTCTGACAATGAAAAAATTGTAAGATGCTAAAAAACGAACATCTAACAATTTCTTCATTGTCAGAAACGTCAGACAACGATAAAAATTGACAGGCCTGACAATAAATTGTGTGTGTACACGATTATCAAAAACCTTACAATTTTCCGTCTTACAATTAATCGTCAGATACATTTTCTGACAATTAATTGGAAGATTACACCAGCTAGCGTACACATGATTGTCAGAATTCTTACAATTAATTGTCAGACAATGATCTAACAATTAATTGTCAGACAAATTTTCTGACAATTAATTGTAAGACTACACGGTTGTAAGACATTGTAAGCATGTTTTTCACTGACAGATCTGACAATATTGTAAGATCTACCAATCGTGTACACTTAGCTTTAGGCTCTTTTCGCACTTATTCGCTATTCAAATTAGGTTGTTTTTGACAGTTCGAAAATTTGTGAGCGGAGCCTAAATATCACACACAAGAAGTTCGTAAATTGGTATTATTATTTCGACGCAAAACATTTAACGACACCTTCAGAAAAGTTGAAGAGGTATTGAATTTCCAGGGTCCCGTGTTTGACACATAAATGACAGAAATCGGTGCAGGCACTAGACCACTCACACCCACTACATTTTTAATACAAAGTAATCGGCTTCGTCATAAGCATAGTGTACCTATTTTGTCTACAGAACGGTCTGGAACCATCTTCACTGACACAACCGCAGTTTTTATGCAAGATGAGTAACTCAACACTTTCTTTTTTTCAGCACCTTCATAAGATTGTGACGTCATAAATATTTGATTAACTCAAAGTTTAAATGCCAGAAAGATACTTTTTGTAACTACAGGGTGCGTTTTATGTTCCAGGTCGATTTTATTTTTGTTTGAATTACATTTGTTGGCATTTGATGGTCGTAGAGATTGGTCGATAATAATTTATTAAAGACCATTTGTCGCAGCAAAAACGTATTGAGATGATTGGACTGCTCGAGTCTTACGGCTGGCTATAAACGACCGTCCTTTTTGCCCAAAATTCATTAAGAGCAAGGAAACAAATTTCGACGGCTGGCTTTGTCAATAAACAGAATATCCGCTATTGGGGCACTGACAAAAAACTCTCGACTGATACACCAAAGATAACTAGACCCTTGCAGAGTTACTGTATGGTGCGCCATTTGAGTCGTTGGCGTTATTGGGCCATATTTCTTTGAAGATGGATGAATGACGATTGGGCCATATTTCTTAGGCAATGCTGTGACAGTTATTGGTGACCGCTTTCTGGACCTGTTGGACAATTGTCTTGTGCCCGCAATTTTTTAAATTGACCTATAGAACAGTTGGTTCAAACAAGATGGTGCCACCTCACACACAACTCGTGCTACGATACGAATTTGAAGAGAAATTTTTCCCGGCCAATTAATGTCGAGAAGTGATGATATCGATTAGCCCCCACCAATCATTCGATTCATTCAAATTGTTGCAAAGGAATTCGGTTTAATGTTGAATGGGAAAATAATGTTATATATGTACATATAAATATATTTAATTAAATTTTTTGGTAAAGCGAAACTAATGGGAATTTAATTTGCAAATTGTAAGCATTTTAAAGTGCTAATACCCAATTCAATATATTTTGATACTCGTACAAAGAGAAAGTTCAATAAAAATTAATAGAGAAACGTAAATTCCTGGTTTGATAGTTTAACGTATCAATAACTTTCATTGTGGAATGTTTGGAATGCATTCGTTTTTTTTTTAACAAAACATAGGGGCGGACGCATTATTTAATGTTTTTACTTGCGATATGTACATACAGGGTGGGCCATTTAGTGGATTCTTTTTAAATCATAGGTTATTTTGACAATGACAGCTGCTTCCCGTTGGAAATCTTGACAGAAAGTCATTTTAATCATTGTTGTATGCTAATGCTCTGGAAAAGTTTGAATAGTATTGTGTATCAAATTTTCAAAAAAAATTTTTTTTTTTTTTGATTTTAAAAAGAAATAATTTTTTTTTCAAAATTCAATATTTCGAAAACCCTATGCTCGACTTGCCTATTAAAAATTTTTCCATACAATCTACAAAACGCGAGAAAGAAAAATTATTAATTTACTATAACCTTAACTGTACCCACCATACACATGTTAAATAAAATGCACGACTAGATCGCACGTATTTACTCTTATGTAAAAGTAATTTGGAAATTAAAACATATTTATAAATAAAAACAATACATGGATTTAATGAGATTCAAATGTTCAAAGGCATGAAATTGCCTTCTGATTTTTAGAAAAGTATGAAACAAATTAAATTAACTTTCTATTTAACAAATTTCTTTAAAATTTATCGAACAAAAAATTGGCATGCCAAATGTAAGAATTTTATAATTTTGATTTTAAAACAATCGTTCACACGTTTTGAAAATATTCATTTTTCATAAAAAAAAAATTGGAATTTTTTTCAAAAACCAAAAACAAATATTTTTTCGAATATTTGTATAGATATAGAATATTATATTAGTCAGCTCCTGTTGAAAAATGTTGGTTAAAATCGTTAAAGCCGTTAATGAGAAAGTCGAAAATAAAAAAAAAAACGGTTCTATTAGGGTAGGGTGGGGCAGATTTGACAGATTTTCTGTAAATTCCTTATAACTTTTATAAAAATGTATTTTTGAATGAGATTTTTGTTTTATTTGAAACCTAAGCAATTTTACTAAAGGAATTCACAAAGCTTGAAGACTTTACTCAAACCTAGGAGTTTAAAAAAAATATGTTAAGAAACTGCTTCAAAATGTCGAAAGTGCCCCATAGGTGGGGCACTTTCGTCGTACTCGTGGGGCACATTCGACGCAAATGTAGATGCCACAGAATGTAGAACAAAAAAGATATTTTTTGCTCGGTTATGGCACGTTGTTTCTTATTTATTTAAATAAATCAATCTTATATCTTGACCAACCATGAACTGGGAACTGTAACATTATTTTTTGTTGCATATTCAAAAGCAAACTTTCGAGCCATTGAATACGAAAATCCAAAAGTTTGAGCAGAACACCTTTTGAAGTAATCCACGAGTTCACGCTCCTGATGTTTGGAAAACACTTGTTGGGTCGTATATTTGGAGTTGAATGTTGAACTGTGGTGGGAATCACTGGACTCGGTATTTGGATTCAGTTTTTTAAGTCTGGAAATAAGTGTCGTACGTTTCAAGTCATATTTTCGAGCCGCTAACGTAGATGTTTCTATTTTGCTTAAAATTTCTCCCAGAGCAGTTTTAAGCTTTGTTTCATCGATTTCGCAGCGATCAGTCTTCTTCTTATATGAGCGAACCATTCTAAAAAAAATTACGGAAATAAAATGGGGCACATTCGACTATTGTCGTAAGTGCCCCACGTGCTATCGTCAAAAGTGCCCCACACTTAGTTTTTATAAAAAAATTAATTTTTTTTAAAAACTTCTAAACATAACTTAAAGAAAATATACCATCATCTACTTTTAATAATACACTACAACTTGAATTGGACACCTATTAAATTCCGCTACCACAAAATAAAATAGCGCTTACCTCGTGCCTGAGCAAAGTTACACAAAATCACTTAAATATGAAAAAAATACTCTAGACACCACAGCAGTCGAAAGAGAACTGTAAAAATACGTATATGATAGGAAAGAACAGTGTGGCCAACAATACCATTAAAATTTTGATTAACAAATCAACTGTCTTTTCACAGTTGTAAAAGTCGAATGTGCCCCACCGTCGAAAGTGCCCCACCCTACCCTACAGGTACCTATAATAACATTTTTTGCTTACATTTTTGCGATGTTAGCGAAGACCAAAAAAGTGGGTCTCGCAATTCTGTCTGTCTTTATTTTCATCAATCAAACAGATCAGCCGATTTTCTTTAAACTTGGTGGATATTATTTTTATTTTTTTTCTTACATTTTTTTTAAGACCAAAAAAAAATACGATTTTTTTTCGAAATTTTATAAATGTTTTTTTTTTTTTTCAAAAACTTCGACAGATTTCAAAAAGTAAAATACAAATAGATTTCATTTAGTTTAAGCTTGTTAAAGGTTGAAAAAAAATTCCGAAGAGTGGAACCATTGCGACCATTTTTAACTTCCCATAGGGAGTTATTGTAATCGGTCCGATTTGTCAAATTGGAATTTTTGACATTTCTCGACGTTTCAAGGTCCCTAGAGGCTATATCAATCATTTTTAGAGAGATGTCTGTGTGTGTGTGTGTACGTACGTTCGTACGTTCGTACGTTCGTACGTCCGTACGTTCTCGTACCATTTTTCGTCGTCGATATCTCAAGAACGTGTAAAGATATCGACTTCAAATAAGTTTTGTTCAATAGATAATAACTTCGAAAGAGGCTGAAAGGGCGTTTATTAAAATGCAGTGAGTAGTTTTTTCACTATAACGGTTTAAAAAAAAAAGTAAAAATTTTGGTTAGTTTCAAATATCTCACGAAAAAATAATGCTATTGATTTCAAATAAAATTTAATGTATTCATTATAAGGTCATACAGATTTGGTATGAATTTGGAAAAAAATGAAAATACCGTTATTTTTTTAAATAAAAAAAAACTGAAAAAAAAAATTTCATAACCCAGATATTCTAAGAACGGAAAACAATTTTAAGCTCAAATTAATTTTATTTTACGAAAAATAATGTGTTTGACAACTGGTGAAAATTTCAAAAAAAATCAGTTTACAGTTTTTTTTACAAAAAATAAAAAACTATATAAAATTCTATTGAAAATTGGTAAAAATTGTTTTTCGACTCAAGTTTCTCGAGAACTAGTAGTGATATTGACTTTTAATTTAGTTTATTTTATACATAGTATAATTTTGTACAATTGGTAAAATGTTGACAAATATTGAATTAAAAGTTTTTTTTTTAAATAAAAAAAAACTATTAAAAATTCTAGTGAAAACGGTCAGCCATCAGACGAATAGGGGGAATAACATGTAGCATACGAAAACGTGCACGTGCCGTAACTATTCGGGACTGGTGGAAGTCTGATCATAGCCTCTCCGTGGCGGCCGCTAGAAACAAGCCTTTAAAAAGGTTTGGCTAATATGATCAGGCTGGTTCCTCAGGTTGGCGACAGGTTAATTCCCTGTCCCGTAAAACTTAATGAATTACGAGACCGACAACAAGCCTCGGAAACGGACTGATCTCACGACGACAACCCACGCAAAGAAAAAGGAAAAACGATTTACGAATTTTCTTATGGAACGTACGATCGCTCTATAGAGCTCGAGCTGCTCAGCAGCTAGCCGATGCCCTGTCAAAATATAAAGCTGACATAACAGCTCTTCAAGAAATCAGATGGACAGGGAATGGTGTTCTACAGAAGAAAGAATATGACATATACTACAGCTGTCATACAAAACACCATGTGCTCGGGGTAGGCTTCCTAGTCAGCGAAAAAATGAAGTCTACCATCATCGGCTTTAACGCTATAAGCGAAAGGCTATGCACCCTTCGCGTGCGAGGCAAATTTACGAACATCAGCCTCATTAACGTTCACGGACCTACGGAGGAGTCCTCAGACGAAGAAAAAGAGACTTACTACGAACAAGTCGAGAGGGCCCTCAATGCCTGCCCAAGGTATGATGTTAAAATCATCCTTGGGGATTTGAACGCAAAAATAGGTCGGGAGCCGGTATTCAGGCATTACGCAGGCACCCATAGTTTGCATGAGAACACTAATGACAATGGACTTCGAGTCTTAGCATCGAAAAACATGGTCGTTGCGAGTACCAGGTTCCCGCGTAAAGATATCTACAAAGCCACCTGGGTATCACCTGATGGAGTCACTCGTAACCAAATAGACCACGTGTTGATAGACCGTCGCCACTACTCGAACTTGATGACGGTACGAACGTACCGAGGTGCCAATATCGACTCGGATCACTATCTTGTTGGTATGGTTTTCCGAGGGCGAATTGCCTTGCGAAGACGCATTGCATCCGCTGATCAGGCTCGAATCAACACGGCTGCCCTGCGCAATGAAAACACCAGTAACACCTTTGGTAATGCGTTAGGACTCGCCCTAGAAACACCTGACTTAGGGAGAGTAAGTCCTGGAGCCAGTATGCTGGGCGTAAATGAAAAGTGGACACGCCTTAAAAATACTGTCATTAGTACTGCCAACTCCATCTTAGGCAGCAGTCGTAAAAATCGGAACGACTGGTTTGATGATGAATGCAAGCTAGCGACTGAACGTAAGAATGTTGCGTACCGAGCAATGCAACAATCTCATAGAACGCGGGCACGCGAAGAGGAATATAAAGAGCTCAGAAGAACAGAAAAACGGCTTCACAGACAAAAGAAATCAGCCTGGGAGAAGAACCTAATCTGTGAAATAGAAAACAGCCGAGAGCGAGGTCCGCACCAGGCGCGGAAGTTCTACCAATCCGTCCGAAATATGACGCAGTACACACCACGCTGCACATACTGCAAGGACGGAGAGGGAAATCTGATCACCGATTCTGAAAGCATACTGGAGCGATGGGAAGTGTACTTTAATGAATTGCTAAGAAGAGGTTGAGAAGGCTATAGGCCAGCTTAAACAGAACAAAGCCCCGGGAGCCGATGGCATATCAGCCGAATTATTTCATCACGGAGGGCCAGCCTTATGTCAAGCAATTCATGATATTATAGTACACGTATGGGAGCAGGAAGAAATGCCAGAAGACTGGCGAAAAGGTTTAATATGCCCCATACATAAGAAGGGAGATGTGACAACGTGCAGCAATTAAAGAGGTATCACGTTGTTGAGTACCGCCTATAAGATACTATCTAAAAACCTAAAACCATCATCGGACAATATCAGTGTGGTTTCATTCCAGGCAAATCAACAACTGATCAGATCTTTACCCTTAGGCAGGCGATGGAAAAATGTCTAGAATTTAACAACCCAACATACCATCTGTTTATAGACCTGATAGCATAGCCAGGGTAGAACTTTACAAAGCCATGAGAGAATTCGGCATCCCAAATAAATTGACACGACTATGTAGGTTGACAATGACCAACGTAACAAGCCAAGTAAAAATAGCTATCCAGACCAATCAAGATCTTTAATGGACTCGGACAAGGGGACGGTCTGGCATGCCTCCTCTTCAACCTGGCGTTGGAGAAAGCAATCCGTGACTCTGGCACGGCAACAAGAGGGACCATCGTCAACAGGTCCAGCCAGTTACTAGCTTACGCAGACGACATCGACATCATCGGAAGAACCGAACAAGCTGTACACGATTCCTTCATACAGATCGAGCAGGCGGCACAAAATCTGGGGCTGCACATTAGTGAAGGTAAAACAAAGTACATGGTGGCGTCGAATGCGAGAGGAACAGTTGGTCAAACAATCAACGTTGCGGAGCACGAATTTGAAGTGGTGCAATCCTTTAAATACCTTGGGTCAATAGTAGCAGCCGATAACAATATAGAAGAAGAAATACGCGGGCGGCTTCTCAAATCCAACAGAGCCTACTATAGTCTGTCAAAGCTCTTCATATCCAGAAATCTCACCATATCTTTAAACTGCTGCTGTACAGGACCATGGTCCTGCCAGTACTCACATATGGATCCGAGACTTGGGTGCTTAGCAAAAGGCACTCCGACCTCTTAGCTGCGTTCGAGAGAAAAGTCTTAAGGAGAATTGTTGGCCCCGTATGTGAGGAAGGACGATTCCGGAGACGGTACAATCATGAACTGTACGCAATCTACCTTGAAGCAGATATCGTGACAAAAATTAAGCTCGGTAGACTCCGGTGGGCAGGGCACCTAGCTCGCATGAGCGAAGAGGAACCTGCTCGGAAAGTTCTTTGTGGTACATTCTATGGTAGACGACAGCGTGGTAGACCATGCTTGCGCTGGAGAGATGGCGTAGACCAGGACGCCCGAAGCCTTGGGGTGCGCAACTGGATGGCGTCGGCTAGAGACCGGGATAGGTGGAGAGACTTGTTGAAAGAGGCCAGGACCGGAACCCGGTTGTCGAGCCGATGATGATGATGAATATAATCTGCAAGATATGAGAAAAAAATATTTTAGGTATCTAGAAATAACGTTACCCACCATACAAATGTTAAAAAATGGTTATCAAAAGTCGTATTTTTCTCGATATGGCGCGGGCGAGCACCTAGAATTTTGATAAAAAAATTTTCTTTCGCCTAATTTTTACGATCTATAATTTAATAAAAAATTTTGGAACTAACCATTTTTTCAAATTTTGAATTTCTCATTATTTGCATAACGGATTTTATGAAATTTTTTATAAAGAAGCTCTTAAAAATTTTGAAAAACATTGTGTTTCAAAACTTTAAGAAAAACTACTATTTTGAATTTTTGAAAAAACAAAAAATTCATTTTTATTTTGGTTGGAAAATTCGATATATCAAAAATGGTTTAATATTTTTTTTAAATTTAATTTTTATTCGTACAATAATAAAAACTTAAACTTGGCGTGCAAAATTTTGTTCTTAAAAATGTTGAAAAAAAATTTTATATAAAAGCTTATTTTTTTAAGAAACCACTACAACGACTTATAATTTTTGTTCTTGCATAAATTCATATTTCTTTCAGAAATCACATGGCATTCTGTTCTTATCTGTCACTACTAAGAGAGTTTAAAAAATGAATTTCATACTAATAATTTTTTTCTCTAATAACACCGGCGCAAAATTTTAAACAGCTTAATATTAATGATAATACTTAACAATTTGCTAACTTTTCAGTAGATAACTAAGTCTTTCTTAATTGTAAACATTTTTGAGACAGTATCGTGTTAAAGCTATTTTTATTAAGAAAGTGCTTCTGAACACGCCTAAAAGTAATGGCAGTTCATACACAAAAAATAACCAGACTAAAAATTTGCGCCACAGATTTTAGGAAATAGTTTCAAAATATATCGTTCACACGTTACCACGAAATTGATTTTCCAAAAAACAATTGGCATTTTTTTCAAAAACCCAAGATATATTTTATCGAATATTTTTATATACAATATTATTTTAAATTTTAAGGATCTCCTGTACAAAAATTTTGGTCAAAATATTTTGAGTCGGTAATGAGAAAGGCGAAAATAAAAAAAAATCCATTCTATTTTTGGCCAAAATGTAGTCCACGTAAATAATATAATAGCACACTTAATTTTTTTTTATCAAAATCGTTAGAGCCGTTTTTGAGATCAATAAGATTTTTCATAACGACTGTATTACAGGTACCAATAGTTTTGAAGCTAAAAAAAAGCAATTTCTCCTTAAGGAAATCACCAAAGAACCTTAAATACCGAAGAAAATGCCTCCTGTGGCTTAGGCTCTAGATCGAAGAGTACATACATACAGACGGTTTCGGGGGACTCATTTTTACCCTCTTCTCTAACATTGTAATGTCAACTTTGATCGAAATCTCGAGTTCGATTTTTTGTTTTCAAATGCAAAACATGTCCTACGAGTACATATGTACATTTATCGCAAGTGAAAAGGAAATTATTTGTGTTCACAATAAGCTTAGTTAATACTCAGAAAAAACATATATAAAACTTCCATATTACATAAGTTACAAGTATGTGTATTTATAGCACACAATCTCACAAAAATAAACAGTCCAAAAAAAAGTGTCCCGAACAGCCCCGGATCTACGATTTTTTCGAACCGGGGCAAAACCTTGATAGTGGCGCCCCCTTTTTTTTTTTTTTTTGTAGCGCCCAAGGGATTACGATTACCCTTTAAATGTTTTCAACACAGCGCGGGCGTGAAGTTAATGAAGAGAAAGAAGGATAGGAAAGATGTGTGGCACGATGTTCTGAGACTGTTGGTGGTTGTCTCAGATATTTTTATCTCCAGGGATGGCGGCTGAGCTAAAGCGGAGAAATGCCGTGTCTTTTTTTCTATGTCACTTATAATTCGCATTATTTTATTCATGTTCATCGTTGTTGGGAATACTAGTTTAACTCAATTACATGTTGTTAGTGTTATGCCTGAACAACATGTAATGAGTAAACCAGCAACCCATTGATGACAATTTTTAGAAGGTTAAAATGGAAAATGGATCATGAGGTTGGCAGGCGAGCACACAACCATCGTGCCACGGCCACCGTCCATTCAGTGTTTGAGAAAAATTGTTAAAACTGCCAATGAGTAGCATTTTTGGGACCATTTGTTAAAATAATAATCCTTTAATAAATTTAAACTTTTTATTATCTAATAACTAGACCTCGGATTTTGCATACTTCCATATTTTTCATCGGATTGATACCAATTTTTGTATTTAAGCGTTTTATACTTAGTTCAAATATAACAAATTGTAAATCATATCGAAAATATGCAAAATATATGCAAAAAAATATGCTAAAAAATATGCTAAAAATATGCCAGATATATGCCAAATATGCAAAAAATATGCAAAATATGCTAAATATATGCAAACGAATTTCATCAAAAAATTGAATTACACTCGTTAAAAAATGTTTAATGATTAATGGACTTGTTGAATTATTATTGATTCAAAATAGCCTTTTTGGCCTTTAGACCACAAAAATTGGCGTTTCGTCCTGGTGATCTCACGTGGACTCATCAGTTGACTGTGAGGACCTTGTCAATACGCAGTTTTTGTTAAATTCAGTTCATCTTCATCTTCATCTTTTTGACAAAAATCCAATGTGAACTATATCGAACCAAGATTAAAATTGTAATCATTAACGTTGGAAGATTTTGCCCGTGGCCTGGCATTGATTCTATATAAAGGTTTTTATAATACAATTTTTGTGGACTAAAGGCCAAAAAAGCTATTTCGGAAAAATCAATATGATTTTTAAAAAAATTCTAAAAATTTAAGATTAAAATTTTAATAATGCTGTTCATAATTTTTTAAACCACGCATTTGGAAAAGTTTTTTCTGTCACATAATAGGTGCGTTTTATTATTCACAAATCTATCTGGATCCGGATCTGGATTAAGTTTTAACATGTATTACAAAAACAATTTGGGATCCTGTTTTCTATCGGGATCTATTTCAAAGATCCAAAAATCAGTTATTACACTGGCGAGTAGATGGCTTTTTATGGTAAGGTAGTGTAAGCTATAGTGTAAAGAAAAAAGACAAGAAATAATTGAAAATTTACAAACCCAAGGATCAAAATAGACGGACTTATAACACTGCTGTCACTAATATCCGTATCGTTTTATTTTAAAGGGAAGATCCAGATCCAGATCCAGATAGATTTGTGAATAATGAAATGCACCTAATAAAGAGTCACTTTTGGCTCTCTTGCAAAATAATGGGACATCCGATAACCTATTATGTTTGACAACGACGCGACGGTATGCATTTACCTTAGTTTGGTAAAATAAAATTCTTAATTTACGTTTTAGGTTCTTGAAACACTGGATCCAGAAGATGTTGAATCTATAAAGCTGTCAGAAGAACTAATAAAAAATCCCCAACTATATCGCGATTTTATATATATAAATCGAATTTCGAGGGAGTTGGCGAAATAATAACTTCCTTAGAAGCGAATGGTCTACCATTAGCAAAATCAATGAATTTATTTAAGGAAGCTAAAAACATTGTTCACAATATGAATGGTAAACTTGGAATGAATTTAAAGAGAAATTTGAAGCCATTTTGATATTATTTGAAAAATAAATAATATTTTAAATCTCAATGCTGAAGATTTGTCTGGACTTTGCCCCGTCACTAACGAAAATATCATCAATCAGATATAAATTTGCTCCAGTTACTTCCTGTGAGGTTGAAAGAAGCTTTTGCGCTTACAAAATGGTTTTTGGAGAGAAACGTCAATGGCCCTCAATTAATAATTTAGGGAAAATTATGTAAAACATCTTATGTACTTGCTCTACTTTAATATAAACTCTATTTACTATCTGACAATAATTAGTAAAATTCCAATATATTTACACACATATCACCTCTGAATCGCTTTTATATTATTTTTTGATCTGTTTAACATAGGCAATTGTTGCATGTTCTGTATATTTTTTGCATAGTTTGCATATATTTGGCATATATTATGCATAAAAAATTAAAATATGCATATCGTTTTCAACTTTATTTTCAATGAATAAAATCATGGTGTCATCAGAATTCACCTATCTTAATCCTTCAAAAATATGCAAATATGCAAAATCCGAGGTCTACTAATAACTTTCATTTGTGAAATGAAACAGAAATACAGACAAATATATATAACCAAGAAAGAAAAGCTCGGGCGCTCGGCTCATATAGATATAGATCACGGACACTACGCACGCGTTCAAGAATTTACTTGATCTGTTAAGATGCGTTCATAAATCACTTAATATGTGTTCAAAAACTAACTGGGCGTATGGAAATAGAAAAGTTTGTATTTCAAACCTATGAGATTGTAGGAAAAGAGGCTTCATTTGTTCGATATTTCGAATTCTTGTCCCAAGGATTTGCGCCCCCCTGAAACTGCCGCCCGGGGCAAGTGCCCCTGTTTGCCCCCCCCCCCTTAGATCCTGGGCTGGTCACGAATGTGATACTCGAAAACGTAAAGAGGTTCTATTATGAAAGGATATATTCCTTTTGAATCGAACTTTATGAAAAACCCATTAACGGCTTTACGAGTATTTATAATTTTTTTTAATTTTGCCTTTTGTTTCATTGAAACTGTAAGTGCCCTGAGAAGACAAGGTGGGTGAAACCTGTGCAAGACTGACATGGTTTTGGTAGATTTTGAGTTATCATCATTTTAAGGAGCGTGCTTAAGCACCTGAAACTCTAAGGGATGGTAGAGACTATTAATACAAATTTCTTGTTAATTTAGTACTGAGTGTCTAAAAAGGAACATTACAGACGTTTGCTACCTTTCATATAATAAATGGGAATGCGGGAAAGGTTTGTTTTGTTTGTTCTTTACGAGTAATTCGCATAAAATTTTGATACATATGCATGTATAATTGAATCAAATTTAATCGGTACCTGATACATTTTAATTGCTGTTGCGAAGAATTGAATGTAAAAATACAAGAGAGAAGAATTACTCGTGTATATTAATAAACCCATCGGCGACGGTTCAATTACAAACCTTGCCTTAGCTGTTGGTACGAGTAGTTGAAACAAAAGTTCCATATACGAGGGCGGGTGAATAAGTCCGTGACTTTTTGAATTTCTGACCTCTTTACTGAAACAGCAACACTGCTCCTGTCAACAGGCATCTGTCAGTTGACTCCTGTCAAAATTTAAACTTGCTGCGTCAGTTAGTTTGTGTTTGACAGCTATTTTTATCAGACTACTCACTAAATTGAGGAGAAAATGGAAAAAAGTGAATTTCGTGTGCTTATTAAGCATTATTTCTTGCGAAAAAAAACCATTACCGAGACCAAGGCTAAGCTTGATAAATACTATGGGGACTCTGCACCATCGATTTCAATGGTAAAAAAGTGGTTTACTGAATTTCGTTGTGGCCGTACAAGCACTGAAGATGCCGAACGTCCTCGACGCCCAGTTGAGGTCTCTACACCCGAAACAATCGAAAAAATTCACGATATGGTGTTGGCCGACCGAAGATTGAAAGTGCGAGAGATTGTGGAAGCCGTAGGGATCTCGCATGGCTCAGTGGTTTCAATTTTGAATGATCACTTGGGCATGAGAAAGCTTTCCGCAAGATGGGTGCCGCGTTTGCTCACAGTCGACCACAAACGCAATCGTGTAACAACTTCACAGGAAGGTTTGGCGTTGTTTAATCGCAATATGGAGGAGTTTTTGCGCCGTTTTGTAACCGTGGACGAAACATGGATCCATCACAACACACCAGAGACCAAACAACAGTCAAAACAGTGGGTTTCTAAGGGTGAATCGGCGCCAAAGAAGGCCGAGGTGGGTTTGTCAGCCAATAAAGTTATGGCGACTGTTTTTTGGGATGCACGCGGGATAATCCACATTGACTACCTTCAAAAGGGAAGAACAATCAATGGGGAATATTATGCCAACTTATTGGACTGATTCAATGACGATTTGAAAAAAAAAACCGACCTCATTTGGCCAAGAAAAAAGTTCTTTTCCACCAAGACAATGCAACATGCAAGGGTGCACACATGTGCCGGTGCCATGGCAAAAATCCATGAATTGGGCTATGAATTGCTCCCTCATCCACCCTATTCTCCAGATTTGGCTCCGAGCGACTACTTCTTGTTCCCAAACCTGAAGAAATGGCTTGATGGAAAAAGATTTGACTCCAATGATGAAGTCATCTCGCAACAAAGGCTTATTTTGAGGACCTCGACAAATCATTTTTTTTGGAAGGGATAAAAAAATTGGAGAAGCGTTGGACAAAGTGTATAGTCTCAAGGGAGACTACGTTGAAAAATAAAATTAATTTTTTTATCAAAAAATCTGTGTTTTATTCCAAAAGTCACGGACTTATTGACCCGCCCTCGTATCTAAATGCAAGAACAAAAACAAACTCAAAATCTCTTGGCAATGGGAATTAAGTTCTCAAGCTGTTACCTTTGATCATTTTAAAATTACTTTAATGCCAAATCCCTATCTTAATAATAATTGAAAATAGATTCAACAGAAAAAATAGAAATACGAATATGAATTTATTCCTACATCAAACAGTCACTCAGTTGGATTACTTTGAATCTGTATATTTTTTCTATTTTTACTTGTGATGAGCATTAGCAAGCAATAAACATAGACATGCAACTTAAAAGCAAGCTACTTATACCGTCATATGCATTCGTAAATAAATAAAATTCGCGACTGGGCCGCACTTGCACATCATGCTCCTGGAGGTAGAGCGGCTTGGAATTTTTAAGAACTCACACTCAAAAATTATGCCAGGATAGACACATAAGAAAATATAATAATTTTATTATTGAAGATTTCAATTCAACAACTTCAGTATGCTACGAGTACCATAAGGGTTTATGGAATGGTGTTATAGATTATCCAATCATTGAGGCAAATGTAAACAAGCGTACAAAACTACCTCCAGATTGTTAAAATAACTTCTGAGATTTGGGTGACTCTACAAACAATGGAATAAAATGTTAAGAATTTCGGCACGACATTCTTGGAAGCCAAAAGTCGTAAGAGTTCTGTTCTAGTTGATCATCAGAACGTCTCCTTGCGTTGTTGAAAGCAGCAAATAAAAAAAAAATAAAAAAAAAATAAAAAAAATAAAAAAAAAAAATAAAAAAAAATAAAAAAAAATTAAAAAAAATAAAAAATGACGATTTAAGGACATTTTTTGAAAAAGATGTTCAGGGGACTGAGTTTTTTTTTAAGGGGACTGAATAAATCTTTATTTTTTTATATTTTCTCATGGGGACTGAGAATCACACAATTTGAAGAATTTTTTGAGCATAATAAAATAAGGTCACCCTAATAATATCGATACCTTCCCGCAAGAATGTATTAAGCGACATTTTAGAAATTGTTCAGGAAACGAAAAAAACGTCTCATTTAGTTATTTTTTTCTGTATTTTATTGGAAGAAACAGATTTGAAGAGGGATTTTTACAATACAAAACTTGACATCATTGCAAAATCGAAATTTTAATCAGATAAGGAGTTTTTATCGCTTAGTACATTTTCGTGGTCAAAGCATTGGCGCTTGATACAATGTTAAATGGCGCTTACGATGACAACAACAAAAAAACACAAAATAAATGGGAAAAAAGTAGTAGCCTATTTGATAGACAAATATTTAAAAGCAAAGACAACCATATCTGGAGTATTATAAGCGACAAAAATGGATCAAGTTCTATTCGGATTAGTGTGCTAAGCGAAAATTTCGGTTAAACTAAGCGACGTCTAACAAATTTTTTTCGTGGACGTTTGGTTGCTTAAGACAATAATATTTTTAAAAATGTCGCTTAGCATAATTTTACTGGCGGATAATACAAATTTCAGGGAGCAACATTATTCCAGTGAGAAAACTTGGCGGTTACTACAATTTTATTTTCTCTCTAGTTTCTTTTGCATACATGATAGGGCAGTGAAACCCAGGCCAAAATGTGGCGCTTAACTTCTAGTATAGTTCCACATCAAAAAGTCATTTTCGAAAAAATTGTCGCTTAATACATTCTTACGGGAAGGTATCGATATTGTTTGGCCAGGTACATACCAATCAGATTTAATTGTATAAAAAATAAAATGCACGACTCGATCGCACGAACTTGCTCTTATGTAAAATGACTTTGGAATTTAAAATACATATTATAAATATAAATTTATTTTAATTTAATGAGATAAAATGTTCAAATGCATGGAATTGTCGTCTGATTTCCGGAAAAGTATGAAACATAGTTTAAAAATCGTTTTATTATTGAATTAATTTTTTATATAACAAATTTCTTAAAAAATTTTTGAGGCCAAAATTTGAGATGCAAATTTTAAGTATTTAGTAGTATAGATTTTAGGAAATAATTTCAAAAAATAATCGTTCACACGTTTTGTTTTAAAGATATTGATTTTTTTATTTTTTCGAATATTTTTATATACAATATTATTTTAAACTTAAGAGGGCCCCTGGTGAAAGTTTTTGGTTAAAATCGTTAGAGCCGTTAATAAGAAATTCAAAAATCAAAAAAACGGTTCTATGACGGATACCATTAATAACATTTTTCCCCAAATTTCTTTTTTTACGAAAATGTAGTACATGTCCATTAGACTGGGCCAAAAAAATTGACTATTTTTTTTTTGAAAGATATATCGAGAATATCATTCAGAATGACAAAAAAAAAATGTTCGTAAAAGTTTGAGCCCTTAATATCAATTTTAAGAGGGCTATCATCGCTAATTTTGATTTTTAGTCATAATTTCATGTTTTGCGTCAGAACTGACAAAACATTGAAGTAAAAAAAATTCATTTTGACTTACTTTTATATAAAATTAAATTCCCTACAAAAAAGGTCTAATTGAAAATTTTCGTCAGACAAGCCGTTTTTGAGTAATTAAGCTTAATAAATTGTTATTTTTCTTCGATTTTACTTTTTTAATTCGGAATTTTGTAACTAACGAAAAATAACAATTTATTAAGCTTAATTACTCAAAAACGGCTTGTCTGACGAAAATTTTCAATTAGACCTTTTTTGTAGGGAATTTAATTTTATATAAAAGTAAGTCAAAATGAATTTTTTTTACTTCAATGTTCAATTATGACTAAAAATCAAAATTAGCAGATGATAGATGATTAAGGGCTCAAACTTTTACGAAAATTTTTTTTTGTCATTCTGAATGATATTCTCGATATATCTTTCAAAAAAAAAAATAGTCAATTTTTTTGGCCCAGTCTAATGTCCATAATATCACATCCAATTTTTTTTTCTTATCAAAATCGTTAGAGCCGTTTTTGGGATAAATAAGATTATGCATTACGGGTGTATGGGGGGTACCGTCGTTAGTTTTAGAGCTAAAATTTCAATTTCCCCTCTAGGGAAACACCGAAGACCCGAAGGTACCGATTTTGAAGATAATAGCTCCAGTGGCTTAGGATGTAGATCGAGGTACAGACATACAGACAAACAGACAGACAGACGGAATTGTTGGATCCACTTTATTCGTCTTCGCTATCATAGTAATGTCAACTTTGATCAAAATCTCGATTTCGATTTGTTTTCCAAATTAATGCAGAACTTGCCCTATAGTACCTACGAGTATGTCGCAAGTAAAAATCAGATTAAATATTTGAACGGCTTTTAAAATATTACTGAGGCCGCCGAAAATGCCAGCGTTTGTAGAATCACCCATTTACCGATTTTTTGAAAAATATATTTTAAAATGTTTAGGGCAGTTTAAGGAAACAAATTTAAGTATGTACAAATGTACATTTATGTATTTTTTTACTTGTGAATTAAAGGTACTATAAGCAAGTTATCCATTTGGAAGAAAAATCGATCTCGAGATTTTGATCAAAGTTGGCACTACAATAATAGAGAACACGAAAAAGTGGGTCTCGCCATTCTGTCTGTCTGTCTGTCTGTCTGTTGGGCGACTTGGCAGATTTTCTTTAAACGTGATAGATAGCATTTTTAAATTTTTGCCCCCACATGTTTTTCTTTTTTTTTAAGACCAAAAATATCGGTGCCTGTCATACGAATTTTTTCGAAATATTTTCGTTCTTAACAACTATTCGATAGTTTTTTTTTAAACTTTCATTTAGTTAAAGCTAGGTAATAGGTGGAAACAAATTGGAAAAATGGCTAATATAGGTAACCCTAGAACCATTTTTTTTTTTGTTTTTTATTTTTTCAAAAACGGTTCAACCGATTTTGATCATGTTTTTGTATGCTAAGGCTCCTCAACAGTTTGTTTGTTTTGATTTTTTTAAAAGGTTTTGAAAATTCAATATTTCGAAAACGCCATGTTAATTTTTTTTAAACTAAATAGTTTAAAATTTGTTTTTAAAAAATCTACAAGATGTTAAGAATTTTTTTATTTTATCTAAAAATAAGAAGTTAAGAAATGGTTTTCGAAAATCGTATTTTTCTCAAAAACGGCGGCTAGAATTTTGATAAAATTTGTTTTCCTTTAATTAATTCTTACGATCTATAATTTAATAAGAAAATTTAAATTAAGATATTACTGACTGTAACTACCCCTCCCCGACGGGTTTCACCTTGTCGGGGTGGGGAGGGGGGGGTGGCTTAAGTCTATTCTCTAGCTGCTCAATCAGCTAGAGATTTAGACAACTAAGAAAACCTAAGGGAGTAGTAGGTTTAAAACGGTGTGTGAAGGTTAAATCTCTGCTACTTGCGTGGCTGGAGATCTTTAAGGTTTTTATAAGGATGATTACGGGTGAAATTTGTAAAGTCTCCGGCTACTTGCGTGGCTGGATATTTCTAAGGTTTTACTGGGTCGTGAAGGGTAAGGTCTCCGACTGCTTGCGTGGGTGGAGACTTTTAAGGTTTTACTGGTTTATGACGGGAGATAACTGGTAAGATCTCCGGCTGATTGCGTGGCTGGAGACTTTTAAGGTTACAAGGTTGTGACGGGAGTCAGTGGCGTAGATAGCTTTTCGCTATGGGGGGGGATAGATCTAGTTCGCTCATATTTTTTAAAGTCTTAATATTTAAAAAAAAAAAACAAATAACAAGACTTCATTGAATTCATTATGTATGCCATACAAAAATTATATTTTTTAAAGATAATATATTAAACGCATTAATTTGAATAAGAACTATCACTAAAAATAAATTCCTAGGTAATATTGATAAAAACGTTTTGTTAACCCTCAACAAAACAATTTTATCGTTTTGACTAAATTTTTGTCAATACGAAAGAATGATTTTGTTGATTTCACAATTTTTTTATAATTCAGCATGATTTTTTGTCAGTTTAACAAAATATGCCCTACAAATAATATTGTCAGTTTAACAAACCAAGTTTTGTTAATATAACAAAATAAAACAGCGATTTTTGTCACATCCACAAACTTTTTTGTGATGCTAACAAAATGTTTGTTGTATCTACAAAAAATCTGTTTTGTAAATGTTTGTCAATATCACAAAGTTTTTGTTAATTTGTTTTTGTTAATTTAACAAAAAATGAAAACATTTTTGTTAAAATGACAAATATTTTGTTTTAAGGTTGAATTATTTTGTAATATTGATAAAATAATATTATCAGATAGATAAAACTATTTTGTAAGGAAACCAAAAAATTTCTTTTGTGTATGATATAGTTCACACTTGGTTTTTGTTAAAAAATCGATGTAAGGTTAACTGAACTTAATAAAAATTGCGTATTGTCCATTAGCCCTCACAGATGGTTGCATGTGAGATCGTAGGGACGAAACGCCAATTTTTGTGGACTTAAATCCAAAAAAAAAATATTTTGACAAAATTAATTTTGTGGATTCAACAAATGAAATTTGTAAAATTAACAAAATATTTTGTTGAATTGACAAAATATTTTGTTAATTTAACAAAAAAGTTTTGTTAATTTAACAAAATAATTTTGTTAATTTAACAAAAAAAAATTTGTTAATCCGATAATAATAAAAAAAAACCAATTTTTAACATAAACAAAAAAATTTGTTAATACAACAAAAGAATAATTGTTAATATGACAAATTAATTTTGTAAATTCTACGGAATTTTGTCATATTTTTATTATTTCAACAAAATAATCTGTTAGCATAACAAAATAATTTTGTGGATACAACAAAATATTTTTTGTTACCTCAACAAAATTCTATAATTTTTGTCAATTTGATAAAACTTTTTGTTGGACGTATATTGACAAAATTTTTGTCAGATCAACCTACATTTTTATCATATACATATGCACCTAGATTTTATTTTCAGTGTAGAATAAATATTGATATACAGTGCCTTGCATAAGTATAACCGCACCTGTAAAAATGCGTTTTGTAGAAAATTAAAATGGGAATGACACTTTACTATTTTTTTTATTGAATGGCATCACTAATCAAGTAAATTGAGAAGAAAAAACGTTCCGTTATTTTCTCTTCTGGTGTTTAAAAATTAAAAACAGATTTTTATATATTGCAAAAGTATAACCGCACAATGCAAACCTCTCTGAAGCTTCATTCAGTTATGTGCTTCGAAATGATAAGAAACAATGCCGCGTGGTAAACATTTAAGCGATACGGAAAAAGTTAACATTCAAGCTTTTCGGTTAAGTGGCCTAAGCTTAAGGGCTATTGGTAGGAAAATTTAAAGATCCGATCGTGTCGTCCGAAATTTCTTACAAGATCCAGAATCTTATGAGACGAAAATAAGACCCGGGGATCTGTAGAAGCTGACACGTCGAGATAAGAAGCGTTTAATAAATGCTGCATCCAATTCGGCGCATTCTTTGCCGGACGTTCGTGACGAATTGGGCTTAGGAATTTCGGTTTCAACGGTTTTTCGATTAAAAAGCAGTAAAGTGATTGTTCAGTGCAAAATGATGCCAGCTCCAAATTTGACAAAAAAACAACAGTCTACAAAAAAAAGTAAGACTTTGCCCAGCAAAACATGAAACGGAATTGGAAAACCATAAGTAACATTCCATTAATTTACACTTAACTTTTGTTATTTCAAATGGCATAATTCAATGAATGTTTTTTTTTTAGATTACTTGCAGTGGCGAAAAAAAGTCTAATCTTGATGGGTCTGGTGGTTTTAACGGATATTGGCACGATCTGAAAATGGAAAAAAAGTTTTTTTTTCAAGAGGAACTTTGGCGGTGGCAGTTGTAAGGTTTGGGGGGCCTTCTGCGACCGTGGTAAGATTGCACTTGCCTTCACCTCTGCAAAGATGAACAGTTCAGCTTGCACCCAAGTGCTTCAGGATAATTTGGTACCCTACTTAAGACGATTTCGTCGAGTTCGGCATGTCTTCCAGCATGATAATGCCCCAATTCACGTTAGTCGTCAAAGTTTGGGATGGTACGAATCGAATAACATACATTTTATGGTATTCCCGGCACGTTCTCCAGATGGTAACCTTATTGAAAATCTTTGGGGAATTTTGACCTGCAAAATGTATGCCCATAATAGGCAATTATACAGTGTTGCTGAGCTGCGAGAGACGATTGTGGAAGAATGGAACTGTATAGACGATTCCATATTAAATAACCTTGTCAACAGTATGTCAAAAACAATTTTTAGATTGGTCGAAAATAGGGGCAGCAATGTTCTTTACTAATTTAGCCGAAAAAATGTACTTAAAATAAAAAAAAAAAACAGATCAAAATAAAAAAGCGGTTATACTTTTGCAATACAAAAAAAAATCTGTTTTAATTTTTAACCACCAGAAGAGAAACTAACGGAACTTTTTTTTCTTCTCAATTTACTTAATTAGTGATGCCATTCAATAAAAAATAGTAGGGTGTCATTCCCATTTTAATCTTCTACAAAACGCATTTTTACAGGTTATACTTATGTGAGGCACTGTATTAAGTAAAATAATATTAATTTAAAAAATAAATCACAAAATAAAATCCAGTTTTCTGTTCTTTTTAGATAAAACACTTATAATCTGGTCTGCTAGTATAGGTATTTCGCGATGAATAGCTAGAGCAGCCAAGCCATTCAAGCGATCCTGCAAATAAGTAAACATCCAAAGCTTATCACACTGTTATTAAAATAGACATCTTTTCAATAATCTCACTTCGTTGGTCATGCTTCTTTGTATTGTTTTTATTCTCTTTACTGACTGGAGAAAGTTCTTTCGGGAGTTGACGTTAAAACCGACAGTGTAGCTCATATCTTTAATAAAATATATATATGTAGCTGGATGGAAGCGCTTTTTCTTGCACGTTTACCTATTTTATCAATTGGTGAGAGACGTAAAAAAAATTTCAGAGTGCGTTTCTTTAACTTATTTGGTTCATGACTGGTTATGTTGAACAATTATCGATCCCAATGGGGGGGGATATATCCCCCTGATCCCCCCCCTATCTACGCCACTGACGGGAGTTAACTGGTAAGGTCTCCGGCTGCTTGCGTGGCTAGAAACTTTTAAAGTTATAAAAAGGTTTTAAAAGGGTAAGTCTCCGGTTACTTGTGTAACTGGAGATTTTATTTGCAGTAGCAAATAATACGAGTAGTAGGACCGTCGCACAGTGCGGTATTTTGATCAAAAACCTGGCCATAAATCAAAAAAAAAAATTTTACCTCCCAGGATTAAGCTTGTGTCCGATAACAGGTAGATAACCAGGCTACTCTTTAGTGAAGTCTATCTATAAATTGGTCACCCCCGTTCGCGACACCATCAGTTGCAACTAGTACTAGTTGAGTAAGCACGATTTTTTTTGCGGTTTTTAAATAAAAAGTGTATTTTTTGCGCGTTTTTTTTCAGTCTTAAAAGTGATTTTAGTGAAAAAATTTGATATGGATATCATTAATCAAGGTATGTATAGTATTTTAAGCAAAAATTTATTTGTATATCCATCTTAACTTTTTCATATCGATGAGTTGAAGTAATCACTTAAAAAAATTGCACTTTTTTCGCTGTTTTTTTCAAACATTAGTGTTTTTGAAATAGCGCAACACGCCGCAACATAGTCTATCATACATTTTATTAAACTGCTGGATATGTAGAACAATCTTACATTTCAAGAGTTTGCACAAGTTTGCACCTAAGAAAAAACAGAGGCTTTGAAAAAAAACCCTTTAAAACAACCTTTAATAATAGATTTTTATATTATTCCAGATGACTCTAATTCCACCTTAGCTATGACCAGAAAACAGCTTCACGAGTTAGTAAAAGGAAGCTCACAAAGGTGTTTTGACGAAAAACTTGAAGATTTGGATAAAAAACTTATGGATATAACAAATTGTCCCCCAGAGAAAGAAGATGAACTTCTCAACATTATCAAGGCGTTCAAACCAAATTATAAACGAAGATGGCAACTCTGCCACAGAATAGAAAGCCGTTTCTTGGATAAGAATGAAGAGTGTCTTAGCGAAGAAATAATACTACCTATTGGCATACTTCCCGGAAGGTCTAAAGGTCGCCCAAGCAAAGAATTCGGGGAATCAAGTGACCGAACAAAACGTCGAAAAACAGTGGAACTTCGAAGGAATGTGTCTGTTGATGAACTGACATACGCAGCACAGATGAGTCAAAGAGCGACGGGAAATAATGATGTAGCCAAAAGGATTAGGTTTTTCGAATTTCTGGTGCATCTTTCGTACAAACTTAAAGCGGACGTGCATAAGGGATGCGTTACAGATAAAAGTGACCGGGAAAAAATTCAAGCGGCCAAGAGACAGATACAAAAAGAGTTCCACGACAAATTGGGCTTACTGGTGGACATTTCAAAAGCTGGGTTTGGCAACACCAAATCTACACCGTACATTTTTCAATAGCCAAGAAGAAGCAGCTTCCATTACAGGCGTGGATTTATCATTAATTAACAAATTCAAAACTATATTAGAAGTGATATCCTCTGGTTATGAGGTAGATCTTAAAAAATTCGAAAAATTCACGATGGATACTGCTAAACATTATGTTAGCTTATATCCATGGCAGCCTATGTCTCCAACAGTGCATAAGATTTTAATTCATTCTGCTAGTGTCATATCCCATGCATTGTTGCCAATCGGTCAGTTGTCCGAAGAAGCCGCGGAAGCTAGAAATAAGCATTTCCGCCAATACAGAGAAAAATTTTCACGAAAATTCTCCAGGACGGCATGCAACGAGGATGTGATTAACCGGCTTCTATTGACGTCAGACCCTTATCTCAGTAGTTTAAGGACAAAAAGTAAGACCAAGAAACAGTCGTTTTCAAAGGAGGGTCTCGAATTTTTGACTGTTAATAACAATGATGATGATGACGATGATGATGATTATGATGATGATGATGATGGTAATAATGATGATGATGGTGATGATGATGTTTTTGAAGATGTTTATGATGATGAATAAATAATAAAATATAAACTAGAAAATTCAATTATTCCAGGTCTTTTTTTATTACCTACTTGCATATAAGACAAAAAAGATTAATCTTTTTATTGAGTAATTGACCTGTAATCATAAAATATGCAACTAAAACTAATCCCCTTCTCAAATTTTGGATTAAAAGGGTCGCAGGTATTTTAAATTGGCTACCTGCATTAAGAAAATTTCCGGTTGTAAATCCACTCATAAAAAAATCGAAAAAGAGGTTTTCTGGGAAAAAAGTATCTTTCAGTATTTTTCTAATTTTTTAGAAACTATAATATTTATTGGAATAAGGTTTTTAGTATTTGAATACAAATTTATTAGGCCATTGAAAATTAAAATAAAAAATGTCCTAAAAATTGCAAAACTTTATAAAAAATCAATTAAAAAACTATTTTTTTTTTTCTAAATTTCATCTTTAAAACTTAATTTCTCAAAAACTATTTAATAAAACAGCTTGCATCAAAAAACAAAATAAATAATGAAATATAAGCTTTAAAAAAAGTTATAGCAGAGTATTGTACGTGCTTTCTTTGATTTTTAATAATTTTTTTTTCTCTCGGCTAATCGCGAGGTAAGTGGGTAAGCACTTAAGTGGGTTTTACTGTACCCAAAAAATGAAAATTTATCCTTCCAAATAACTTTTTAGTCATTTGGTACCTATTTGATGTGAAAAATGTGCCCAAATATTTTTGGCCAGGTTTTTGATCAAAATACCGCACTGTGCGTCGGTGCAAATGGTGCAAACCATCTCAAAAATCCATAACTTTTTCGTTTCTCAATATTTTTTTTTGAAATTTTGCACACTTATACTTGTATAACCAAGAATTTAAAATATTAAAACGCTTCATATAGAAATAAATTATTTTCTTTTTTTTAAATAAAATAACAAATTTGTAGGCCTCTTTTTTGATTAAGTTTTATATGTAGAAATTAATTTATGAAAAGTATTATTTTTTAGTAAAACCCATGAACTGCCACGCCCCTTTTTGATATATAAAAGTGTTTCACCCTTAAGAGAAAAAAAAAAACGTAATTCAAAAGTACCTTATTACTAGGTTATGTATCGATATTAATGTATGTTTAAAAGTTCTTTAGCCTCGTCAAACAATGCTTTGGTATCATTTTTTGTTCTTGGTTTTCCCAGACTAGATATATGCGGATCAGATGTATGTATATACAACCCAAACGCAAAATAGTTGGCCTACTCATCAATTAACAAATTAACATTTTTTATGTGCCTATATTTTCTGGTCCCCAAGCAGTTGTTTTTTAATTTTTGTTGTCGATGTAATAAATTACATTTAATAAGTAAATTAGACCAAACAGAACTAAATTCGAGAAAGCACATATGGCTCCAGTTTGCATTCTCTCAAACAAAGATAGAGCATAATAGTTGGACTACTCTCTCTGGGATGCAAAATAGTTGGCCTATGAAGATTTAAATAGATTTTCAGTTAACCGTTATGAAAAAAATGACATGTACTTGTTTTGTTGTTTATTGATCTCTTGTTTTATACAAGCCAGCAACAGTTTAATGTCAACCATGGAGCGTGGCGTTGTATTATCAAGAGACCTTAGGGAATCCATAAATAAAGCCTTCGAAACGGGATTATCGAGCTATAAAATCGCAAAACAATTCAATTTACCGCGCTCATCAATTCGAAACATTATCTCAAAGTTCAAAAATTGTGGAAATGTGGAGATCGGTAAAAAAACGGGACGTCCACCAATTGCAAAACCTCGAGATTGCCGAGTTTTAAAAAAAATAATAAAAGAAAATCGACGTCAAACGGCCGCTGCAATAACTGTTCAATGGAGGGAAAGAATAAAAAAAAGTGTTTCGGTCGACACTTGCAAACGGACTATGAAAAAAATTGGATACAAATTTTATAAGGTTTGTTTTAGATTTATTTAAATTAGAGCAATTTTAATTCGTTAAAAACATAGGCCAAAGAAAAACCACTTTTAACACCTAAACAAAAGAAAAAGCAGCTAGAGTGGGCCAAACAACGTAAAAACTGGACTTTTAGTCAATGGCGGTCCGTTATTTGGAGTGATGAGTCCAGGTTTGAAGTTTGCGTGGGCGACGAACGAAAACGAGTCATTAGAAATTCAAGAGGTTTTTCACAAAGATTGCCTTAAAAAACGGTCAAGTTTCCAGCATCTCTAATGACTGGGGATGCATGTCGGGGCGGGGTTTGGGCAATTTGCATTTTGTAAATGGAAGTGTCAATGCTGCCAAGTGCAGGGATATTCTGGAAAATGAGCTTCTCCCATCAATACCACGACTTCAAGCTAGTGATCGAGACTATATTTTCTAACAGGATGGAGCTTCTTGCCATACAGCAAGGTCTAAAATGGCGTGGTTATCTGCTGAAGCTATTCCTTTACTGGAATGGCCTTCCAGCAGCCCTGACCTTTCACCAATTGAAACTGTCTGGCATAAAATGAAACAAAAACCGCGAAAAGAACCATGCCGGACCTCTTCAAGACCTTAAAGCTAAAATCATAAATATTTGGGAATCTTTTGGCACCGAAGAATGTCAAAAATTAGTTGACACAATGCCACGACGCATAGAAGCAGTTATCAAGGCCAAAGGCGACGTAACACCATGGTAAAATAAAAATTAAGACCCATAGGCCAACTATTTTGCGCTTAAGAAAAAGTATCAATCGTTATTTTATTTTGTATTATTGCTCTATACCGTTATTTAATTGAAGTCATTTTGTTTTTGTTACCTATTCCTATTCAAAATAAATATATCTTAAGAAAAATACTAAAATATTGATTTCATTTCCGATGGAATTTAAGAATCAGAAGATTTTTGTTTTTTATCATAGGTAGTCCAACTATTTTGCGTTTGGGCTCGTAATAAAGTGTGTAGAACATCTTCGTTCGTAGCTGAACTTGAACATTTCCTTGCAAATAAATTCTCTCATTTTAGTTTTTTTTTTTTTTTAAGTCAATGCGAATCCTTAAAACGCTTTATTGAGAATAAAAGCTTAGTCATCTCATTACATTATCTATGAATGTTACCTCTTGATTGATTAATATTACAACAACAATTTGGCTATCCCATGCCAACTCTATTACCTTTTAGACTATTTTCACATGCTTTTGTTGTTGCTTTTGGTATTGTTTACGATTCAGTTTACATATTGTATGCAGTTCTCTTTTAAGTGAACTGTTAACTTTTTGTCTTCTTCTGTTTTCTGTTATTTATACCTATGTACCTACATTTTTATTATATGCAACATACCCCACACAACCCCTCCCACCCTCAAATGCTTGGCATTTATTTTTATCTAATTATGGTTTTTTTAATATAAATATGAGTAAGGAAGTTTAAAATTGAAAAACAAATATTTTATTCTAAAAATAAAATTTTGAATTTTAATAATATTGGAAATAACTGATAAAAACTTATAAATTTTGTGGAAACATAGTCACTTATATGATGTTTATGAAAATGTGTTGCACATGTTTTAACAGTTATTTTTTTTTTTTGAATTTTTGACAAAAAATAACATTTTTTTTTTTTATTTTGAGCTAAAGTAATTAAATAATGGTCTAAGACTTTTTGGAATACACATTTATGTGCATCAATAAAGGTACCACATTTTTGCCAAATTTTAATGTTTTTCATCACTTTACAATAAGGTTATAAGAATACGAATTTTTATTCTAAAAACTTATGTTTCTTTCTCATCATACGTTTTTTCTTCTTAAACAAAAATGCATGAAAATGCGAAAGTTTTTATTTTTTTTTCCAAATTAAAAATATTTTTAGAATACAAAACAGCCATTAACTAAATGGACGCAGCCGGAGCTAACAGAGAAAACTTTAATTGAAAACAAAAAAATGAAAAAGATACTGCACCTTACTCATTTTTTTTTATTAATTTACTGGTGAACTAAATTAAAAAAAATATAACTGTTTTGTAAAGAAGAGGGTTTGGGCTTTTCAAAAAGGTATAATACTTATAAATTCTGTCCAGAAAAATACGAAATAATTGACTTCAAACTCTCACTTCTAATAATTCTAAAAAATAAAAATATCGAAATGTCACTTTTAACGGTAATTTTAGGTACCTAGAACAAAAGTAAGATACACAAAATTTACTGTGTTTGGAAGAACCCTATTTCTAGTATATAATCCCATCATTAGATTTTTCAAATTACGAAATTCACCAAAACCATTTTTGAGATGGATTTCATCATTTGGTCCCATAGTGCGTCGTCCTAGTTCTTAGAACAAAGACTAGGAGTGTCTTTCCTAGTTTGCTGTAAGGTGAGCAAAAGACTAGGAGTGTCTTTCCTAGTTTGCCGTAAGGTGAGCAAAAGACTATTAGCATCTTTCTTAGTTCGTCGCATGGCGAATGAAGACCAAAAAGAAGCACATTAGGTTGTTGGTTACTACCCCGGCCGACTTCTTGGTGTGTGTATACTAAGGGTTGGCCCAGAGTCTTGCAGGAACTCATCTGGAAGTGACCTCGGTTGCGAAGCTCCACCGGAAGATATATTCTGGTACCATGGGAGATAGTGCCCATTTGAGTTTGAGGGTTGAGTTTTACCCTCTGCTCAAACCCTATCTATGAGGTAGGCTCCCTAGTGGGAGCATCATGGTGGCTTGGTTTATTCCGAATGCGGAAACACATGGTTTTCAAGATTCTTTTCTTGAATTCAAGAGGTGTTAGATAGACCTCGCCTCCAAAGCAAGAGGTGCAACATATCACAACTTTGCGACCGAGATAGCTTGCTATGTCGGGGTTAATGGTCAGGACCCAATCTGACTCCAATAGAGGTAGGCCTCCCGTGGGATTGAGCCATAATAGGCAGGTGCTAACGTTAAACCAAAAGACGATTCTGACTGTAACTGTAATTTTGTACTTCTCACTATAAGCATAACGGATTTAAATCAATTTTTTTATATAGAAGCTTCTAATACCGTTTTGAAAATTCGATATCTCTAAAACGGGTTAATATTTTTTTTTTAATTTATTTTTCATTCGAACAATAATAAAAAAAGCTGAACACGGCGCGCTCAAAATTTTTTTTAAATTTTTTTATAAAAATGATATTTTTTCAAGAAATTGCTGCAACACTAAGAATTTTTGTTCTTCCATAAATTTATATTTGTTTAAGAAATCACATGGCATTCAGTTGTTGCATTCAGTACTAAAAGAGTTTCTATTACATAAGAGCAAGTTCGTACGACCCAGTCCTGCATTTTTTTTCAATATGGACGCCCATAAATGTTAAACATAGTGCGAGCCTTGCCAAGGTAAGGTTATAGTGTGTTGAATTGGCTGCCAGCGTCGCAGGTGACCTATTTCTGATATTCGAAACCTCCGAAGTATCTTTAGGTTCATCATTAGTATTCCTTACTTCCGCACTACACATTACAGAAAGCTTTTTAAACACTGCCCATTGAAATTCAAATGGTAAAAAAACTATACATATTCTCTAAAAAGGTAAAATTATGTCTGCTAGATTTCGACCATAGAGAAATCGAAAATCTACTAAAATCTGTAATTTAAACAAAAAATCAAACTAACATGACTTGGCTTTTGTTAAGTGTAACTTATTTGTTTTTATAAGTAAATTAAATTATTAAAAAAAAAACAACAAATGTTTTTCATTATCATTCCTTTATCTTCTTTTATATTCCAATTTTGTTAAATTATTATGAATTTAAAATAACTTTTTTTCCTGCCCACACAAAGTTTTATTTTAATAAAGTGGCATCATTTCAATTATTTAGTAACATAAGAGATGTCACTTGCTATTCTCATTGTGATGTATGTAAGCATTTATAAATGAAATTGTTAAGATACTTTTTAAGTGAGAATAAAAAAAATATAAAAAATATAAAAAAAATGATATGGCAGTGACAAGTTGGAATTTCTGAATGAAAAAAAAAAGATGAGAGAAGATATAGTATGGGAAATTCGTGCACTATGTAATACCTACAGACAGCATAAATAGAAGTATGCATACTGTAAATTGGTACTGTGAATTTAAATATTTAATAATTTATACTTAAAGAATAAATAAATATTCTATTCCCCAGTTGCATATTGCACCGCATATTCTTCATTGTTAGCCTGAATAAATTATTCCAGGATTTCAAATTCATGTCACGGCACAGAAAACAGTGTTTCAAAGTTCTTCGCCTCAAAAAAAAAAAAAAAAAAAACACCCATTGCAAGGAAAACTTAGAGCTGAAACCAAGCTAACATGCTCCTGACAACATAACTTACGAGTGATTTCATAAACTTCATGATTTATACATGACACAACTAAACTTAACAATTAACTTATATCCGGGTAATTTCCTTAAAAGAGGGAAATGTTTAAAATGTTTCTCCATTTTCTTTAAGTTTGAACAGATATTTCTTTTTAATAGTTTGTGAAGAGAAGAATTCAGCTTTTAGGTGCATTTCATGGTGTTTCATCAGAATCTACTTTGCCTTTTTTAACAAGAAAAATGTGCCTTCTGAAGAAAACTAACTTGAGGCAAATTTACAAAAGACTGAGTAAAGGGACAAAAGATATTTTCATTTGTTCTGATAAGAAGAAACTTAAAGGCAAAAATGATTAAATTTCTTGAAACTAAAAGAACTGTTAGCATTCTGAATGCATTCCTACGTACCTACATCAACATCCTGTTTCAAGTGTCCATAGTTTTGCCAAAGTGAATACTTTAATTAAATTTGTGTTTAACATTTCTCTAGGCATTAATTACGAAAGTAGTTACAGATATAAACTTTTCAATTAAATCTAAAATTGGTTTTTCCAAAGAAGGGAAACGGTTAGTTCTATAATTGCACTAGTCGTAAGTCAACAATGCAACATGGAGGAACTTAATCCACGAACAACCTATTTCAAAAACCAAAACAGATATTTTATCTTTATATTTATTTAAAATGAAACGAATATTAATGTAGTGAAGTTCAAGAGAACCTTCCACGTTCGGTTCAAGGTTCTGAAAGTATTTTGGAATTTAAAGAAGGATTATTTTTAATGAAAAAGTTTTTGCTTTTAATCCTACGTACATCCTTACTATCTGGTGATGCAACTATTCTGAGTGGACCAGACACTAAACCAACAAGATATTCCTAGTCAGCTCGGTCGGGTTTAATATATTAAGTTGAGGTCGAGGGCCTTTTCAACTTATGGGCGCCATCTGAGTCACGGCCTTCCTCTACTTTGCCGTTCGTTGACGACTAAAGGCGTTTTTCTTTTTAAGCTCAGAACAGGGAACTGAGCTGTCAAAAAAGAGTTTTTTTTTTTAACTCAGAGCCAGTTCGTAGCGCGCTCTATGAGCTCAGAATAAAATGACCGAGCAGGTGGCGTAAAGCTGAGCGCGGCCAACTTCACTTTTGAACTTGCGATGTAGGTACTATAGGGCAAGTTCTGCATTAGGAAAAAAATCGAACTCGAGATTTTGATCAAAGTTGACATAACGATGATAGCAAAGACGAAAAAAGTGGGTCTGGCAATTGAGTCTGTCTGTCTGTATATCTGTATGTCTGTACTTCGATCTACAGCCTATACTACTGGAGGCATTTTCTTCAAACCGGGGACTTAAGGGTCATCGGTGATTCCCTAGAGAAGAAATTGATTTTTTTAGATCTAAAACTAACAGTGTCCTCCATACGTAATAATAAACTTATACTTATTTACCTCGAAAATGGCTCTATTTTGATTAAAAAGAAATTAAGTGTGCTATCATGGACATGGACTATATTTTGGTCAACAAAATTTTTAGGGAAAAATGTTTTTAACAGTACCGTTTTTTTTTTTTTTTTGATTTTCGACTTTCTCATTAACGGCTCTAACGATTTTAACCAAACATTTTTAACCGGAGCCCCCTTAAATTTAAAATAATATTGTGTATAAGAATATTCGAAAAATATTTTTTGAGTTTTTTTTTTAAAAGTTCCAATTTTTTTTTTGAAAAATCAATAGTTTCAAATCGTGTGAACGATTATTTTTTTAAATTATTTCCTAAAACCTATATTACGAAATACTTTGAGTTGGGATCGCAAACTTTTTCTTTAAACATTTTAAAGAAATTGCGTACATAAATAAAATGCACGACCTGGTCGCACGAACTTGCTCCTATGTAATAGAGTATAGGAATTTTAAAAATGAATGTTATTAGAAAAACTGTTCATATGGATAAAATTAATTTTTTAAATTCTTTTAGTAGTAAGACATAAAAACGGAATGCTATGCAAATTATGCTACAACAAAAATTAACAAAAAGTATTATAAGTCGTTGTTGTAGTTTTTTTTTAATTAAATAAGCTTTTCATGCTTATTTTGAGATTCGAACGAGTAGGGTAAGACACCCAGTGACCGACACCCTTAAGAGAAATTTTGAGTTTGCAAATTCATAACTTTCCTTTCGCTGGATCGATTTTAATGATTTTTGTGTATTATTATAACTGTTGATAATTTCTTTTACAATATTAAAGAAATAAATATGCATGAAATTCCAAAAATAAATAAAACACAAAATCGTAAAAGCTTACCAGTTTTTTAGTTACGGACACCTTTTTTTCAGTAACCGACACCCGTCAAATACTAGTTACGGACACCCTTTATCTGTAGCTTTTCACCCTAAACTGTAAGAGGAATTTTCGGCAACAAGTTTACATAAGCTCGTCAAACGTTATAATCGAATAATTAAAAGTTTTAATTCGACATTTCAATTGTCAATTGGGAATATCATGAATCCTGACTCATAAAAACTTGTGGTTCGTCAAAAATGTATGCGAAAACTTCGGTTTTAAATTTGTTTTTCACCAAAACCGACACCGAAATAAAAAGAGAATATATTTAACTTGGAAGGTTTTTCAAAGTACTATAATTTTTGTCTAATATATAAGAAAAATAAATATTAATACGCACAAAAACAAAAAGATACATCTACGTATGTATACAAGAAATCCATTTAATTACAAACCCTTAATGCGGGGATATTATACATATGTATATAAAATCTTTTTATGCAGTAGGTAGGTACTTATAAAGTTATGAATAAAATGAAGATAAATTATTATTTAAATAAAAACAAGCAAACAAAAATGTAAAGGCACTTAAACTGTTTTCAACAAGTAATTGCAATTAAAAAAAATAATATAATTTGAATGTTAGTTATAGTTAGTTACTGAATTAAAAATATTTATATAAATATTGTAATTAATCAATACGTTAATATCACTAGTAAAGTAATCTATCTTAAAGATGGGCAAAGAAAAGTGCTAATATATTTTTCTGTTTTTGTACCATGGAAGTTTCCGAAAGTAAACGTTTTTTTTAACTTGTATTTTAAAAATCTTCTTCTTAAAACTAATTTTGCCCAGGCATTTTGTAATAAATTCCTGAAAAATGTGGCTTTATAGCAATATAAAAAGCGGTTTGTAAATAATGAAAGGAAACAAGAAAGACAAAAGCGATGGTGTCCGTAACTAACATCCTCAAAAACCTCTAATCGCGCCAGTAATAGACACCCCTGTCGGTCATTGAATTTATTGAACATAACATTTTAGTTATGAACACCCCACGTTAAATTAAGTTATTTTATTATTTTAATAAAAAAAAGTTAACAAATAGATCCACTAATTATTGTTTTGAAATAATATGCACTGTCCCATATATAAGAAACACGGATAAATTAATAAAATACTGATTTATACTCAAGTGTTTCTTAAGGAATTCACAAGTTTTCTTTGATTTACAGAGGTTCTCAACTTACATCTTTTATTACACGTCAACGATTGACTACAAAATATCAATTGAAGTCTTTTGTTATGACATTTGCACGTCTAAATACGTTGAAAATAGCCTCGGCAGTATACAGCAACAGGAAACCTTAATAAAATGAAAAAACAGGTGACCATTACTGAAAGGGGGTCGGTCACTAGGTACATTGTCGAATGATTGAATAAAATAAACCTCAATGAAATTCATTTGCGAAATCAGCTGTTTAAAATTTACTGACTTTCTATCTGATTTAGTATGTCGTTTTTTTTTTTTTTTTGTTTGATGATTTTTATTCATCATCATCGGCTCGACAACCGGGTTCCGGTCCTGGCCTCTTTCAACAAGTCTCTCCACCTATCCCGGTCTCTAGCCGACGCCATCCAGTTGCGCTTCGGGCGTCCTGGTCTACGCCATCTCTCCAGCGCAAGCATGGTCTACCACGCTGTCGTCTACCATAGAATGTACCACAAAGAACTTTCCGAGCAGGTTCCTCTTCGTTCATGCGAGCTAGGTGCCCTGCCCACTGGAATCTACCGAGCTTAATTTTTGTCACGATATCTGCTTCAAGGTAGATTGCGTACAGTTCATGATTGTACCGTCTCCGGAATCGTCCTTCCTCACATACGGGGCCAACAATTCTCCTTAAGACTTTTCTCTCGAACGCATCTAAGAGGTCGGAGTGCCTTTTGCTAAGCACCCAAGTCTCGGATCCATATGTGCGTACTGGCAGGACCATGGTCCTGTACAGCAGCAGTTTTGAAGTTATGGTGAGATTTCTGGATTTGAAGAGCTTTAACAGACTGTAGTAGGCTCTGTTGGATTTGAGAAGCCGCCCGCGTATTTCTTCTTCTATATTGTTATCGGCTGCTACTATTGACCCAAAGTATTTAAAGGATTGCACCACTTCAAATTCGTGCTCCGCTACCTTGATTGTTTGACCAACTGTTCCTCTCGCATTCGACGCCACCATGTACTTTGTTTTACCTTCACTAATGTGCAGCCCCAGATTTTATGCCGCCTGCTCGATCTGGATGAAGGAATCGTGTACAGCTTGTTCGGTTCTTCCGATGTCGTCTGCGTAAGCCAGTAACTGGCTGGACCTGTTGACGATGGTCCCTCTTGTTGCCGTGCCAGAGTCACGGATTGCTTTCTCCAACGCCAGGTTGAAGAGGAGGCAGGCCAAACCATCCCCTTGTCCGAGTCCATTAAAGATGTTGATTGGTCTGGATAGCAATCCGGCTATTTTTACTTGGCTTGTTACGTTGGTCATGGTCAACCTACATAGTCGTGTCAATTTATTTGGGATGCCGAATTCTCTCATGGCTTTGTAAAGTTCTACCCTGGCTATGCTATCATAGGTGGCCTTAAAGTCTATAAACAGATGGTATGTTGGGATGTTAAATTCTACACATTTTTCCATCGCCTGCCTAAGGGTAAATATCTGATCAGTTGTTGATTTGCCTGGAATGAAACCACACTGATATTGTCCGATAACGGTTTTAGCGTATTGGGTTATCCGGTCTTGTAGGATAGAGGAGAGTATCTTATAGGCGGTACTCAACAACGTGATACCTCTATAATTGCTGCACGTTGTGACATCTCACTTCTTATATATGGGGCATATTAAACCTTTTCGCCAGTCTTCTGGCATTTCTTCCTGCTCCCATACGTGTACTATAATATCATGAATTGCTTGACGTAAGGCTGGCCTGCCGTGATGGAATAATTCGGCTGGTATGCCATCGGCTCCCGGGGCTTTGTTCTGTTTAAGCCGGCCTATAGCCTTCTCAACCTCTTCTATGCTTGGTGGCGGCAACATAGGGTATTCTTCTTGAAGTAGTGGAGCCTCCACTTCTGCAGTGAGCTGACCATTTAGCAATTCATTAAAGTACACTTCCCATCGCTCCAGTATGCTTTCAAGATCGGTGATCAGATTTCCCTCTCCGTCCTTGTAGTATGTGCAGCGTGGTGTGTACTGCGTCATGTTTCGGACGGATTGGTAGAACTTCCGCGCCTGGTGCGGACCTCGCTCTCGGCTATTTTCTATTTCACAGATTATGTTCTTCTCTCAGGCTGATTTTTTTTGTCTGTGTAGCCGTTTTTCTATTCTTCTGAGCTCTTTATTTTCCTCTTCGCGTGCCCGCGTTCTATGAGATTGTTGCATTGCTCGGTAAGCAACATTCTTACGTTCAGTCGCTAGCTTGCATTCATCATCAAACCAGTCGTTCCGATTTGTACGACTGCTGCCTAAGATGGAGTTGGCAGTACTAATGACAATATTCTTAAGGCGTGTCCACTTCTCATTTACGCCCAGCATACTGGCTCCAGGACTTACTCTCCCTAAATCAAGTGATTCTGGGGCGAGTCCTAACGCATTATGATTTTTATTAAAAAAGAAAAATAGAGTAATGCTAACGGCCCACTAAAGTTTAAATTTGAAAAACATCAATAAAACTGACGTTTTAAAATTTGGGAGCATTTAGAAAACAGTATGGTAAGTTTCTCTTTATAATAAAATACTTGATTTATGTTTTAATTTTCATGTAAACTAAATTGTTTTCCGAATTGACAACAAAAAAGAAGGCAACTTTAAAGCCTATTTAATTTACACATATCTGGTCACACTTGAATTTTGAATTACTAATTGTAAATTGTTTTCTAAAAATATCGATAAATTCAAGCGAGATGTTAAAAATCAAAATGGCATTTGTTTTAATTATGATAAGAGAAGACGGTGAGGAGCAGTTTTATAGGAGAAGGATAATGGATGCATCAAATCCATTTTGTACATCCACATTATACTAAACTTACATGTTTTATGAATCTATTCTACAGAAAAAAATGAACTAGAATGAAATGACATTTCTTTCGAACGATTCGAAAGTGAAAATTTGCTCAGTTTTCGAAAGATAAATAAACTTTCCATTGATAGGCCTAGTACTCACCTAGCGTGAAATGAAAAATAAATACGTTCCAAATTACACGCGAAGAATAAAAATGAAAATAGAATAAACTTTTCCACTTGAATTTTTGATACTCACTTTGAATGAAAAAAAAAAGACAATTGTTTTTAAACTGATTCGTTTTTTCTGTTTATAAATTTTCAATTTTTTGTTTTGAAACAAAATATTCAAATCAACTGACAAATGTCAGAGTTTTCCACGATGCCTTAAACTTTTTCCTGATGGTTGTACATTGAGAAATGAAAATCATAGCGTGGAAAAAGTTGTGGAACATATTTGTTTTTGCAATCCACATTTTAGTACTCACCTCTCGTTGCGGATTTCATGCCAGTGAACCAGCAGTCACTTTTATATGAAATTTTCATTTTCACTTGAACTGAGTACTAGGCTATAAAGTGAACTTTCTTATCGTACGAATCTCAAAATACAAATTACTCGAATTCGACATACTTTCTAGTGATATCGAATGTCAAAATAAGGCTGTTTATATACAAAGTTTTTAAGAAAAACACTTGGTACACCAAATTTAAGTTTTTATTACTGTACGAATGAAAATTAAATTTCCAAAAAAATACTAAGCCGTTTTTGAGATATGGAATTTTCAAAAAAAAACAAACACATTTGTTTCCAAAAATTCAAAAAATATTTTTTCTTAAAGTTTTGAAATGCAATGTTTTTTAAAGTTTTTAGAAGCATCTCTAGAAAAAATTTCATTAAAATCCGTTATATCGATAGTGAGAAATTCAAAATTACAAGCTGTACTTGTACAAGCTGTAATATCTTAATTTCAATTTTTTTATCAAATTAAAGATCATAAACATTAATTTGAAGAAAAAATTTGTATCAAAATTCTAGACACCGTTTTCGAGAAAAATACGACTTATGAAAACTTTTTTTTTAACATTTGTATGGTGGGACCTTTATTTTTAGGTAAAATAATTTTTTTTTCTCACATCTTGTACATTATATTGGGAAACTTTTATTTATCAAGTTTAAAAAAAAATCTGAGATTTTCGAAAAAAAAAATTTTTTTGAAACTTTTCTTAAAAATCAAAAAAAAATTATTTTTGAAAATTTGAATACACAAAGCTATTCAAATTGCTGGGGAGCTGTAGCCTACAATAAATTGTCAAAATCGGGGGTACCGTTTTTGAGAAAATCAAAAACAAAAAAAAATGGTTTCCATGAGAGGTACCCTCAATAACAATTTATCCGAATTTTGTTTTCAATCATTATCTAGCTTCAACGAAATGAAATTTTTTTGTATCTTTATTTTTTAAATCTGTTGAAGTTTTTGAGAAAAAAAAAATATTAATAAAATTTCGAAAAAAAATCGTATGGCAGGTACCGTTATTTTTTGTCTTAAAAAATTGAATCAAAAAACCTGTGGGGGGAAAAAATTTAAAGTGATATCTACCAAGTTTAAAGAAAATCGGCCGAGCCGTTAAGGCTGTAGTCGAACAGACAGACACACAAAATTGCGAGACCCATTTTTTAGTCTTCGCTATGATCGTAATGTCAATTTTGATCAAAATCTCGATTTCGATTTTTTTTACGAATTCATAACTTGCCTTATACTACCTATAAGTTGCAAGTAAAAATTAATTCAATAATAAAACAATTTTATAAATTCATGCCCACTCTTCATGTACATACATATACATATGAAGGCGGAGAATTTTCCTCTCTAAATCATTTGTATTCATATATATGTCATATATGTCAAGACCAGGGATGATAAGTGTCTTATCAAGAGACACTTTACTTGATCAAGAGAGGACTTTGGTACTTAATTGTCATTTTACATACAATACTCCGGAACCTATGTATGCAAAGTTTCTAACTACTTCGCAGTTTCGCTGTCTGCAGTAACGTTTTGTCTGATTAGTCAGTATCGGGTTACTTTTTTTAATGACTTGGTAATACCCCTATTGACCGTTAAACCCATTTTTTTTTTTTTTTTTTTTTATAATTCATTTTTATTTATATCAATCTTAAAACTATCTTAAAGCTAGACAAAAATTCATAAAAAACTAGCCTAATTATCCAATAACTTAAAACTAACTTACTGGCCCTATGCGGGCGCTCTAAGCTAAACTCTATCTTAAATCTAATGCCTTTCGGCCTAAAAAAAATTATTTTTAATTAAAAAAAAAAAAAAAAAACTATATCTATTTTTTTTTTGTTTTCTCGAGAAAATTTAAAAAACTCGGATTCATTATCTTTTTATATTTTTTATATAAAACTTACAGACTAAAGTAAAACTAATTACAAACTACCTAAACCAACTTAAACTACTTAAAATAAACTAAAACTAAACTAAAACTAAACTAAAACTACTTAAAAACTAGAACAGCCACAGCAGCAGATTTTTTTTTTTTTTTATTAAATACATTGGAAGAATGTACTTCAATTTTTTTTTTTTTTTTTTTTTTTTTTTTTTTTTTTTTGTGCCACCCTGACTGTCCCTACCTAAGAATACCCTTAAAACTATGTAAGTCGGCCAAGACAACTTGTCAACTATCGCTATCAATAGACAACCACCAAAACTGGTTCTCCTGTCGTACCCTGTCTTTCAGGTCCCGATCGGACACAGTCCTACTGAACCGAAGTCGCTCAGCTCCGTCTTGTGCGAGGACGTCTCGACTATAAAGGAGCCGCCTATCCACAGCCCTACGGCCGACGTGGTAGATTAGCGGAACCGCCTCTCTATCCTGGATCAACCCTATACTATCTAAATAGAGGAATGCATTAGGTGCAATATGGCCACTTAAACGCACACTCTCGAAGTATTCTGTGTTGGGGTAGTAAGCCCCAAAGATTAAGCTATTTGCTGAGGTCATCGCTCTCGCAATGTGACTCCGAATCAGCTTTATCAAAAAATTATCTATTCTGTTAATGTTGGCTCCGTTGTATAGAGTCCTGTTGGAATAGTAATGTTTGTACTCCGATTCTGGTGTTCTGTGTAATCCAAGACAACGTCTAAGACACTGCCTCTCAAACACCCGAATCTTTTCCATTTGAGATGGGGCAACGTTGAACCACACCGGGCACCCATAGGCAATCATCGGCCGGATGAGGGCCATGTAGCAAATCACCTTCACCCTGGTGTCAAGCCGGCTGCTGTAAAACAACCGTTTCGTCAGGGCAAAGGCTCCCTTAGCCCTGTTCAGAGCAGCATTTATATGTCTGTCGAAATACAAATACTGATCCAACCAGATGCCAAGGTACTTTACCACACTTCTGCTCGCCAGTGGTTGCCGGTGCGGCCCTACGATCATCAGCTTACGCCAGTTCTTTCTAGTATCCTAGGGGCTCTAGCCAACGGAGTCCTAAACAGAATCGTTTCACATTTCTGAAAGTTGATTTTCAACTTCCAATCATCACAATATCGCTGAATCTTGTCGAAGTCACGCTGTAAGAGAATTCTGATAACCTCAACTTTTGTAGCTGTTCTGTACGCTATTAGGTCATCGGCATACGCAATTGCCTGAGTTAGACTACTTATCAGATCGCTGGTGTAAATGCTGAATAGAATCGGCGAGTTCACCGCTCCCTGCTGAAGACCATTCTTGATATCGAAGATTGCGGTAGAAGTTACATTGCCACTTTTGACAACAAACTTTCTACCATTGAGCATGTCATAAAGTATATACAATAGTGGTTTACTTATGCCGAGCCTAGTCAATTTTAGATAGAGACCCTCTAACCATACGGTGTCGAAAGCCTTCTCCAAATCCACCAGACAGGCACCTGTACACTGATTTTTAGTTTTGTTCCATTGGATATCAGAAACGAGTTTAGACGCGGCATGAATGGTGTCATGTCCCGCCTTAAACCCGAACTGATTATCCGGTATGATATTATTGTCCTCCGCCCACTTGGACAGAGCTCTATTTATGACTTTCTCGAATACCTTACTGATACTCGGTAGAAGACTTATCGACCGGAGATTCGCCGGATTGGAGTTGTCCTTTCCCTTTTTCGGGAGAGGATGAATCACAGCTGTCTTCCACCGCCCTGGATAATATGCATTATTCAGTGCGTTGTTAAACAGTGTGGCATAAATGTCAATTGCTTCCTTAGGTAGATGTCGAAGTACAATATTGGATATACCATCGACTCCTGTTGACTTTTTCTTCTTTAATGAATCGACGATGAGCTGGAGCTCCATCCTCGTAACTAATAGGGAACTACTCCCATCTTGCACGGCGATGATGGCATTCGCCAAGTTTTCTTCATTGAACCGGATGAAACCTAGATTCTCTGATCGCCATTGCGTCATTTCATTACGAAGATAGAAGTGATGGAGTAGAGCTCTGTTTTCCAGGTCGTGGTTGGGGTGAATGCTTGCATTTACCTTATACACTTGCTGAAAAGCAGCCCCCACAGCCTCCACTTTCTCCAGCGGATCCTCGACAATAAAAAGGTCATCGTCCAAGACCGCGTCATCTGGATCTATCCCTGCTGTCAGAAGTACGTTTCTGTTTTCTGTCGTTCTCTGGAGCTTAAGACATGGAAGTTCGTTTTGATCATTCCGTCTAAATATCTTGTTAATTTGTGGAAACATACTCGGGTCGCTAGAGTTAACGGCCCGAATTTTATTGTTCCAATACAAATTAATAGACAACCTATAATTTTCTTTGATCAGTTGGTTGATGTTTTTGATTGACGACTTCAGTGTCCTAATCTCCAGATCGCGTGAGTCAGTAAACCGTCGGTACAAGCGTTTAAGTCTTGTCAGTAGTCCACTTTTTTGTCTATGTAGTGCATCAATAGCCGCGTTACTGTACAATTCGGTTACGTTATGTTCTCTGTATTTTGGTAAAGTTCTGTTCATAGTTCGTAGGATTGTTTCGTCCATTTGTTCTAAGTATTGGTCAATTTCGTTGTTTGTTAAATTCCTGTTATTTGGTGGGGATATATTATTTGCACGAATTTCGCTTGCTAAAGCGTTGGTAAAGCGTGGCCAGCGCATCTTACTGTAATTGTAAGAATGCGCAGGTACATACTCCTCCAACTCTACAAGCTCGTTCGGCAACTGTATTACTGCGGCGAAACCACAGTGGTCGCTGTCGTAGTCTATCGTTTGTAAACAGTTTCTTGTCCGTTGACCCACAGTGTTAGTAATTGTCAGTCTAGAGTCCTTTAGTAATAGATCCAGATAGGCACCGCTTCTTGGAAACGATGGTCTATCAGTCGCTAGAAGATCGATCATATATTCAATACTGTATTGATCCATCCAATTAAATAGATGGTTACCTCTCGGATTTTGTACTTGATTTCCCCAATCTATATGTTTGGCATTTAAATCACCGGCCATGAGATAGTAATTCTCTACCGAGTTTAGTTGTAGCACTTGAAAAAGTTTTTCGAGCTCTGTCAAAAAGTCAGTTGGCTGAGGTGATTCCGGAGCGTAAGTCGCGACTATATACATCCGCTTCCCTTGTTGGAGAGGAATGCATACAATACACGCCTCAAGCAGCCGAAATCTGCGTACTTCACTATTGTATATAACTTTATATTTTATGCCTTTTCGTACAAAGATTGCGACACCACCTCCTTGAGTCGAGTTGGGCCGATCTCTTCGTACGATATTGTAATTATTATGTGTCAACTTATGTTTCTGACTTAGTTTAGTTTCACTAGCCATAAACACATCACGACTTTGATCTTTCAACAATTGGAATAGGTTTGCTCTACGTTCAATCCTAATCAGTGAATTTACATTCACAGCTAGGATCCTTAAGGGCCTCTCCGGCAGCGCGCCCTTAACCTAAAAATTGCGTAAAGCTCGGCAAAACAGAGTAGATATGGTCCACCCTCTTCGCCTGCTCCGTTATCTGTTTTTGAAGACCTGCTATCTGACCAGAAATGGCCAGCAACATGCTTATTTCGGCCTGTGCGTCCGGAGCCTTAGGCACGAGGGCCTGTGGGGCTGCCTTTGGCGCAGGCTGTACCGTCTTACCTCTTCCTGCCGCCATTTGGGCGTAGGAGATTTGGGGATTAACGGGCGTTATTGTAGGAACACGCGTTATTGGTCTTTTTTCTATCTCTGTTTGCTTTGCCTTTTTCTGTTTAATTTCCTGAAAGATGGAACATCCCCGATAGTTTGCGGGGTGCCCGTCCTTCCGGCAGAGTGCACACTTAAGCAGTGTCATGTCTTGGACCCTTTCTTGCCCTAACTTACATTCTCCCCGAATGTGGTTCTCTCCACACTTTACGCAGCGTGACTGCATTTCGCAGTTAGCCGCGGCGTGGCCGAATCTCTGACAGCGCATGCATTGAAGTATGTCGCCGCGTCTCTTTAATTTATCCCAGGTTACAACCTGGTAGTTGAGGACGGAGATACTCCTCAAACTATCCAGTTTGCTATTGGGTGAAAGCTGAACCAGGAAGATTGGCAACTTCCGATTCTCCCGTCTAGCTTTAACTGTGGCAAAAGGCTTGACTTCGATAAAGTCGAGATCGTCGCCCGCTTTTTCACGGAGCTCATTTAAGAGCTCTTGCGGTTCCGTGTAGGAGTCTATGCCCTTCAACAGGACCGTTTGAAATTTATCTATTTTCGGTGTATAACTGAAGAACTCAGTCGTGGTAGCTTTAAGTAAATTTTTCACAATTTTGTGCTGTTCCACTGTGAGGCAGTGGATAGCATGTCTATTAGGACCAAGTCTTTTAATATTAAAATTTTGACCTATGGCCGACTTACATATCTCAATGGTCTCCTTCAGGTCCATCTTATACACGTTGATGGGTGGCACTTGTTCTTTCTTCTTTAGTTGCTGCGGCTGTGGCTGCTGCTGTTGCTTCTGCTGCTGCTGATTCTGCTGCTGTTGGTTCTGCTGCTGTTGTCTCTGCTGCTGTTGTCTCTGCTGCTGTTGTTTCTGCTGCTGCTGCTGTTTTGGCTGTTGTTGTTGATTCTGCTGTTGTTGTTGTTTTGCCTGCTGCTTTGGCTTGTGTGTAAGCAGCGGCTGTTGTTGTTCTTGCTGGGGCTGATGGGGCTGCTGGGTTGGCGGTTGCATCTCCGCATCAGTACTTTTCGGTTGCGCCTCCTTGGGTGGGGCCTGGAGACTTTTTTTAACTGCGCGCTCCTGTCTCTCCTTTTCTCTTCGCGCCTCTTGCTTTTCTTTCAAAGCTTGAATCATTGAGGCAAGATTGCTTTGAAGATTCTCGATCTGCCCCTGAATTTCGCCAATTTTGGTTTGGATGGTCTCTTCCTCAGCTTCATCCCGTTAAACCCATATTCTTGGTTTCGTTGCCAATACTCATATATGTAGGTATAAGTACACATACATACTTCACGCTTTGTTCTTACGAATATGTGAATATCGTCGGCATATGTGATTAACTGTGATTATCGTCGCGGGACTTTTCTGACAATTATCGTCTTTTCTTTTATTGTTTTATATTATACGCGCATTCAAGGGGTTATAAATACCCTTATAATGTTAAACGCAATGCGATAAATTAGGTAAGTAGGATATGATTAGAAAGAAGATACCGATGCACATTGGTCTTGAATGTCTGCACATTGAAATGAGTGGGAAATATTGATCCGGGTAAACCATTCAACATTCGTGTTGTGCGGCTAAAAAAAGAATCTCTGTACTTAGCAGTACGTCCGAAATCGGGCTCAAGGGTTAACTGATGAGTATTCCCAGAAGTACGGCTATTACGGTTGAACCCACTCAAGTGGGTTTCTGGAGCAGCTGTTCAGATAAGAGAATTGTACTCGAGTTTCGGAAGAATAAAGGTTTTATATATTACTTCCAGATCAGAAGGAATAAAACTTCTTGCATCGGCGGAGAAAACCTAAATACTTAACAGCGTTTTTGGCGACGTCAACTATGTGATCACTTGTGATGCACATACCTAGACCTGAAAGCTGTTCAGTCCACTCGATGCGAGTGACATCCATGAATAGTAGCATCGAGTGAGGGTTATGACTAAACAGCAATGAGTTTTCGAAGCAATAAAATTCTACACGGTTTTCGATTCCCCATTGGACAATACTGTTAAGATTAGAATTTATTGAGCTTATCATACGTTGCCCTAAAAATTAGAAAATGAGACAAAAGATCATTTATGAATATAAGGAAGAGTGTCGGAGACAAAACGGAGCCCTGGGGCACACCAGTGTTTATTTTGTGGATATTTAAAACCGTCCAATACTGATTGTAGTGATCGATCCGAAAGGTAATTTCTAATTCTACGAAAAAGGGATTATTCATCGATACCAAATTATACTTTCTCCAAAACGATGTAAAGATTTGTTCCACTGTTCGGTAAGATATACCATCAGATCATCAGTGGACTTATTGCTACGAAAGCCGTAGATACTGTCGGTCATTGAGAAACTTTCGTTCTTCAAGAAATTTCTTAAGCTGAAAATTGATCAGCGATTCCATGACCTTGAAAAGACGGGATGTTAGTGCAATTGGACGATGGTTAGAGGGGAAGGAGGATTTTCCTTTTTTAGGGTCAGGCCTGACAAATGCTATTTTCCATCCACTTAGAAAGAGACCAGTAGAACCTATGTTTGGTTTAACGTGAATACCTGTCGATTATGACTTAATTCCACGGAAGGCCTACCTTCATCGGAGTCAGATTGGGTCCTGACCATTAACCCCGACATACCCGAAGCCATATCAGTAGCAAAGATGTGACATGTTGCAGCATGTACTTACGTAACTTATCCACAGGCACCACGAGGAGGTCGATAGGAACCCGGAGTGCAATAGAATTGCATCAGCAACCATCCGTCACTGCAACCCCATGTCAGTGAACAGTGCTAAACTCCCAGAGCGGGAAATGCGCATCAGCAGCCATCCGTTCCATTACGCCCATGTCAGCAGACAATGCTCCGAAGAGACTTACCCGGAACAACCACATCAACACCTCTCCACACACTCCAGGAGCGCATTGGAATTGCGCATCAGTAGCACTGACCCCGGTCCATCTGAAGGTGGTTCTTAGTTGGAAGAGCTCGTTGGAGGCCCGGACTAGCCATTTACCACATCAGCACTCCCCCATACACTCGCACCTGCAGAGTAGGACAGATGGAAAAGCTTACGCAGTGGATTTACCAGCACCAGGGATACTATCCACGCCAGCGGATTTGTGTACATATGTCAAGATCTTTTAGTACTCTAGCAACTGCATGAGTGCCAAAGAAGAATCGTCCTATAAAATCGTTTAAGCTATCAAGTACAGGAGGACTCATGTCATTCTCTGGTAGCGTCGAATCAACAGCAAACTGCGCTGCAAGTAAATTTGCCTTATTTATCGAGCTTAAAACAGGAGTGTCATTGAAGACGAGCGTTGGAACTGATAAATATTAACGAAATCGTTCATGGTTTGCTTCACGTAAAACTATTTCTTTCGTGTCGTCTATTGTTATCGATTTATTAAGTTTGAGAGCAACTGAACGTCTAAACTGACAAATATGACACATTTCACTCAGTAAAAGAAGTTGTGCATATAATTATATAAACGTACACAAAGGTACATGCTTACAATTTTCTCGCTCTTCCATTACTCATATTTATTATTTCTATAAAATTCTTTCTGTTTTTCTTAAGCAGGGACACATAAATACCTAGGTCAGATAAATAGTGGGCTACTACTGTTTGTATGATGTAGGTGCCGCCCCAATAGTTCCTTTTCTTAATAGTGCTATAGATCCGAAGGTTCCATCCAATTTTTTGGAAATTAAATAAAATATTTTTCTTTTAAAAAACAGATTTAGGTAGGACAAAAAATTTTCTTCCACAGAAGTATTTCCAAAAACAGTATAACTGATTTTAATCAATTTATGCAAAAGTCCCTAGATAGTTTAAATAGTTTTGTGTAACAAAATTGTCAAAAAACTAGTTTTTGGATTAAAAAACAATAATTTAATTTAAGTAATTCAAAAAGCTTCCCGGAATATAAAACGCCACCCGCTGTTATGGTCTGGGTTTAATATATCGTGTCGTGTCTAAAGATTAAATAAAATAAAATGCACGACTGGATCGCACGAACTTGCTCTTATGTAAAAGTACTTTGGAATTTAAAATACATTTTAATAAATATAAAACATGGATTTAATTAAATAAAAATGTTCAAATGCATGGAATTGCCGTCTGATTTCGGGAAAAGTATGAATTTATGCAAACAAAGTTTAAAAATCGTTTTATTATTAAATTAATTTTTTATATACATACCTAACAATTTTTTTTAAGAATTTTCGAGAACAAAATTTGGGATGCCAATTTTAAGTACATATTTAGTAGTATAGATTTTAAGAAATAATTTTAAAAAATAATTGTTAACACGTTTTAAAGATATGTATTGATTTAAAACAAAAAGACTTGGATTTTTTTTTTAAATCCCAAAAAATATTTTTTTCGAATATTTTTATATACAAAATTATTTTAAACTTAAGAGGACCCCTGCTGAGAATTTTTGGTAACAATCGTTAGAGCCGCTAATGAGAAAGTCGAAAATAAAAAAACGGTTCTATGACAGGTACAGTTAATAACATTTTGCCCAAAATTTTTTTTGACCAAAATGTAGTCCATGTCCATAATGTCACACCTAATTTTTTATTGCGACTTAAAGGTACTAAAAGGCAAGTTGTGAATTCGTAAAAAAAATCGAACTCGAGATTTTGATCAAAGTTGACATTACGATGATAGCGAAGAATAAAAAAGTGGGTTTCGCAATTCTGTCATCTGTCGGTTCGACTACAGCCTAAGCGACTCGGTCAATTTTCTTTAATTTTGGTTGATATCATTTTTAATTTTTCTCCCCAAAAATTTTTTTTTAAGACCATAAATAAGCATAATTATATAAATATTTTTTTTTCTCAAAAACTGTTCCACAGATTTAAAAAATCAAAATACAAAAAAAAATTATTTAGTTAAAACTAGGTAATGGTTGAAAAAAAACTTACGAAAAATTGTTACTGAGGTGGTACCCCCCAAAGAACATTTTTTTTGTTTGCGATTTTCTCAAAACCGAAACAACTGATTTTGATCATTTTTTTGCTATAGCTCCCAAAACTTGAATAGAATTGTGTATTCACAATTTTTTAAAAAAAAATTCGAAATTTTTTTTCAAAACTCAATATTTCGAAAACCCCTTGCTATATATTTTTTTAAACTTGATAAAAAATAGTTTCTCAATAATAATCTACAAGATGCAAGAAAAAAAAACTATTTTACCTTAAAATTAAGGTACCCACCATACAAATTTAAAAAAATGGTTTTCAAAAATCGTATTTTCCCGAAAACGGCACCTAGAATTTTGATAAAAAAAAATTTTCCTTCAATTAATTTTTATGATCTTTAATTTAATACAAAATATTTTGAAATTACGCTTGTAATTAGCTGGTACCTACCATAAACCATTTTTTTTTTTCAAATTTTGAATTACTTATTATCGACATAACGGATTTTAATGAATTTTTTTACAGAGATGCTTCTAAAAAGTTTAAAAAACATTGCATTTCAAAACTTAAAAAAAGTATTTTATGAGTTTTTGAAAAAAAAAATATTTTTTTTTTGGAAAATTCGATATTTCAAAAACGTCTCAATATTTTTTTGGAAATTTAATTTTTATTCGAACTATAATAAAACTTAAGGTTGGGGTACCAAATTCTTTTCTTAAAAATCTTTTAAAAATTTCCTATATAAAAGAACATCTTCTTAAGAAACCACTACAACGAGTTATAATTTTTGTTCTTGCATAAATTCATATTTGGATAGCATTCTGTTTTGGTCTCTTACTAGTAAAAGAGTTTAAAAAATTATTTTTATCCTTATGAACAGTTTTTTCTAATAACATTTGTTTTTAAAGTTCCTAGTCTACTACATAGGAGCAAGTTCGTGGACCCAGTCGTGCATTTTATTTTTTATCAAAATCGTTAGATTCGTTTTCGAGATAAATAAGATTTTGCATTACGGGTGTATGGGGGGTACCGTTAGTTTTGGAGCTAAACAAACATTTCAATTTCCCCTCTAGAGAATCACCGAAGACCCTTAACTACCGATATTGAGGAAAATAGGTCCAGTGGTTCAGGCTGTAGGACCACAGACCACAGACATACAGGCAGACAGACGGAATTGTCGGATCCACTTTATTCGTATTCGCTATCATCGTAATGTCAACTTTGATCAAAATCTCGAGTACGATTTTTTTCACGAATGCAGAACTTGCCTCATATACATAGTACCTTTATCGGAAGTAAAAAATGAGGTTGCGAGGAATTGAAAAATCCTCCAAGAGTGTATCTTGTCATGAAAAGTGCTGCTCGTAAGCAGTTCGAAATCGGCAGAAAATTGACGGTCCCCTTCATTTCTGGTAAAACTCCACCAGGAATGCTTGAGAGTTGTAAGTAACAAGGTCCTGGTTCTCTTCGAACTATTGCAACACTAAATTTACTTATTATATTTTCATTCTTAAATTCATAGCTGGGCATTAACTCGTTAATTCGTTAATCGTTAATCAACGAAGTTAAAATTTTGATTAACGGATTAACTTTTAAGTTAACTTTTAAAAATGTTAACTAACACGTTAAATCCGTTAATCCACGTTAAGTCCGTTAATCGTTAATCCAATGCCTACTATTTACCGCGCGGCGCGAAAAACTGGTTCAGACAAGTATGAGACAAGCGGCGCGTGCCGCGGGTGAAACAAAAACAGCTAGGTACGTATTATATTTTGACGGCGCGTGCGAGTGAGAAAATTGCGAAGAGATTCGTTTCGTTTGATCATTTCATTATGCCGGTCGTCCACTATGTGCGCGATAAGTTCAACCAACTTCGTTCAACTTTTTATTCAACTCTTTCGTTGAATAAACGAATTTACAACCTCTTACACTAGTGCAGCAACTTACGTAATTCACGTTGAGCAACTAAAGTTGAACAAAATGCGTTTGGAACCCGGTACACATAATTGACCAACTTTCCCATATGTTGATTAACCCCGCACAACTAGTTGATCAACTCTTAAAACTTATTCCAGTGTTGAATAGATCCGTACACCTAGTTGACCAACTTACTCAAATGTTGAATAACCTCGTACACTAGTTGATAAACTTGTTCGATTTTGACAGAAAAAAATTTGTTTCGAGTTGATCAACTGCGTTTTCGATATTGTTGCTCAACCAGTTGATGAACGAGTTGATACCTTCGTACACTTAACCAAGTATCACTCGTTGTGGAACACGTTGAACGCACCACGATAAACAAAAAAAATCAAACGTCAAACCTGAAATAATTTTTACTTCAGTTCGGTACATACATTTATTGTCGACGCACGCCTTCGCTTTAAAATATTCTTAAATTTGTTCCGTTATGAGTATGATTTCCTCTAAGAAAAAAAAAGTGGTTGCCGCATTAATAATATTAGAAAATGAACGACAAAGGAAGAAAAAACAGCCAAGACGATTCTGGGTAGATGATTTTTTCTTGAGTCGCGAAGAAAATGGTTTTTTTGAATGAAATATATGAGAAATTAAAATCGATTGATCCCACCGCGCCCGTGAATTCGAATTCAAAGTTTAGGCAATTGCATTTTCGAGGAAATTTGAGACCGTTGACGCGTTGAACAAATAATGAGCAACACATTATCTTGAAAATGTTGCTCAACGTGTTGATCAACCCGATGGTTGAACAGAATTGAAGGCACCGTATATTAGAGTTGAATGCGTTGAATTCGAAATTTGTTCGTTGATCGCCTAGTGGACGACCGGCATTACTTAGCGCCGGTGCTCAGAGTAAAAAAATATAAAAAATGCAATTTTTATCACATGTTAACGGATTAAAGATTAACGTTAACTTGCGTTAATTCTTCCGAAATTTAACGCTTTAACGTTTAACGAAGCTAACTTTTTTAGTAGCGGATTGGCGATTAACGAAGTTAACTTTTTGATTAACGGTGCCCAGCTATGCTTAAATTACGTTAGATGATTAATAATCACTAAGACTAACTACCTATAATATATTAAGGTCAGTATCTTCACAAGCAATACATTTTTAATTTTCTATAACAAACTACTGCCAACTTTTATAACAACAATTTACTAAACAATTTCTTGTTTTTTTTTTAATTTCAGATACAATTCGACACCATAAACACTTAAATGCGCTCGTTCAAAGTTCCAATGCGCTTTAGCGAATTAAAAAACCATTTAACGAAATCGTCACTTATAAAGAAAAAAAAACTACGAAATTTCCATCAACAACAAACAACAATATTAAATTATTATTCCAGTTAAACACTACGTTCTATCGGTGCAGACATTTATCCGGCCCAGCTAACGTATTAGTTTGAAAAACTAGCCTAAGCCTAGCAGGCACCTCTCCGTGGCCAATAACTATATTTTTCCCGCCAATTCTTAAGTGAAAATTAAAACAAACAAATACAAATTTATAAGTTATACGCAATTCATATAGAATAACTTGGAGGGAAATTGATACCTCAACCAAGGGGTCAAGTAATTGTATAATTACGTAGCCCGACGCCCGACCTTGAGCTTCGAAGCTCGCTAATCGATGTTGAAAGCGTGCAAAATCGTCCGTAGAATAATTCTCCAGTGATATGCGGTCTTGGTGCCACGAAAATATTAAAATGATTCTTCTGAAAAATTAATTTATAATCGAGTTTTCTTAAATTTTTGTTTTGCGGTCTTGTTTTGTTATATTTTCGGGAAAATGCTGTCATTTAACCTGCATAATGCGTCGTTTGAGTTCCTGGCCCACAACCTGCCAGCGTACATGGATGACTACAAGGGCTTGTTTACGAGCGTTAATGGCACATCGTTGGTTTCGCCTTCGACTTCCTACTCCTCGGCAGTGTATGATCCTCTATTGATGCAAATTTCAAATGACACATATCCCATCCAACTTGAGCATGCCCCACAGCTCACCAGGGCGTCTATTATCAAAGTGATAGTGCTTTCGATTATGGGGATCATTTCCATGCTTGGAAATGTCGCAACTATGTGGAACATCTATAAGACCCGCATGAGCCGGAGGGCTTCGCGTCAGAGTTGGAGTGCAATTTATTTGCTCATATTCCATCTGTCCATTGCAGATGTGCTTGTCACGGGATTCTGCATCATTGGTGAAGCCGCTTGGAGCTACACAGTTCAATGGTTGGCAGACGATTTTACCTGCAAAATGGTGAAACTCTTTCAAATGTTCAGCTTGTATCTGTCGACGTATGTGTTGGTGCTTATTGGCGTGGACCGCTGGATAGCTGTGAAATATCCAATGAAGTCACTAAATATGGCAAAAAGGTGCTACAGGCTGCTGGGTGGAGCATATGTGTTGTCAATTTTCCTCAGTTTACCGCAGGTGAGTGTTTTTGTTGATATATTTGTGTCATTTCCAAATCAAGTAAACTATGCAGGGTTTCCAGAAGGCACAGTACCAAAGTTAAACTGGAAAATAGGTAAACTTTTGTCGTAGTTGTTTAATTGCAACAAAATCAATGCATTTTATTTATACAACGCTCACTGGTGGAGAAATTCGGGTTTCGAGAAGTATAAGAAACTTAACACAACAGTTTTTAAAGAATGATAAGGATTAGAACATTATGTTGTAGGAAATCTTTTGATGTGTAAACACCTAGGCGGGCGGTAGGCTAAACCTGGGTCAAACGTATATGTCCAGTGTAGCCGTGTAGATTGAAATATCCATTTAAGTACTTTTCATTGATGTTTAGAACTATACATCTTCATTTCCCCAACATTTCTTCACCCAATATGTCAAAAAGACGAAACAACTGGTGTCAAATTTCATTTCAGGTTGATTCAATGCTTAAAACAAATCCCCTTAGTTATAGATGATTGTATTTTTTGTTATGCTCCGAAAAACTGCATTTTCAGAGTTGACATTTAAAAAATCCGACATCAAGAGCCTGATGACACCCGAACTGTCAAAAAAAACGAAACACGAAACTAACGAAAAAAGAATCGAATAATCAGGTTGAAAGAGTCAAACTGAAAAAAAAACATGTTTTTGTGCACAATTGGGGACGTTCACATTCTCAGATATGTTTGTCAAGCACGATATGATTTTGATAATGTGAACGCTCCATCCATCTAACACCTTGTCAAGCTTGATGGATGGATTTTAAAATGTTTTGATATTTTGGCTGCATGACAAGCATATCTGAGAATGTGAATGCCTGTGTTAATGCTCCGAGCAAATACTTGTAGTAAAGAGTGGTTAAACTTCAAGGGCCGATGTTGATTTTGAATAAAACACAAATTATTTAGGAAATTATTGTCAATTATTTTTATTATGATAATATTAGTATGGTTCAATTATCTATGGAACAACATATCGACCAAATGGCCACCGCGACCTCGGCGGCACACCTCCATCCGATGGTTCAAATTTTCGATGACGCTGATTCATAATTGAGGTTCTATGCCGTTAATGTGCTGAATGTATCCATCCTTTAGCTCTTGAGTTATTGCTGGCTTATCGACGTACACCCTTTCTTTCAAATAACCCCATCACCACCACCTGAGATAACACGGCCATTGAATTTGTCGCGCAAAAGAGTTATTGTTTCGTTAGCTGTGTTACAAGTGGCACCGTCCTGTTGAAACCACATATGTACTGTAGTACTGTACATATCTTCCAATTCGGGCCATAAAAAGTTCGTTATCATCTCACGATAGCGAACACCATTCACAGTAACTGCCTGACCAGCCTCATTTTGGAAAAAATACGGCCCGATAATGCCGCCAGCCCATAAACCGCACCAAACAGTCACTCTTTGTAGGTGCATTTGTTTTTCGACAATCACATTTGGAATATCATTCGCCCAAATGCGGCAATTCTGCTTATTGGCCACTGAGGTGAAAATGTGGCTCATCACAGAAGATGATTTTCTTCGAAAATTGATCATCCACTGTTGCCATTTCTTGCCACCATTCTGACCATTGACGACGCTTGAAATGGTCAAGAGGCTTTAGTTCTTGAGTCAATTGCACCTTGTAAGCGTGTAACTGCAAGTCTTTATGCATAATGTTCATCAACGACGAGCATGAGAGGTGCAATTGTTGGGCACGACGACGAGTTGAGGTGGACGGCTCTTCAGCCACACTATCGCGAACAGCAGCAATATTTTCTGCAGTACGAGCTGTCCGAGCATGCACTGGTGTTTTCACATCTCCTACAGACCCGGTTTTCTCAAATTTTTGCACTATTTTTCCGATTGTACGCACATTTGGACGATTAAATTGACCGAAAAAATTACGAAGTGCACGATATGCATTTTGATTTGAACGCCCATTTTCATAATAAGCCTGAATAACTTTAACGCGTTGCTCGATTGTGTTTCTTTCCATAGTTCAAATTTAGTTAGTCTGGAATTGAGAAATGCCAAATGAAATGCAGAAAAAAACTTGACGTTTAGGTGTGGTTCACATTCAACATCAGCCTTTAAAATTTAACCACCCTTTATTTCGTATGAAATAACATCTCTGTTTAAACATACGTCTAACAAACTTTACGTTAAGTAACAGAGTCCGGTGGTGCGTTCTATTTTGAACAATATTTAACTTGTGAAATAAGTAGTTTCATTTCTTTGAATTTCAGTCCAAAGTCTTGTTCATACAAATTTTTTTTTGTTTTCAAAAATGAAATGTACAATGCTGATATTACGATTGTATTATTATGTATGTTTTGTGATGTGCTTTTTAGTTTCCAGTCGAGGTTTTGCTCGCCGGTCTCGCCAGGGTTTTTTAAGGAAAAACAAACTTCAGATAAAGGTCTTTCAAACCTTATAACAAAACCTATATTAGGAAGCAAGTCTTATCTATATAAGAAATAATATCCTCTTAATTCGAATACCTCAATGATGGATCTTTTCTGGTAAGCGAGGTTTCGTTTTAGGGGTATTCTTGTACTTCGTGTTTAAGTTTCATAATCTGGATTCTGATGAAATGCGTTTCGGGATTTTAGTCTGATGGTTTACTGATGCTCTGGTATCGGGAAAACTGGCTTCGGATAATTCAGGAAACGGTGGACAGGTACTACGCCCCTAACGGCACTTCCGAACAGCAGGCTCAACGGCTTTGATACATCAGCAGGTACTATGCTCCTGGTGGCACGGAAACAGCAGGCTTAGAGCTCCGGTAGTTCAGCAGGTACAAAGCCCCTGATGGCGAAGCGGCAAGCTGAACGTTCTGGTAGATCGGCAGGTACAAGGCCCCTGGTAGCAATTAAATTATATTGACCAAGACGGAATCGTTGCCGAACGTGGTTTTCGTCTGTCAAAACTGTTCTTACTATGCTGTGTTTGCTTCAAAATTAAATGTAAGGCCGATGAATGCTAATAAGAATTTGTTAACATTTTTCTGTGACGTCACGTGTTCTTAGTGAATGTGAATATTATATTGATCACATTCAAAATTTGCTGGCGATCGGCTAGTGATGACTTTCAGGTTGGCATAATATTATTAATGATGTGATGACCTAATGTTCTGTGTTATGAGGGGTAATAGAAGAAGTGACGGTTATTTTTGAATGTTTGCTTCTTCATCAGAAAAGCAGATATGTTAGCTGCGAAAGTAATGAAGAAAATTGTGTAGCATGCAAAGCTTCGTTGCAATGTTTTTTTATATTACACGCACACTGAATGGGTTTTGATTTCCCTTATAATGTTAAACACAGTGCGAGCAATTAGGAAAGTAGGATAGGATTTGAAAGGAGATACCGATGCACATTGATTTTGAATGCAGTGGGAAATACTGAGCCGAGTAAAGCATTTCACATTCATATTGTGCGGCTAAAAAAAAAGATATCTGAACTTAGCAGTACGTCCGATATTGTGTTCAAGGGTAAACTGATGAGCATTCCTAGAAGTACGGGTATTACGGTTGAATCGTTTGGGGGGAGGAAGGCAACTGGCTATTACACTAGAGCACTGCTTATGAAAATAGGGGTAAAATAATATTGGGTACGTTCGATAACAAAAATTCGACACTCTGACCAACGTTGATGTTTACACACCTTAACGGTGAGCCTTGGGACTTTTCTTTTTTTGAAAAACTGGACAATTTTCCAAAAACAAAGTTTCTTGTGTTTATGTTTGTAATGTGAGTTACTTATTAAAAAAGGTCTATAATATATATTAAGTTATCATTATATTGAAAGCTTCAAAAATAATTTTGAATGATTTTATGAGCATGAACCATTTTCAATATCACCACTTTAATTATACACAAATAACTTACCTAGCAAAGGTTGTGATATGAGACGGCTTTCCATCCTCTTCGATATCAAACACGCTAAATCTAGTCTTCCAGTCATGAAAGAGCTTAGGTTTCCAATATTGTCTCGAATCTGGGGGATTGAGATTTGATATTTTTCCAGAGTTTTTTGTAGGACAAGTTGGCGAATTTTTCGTTTTCTTTATTTCAACATTTACGGCATTTCTCAATGCTTTATACTGCAAAAACAACTGTTGTAGTCTCAACAATTTCCAACGTCCAAATGCAATAATGTCTTTTTGTGATAAGTTGTTTAATTTGGCTAGTATATTATCCTGAATCGGGATATTTAATTCGGATTGTTCTGATGTGTACAAACCTATTAAAAAGGTTATTTATTGAATCAGTAAGAAATTGAAAGTTCATCGACGTCCGAAAGTTGGGAGCTAATTTCTAGGTTAGAGCTCAACGGACTTGAAATTTAGAAAATTTCTATGTTTTCAGGTGCTGGACTAGGATTGATATATATAAAAAGCGAAAATTGAGTCTAGGTTGGCGACACCAAGAATATCAAGCTTACTTATAGCGCGGTGTGCTCCTTACCCTCAAGTAATATTCAGCCAGCTTTCTCGATCTCTAGCTTGTTGTCTCCAATTTTTAATACCAAGTCAGCGTGTAACAACTTGGTCATGCCACCGAAAATGTGGTCTGCCTCTGTTTATTGTTCCCTCTGGCTTCTAGTGGAAAGCTTACGGGCTGGAGCGTCGCTGTTCATTCGCTCTACATAACCTAGCTATATAAATCGTTTAACACGTGGTTTTTTGACCAGGGGCACGTTGCTCGTATAGTTCGTGGTTGTATCGTCTTTGCCAGGTGTAACATTGCTTATCCACACGAACCAGCCCATACATCATGCGCAGTACCTTACTTTCCAAGACACCAGCTTGGAGCTTTCATCCGCTTGGGCTTATGCTTCTGCACCATAGTGCAAGACCGGGTTGATTAAAGTTTTGTATAACGTCTCTTTGGTAATTGTCGATAGGGCTTTATTCTTCAACTACATAATAAGCCCAAAGAAACAACGACTAGCAAAGGTTATTCTACACATGATTTCAGCTCTCATGTCATTTGCAGAGTTCTCAGCAGTGCCCAGGTAGATAAATTCACTGACCAATTCTAAGTTATGTATATCAATCGATAGTCACGTTCTGACTAAGTCTCCGATGGGAATCGACTCTTTTTCATGACGGCATATACTTCGCTTCTGACTCGATGCTGGAAAAAGTAACTGCTCGTTGGGTTCTTCCCATTATGTCGAAGTCGTCAGCATATAAAGATAGTACCAGTTGTGTTGGCCTGGGTGTTTCGCACCACTCGTTTAAGAATATGGAAGTGCGTCGTCTTATCGCAGTTCTCTGGTAGCTTCGAAGTTTCGGTTGAATATTTTCTAATGTTGACGAAGAAATAGATAAGACGTATCAGTTTTGCAGGGATAAAAAAATCTTGATATGGCACCGGATAGCTCATCCCTGTTCACACTGTTACTTGCTGCTTTGAAATCGATAAAAAGTGGTATGTATCGATATTAAATTCTTGGGAGCATCAAGCTGCCCATAGAAATTCGGGGCTGTGGACCAAAAAAAACATCAACCAACATAGACATAGAAGATGGAAATATGTAGGGTGATGGCTGTTAATAGGATAGAGGTGAAGTTTAACAACACTCAACCATCCCTATGTGGCGTGTTACCAGGAACGGAGGAGACTTACAATTTTCTGCCGACTTCGAACGACTAATGAGCAGCACTTCTCATGACAAGTGATACTCTTGGAGGATATATCCATTCCTCGAAAGAAGAAGTACACCTCTGAAAAACGTGTATGCAGTGGCTGAGAATCAAACCCAAGGCCATCTACTTGACAATCAAAAGCAGTAGCCATTATGCCAAGGGCAATATAAGACAAGTGGACATTGTAGGTGATCGGACTTTTCCATCTTCCTTCTTAAAAGAAAAATCTCTGAAAATATTTTTCGAGTCTTTTGAGCTGTTTCCAAGAAACAAAGAAGTAAGAAAAGTGAGCGTACCAAAGTACGGATTTTCTTCAAACCACTGCCTTAACCGTCCCCATGCTAATAACAACAAAAGTCAAACATTAATTTAGCCTTAGAGCCACTTGCCTATGTTACGAGTACATATCACAGAGCCTTTTTCTTGTTGATGTTTTTTTGAGAATCATTTATTTTCCTTAGTATCTTTCATTTTTATATCTCAAAAGGCCAAGTACATTTGATCAATTTGTAGATCTACTTTCCTAATCTTTACCCTTTACAGCATGAGTAAATAAATAAAACAAATGAACCATGGCAAGTTAAGAATCAAAGTGATATTATATTTCAAAGAGCTCTACAAATTTATTTGTTTGCAAGAAAATGTTCTATGATTTTTCAAATTATTTTATGTCGATGTTCATCTTTGAAAACAAAAGCATCAACTGTCTTTACAAGAATTGTAAAACCCCAACAAACAAAAAATATATAAAAAAAACACTTTTATGTACAAAGGAAATACAAAAGGAAAAAACAAATAGAAACTCCTAGGAGAAGAAAGCATCATTTGATTATTTGAAACGATATCATGTTTTATTTGCCGGGAGACATTTTTTAACTCCCATTTTCTTTTGATTGCGGAAGTCAAAGTTTGATTCAATTTCGATTTTATTGTGAGGAAAACATAACAAATATCGCAACTAGTCTTGAAATCTACACGGACATTTATTTTCCTGAAATATATCACAGTTGAATAATGCCGGATGAAAGTGCCAGATAAGTTTCCGATAGCTTTGGAAAGAAAACTACTCATTGCAATCAAATTATTTTTTTTTACTTTTCACAAAGAAGAGGTTTATGTTTATAAGAATTTTATTATCCATTTGCCTTGTGAAAATAAGAATTCACAAGGTACTTAACTGAACCGTGATTATCAAAGGCGACAGTTTGCGGTTGGAAATCATTACTTGCATTTTGCCAAATGTAACCGCATATCATTTTTTGGTTTTGCACCAATCACTTATTGATTGAAAGCCACCTAGGGGAATAAGAAGAATAACTTTTTGTTATCTGCAAAAATGATGATTTTAGAACGAGTTATCGCATTACACTTATCATTAACAAATAACAAAAATAATGGAGGCCCAATGTGGTTTTCCTGAGGAAGACCAGAGTAGATATTGTGTTGTTGAACAGTAATCATTGATTTCTATCCACAGGATGAGATTTATGCAGTTATATAAACTACTTAGCAAACCAATATGTAGTTGTAATTATGGTGTGATCAACACATTTGTTTGAAATCCTTCCTGGTTCTTGATTATGGTTTTAGAGCAGAATTTCATTAAATTCATGGAATTTCGTCAGATCTATAGAACAATGGCTAATAATGAAAATTGAAAAGTTCAGTTAAAGAAAATATTGTAGATTATCATTAGGAGTATTAGAGCTTGTATTATAACAGGTATTGTGTAAAAAATTTAAAAGAAGTAAGAACACTTATCACAGATTTTCAATTGAAGTTTTATTACAAAAGTTAATTTCTAACTTACTTACTTAAGGTGGCGCTACAGTCCGGGGTGGACCAGGGCCTCAACCAACAATCTTCTCCAGCTAGCTCAGTCCCTAGCTAGCTGTCTCTAGTTTCGCACGCCAAGTTGGTTGAGGACAAGTTGGAGAGCTTGTCTGCGCCACCTGAGTCGCGGTCTTCCTCTACTTCGCCGTCCCTCGGGATTTCATTCGAAGACTTTCCGGGCCAGAGCATTCGGGTCCATTCGCTCTACATGACCAAGTCATTTCAGTCGCTGGACTTTTATACGTTTGACTAGGTCAGTTTCGCTGTACAGCCCGTACAGATCGGACCAAAGATTAGATGAAGAGTTTTCCTCTCGAAACAGCCTAAAGCGCTCTCATCCACTTTCGACAAAGTCCATGTCTCTACACCATAGACAAGGACCGGGATGATGAGGGTCTTATAGAGGGAAACTTTAGTTGTTCGAGAGAGGACTTTGCTACTCAATTGACTTCTTAGTCCAAAGAAGCAGCGATTGGCAAGAGTTGTTCTCCATTTGATTTCAGCGCTGGTGTTGTTTTCTGAGTTTATAGTGGGTATATGAAGTCCTTCACTACCTCAAAGTTGTAGCTGTCTATAATGACGTTCTGTCTAAGACGTCGGTGTTGTATGTCCTTTCTTGATGACAGCATATACTTGGTCTTGCCCTCATTTACAGCTAAGCCCATCTCCTTCGCTTCCGAATAGAGCATCGCCTTGCCTAAAACCTTTTTTGACATTAAATTCATCGGTAAGATCTTTTCTGACCTTGATGGAGCAGCGTGCATTCTCCATCGTCATCCTGCACAAGCGGACAAGTTTGTCAGGGATGCCAAAACTAGACATTGCTCTATATAGTTCGTTCTTATAGATGCTATCGTACAGGGCTTTGAAATCGATGAAAAGGTGGTATGTGTCGATTTGTAGCTCCTGGGTTTTTTCCAAGATCTGCCGTAATGTGAATATTTGATCGATGGTGGACTTTCCTGGTCTAAAGCTGCACTGATATGGACCTATCAGGTTGTTGACGAAAGGCTTCAGACGTTTACATAATACGTCAGAAAGGATCTTGTACGCAATGTTCAGGAGACTTATGCCTCTGTAGTTGGCGCAGTTCAGAGGGTCTCCTTTCTTGAGGATCGGACAGACAATACTGAGGTTCCATTCATCGGGCATGCTTTCTTCCGACCATATTTGGCAGATGAGCTGGTGCACACTCTCAACCACGTCATCGCGTGCCGCTTTGAACAGTTCGGCAGCGAGGCCATCAGCTCCAGCGGCTTTGTTGGACTTGAGATTCGATATAGCTATCTTCACTTCGTCCAAGTCGAGTGGGCGGTATTGTTGGTCTGCGTCGTCTAAGTTGAATGGTGCTATCTCTATAGCAGCGGCATTTTCTTCTTCATCGCCGTTATAAAGATTGGAGAAATGTTCTTTCCATATTCTCAGCATGGACTGCGGTTCAACTACGATGTTCCCTTGATTTTCCATGCAGGCTTCGGCTCGGGGATTGTATCCTTGTGATGTTTTTTTACCTTTTGGTAAAACCTTCTAATTCCTCGAACAAGCGCTTCTCATGCTCCTTCTTTTTCTTTCTTAGAAGCCGGTGTTCTTCCCTCCTCTTCTGCTCGTAGAGCTCGCGAGCAGCTCTAGTCCTTCTTTGCATTATATACGTTTTGTTTTGCTGCATGTGCTTGCCGGCACTCATCGTCAAACCAGGGGTTTCGTTGTGGTGATCGTGTAAAACCCAGCACATCAGAGGCGGCATCTCTGATGGCTACTTAGCAATGTTGCCACTGGTCCTCTATACTTGATGCTGGTGGCATAGGACTTCTCAAGAGGTTGTTAGAAACTCGATCGGAAAAGGACCTTCCGATCTCTTGCGAGTTTCAACGTCCAACGTCGAACTTTTTCGCAGTACTTCCTTGTTTTGGCTTGGGTCGGGATGATCCAATTAGGAAAAAAGAAAGTTTTCCAACATTTCCCCCTCGTCAGTAAGTGTTACAGCATTGCCTATGACATATTCAAAGAAATATGGCACAATGACGTGGCGCCCAATAGTCACTCTACGAGGGTGTGGTGGTATTTGGTGTATAAATCAAGGGTTTTCATTGTCCCAATAGTGGCTATTCTGTTTATTAACAATACCAGCTAAGTCGAAACGTGTTTCGTCATAACGAATTCTTGCAAAAACTGCGATCGTCTTTTAGCACGAGCAATCCAATCTCATCGAGTTTCATGGTCATTTCATTGCTTCATAACAAATTGTTATTAACCTTAATCTTTGCGGCTGTCAAATGTCAGCCGACAAATTTTATTCACACAAATCACTTATAGTTTTAGGGAAAGGACAAATTATAAATTTAACACTTCACACTAAGAAAATTGAAGATTTCCTAATTTTTGTAGACACAGATTAACTATTCCCAAAGGTCAATGACTAATAAATTATTTAACACGATTTAGAAATAGTCAAAATAATTACTTAATAAGCGGAGGCTATTAAGCACGTGATTCAGTTGAACGGTTTGTTCCAATAAAAAGAATCTCATGCAATTCAAATCCATTCTGGTTTAATAAACGACTATCAAGACTTAAGAATCAAAAAAATAAAGCTTTTAAGAGATATAAACGTAATAAAAACGATCTTAACTTACGTAATAAGCACTTAGATCTAGAACGGGAGTTTGTTTCTTTGAATTCGTTTTTTTATAAAGATAACATATCTTTTACTGAAGATAGTATCAAAAATAATACATAGTAGTCACTTTTGAAAATCCATTAACTCTAAGCGTAGCAGTAGTGTTTTCCAAATTGTATGCGTCACTTAGGATCGACACCAAGTGATTTATCTAAGATCTGTAGTTTTTTTGCTCAATATTTTGAATCGGTGTCTTCCCGTGATTCGTTTTCAGGTAATTTTCTTAATGTGGCAGAAAGATTCAGTTTGTCTCCGAATCAATTCGGATGAAGTATTAACTGTATTAAAGCTTATAGATGCATCAAAATTATCTAAACCAGATGGTTTCTCACCTATATGTATTTTCAAAAAATACGGCTGAATCTTTAGCTTACGTTTTTATTTTACCTTTCGTTGGAAAGCGGGGCGTTTTTAAGTGGGTGGAAAATTTCCTATCTTACTCCTTTATTCAAAGCGGGATCCAGACAATTTATCTGTAATCATAGACCAAAATCTCAGTCATTCCTAAAAAATTCGAAAAAATTATCACTGATAAAATTCTCTTTGTTGTTCGAGAGCACATACCAGATTTTCAGCATGGGTTTGTAGCAAGGAGGTCAACGACTACTAATCTTTCTTTATTTATCAATTATGTTATTTCTAATTTCGAAAATAACCTTCAAACTGATATTATTTTTACCGATTTGGTAAAAGCGTTTGATAAAATGAATCATACCGTTCTTCTTCATAAATTAGCATGCCTTGGTTTTCATTCCAATTTACTTAAATGCAACGAATCTTATCTAACTGATCGTGTGTTAAAATTGGTACATATTTATCAAATCAAATTCTTGTTCCATCAGGCGTACCTCAGGGCAGTCATATTGTACCATTTTTCTTTCTTTTATTTATTAATGATATATCTGAAGTCTTCATTCATTCAAAATGCCTTCTTTATGCAGACGATCTAAAACTATACAGCCACTTCAAATCAAGTCAAGATAACATACTGTTGCGAACAGAGCTTTATACTCCTACAGCGCCATCTGTTGGAAAATTGCATATCAACTTTATGGAAGAAACAAAAAAGCTCTTTTCCAATGTCACATGTATTTCCCCTTATTCCAACCATTTCGAAAACAACTAACTTGTTGGGAGTGCTCGCGGAGAGTACAGGACAGTTGATTTTTGATTATGAAAGTGTGCAAAAGTTTTGCTTATTGGATTGTGGAAAGTGTGATTTAAATTTGAATAAAAGTATTTGAGTTGATTATGAATTGAGATTTATTGTTAGAATTTGAAAGTGTAAATAAAGAAGAAATACTAAAAAGGGTAATAAGATTTATTTAACGAACCTAGTAAAAATATTACAATACTATTACAAAAAGATTTTATAAGGCTAGCGAAATGGTATGAAACAAACTGCCTTCATCTTAATATAGCCAAATGCCAAGTATTAACTTGTTTTAAAAAGAGAGTGTGCTCTTACTACAGATATAATTTGTCAAATGTGTCTTTGAAAAGAAAGATTTAGGAGTTATTTTAGACGTATCTTTTAAACCTCATAGATTGCATACGTAAAAGTAACTCTATGCTTGGGTTTATCAAAAGAAACGCTCGTGAGTTTTCGGACTCTTTTACACTAAAACTCCTCTATTTTTCGTTGTTAAGACCAGTTTAAGAGTATTGCTCAGTTGCTCAATTGAAAGGGTGCAACGAACATTAGCGAGATAACTTTTTGAAACTAATTTATTGGAACAGTGGTATTCATTGCTATAATGCTAGGTGCTTATGATTAGGAATTCACACTCTCGCTCTTCGTAGAAGATATTTTTCAATTATTTTTGTTCGTGATATTTTAAATTTTCATGTTTAATGTTTATTTCTTTTAAATGAATTTGTTTTCGTATTCCCTTATGAAATAGTAGAACTCCAGTACTATTTTTCGTACGCCATCATCGACCTTATTATTGTTGCAATGAACCAATTTTAAAATGCTTCAAAGAAGCTAATTCTATCTGCAGTTCAATTGACTTTTTTGAAAATTGTACAAGTCTTTCAAAAATAAGCTTTAAAGCGTGGGGAGCTTCTTCTTCCTTCTCTTCTTCCTCTTCTTCTTCTCCTTCAAAAATTATCCACCAACGATTACCTAGAAAATCAGGGCCGGGTGACCAAATTTTGTTCAGATTGTCTAGTGTAGAATATTAATAGAATTTATTGAACACACATACAAAATATGTGTTTGTTAACAATTTCGTATAGCACTTTGACATTTACTTTATACAAAAAATGTGCTTCCTTATAAATGATTTTATAATAAACAAAAATTACATAAAAGTGAATGAATTTAAGTATTTTATGATGACTGTTACAGCTTTTATATACTCAGTAAATTTTCAATAAATTAACAATTTATAAACTTAAATCAAAATATTGTTATTATTTATTTATTCATTGTTATATTTGTTATTGTTTATTATGAAATTTTGTTATCATTTATTTATTTCTTCAATTGTTATATTTATTCAAGTCTGTAAGAATAATTCTGATTGACAAATAAACTAAACTAAACTAAACTAAACTAAACTAAACTATATGGGAATTAAATTTTATTATATATAGGACTTATGAAGTATATTCAACTTCTTCCACGTATTCTTCAAAATATTTTACTTCATATATGACATATATTGGTATTTAAATTGAAGAAAAAGAAATGCCTATCTGACAGTTCTTTTTTTTTGACATATAACTTTTGAATGACAAATACCTACCTCTTCAAATTTGTAAACTTCCAAAGTAAAATAGATGTATGTATGTAAGTATTTTTTAGCTTTTTTATTATTATGTATGGTTTTACTATTCTTTGTGAAGATTTTATGACTCCAAAAAATTCTAATTGAAAAAAAATTCTTTCAATTACACAAGTTATAGCTACATAGTACAAATCGTAGCCTTTTTATTTTCTATCCTCGACTCTCAAATATCTCTCTACAGTAGTATATGTACCGTATTTCCGTTTCTAGTCCCTTACTCACATAATATTAAAATGGAGTGCTTTAGGGCTCACTGGAAGATTATATTCCATTTAACGATGTTTCACAAAGGAAATGTTTCCATTTCGATTTGCCATTAGGGAAGTATTTCGTTTGTGTGCTTTTGTAGTTAAAGAATGTGTAAAATTTCACTTAAAAATTTTGTTGTCATTACTTTGGAACTAAGTTTGTGTTACTCGTAATTGTTGGAACTTTAATACAATAAGAGAGACATGAAATTGAGCGGCAACATTCAAGCATTCAACAGAAACTTAATTTGAACTTTTCTTTTCGTGGCCATTATTCATTGTAACTTGTTAAGATTTAAAGATGAAGTTCCGTAAAATCTTAAGAAAACATAGTAAATTGTTATTATGGTTATGAACTTTTCTACAATTAACTTCCAATTACATAAATTTTAAAATTAAATTATTCAGATAACATAAGTCGTCAGTAAAATCAAATTGGGATTTGAGAAGTTCTTAATAGTAGAAAATCACTTTTTCCTTGCGACTTATGGGTACTATATGTCAAGTAAAAAGATCGAACTCGAATTTCATCAATTACGATGATAGCGAAGACAAAGTAACTGGGTCTGGAAATTCTGTTTGTCTGTCTGTTCAACTACAGCCGATTTTCTTTAAATTTGGTAGATAGCATTTTAGAATTCCCCCCCCCCACACGTTTTTTTCTTTTTTCAAATAACAGTGCCTGCCATACAATTTTATCTAAGGAGCTGCTCCACAGATTAAAAAAAAAAATTATTTGATAGAAACTAAAAAATGATTGAAAATGTATTTTCAAAAAATGGTTGTGGTACCTCCCATTTTTAAGTTTTTTTAATTTTAGATTTTTCGATGTTCAAATTAAACAAACAAAATCCAGTTTTGGATTTAAGAAATAATTCAAAAATTCAAGTTTAATATCCATGGCCACAGTCATTAACGATACAAGCATCACTCAAAAATTCGAAATCAAAATGTATTCAAATTTGAACAGGGCAAATCTAGGCTGTCTGTTGGGACAGCTGAATACGAGTAACAAATAAATAATTAGATTTCTAACAGATTTCTGTATTATTTTGTGTGTATTCTAATTCTATCTTTTAATTCTTTTAATTTGTGTACATATATTAATTTATTAAATTCTTTTCAACTATTTGTTTGCTAATGATTATTTCTTTACACATTTATTTTTATGTTTATTTGTTTGATTTTCTTGATTATAAGTTAATTTGTTTATAATTTGTTTATTAATCTATTTAATAACTAATTCATTAGTTAATATTTATAAAGGGTATTCCTTAATTCGTGAATAATATTTAAGGGTGTGGTTATATCATATATCGGGGATTTAACAAAAGACTTACTTTTTTTGAACCCTGAACCATGTAAACCGTAATTGCGCTGCTAGTACTAATGATAGAAACTTCACTTAGGCTCAAGCAAATTTGGTATCCTATCTCCGTATTGAGATATCCAGTTTCTAGCATGTTCCGTTTTTCCTGCCCTTGCTGATGTTTTGACTTTGGGCTCAATTTTTTGCACAAAATGCCTTACTAACATACCGTTTTACTATTTTTTTTTTAAATGAACGTACGAGTACCAATAATAAAAATAAGACTCAATGACAAATGTTCGGAAAAACCCATAGATTTTATGATACTTGGGAGAACTTGGAATATGTAAAATTAAAAAAAGCATTTTTTGATGTTTTGTTTTTTTGGGAAAACTTGTAGCATGTTTTCTGATTTTAGACACGTTTCTAACAACAGTTGACAATAAGAGTGGTTTTCCAAGAATTTTGCAATGTTTGTTTTTTTTTTAATACTCGTAGCATAGCGGTTTTTAAACGTGCTCGTTTATTGGAGTACCTGTCAAAACCCTCAATTCCTTTCCCGTTTCATTAAAAGTTCTCAAAAAGAGTTAGGTTTGGGGTATAAAGGCCTATTTGGAAAATGTACCTAACAAATATTTTATACAAGATTAGAAAACGAAATTAATTCATCAGTTTAATTTTTAACGCCAAGGCAACAGTTGATTCAAAACGCTGCTGTTTGAAATGTCTACATTTTCAAACCAAGAATACGCAGAGATTATTTTTTTTAATTGATGGGCTTTGCAATGGAACTTCAGCTATAGGGTGACAAAGATATTTGGAATTTTATCCAAACCGATGATTTCTTAGCTACGGGTATTCGGAAATAAAGGGTGGTTAAATTTTAAGGGGAAATGTTGATTTTGAATAAAACACAAATTATTTAGGAAATTATTGTCATTTCTTTTTATTATGATAATATTGGTATGGTTCAATTATGTATGGAACAAAATATCGGCCAAATAGCCGCCGCGACCTCGGCGGCACACCTCCAACAAGTCAAGAGGCTTAAGTTCTTGAGTCAATTGCATCTTGTAAGCGTGTAAATGCAAGTCTTTATGCATAATGTTCTTCAACGACGAGCGTGAGAGGTGCAATTGTTGGACGACGAGTTGAGGTGGACGGTTCTTGAGCCACACTATCGCGAGCAGCAGCAATATTTTCTGCAGTACGAGGTGTACGAGCATGAACTGTTCACATCTCCTACAGATCAGGTTTGCCCAAATTTTTGCACGATTTTTCCGATTGTACGCACATTTGGATGATCAAATTGACCGATATGCATTTTGATTTGAACGCCCATTTTCATAATAAGCCTGAATAACTTTAACGCGTTGTTCAATTGTGTATCTTTCCATATTTCAAATTGAGTTAGTCTGAAATTGATAAATGTCAAACGTAATGCAGAACAAAACTTGACGTTTTAAGTGTGGTTCACATTCAACATCAGCCCTTAAAATTTAACCACCCGTTATAAATATCTTCAAAAAATGTGAACGATTATTTTTTGAAATTATATTCTAAAATCTATATAACGAAAAAATTACAATTGGCATCCCAAAATTTTTTTTTTTGAAAAATTTTAAAGAAATTTCTTATAGATACATATAAAAAATGTATTTAATAATAAAACGATTTTTAAGCTATGTTTCTATAAATTCATACTTTCCATCAGAAATCAGACGGCAATTTTATGCATTTGAACATTTTTCTTTAATTAAATCTGTTTTTATATTTTTAAACAATTTTAAAATTCAGAACTACTACTATACTCTGTCCAACAAAAATTGTCAGTACAAAAATTGATAGTACATTTGGGGTGGCCGTGGCGCGATGGATGTGTGCTCGCCTGTGAACCTCATGATCACAGGTTCGATCCCTGCCGTGGTCTATGTCGTTTTAATTCCATTAAAAACCTTATAAAATTGTCATCAATGGGTTGGCTGGTTTACTCATTACATGTTGTTCAGGCATAACACTAACAACATGTTATTGAGTTAAACTAGTATGCCCAACAAGGATGAACACGAATAAAATAATGTGAATTATAAGCGACATAAAAATAAGACACGGCATTCTCCGCTTTAGTTCAGCCGCCATCCCTGGAGATAAAATATCTGAGACAACAACCTTCAGTCTCAGAACATCGTGCCACACATCTTTCCTATCCTTCTTTCTCTTCCTTAACTTCGCGCCCGCGCTGTTTTCAAACATTTAAAGAGTAATCATAATCCCTTGAGCGCGTGTAGATTATAAAAAAAAAAACATGCCTTAGGGGAGAGCTTTTTCTAAAGCAGTGGCGCCTGATGCACCCTCACTACAATGCGTTAGAAAAAATGCCACTAAAAAAGAGCAAGCCACTGACTTTTCTTAAGGAATTGTTGTTGTAATTCTTTGCAAAAAGTTGTACACCCCAACACGACCGTCGTATCCCACTGCTGATGAGATACTGTCAAGATCGAGACAAGAGTGTCAAGTGTCACTCAATACGATCGTGCGCTCTTTATCTACATCAAAACAGAGTTATCATTATCATTCTCAATTGCAAGCAAGGAGCTTTTTCAGTGGTTTTTATTAAGGAGCTTTTGGGATTTGAAGCTTTTGAGAACACATTTTAAGAAGATGAGTATGTTGAGTGTTGTCGTATTGCTTTTCAACTTAAAAAAAACGCGCCTATTATCTTACCGCTTGGCGTTGTGGGAAAAGTTAAATTGAATATTGTTTTCAGTCGTTTTGAATCGGCAGACGGTAGCCCTACGCGTTTTTTACTCTCATTTGCGGCGATTTATAATTTAAACTACGGAATCCCTGTGAGAGCTTTAAAAGGCGACACACTTATGCATGGCAATGCAACCAGAATGAGATACAAACGTCCTATTTTCCCTGTACTGACAATTTTTGTTGGACAGAGTATAGTACGTGCGATTCAGTAGTGCATTTTATTTTATGTAGTTTTATGTAGTTGGTATTTCATCAAATTTAATTTGAATAATATTTTTTATTTAATCAACTGTTATTTAAATTGACATAAGCAACGTACTAATTAAGCATATCGAATAAAAATTTTGCAATTGAGTCAGGTTGTAGTAAAAGAATGTGTATGTTTGTAAAAATAACGATACAGCTAAAAATAATGTTGTGGATTATGTTGTTTAAACTATGATAAATATTTATTTTTTAATTTGCCTATAGTAAACATTTGTGACTTTGAATACCTGTTTACATATGCCTCACTCGAAAATAGCAAAATATACTGTGATACTGTGTCATATGAGTACTTGATTTCTGATAAGTTTGTGAGGTAGTAGATTATTATTGCTGGTAGATTGTTATTCGTAAAGGGCTTATTTATAAAGTCATATTGAAACCTTACTCTCAAAAGAGGGAAATTTAATTCTCAGTCGGTATGACCGACACAAGAAAACTTAAGTTATTTTAATCACTTGTTTGGAAGAGCCAAATCAATTGAATAAACATACATGTATGTATTTTGTTTTACATAATTATAAATAATATTAACAAAGTACTTTTTAATGATCAAATTTCTGCACCTGCTTTTTGAAAACATGACCTCATTTTCCTTACATTTGATTTCAATATTAACATACATACTAGTAGCACAACTTATAATTGCTCTCGAAAACCATATTGGCTCAATTCCTTGGAGTCTTGTTTATGGTATGACCTCACCGAATGATTAAGTTGATTTTGTTCACAATAATATAAATTACTCGTATCTTTTTGATACACATGTTCCCTTATCAACCGGCAGGGTAAGTGCTTGGTTCACCAATGAAATTCGCTTGTTAAGAGATCATGCTTATCATCGATGGAAGCGTTTCCGTATAGAAGAGTACCTTCGTGCTTACAAAAATAAAAGAAAAGAAGTTGTTCGTGAGATAAAAATTTCTAAAACGCAGTTCTATTCTAATAAGCTTAATACTAATATAGATGGGCCAAAGTTGTGGAATAACTTTCGTGCACTAGGAGGCAAGCAGAAGTTAACCTGCAAAAGTGAGATGGATCACCTCTGTTAATAGATTCTCATGTAGCAGTCCTGTAGCCCCTACCGATACATCGTTTTTCTTCAAGACAATAGAAACCACGGATTAAGTCGAAATCTTTTTAACTATAAAGGCTAATGCAGTAGGTATAGAAGGAGTACATCCGGTCTTTATGAAAGCTATACTACCGTATTTGCTTCCGTATATTACTCATATTATCAATACAATTCGGTGAAAAAAGCAAAAATTATACCCATACCTAAGAACTCAACAGGTGAGGAATTTAAACCCATTTTAATTATAACCTACTACCTGGGCGAAATTTGCGAACGAATTATGCATAAGCTAGTTAATGAGTATCTCGTACGTAACGATCTACTTGTTTCGGTTCAGTCTGGATTTCGTGGCAAACACAGTTGTACGACCGCACTTTTGAAAGTAGTTGAAGACATAAGAGCGCAATTAGATGAAGGCCAAGTTACTTTTCTTGTATTATTGGACTTCCCTAAGGCATTATATATGATATGGTTGACCACTCTATTTTTATTGATAAGCTTGTGACTTTACAGGATGTGAGACATATAGTGTGCAGTCTAAGAACAAAGAAGTCTGATGGACTTGATAAAATTAAAAATTTATATATAAAAAAATTACCGTAGGCGGGTATTCAATTTATTGTATTTTTGGTTAATGCGTGCCTCAAAACTCAATATTTTCCAAAAATTTGGAAACACGCTAAAGTTATACCCATCCCGAAACTTGGAAAAATAGCAAAACTTCCATCAAGCTATCGACCGATTAGTTTGCTTAGCTGTCTCAGCAAGATATTGGAAAAGGTTCTTAAGGAAAAAATTCTAAATATTGTTAGGGTATTGAATATCCTTCCAAACGAACAGTTTGGATTCAGAAGGTTTCACAGCACTAGCCATCAAGTGTTAAGAGTTTGTGAACATATAAAAAAGTCGTTCCGTGGGTAAATCGACTGGACTTATTTTACTCGACATAGAAAAGGCTTTTGACACAGTGTGGCATGATGGACTAATACACAAATTGGTATGCTTTGGGTTTCCTGTGTATCTTATTAAAATTATCAAAAGTTTTTTTGTCCGACAGATATTTCAATGTTTTTGTTAATAACCGTTCATCAAATCGTTATCAAATTGAACACGGCGTGCCACAAGGATCGGTATTAGGTCCATTTTTGTACAATATTTATACATCTGATATACCTAAGCTACCAGAGTGTCAATAAGCTATATTTGCCGATGATACTGGTATTTTTTCATCGCATGAATTTAGTCTCAACATAGAGACAAGTTTATCTAATGCTCTTGAACTAATTACCCGGTATTATTCTAAATGGAAAATTAAACTGAATGCTGACAAAATTCAAGCTATCTTTTTTAGTAGGAAAAGAAAATCTTGTTTCCTTCCCAGCAATCAGATTAATGTTAATGGCATTAATGTTAATTGGGAATCAAATGTTCGATGTCTAGGGGTGTATTTAGATCAAAAACTTACCTTTAAGGAACATGTCGCTAAAACACTACAAAAAGTTAGTATTGCTATAAAAATATCTACTCTATCCTTTTATGAATAAAAAGTCTGGTTTGAGCAATGATAATAAGATCATAATTCATAAGGTAATTTTTCAGGTGTAATGGTTGACGAGGTGGTCTTCAGTTCTTACGAACAAAATTTCTTAGCCCAAAAGGCCGCTTGTGTCTCCGAGCATCAAAATGCACGATTTTAAATTGATTGAGTCGTGGTTAAGGTTTTAACTAGACTGATTTTTATTTTCCAAATTTTCTTCTAATTATACTTACAACTAGTTTTACAAAATATCATTTTCATACACATTCTTGTTCTACTTCTTTAATTATTTATTTTGCCTATGACCTACACTACACTGTCCCACATGACGTAAGAATTAAATGTCCACTTGACAAAATACACCTTCGGTTGTATTTCCTCATAGGCATTCCGAGTGCTCAGTCAATGTGTCGCATATGATTGCAGTCATAAGCAAAAATCGATTTATGCACTTGGCGCATAGTGACCGAACATACTTAGTGTGTAATACGATCAGTTCAATGCACGATGGTATCGCTTGGTGACGGCTGATGATTAAACACAATTACAAGTAGGTCGATATGCGTCGAGTTCATGAATGTTTACATTATTGTTTACATTTTTTTTATTAATTGTTTTTGTTCTATTTTTATTGTTTACATTTATTTTTGGTTTTTGGGTGTTACACACAACACAGGCAATCCTTCTGTATGGATGTCAAGTGTGGGGAAAATGCGCAAAATGTCATGTTAATAAATTTGCAAATATCTCAAAACAAATTACTTAAAATGATGCTAAACCTCTCTCGCTACCATTCCACTAGTGACTTGCATGAAAGAGCAGATGTTGAAATGATCTTTAATAGAATCGAAAAACTTAATAATTCATTTTTGCTAAAGTGCGAATTTTCCGATAATCCCTTAATCAATCAAATAGTGTAATAACCATATTTCTGTTTTATGTATTACTCTTTGTCTGTATTCATATATTTATTAATATATTTATTATTTACTGATTTATTATTTGTTAATTTATTTATTTATTTATTTATATATATTGACTTATTTATTGATTTATAATTTTTTTATTTGTTGTTTTTTAATATTTATTTATTTATTTTGTATAAGTTTATAATCTGTTTATTTATTGTTTATATATTAATTTGTTAATTGTTAATTTATTTATTTACTTAATTATTTATTTTTTTATTAACTTCTATCTACTTATTAATTTATTATTTGTTTATTTTTGTATCTATATATTTATTGACTAATTATTGTTTATTTATTAAACTCACCTGTTCGCTTTGCGAAATGTTTTTGTTTATGATTATCGGTTGACGTTGATTTATTTATTTATTTATTATATATCTATATACTAACCCGTACTAATACACCTCATAAAATAAGTTTTTATTCTATTATTGTCTAACACAACTTTACTAATCCTGGTACCATTTAAAGTACATTTTTTAATTCTAGTCACAATGTACCTGTCTTTTCATCTTATATTGAAGGTTTTTTTGTATTTTCCTTCAGAAAATTCTATTAAAAAATGTAATAAATCCAATGTAATAAAAATACTTACATATTCAGTTGAAAGATATAATGTATGCAATATCAAATCTCGGTATATTAACTGTGCGGGAGCTTACCAAATGTAAATCCAATACCGAAAAAATAAGATCTATCTATCTATGTATCTTATTGATAAGTTGAGTCAACGTTTCAACATGTCTTTTTCTGCTGTAAAGTTGTTTTCATCGTATCTTAAATTTAGAAAACAGGCTGTCTGCTCAGGGACTGTTCTATTAGAATTTCTTCCTTTGCTACGGGCCGTTCCGCAAGAATCGATTCTGGGCCCCCCTTTAAAGTTTAAACCACCAAAAACGAGATTAGTTCTTGCTTAGGCTTTGGTTATACCTTACATCTGAGAGACATTTCTTTATTTCAGCTATCCGCCTTTGGAATACACTTCCGCGCAGCTTGCGAGAACTGATTGACACAAATCGATTTAAAGACGAGTTAAGGCTGTTCTTCACTAACCAAGGCAACTAGTTTTTATTTAAATTGCTAAACAGGTAATAAGAATGCGCAACTGAACGAACACAATATTCCCTGTACACCGTTCTTCAAAATGCAATACATTTCAAATGTTCTGGAATGAACAAGGAATCAACTAAATGGTTTATCTAAAGTATTCCATTGAATAAAGAATCGGTACCTTTTTCGAATATTCTGAATATGAAGAATGACTAGAGATACGTATAATTTGTATGAAAGGAAGAGTCGCACTCATTTTGAATAACTTCTTAACTCTACTGTTAAGTACGAGGGCGGTCCGATAAATACTTAGCCTCACCGCCCGATGGTGCCAGTATCAAAAGAGAGATTCACTATCGTCTAGTACATTTTCCTAAACGACTACTGTCAAAATTTCAGCCGAATCGTACTCTTAGTTTTGTTTTGACCACGTTTGGAAGCCATTTTATAAAAATGGAAAAGGAGCAATATCGGTCGGTGATTTGATTCTTGTTTTTCTAAGGGAAATCGCGCAGCGAAATCAAAGAGCCCTTGAATGCTGTGCTCGGTGACTCTTCTCCTTTGATGGCGACCGTCTAAAATTGGTATAATGAGTTTCAACGTGGTCGCTCACCGGTTTTTAATGAGCCCCGCCCAGGTACCCCCACGGAGGTTAACGTGTCAAAAATCCACGATCTCGTATTAGTAGACCGCCGATTGAAAGTGCGCGAGATAGCTGAAGCAGTAGGCATCTCAAAAGACCAAGTGGGTCATATCCTCCATAAAATTTTGGGCATGAGAAAGATGTCGGCACTATGGGTACCGCGTTTGCTCACTCCGGACAACAAGCACAACCGTGAGACCAAAGGGCAAATCAGTCGAATTGCACTATACGAACTGCTGCCCCATCCACCGCATTCTCCAGGTTTGGTCCTAAGCGATTTTTTTTTTTTGCAAACTAGCCGGGCAGAAATTTGAGTCGAATGAGGAGATCATCGCAGCCACGGAGGCCCACTGTGCAGACCTCGAGAATACCTATTTTTCGGATGGGTTAAAGAATTTAAAACATCGTTGGATCAAGTGTATCGAGCTAAAAGGACACTATGTTGAGAAATAAATCGTTACCAAGTACTTATCGGACAGCTCTCGTATAATATATCTTAGCAACTTATAATTTTTTTTAATTAATATTTAGGGAGGTAGAAATGTCAACCACCAACAGTCTAGGTCCAATTTAGCGCTGAAGTGCGCCATTTTGATACCATAGCTCGTATGAACCTGTGGATGGAATTGGTATGGGAAATTGTGGGCATTCTCACGAAATCATTGAGTGATTATCCGACCGATAACCCAGATAAAAGTGACATTGTGGTTAATATGGAGGCTAGCAAGTTCATCCCGGCAATGGCTTTAACAGTCGCTGCCTATCTGTGATAAAAGCCCCATTCCTGTTTTTGGTTGGATCTTGTTTGAGTACCGTGCATACATTGTTAAAATTTCAAGAAGGCTTAAATAATAGGTAAATTTTCCAATATCCCGAACAATTCTTGTCATCATAAGTAAGGTAAATAAGAGAAAAATTACTATAGGTATTACTAAATACAAACAAAAATCAAAAATCATGTAATGCGAACCGTAAAGTTCATTTAAGCAAAAACAAAATTGTTTTAAGATATTAAGCGAAATATAATAAATATATTTCACACATCACCGAATTTTATGTGCGTGGATGCATTTAATTCACAAATTCAATAAATGGAAATTATTTTCGTATATCACACTCAAATGCACATATCCTAGACGAGCTTCACGAATCTAATTAGTTTTCACTTATTTACATACAAATATATCCGTAACACACAAAGTAAATACAAATCGTATAATAGGGTATTTGGTTGTTGCCAAAGCCACGAGCTTCAGCGAAAGCAATTTATTGAAGCTCATTGAACACAGTGGGTGTGGTGAGCCTCACAGCCTTTCCTCACAGGATTTCGATTATAATAATTCCATTAAACCATATCAAACGCGTGTTTGCATTAAACTTTTAATTGCGTTCAGTTCTCAAAATATTTTCATATTGTATAGGGTGACCAGGAAAAAAGAAATTGAAAAACAACCGTTTATGTGACATTATGTATGGAGTGCCACATCAACAAAATGGGCGCTTGAGCTTTGCTGACAGTGATTTAAGCGGTCAGTACAATATTTTAACTTCGCTCCTAAGACGAGACCATTGACGGTAATCGTGTCTCCTTCATCCTTTCGAAAGAAATAAGACCAACGATTTCGCCATATCGTAAACGGCACCAAACAGTTAATCTATGTGGATGTATTGATGCTTCGTCGAACACTCGTGGAATGTGTTTATTCCAATAACGATAAATTTGCGTGTTGGCTTAGCTTTTGATGATGATAATTTATTGGCCAAAATCACGTTCTCCGGCCATGGCCAACACATCCAGCGCCCAATTAGTGAACACAAGGTGTTGTTTATGGTCGTCTGGATGAAATGGCAAATTTACTGAACAATTTGACAGCTTGATGTCATTGGAAACTTAGGCAGCTCCTGAAACATAACTATTAAAAAATGTATCATTGCTGTCTGGTCGCCCTTTATAATGCTGTGCCATGGTGAGTCAGTGAAGGTAACCTAGTCACCGAACCACAGTGAATTTTAGAAGTTTTCGAGCAGCATTTCCAGTAGAAGTTAAATGGGCATCATTTCAGTCGCTTCTAATCAATGAAGAACCAGTTTAACCACCCAATATAGAAGAGGCAGGATTAGCTAAAAATAAGCTTAAAACCAACAAGGCCGCAGGATCTGATGACTTACTCAAATACGGAGATGATGTTTGGGTAAGCTGCATGCATCAAATCATCAACCTGATATGGGTGGAAGGGAGAATTCCCGATGACTGGACCATCAGCTCCATATGCCCCATCCAAAACAACGTGATCCTATGTCTTGCAAGAATTATAGAGGCACACCCTACTAAATGTCGCATATAAGATCCTATCCAACTTACTATGTGAACGTCCTTAACCGTTCTATAATAATTTAATCGGCAAGCTTCCGACCTGGCAGTTCGACCATAGATCAAATATTCACATTGGGGCAAATCCTGGAAAAGACCAACGAGCAACGACTTCAAAGCCGCATACGATAGCGTTCATCATCCAGGAGCTCTATATGGCGATGACCGAAGTCGGGATCCCAGGAAAACTAATCCAACTGTGTTGCGGTGCAATGTGCAACTAGGGAGCAAGTCCTCATTACTACGATATTCCAAACATGCACAGGGTTTCGGCAAGGAGATGAACTTTCACGTTTTTCTTCAATTACGTTCTAGAGAAGATAGTGCGTAGGGCAGGCGTAAACACATAGGGCACTATATTCAACAAATCTGTCCAACCATCATTGGCCGTTCCCAACGTTCTGTTATAGTTTTTCACGACTGTTGAAGATCATGGGAGACTTGTTGGTCTTGAAGTAAATGAGGGCAATACCAAGTATAGGCTCAGACCACAAAAAAAAAAAAAACATTCTCCGATAAGGCCAAAACGTCACTATTCATAGCAAAAACTTCGAGGTAATTAAGGAGAACATCTACCTTGAAGTTCATATTTATACCATGATTGACCTCTTAGTGGAGATCCGACGAAGAATTACCCTAAGAAACCGCTGCTTCTTCGGTTTAGCAAAACAAATGGGTTCAAAACTCCTCACTCTTAAGACAAGATGCATGCTCTACAAAACACTTGTACTACCAGTCCTGCTTTACGGCGCCGAATGCTGGACCATAAGCAGAAAGGGCTCTTTCGAAAGGAAAATTCTTCAACGGATATTTGGTCCTGTGTGCGATGAGGGCCAATGGAGGAAAAGATATTACCGCGAACCCTATCAGCTGTACCAAGAGGTGGATGAAGGTCAGATAGCTAAAACACATCGACTACATCCAATAGATTGATGTAGGTCAGATAGCCAAAACACATCGACTACATTGGCTCGACCACATTGTGGTAATGGGAAACAATGCTTCAGCTAAGAGAGTCTTCGAATCATAGTCCCCAGATTCGCGGCGACAAGGAAGACCGAAACTCCGGTTTAAAGACATAGGCACCGCTGATGCCAGAACGCTTGTCCTAGATGACTGGGAATACGAGGCCGGGATCGTAGAGAATGGAAAGGTACAGTGTCGCAAGTAGAGACCCTTCGTGGATCGGGAGACGGTTAAGTAATCAGTGGGTAAGCAATGATGAGTCAGCAGCAACACATAATTCGATGGTTCTGCCTACTAGGTGCATCTCGTGTACTGATTTTTTTTTCATTTTCATTTAGATTCATTTTCCGTTTAAATTTTTACTCAAAACGGCATTTTCCTCAATGTTTAAAAGAAACTTACAATTTTCAAAGGAAATAAAAGTTTTTAAAATATCATCTTTCCATCAATCGCTATATAAATATTTCACTCGCCATTTCACCCAATTAAGTTCAACTTCATTGGTTTCTGATTTACAAATTTGAATAGTTCAAGTGCAGTTGAATGTTTTGTGTACTTATAACGAAAGGTCTGCATACCTTAGCCGGAATAGCATTCCCCAACGCTACGTGCTCTGCTTAGTTCTTGAGTGTTATCCATAGATAGAAAGAAAAAAACAATTTCCATTAACACAGCATCTATTGTAATGAGGTACATGAAAACCCCAATATATTCATTCAACAAGTGAACTTTTTGAATAAATTTCAAGACCAGATGGGCAAATTTAAATTGATTGTAAGGAGCTGAGGCTTTTTTTGTGAACATAATTTACCTCATACCTTGGGATATATGTAGATCTGCATATTTTTATTTTCGAGGGACCTTTGGTTCTAGGCTTTACATCAACAATATGCTAACGAGTATTTTAACCTCTTAAAAAATCCCTAACCACAAAAAAATACGTATACCTACTAACATAGATCAGACCAAAAATATAAATGTTAAAAAAGAGCAAAGTTCTTCTATACAAAACCCATTGTGTAACAAGTCAGCCGTGAAAAGTACTGAGATATAAAAGTACGCCAAGTTCTTAATTCATGAAGGTTTAATACCGAATTTTTAAAGTAGAATAATATTGAAACAGCTAAAATGCAAAAGAGAAGTTTTATTATTTAATGATTGCTGAGTAAAATTTGATGGGTTCACTGGTCAAGTTTTTAAAACCTTTCGAATTGGGCATACAAAAAAACTTGCCAAGTAAGCCCATCAAATTTTAGTCAACTCTACCAAATTTCATCATTCTGCAGCAATCGGAAGTGCTCCATATAAATTAAACATTTTCTCAGAAATTGGGCAGATACCACGCCCCCTGAATGGAAAACCTTAAATTTTTGATTTTTTCCTCAGCTTGAATGACAAGGCCTACCGTTGTGCAAAATTACAAGATTCTTCGATGTCGGGAAGTGTTCCATAATTTTGATGATCTGTCAGTCAGTCAGTGAGTCATCAATAACGGTTTTTGTGATTTTGGAGTCCTTATATCTCAGGAACCGCTTGTGCTAGAAAATTGAAATTTGGTAAGGCGCCTGTGTCTGACTAGCTTAGCAAATATTCGGAATTTTAAGTTTCTGACTTCATTGGTACTGAAGATAGGGAGGGGTCAAAAATCGCCTGAGTTTGTTCCTGTAAAAAGGGTATAGTGCCAGAACTTGGCTGGGCACTACCGTGCCCTTTGATATATGTATAATAAAGAAGCACAAAAAATTCAGATTGCAATCGAGATCATACAGAAAATTGAGAAATAATTTTCATAAGAAAAACTAAAGAATAACATTTTTTGAACTTTAACTTTCACCAACTTTATAGTAAATAATAAAAAGTATGTTCATGGAGTTTTGGCAGATGCATGTAGTTTTGTAAATTATATTTTTAAAATTTTGTTGTTCAGAAATCATTAGAAACCCCAAATGGTTTTAACTGGTAGGAAACCAACCTCTTGTTCCCTATTAGATCGTGGTATCACAGTGGACCTCTATACTGGTCTAAGTGTGCCAGATGCCTTAAATGACAGCCACTTTAACCTAACCTAATCTTGTTCAGAAATCGCTCGTGTATGTCCATTGTGGCCCGGGCTGCGTGAAACATAGCGCCGTCCTGAAGCAACATGTCATCGGTATCCATATCATCCAAATCGGTCCAACAAAATCGGTTATCATCGACAAAAGCACTAGCAGTTGACGGTGATGCCCTCGTTAGCGTGTTGTCAAAGAAATATGGACTGATGATGCCGCCTGTCCGAAATCCACACCAAACAATGACTTTCTGTGGATGTGGATTGCAATTTGGTGGACCGTGTGGATTGTGATTGTCCCAAACTGGAAAATTTTGGTTGTTGACGAACCCATTCATTCAGGAGTTGGCTTCGTTATTGAATATCATATATCGGGTGAAATTTTGATCGAATTATAGACCCACTTTCATAAAACAATTTTATCATTTGTACAGGCTGTGAAACGTTATAGCTATTCACGTTAACATGGCAAAATAAACTTAATATATATCAGTCAATTTGACAGATTTAATTCCAATAATATGGCCGCAATAACGTGCCAAAGTTTGGAAATCCCTATTGGATAACTTTTTATAAGTGGTTTTTTTAGATTTTACATAAATATGGCAACGGAAATTGACACAAATTTACCATATTTTCTGATTTAAAGGACTATTTTTGACACCTGCTTGAATTAATTTGTATTTCTATAACTAATCCTGCGTTTAACGTTGGACATGACCATCAATAGTTTGTTAGTAGCAAACATGAATCTTCAAATCGTTTTTCTTTTGACGATATTTCTTGGTGAAATCACTCGTTGTTAAAATAACATAGATTTTATTGTAAGATTTCACCAGCAGAAAATGAAACTTCTGTACAGAAAATAATTAAAATCCGTTAGGGTGATAATGAGAAAAACAAAAAAACTTTCTTAATTTAAAATGTTTTCTTTTGAATTATAGATCGAATGAATAGATCGATGGAATAAAGCTCAACAGATAGATTTGTATCAAAATTCTAGGTACTTACCGTTTTCGAGACAAATAAGATGGGTATAGTTATTTTTAGATAACATCTTGTAGACAATGTTGAAGACCTGTTAATTGTCAACATTAAAATAAATCGATAAATATTTTTTTTTAAAGAAAATTAATATTTTTAATAAAAATAATATTCCAACTTATAAGGAGCTTAAAAATAAAGAATAGAACAAAATCCGTTCAATAGTTTTTGATAAAATAGAAAACCAAAAAAAATGTTCTATGGGCTATTACTAACTACCATTACCAACCATTTTTGGGAAAATTTTTTTTAAACTATTAGTAAACGATGTTTTTGGATTTTTGTTTTAAATAAATCTGTGGCACAAAAATAGAAAAAAAAAAATAATAATAAATAATGGCAGGTAGCTTTATTTTTGGTCTAATAGAATAAAAAACGTGGGGGGGGAATTGGAAAATAATATTTACCAAGTAGAAAATAGACGTTTAGGTTTAAAAAACAGATAAGCAGACAGACAGAACAGTGGAATAAATAAATACTATGATAAACACTTTATATTGAAAACTCTACTTTCAAATCATACTTTCCTAAACACAACACAAAACTACCATACAAAAAGTATATCTTAGCGTTAAAATTTCCTACAATTTATACAATACAAGAAATCCAGTCATTTTAGGTTTTATCTGCGGAAAAATTCCTAGTGAGTCGAATTTTTGTATACACCTTTATTATGGCATTGTAATGAAGAGGACATCAGAAGTGCGGCAATGGGAGTTATCTTGAGATCATCGAAACAAATATCATCAAGTGGCACACTGATGGATCGAGTCCTAAGCAGATTTCTGAAACTGACTTCCATATCATCGGAATATCACTGAATCTTGTTGAAGTCACAGTGCAAAAGAATTCTGATGACCTCGACTTTGGGAGCTGTTCTGTACACTATTAGGTCGACGGCATACACAATTGCCCGAGTTAGACTACCTATTAGATCGCTAGTGTAAATGCTGAATAGAATCAGCGAGTTAACCGCTCACAGCTGAAGACCATTTTTAATATCGAAGATTGCGTTATGCAATTGTTAATGACACAGAAACTGAAGATATCGACAATGAACGATAAAAAAAAATTATATACTAAAGTTAATTTTTCTGTATTCAAATAAAAAATTATTCACTCGTAAATAAAAAAAAACCTCTGATTACATACGTATCATGGATTATACCTACGGGGAAAACCATGTAAAACAAACGCGCCCAGCATTCTACCTCGAAGGTGGTGAGGAAACGAGTGCATCGTCATAATATATTCGCTTTCTCAGCGCTCTACTCCGAAACCGGTTAATTTTACAGAAAAATGCACGAGACATTTTTTGTAAACAATTTCACGACAAACAATTTTTATAATGACCTTTATCGACCTCTGAGCAATATATCGCGAGATATTTGCGCAAAACTGGTTGTTGTGACCTTTTGACCCTTATAACTTTTTTAGCCGGCACGATATCAATGTCGATTTTTCACATCTTCATTACAATGCCGTAATATAGGTGTATACAAAAATTCAGCTCACTAGGAATTTTTCCGCAGATTGGGGTTTAAAATGCCTAAAATGACTGGACTAGTCCTAAATAATATGAAAGCATTAGCGCAAAAACATGCGATAAAACAAGAGACACATCAGGTTGAATGAAAGAGGAGTAGGTAGCAGGTAAATTTTGTGTGCGTTCTTTTTTGTTTACTTGTATGTAGTAGAAAGAACAAGGAATGCGTCTGCTTACTTGTGTTGTTATTGAATTGGGATTTAATATCTAATATTTAGTTAGATATTAAATCCCAAAAGTTTAGTGAGAAATAAACATAAACATTTAAGCATTTAACATTGATATCGAGTCCTAAGATCTAAGATCAATGCGAAATTAATTAAGTATTTTGTATTTGCGTGGATTTTTAATTTGGGGGTGGCCGTGGCACGATGTTTGTGTGCTCGCCTCTCAACCTCATGATCACAGGTTCGATCCATGCCGTCGTCTATGTCGTTTTAATTCCATTAAAAACCTTCTAAAAATTGTAATCAATGGGTTGCTGGTTTACTCATTACATGTTGTTCAGGCATAACACTAACAACATGTAATTGAGTTAAACTAGTATGCCCAGCAAGGATGAACACGAATAAAATAATGTGAATTATAAGTGACATTCAAATAAGACACGGAATTTCTCCGCTTTAGCTCAACCGCCATCCCTGGAGATAAAAATATCTGAGACAACCACCAACAGTCTCAGAACATCGTGCCACACATCTTTCCTATCCTTCTTTCTCTTCATTAACCTCACCCGCGCTGTGTTGAAACATTTAAAGGGTAATCATAATCCCTTGAGCGCGAGTAGATTATAAAAAAAAAAAAATATACATACTCGTAGATACGAAGTACGTGAGTGAGATCTTGTTTTTTTTTTATTTTTATTTGTATCTATGTATCTAAGTGTGGTCCTTATATTGATTTTTTAAATTTTAATGCTTTCCATTTAGATTTTAGAGGCCAAAATTAATCTGTTTCGTCTTTAAGCCGATGAAACTACATTGAGTTTTTAAATGTATTGAACAATACGAAACGGCAACGGGTTTTAAAGGTACCTCAATGGCGAAATGAAAAAGCAGTTACTGGGCTTACAGTCATACATGAAAAAAAATTAAACAGTCAGATTTAGTTGCTACTATACTTGATGAGGCTTCTAACTGAATTATCCGTTGTGTTTCGGTAAAACTTTAATAAGAAAATACATACAACTTTCGTTGCACTTATTGATGTAAGCTCTGGGCTAACAGCAGAAGATTTGTTTCAATTAGTTACAGCTCTATTGGAAAAATAAGACATTAAAAATATAAAGTTATAGCCCAGACTTACGATGGGGCTTCCGTTATTAGTGGTTATTTGAATGGAATTCAAATATAAGTTGAGAATGTATGTCCCAATGCTGAATTTGTCATATGTAATGCACACGTCTTGAATTTGGTGCTGTCTCAAGGACTAACCAACATAAGAGAGTGCAAGTCTTGTTAGCACTTTGAATGGGATTACAACGGTCGCATGCTCTTAAAGAATTTTTAAAAAGAAAAATAACATCGTTAGCTATGACCTCGTGGTGCCTAAGTTCACGACTTGTCAATGTATTCTACTCTTACATCGAAAGCATTCTACAATATTTTGAAAGTACTCGTATATATAAAATGATAAAAAAATACATGGGAAAGCAATGATTTAATGGATGCATCGGTTGATTGTAAATTCCTGAAAAGCTTTGAAACTGTTTTTCTTTTGAATGTGTTTTTCAAACTTTTTTCACACTCAGGTATGCCTGTTTTTTAATACACTTTAAAACGCCAATTTAGACATTAGATTTTGTATAAACTAAATAAAAAAGCTAAATGAATTTCTTAAATTTAAAAAAAAAAACGAAGGGTTTCAGGAAATTTGGAAATCAACCTTGCAGGCTGTTTAACACATGCTGAAAAAGGAAAAGCTTGAAATGATCAATTTGATATACATGAAAAAAATACAGAAGATAAAATTTAAGCATGCAGATATCAAAAAGGTTTGCATCCTTTGAATAACTGAAATAGTTCGATTTATTGAACGGGGACAAATTTATTAAATATCGCCAAAAAAAAACAATTTTCCTGAAGAAGTAATTAAAAATCTAATTACAATCTGACCAAACGCTATAGAGCGCTTCTTTTCTGCATTGAAGAGGATAAAAACGTGCCTTCGAAGTACTCAAGGTGTCTATCGAAAAGGCGCTTTTGAAAGAGCTTAAAGAACGTGACGTATTTTATAATCAAGTCATCGAAAATTTTGCTACTGTTGAACGACCAACCGAATTTATGTATCGATACATTTTTAAACCTTTTATCTGATGTTATTAATTTATGAAATAGTGTTTGCGTTTTTTGTCCTTATTAATAAAATTAAAAAAAAAATTAAACTTCCTCATACCACGGAGCTAACCAAATACTAAATATCAGGAATCGCTACTGAGACAGAATTGCGAGGACTTTTTCTTTGGTTTGAATATTACTGTGTATTCCAATTTTCCAAAAAAAGTTTTTTGAATTTAAAAATTTTTTTTTTCAAAACCCAATATTGAAAAAGTTTGAGAAACATTGCATTTCCAAACTCAAAAAAAAAAAAATTTTTTTGAATTTTTGAAAAAATTTCAAAATGGAAATTTTTGGAAACTTAATTTTTATTCGTACAATAATAAAAACTTAAAGTTAACGTGCCACATTTTTTCTTAAAAATGTTTAAATTTTTCTTATATAAAAGCTTATGAATGTTTTTAAGAAACCACTAAAAAGACTTATAATTTTTATTCTTGCATAAACTAGTATTTTCTTGAATCCTGTTTTTAGCTCATTTAAAAAAATGAAATTTATGCTTATGAACAGTTTTTCTTTAATATAATTAATTTTTGAAATTCTTACTCATTTACATAAGAGCAAGCTCGTGCGACCTAGTCGTGCATTTTATTTACTGGCGATATTTTTTTTTATAATACCCTTAATATGTCAGAGACACAGTGGGAGAGAAGTTGGAAAAGAGGTGTCGGTGTACATTGGATTTGAATTCTTGAACATTGCAATGATATGGAAAGACAGATCGTGGTAAGGCATTCCGCATTCGCGTAGTACGGCTAAAGAACGAATCTCTGTACTTCACAGTACGACCGAAGTTGGGCTCAAGGGTAAACTGATGGGCATTTCTAGAAGTGCGAGTATTACCGTTGAATTGTTTAAGGGGAGGAATGCAGCTGGCTATTTCACTAGAGCATAGTCCGTTATCATAAGGGAAAAAAAGGGTGAGGCAAGAAACATTACGACGGTGTTCGAGTGACGTAAATGAGTCAAAGATATTACTGTCCAAGAGGCTTCAGTACGTTACTGGAGCACCAGCCCATAGATGGGAGTTATACTCAAGTTTTGGACGTATATAGGTTTTAAAGATTGTAGCCAGATCAGAAGGAGAGAAGAATTTCTTGCACCTTCTCAGAAAACCCAAACATCTTGCGGCATTTTTGGCGACATCGCATATGTTATCGTTCCACAAGGTGGTTCGTAATGCACATACCGAGAATATCGAGATGTTCAGTTTCATTGATGCAAGTGCCACTCATAGATAGTGGCAAGGGGGTATATCTCGCTTTAACGATATAAGAGTTTTTTGCATTTGAAAAAAAAATCGAACTCGAGATTCTGATCAAAGCTGACATTACTATTATAGAGAACATAAAAAGTGGGTACGGCAATTTCGCCTGTCTGTCTATATGTTTGTATGTCTGTACCTCGACATACGGCCTTAACTACTGGAGGGTTTTCGGTTATTCCTTAGAGGAGATATTAACTTTTTTTATCACCAAAACCAGCCATTAAGCTTTTATGCAAAATCTTATTTATCTCAAAAACGACTTTAACGATTTTGATACAGAGAAAACATTAGGTGTGCTTTATCTAAATTTGAGAAAAAATATTATTAGAGGTACCTGTCATAGAACTGCTTTTTTAATTTTCGTCTTTTTCATTGAAGGCTCTAAGAATTTTAAACAAAGTTTTTGTACAGGAGCTCCTTTTAATCTGAAAAAATATGGTCTGTAAAAATATTCGAAAAAATATTTTTTGGGTTTTTTGAAAAATAAAATTTTAATTTTTGTTTTGAAAAATTTTAATAAATGTCTTATATGAAAAAAATTTACTAATAAAACGATTTTAAAAGTTTGTTTGCATAAATTCATAATTTGCTAGAAATCAGACGGCAATTTTATGTATTTGAACATTTTTATCTCATTAAATCCATGGTTTTTATTTATTAATAAATTAAAATGCACCTGCGATCCAGTCGTGCATTTTTTTTTTTTGTCTTTCCATTTGTGTTGTAGTACCCAGTCCGCTTCACTAGGCGTTTCCTTAATTTGTTTGCTAAATTAGAAAACATTCCTTTTTTTCTTTTCAATCAATTTATTGTAAGGCTCTGTGATAAAGCAAATGTTTGGTTTTTCCTTCATGTGCGAATACAAACAAATCAGCAATTTCCCTACACATAATATTGTCCATGTGGGAAACAATTTTTTTCCAAATTCAAACCACACGCTTGTGAAGATTGTCCCAGCGCTTTATTGATGATTCGAATGGAATGCTTGTTGGTATCATTGGGATACGTTTTCACCTTTGAGTTTATCATTTAAAATAGAGGCTTCAATAACGTTGGTCATTACCTTCTCAACCTTGTGCCATTGCACAATTTTGGTTGGCTAATAATAAGAAGCATGATGATGGGTGCTCCAACTTTCAATTGCAATATGTGCGGCTTGCAGGCCTGGTAAATCCAATGAATTTAAAAATTCTGTGGGATAATTGAACACCTCATCTTCATTCATAACGGTATTGACTGACTTGAATGTGAACACCTCTCTAGGTATCTATTTTAAAATGACCAATATAGCTATTTCGCTATTGTGTTTTGTATTGTTGTACAATGTTTGGAAAAACTTTTCGAATCAATTCTTTTTATGTTTGGAGTAAATTAAAAAATTGATTGGTAACGTTATTAAGCCAGTTTCATTGTCTATCGGAATTTTTCTATCTCCAGTTTTCAACAACTGCTTCGAAAATTCATTGGCTGATGGATCAGTTTGTAATTAAACACAGGAAATTCAAAAATGAACGAAATGCACTTGTTTTTAATTTTTTTTTTTTTTGATGAAAAAGTCAATTTTTTGAAAATGTAAACCTGATTGTTTTTCTGAATAGCTTATAATAAAATCCAAGTAAATTGGTTGAAAATTACTTGAGTTATATGCACGTAAGCACACAAAATATCAACTAAGTGTTATATATATTCCTTTAAAATGTTTGTAAAAAAAAGTTTGTGTTGTCATTTTTATGATTTAAGTATAAATTTGAAGTATTGAATATACATTGTAGGAAATTATTTCAAATTCGTTCACTCGTTTTTTAAGATATTGATTTTTCGAAAGCTATTTTTTTATTCAAAAAATATGATTTATATTTTAAATTCAAAGGAACTGCTGCATAAAAATGTTGGTCAGAATAGTTAAAGCCGTTTATGAGAAATTCGAAAATAAAAAAAGCGTTCTATAAGAGGTAAAAATTTTTTCTAATTTTTTTTTTTACTAAAATAGTCATAATAGCAAACTTAATCTTTGTTATTAAAATCGGTAGAGCCTCTTTAGAGATGAATAAGATTTTGCGCAACGACTGTATGGCAGGTACCGTTAGTTTTGGAGCAAAAAAATTCAATTTCTCCTCTAGAATCTTTAAGTACCGATCAGTGGTACCACTTTACTTCAATTGAAGTAGATCTACTTTTTTCAAGATAATTTAAAATCTACTTCCTACTTCGCACCATCAGTAATACTGAAATCGACTTCATTTTAAAAATCTCTGTTTCAACCTATGTACTTCAATTTTACAAACAAAAAGCCCAAATCTACTTCTTTTTCTCTATTTCACTCTAGGTAGTATGTAACCCCAGAATTACCATACGAAAAAAAAAGAAAAAAACAAAAAAAAAATTAACATCCGCACAAAACAAATACATAAATGAATATTATGAAAATTTCGCTTGCATTTGTGTTTTTATTTTAAAATTAATTTATATTTAATTATAGTAATTTTAATGTTGTTATTTATAAAAGAAAGTTTTATTAATAAATTAATTCTTTATATACGAAATTTTTTAAAAATTAAAAGAAAATGTATTCACAATTTTAAGTAATTAATAATATTCATTTGAAAAAAAAATGTTTTGTATACAGTATTATTTCAAAATCAAAGAAGCCCTGATATGAAAATTTTGATCGAAATCGGTAGAGTCGGAAATGGGAAAGTTGAAACTAGAAAAAAAGTTCTATGATAGATACCGTTAATATAATTTTTTTTTACCGAAATGTAGACCGCACTGTTGGTGTGGTCAACACGTAACTTGTTTTTTAACAAAATCATTAGAGACGTTTTCGTTTTCGTTTTCCATTTCATAATGGAAGTATGGAAGGAAATGAACTAAAAATAAAATGCACGACTGGGTCGCACGAACTTGCTCGTATGTAATAGACAAGGAATTTTAAAATCGAATGTTATTAGAGAAAACTGTTCATAAGGATAAAATTTATTTTTTTAAACTCTTTTAGTAGTAAGAGATAAAAACAGAATGCTACGGAAATATAAATTTATGAAAGAACAAAAATTATAAGTCGTTGTTGTGGTTTCTTAAAAAAAAAATAAGCTTTTATATAAGAAATTTTTAAAACATTTTTAAGAAAAACTTATGCCAACTTAAATATTTTATTATTGTAGGCATGAAAATAAAATTTCCAAAAACATACTAAGCCGTTTTTGAAATATCGAATTTTCCAAAAAAAAATGATTTTTTTTGAAAATTCAAAAAATATTTGTTTTCAAGTTTTGAAACGCAATGTTTTTCAAATTTTTAGAAGCATCTCTATAAAAAAAATTTCATTATAATCCGTTATGTCGATATTTGAAAATTCACAATTTGAAAAAAATGATTCTATTGAATTGAAATTAAGATATTACTTACTATAAATATCTTAATTTCAATTTTTTTGTATTAAATCATAGATCGTAAAAATTTATTGAAAGAAAAAAAATTTATCAAAATTCTCGAAACCGTTTTCGAGAAAAATACGATTTTCGAAAACCTTTTTTTAATATTTGTATGGAAAAATCAAAAACAAAAAATAAAAATGGTTCCAGGCGGGTACAATATATTAATAACCACGTTTCGGAAATTTGTTCAACCATTATGTATCTTTAACTAAATAAAATGTGTGTGTATCTTTTTTTTTTTTTAATCTCTATCGAATAGTTTTTGAGAAAAAAAAAATATTTATAAGATCTCGAAAAAAATCGACATGGCAGGTGCCGTTATTTTTGGTTTAAAAAAAAAGAAAAAAACGTATGGGGGAAAAATTCAAAATACTATCTACCAAGTTTAATGAAAATCGGCCGAGTCGTTTAGGCTATAGTCGAAAAGACAGGCAGACAGAAAAACACAGAATTGCGATATCCACTTTTTTCGTCTTCGCTATCATCGTAATGTCAACTTTGATCAAAATCTCGAGTTAGATTTTTTTTACGAATGCATATCTTGCCTTTTATTTAGTACCTATAAGTCGCAAGTAAAAACAAACCATTTCAATTTCTCTTCTAGGCTGCAGGTTAAGGTATAGACCTACAGACAGACGGAATAACTCCTTTTTCGTGTTGTAATATCAACTGATAAAATTTGAGTTAAATTTTGTTTAAAAGCAAGTAAAAAGTCATTTAAAAATCTATTTCGATTTTTCTCAATTTACTTCATTCTTATCTTCATATCTATGTTATGCTTATGTCGTAGGTTAAGGTACAGACATAAAATATTGACAACTGTTTCAATCTATAATACAAAAAAAAATTAAAAAATTGTGTAGATCTCGGTTTCAATAATTTCAAAATACCATATTTTTGTAACATGTTCAAAAATACTTATAGTTTTCAAAATTGTCAACAATCTTATTTTCCAAACTGTACAAACACCGAATATCAGTACGAAAATGACTGAATTTAAAATCGTTACTCAAAAATGGGTCAACGAGATGAAATTAAATCCTCAAAAATCTAATTTACTCCAAAACCCTACCTACTGCTTCTTTAAAACAAAAGAACCGTATTATTATGTAAATGAAGATGATAGCGGCATAATTTTATGTTAAATAGTCTTCAACTATCAAGATTCTTACTCCAACAGAAAATTTGTTTAAAGCAAAGAATATGCTCTGCTGCAATGAATTAAATACCTTTGGGGATAGAAGCTTAATAATAGATGTTGTAATATCAAACCTACACAAACGCAGTGCTGTTCACAGTCAAATGAATACTATCCCGAAAAGCCTTTAAGATACAACTTGTATTTTACAATCACTTAGGGGCTGTCAGGAGAGTAATCTGTGTGAATAATATGACCTAAGTGGCAGTAGTGTAAGCAATTATTTATAGGGGTTATAGATTTGCCACAGTTCTACTATTCTATTTTCGAGTTAACATTGATTTGTGAAGTCGTGACAAATGCCTTTAAACTTAATCGAGCGTGAGGTGTGTTACATTAAATGAACAACATTCTTGCACAGATTATTATCATTGTGCTGTGACCATACCCAACTTAATTTATTACTTGCCAACAATCTGAAGCCACCATCTATAGGAAAGCCAACCCTGAGTGTTACCTATACATTTCAATGTCAGGCACATAATCCTTGAAGAATTAATCCCTCACCAACACTATTATTTGTTGAAACAGCAAAGTAAAACTACTTGTACAGAACAAACTTATTTTTCATCTCCTTATTGGAGGAGGGATCAAGATGAAATTCAACCCGGTAAATCATTAAAATTTTCCATTCAATTGACATCATATTGTGTGTTGTTACACTTCTTGATATTATTTACGAAGTTGTATACGTAACCCCTTTTAACGATTTACGTGTCAATCGTTTTCCCAGGACTCTTTATATTACGCACTTGAAATGAGATTAAGGTGACAACAAAGTTAACATATCAAAAAGCATATCACAATACATTTAATGGAGGACGAACAATTTGAGTTGGAAAAATCATCAGTGCTGTCGAAGGTATCATAATTTTCATACAAAAGGCATTATGACTACTCTTAAAATGTTTGGGCATATTGCGAGCGTTTCAGGAAAGTTGGAGAGGATTTAAAAGGAGACACCGATGCATATTGGTTTTGAATGTCTGAATATCGTCATAGGAGGGAAATATAGAATCGGGTTAAATATTCCACATTCGTGTAGTGCGGCTAAAGAAAATACGTCTGAATTTAGCAGTATGTCCGCAGTTGGGTTCAAGGGTAAGCTCATGGGCATTCTACGTATTGCGGTCAAATTGTTTAAGGAAGGGGAATGCAACTGGCTATTTCACTAGAACACTGTTTATAAAAATAACGCTAAAATAATGAAAGACAAGAAACATTATTACCGTGCTCAAGAGACTAAAATGTTTCTGTTATACTTCTACCTCCCATCATTTTTAAATATATGTTTTGCATTCTATCCAAGGGTCTCAAGTGAGTTTTTGGAGCACCTGCCCAAATATGGAAAATGTTTTCGAGCTTTGGACGAATATAGGCTTTATAGATTACAACCAGATCAGAAGGGGTGACAAATTTCTTGCGTGTGATGCACATACTGAAAACTGAGTTTTTGAATCATTACAATCTAAGCGGTTTACGGTTGGTTCCTCATTTGACAATGCTATCGATGCCGTTCCAAATTCACACCCGAAGAGCAAGGACTTGCATCTGGAAACAAATATGAGAAGCTGAGAGTAGTGTCGTCAGCAAAACAATATAATGGCTAAGAAGTTTCAGACAAAAGATCATTGATGAATATCAGAAAGAGTGTTGGAGAGAAAATGGACCCCTGGGGCACACCAACGTTTATTTTGTGGATATTAGATTTAAAACCGTCCAATGCAAAATTTTATTGCGCGGCTCGAAAGGCAGTTTCTTATCCATCGAAGAATAGATTCATCAATACCAACTGCACGCATTCTACTATAAGAGAGCTTGATGCCAAACTCTATCAAATGCTTTTGAAATATCAAGTCCAATAATATTACTTTCTCAAAAACGATGTAAAGATTTGTGCCTATGTTTGATGAGATAAATCATCAAATCACCGGTGGATCTATTGCTACGAATGCCGTAATGCCGTTCTTTGAGAAGCTTTCGTACTGCAACAAATTTCTTCTGCTGATAATTTTTAGCGTTTGCATGACCTTCGAAAGAGGAAGAAGAAGATTCATCTTTTTTATGTAGAAGCTGGACGAATGCTGTTTTCCATCCACTCGGAAAGAGACTATACTCTGTTCAACAAAAATTGTCAGTACAGGGAAGATAGGACGTTTGCCTCTCACTCTGGTTTGATTGGCTTGCATAAGTGTGTCGCCTTTAAAGCTCTTACAGGGCTTCCCTAGTTTGCATTATAAATCGCCAACACTCATCATACTCAACTTCATAAAACTTGTTCTCAAAAGCTTCAAATCCCAAAAGCACCTTAATAAAATCCACTGAATAAGCTCATTGCTTGTAATTTAGAATGATAATGGTAACTTCTAACTCTATTCTGATGTATATAACAAGCGGACGATCGTATTGACTTGACAGTATCCCTTCAGCAGTGGGATTCAACGGTCGCGTTGGGGTGTACAACTTTTTGCGAAGAATTGCAACAACAATTCTTCAAGGAAAGTCAGTGGCTTGCTGTTTTTTAAGTGGCATTTTTCTCAACGTAGTGTAGTGATAAGTGCATCGGGCGCCACTGCTTTGGAAAAAGCTCTCCCATAAGGCCTGTACTGACAATTTTTGTTGAAGTATATATAGAGAATAGTAGAGTAGGACAGATGGAAAAGTTTACGCAACGGTTTTGCGTCGGGACTTAGGTCTACACACATACAGGATCCAACTGACCAAGGAGCTTAAAGTTCATGACCATAGAAAACGTTGCTAGTTCGCGGACTAGGCTTCAGAGCTTTTAAAAGCGAATTTTTGGACGAATGTATGTGTTAATAAACAAAATTGCAGTATATGCGATGACACCAACCTAAACGAGGCTCAGCAGGTGACATTGCATTTTCAAAAAGTTATCGTTTGGTATGGATTCTGGGCCGTCGTCGGCGGCATTGTTTACTTCTTTTTCGGAAACGAAGTTGGTGAGTATAGTGAGTACAGTCCGAGGCTCCTATACCTGTTGGGAAATGATATGTGTCAATCCATTCTTGCTCTTAACTTTTCCCCATAGTTCTATTGAAATTTTATTCAATTTTATGCCTTATTTTTTGTGAGATTTGTAATGCATTTAACTGTTCGAGAGACAGTACTCAGTACTTATTCTACGACTTTTTTCACTTTAAAGTCGATCTGTGACCAAAGTCTCTCAGTAATGCACCTTACAAAGCAAAGGCAAGCAAAAATAAATGCTATGAATTTTCAAGTTGGTCGATAGTAACTTGAAAAATTGGCAATATTACCAAAAAAAAACATTACATACTCGTTTTTATGCATAGACAAAATAGTATTTACTACAAAAATTAACCTAAAAAAGTATGTGCTTGTATTTTAAGAAAATAAGTGTTTACTAAGAAAATCCTCAGGAAAGGCATTAACTGTCCTTTTATTGACATTCAACAGACACGGCAGCACTGTCTTTTTTGCCATTCATATGTAAAACGCTTAAATAAAAAACATTGTTAAGTCAAAAATTATCGTTAAAATAATATTGCTCCATTTTTAATGAAGCCTTAAGCTACATAAATAATGAGAGTATGTATGCATGAATTCGCAAGCACATCATTAATTCAACAATAAAGGCTATTAATATGAGAAAGTATGGTATGCGACTTTTCAATTTATGAAGTTAATGAAATGAAAAAGCTGATTTATCATTTTCTCTTATATATAAAGAGATACGAGTATCTGTCTTTTGTAAGTTGTTCTTAATTCATGGAAGATTACTGATTTCTCTAACTTTTTTTTAAATATACAAAATCATTTGTAAGTACATACATATATAAAATTTTAATTTGGCATTCCTAAAAATACTGAACTCGAAATTAAAGTTGGCATTACATTGGCAGGGAAGATGAAAAAAGTGCGTCTCGTTATTATGTCTGTTCGACTATATCCTAAACGTCTCGGCTGATTTTTTTACAACTTTGTAGAAATCGTGTTTTAATTATTTTCCTGACACGGGTTTCTTATTTAAGATCAAATATGACTGTACCATGTGCCTGTTATACAGATTAACAAAATTCTAAGAATTATTCTAACCTACGAATTGTAGAACCCATTTGAAGAATTAAAGAAAATCGGGATAAAGTTTATTTTTATAAGATAAATATTCTGTTTGTAGCTGTTAAAGTTAGATCTCGGTATGTGTATCACAATACAGACTACATATTCGACGTCGCCAAGAACGCTAAGTGATTAGGTTTCGTTCGACGATACAAGAAAATTTTCAATCTATGAAGCCTTTATTCGTCCAAATCTTGTGTACAATTCGCATATTTGGGCACGTGCTCCAATAACACACTTGAGTCTCTTGGAAAGAATTTTAAACAGAGATTTAACAATGATAGTAGATAGAAGTATAACAGAAACATTCGAATCCCTCGAGCACCGTGTCGCAATGTTTCTTGTCTTTCATTACTTTAGCGTTATTTTCATAAACAGTATTCTGGTGAAATAGCCAGAAGACAAATCAACCATAATACTGGCGGTTCAGGGAAGGCCCATCAGTTTACCCTTGAGCCCAACTTCAGACGTATACTGTCAAATTCAGAGATCGGTTCTTTTGCCGAACTACACGGATGTGGAATGTTTTACCCCATGTTTTCTATTATGTATGGAAAACGACATCTTTCAAACGCCCGCCTCGACTTCTAACAATGACACGGAGCCGAGCGGAGCAATTTTCATTGACTCTTCAGTATATCTAAATCCGACTGAATTAGAGCGATGACTTAAGGGCCTCGGTAGGTTTATTCGCATACATAAACCTGCAACTTTAGGAAAACCTAGAAGAAAATGTCTAGCGAAGTCAGATGAAATTGATGGCCAATTCACGTCACCCGGACGAGACATAACCTTAAGTACCCCCAAATCTTTCATGCAGAATGTCAATAGTGGTGTCCTTCTGTGTGGCACGTAGCGTCAACCTACTGGAACAACATGTTGTCTAGGCCATAAGAAATTGGTTATCATTGTTCTGTAGTGCTTGCCATTGACGGAGACCGCCTCAAAAAAAAACGCTATTTTCGAAACAGGATTATGATCCACACCAAAAGGTAACTTTTTAAGGATACATCCTTAAACCTTGTATGGGATAGTATCGTTAATAGACTCATTTATCCAATAAGGCGCCTACTTACTACAGATGATTTTTCAGTTAAAAAAAACAAAATTGTGGAAGGCTAGTCAGCGAATAAATGGCGTTGTCTATGGTCATGAACTTTGAGGTCCTAAATCAGTTGGATCTTGTACGGTTGTAGGCCCAAGTCCCGCAACGAAATTCGCCAAGTTGAAGTCTGTGAACGGCCAAGTTCTTGTGCTCAGTGAGGAATTATCTACCTCGGGTTTTGTTGTACACTTTCACAGACCGCGATGATGTTCTCGGTCGATCTGACCTTCCTTAGAAATACGAATGTGACCTGATTGATTACCGAACCGGTCGTCTCAAATTTAGCTACAAGAAGTTGAAGAGTCGTTTCTAATGGGCCGCCACGTCTCCCTCAAAATGGGCTCAACGAGTGCAATGTTTTTACGAACACTGATTTGGCATCAGTAAATAAATAATAAACAACAAAGATGACAGATGTCACCAAAACCACATGGTCGCCAAAATCTACAAGCGCCAATCAAAATAAAATAAAATTATTAAAGATAACTGTTCATAAGGATAAAATTAATTTTTTAAATTCTTTTAAAAGTAAGAGACAAAAACAGAACGCTATGCAAATATTAATTTATGCAAGAACAAAAATTATGAATCATTGTAGTGGTTTCTTAAAAAAAAGCTTTTATATACAAACTTTAAAAAAAGGTTTTTAAGAAAAAAAATTTGGTACGCCAATTTGAAGTTTTTATTATTGTATGAATAAAAATTAAATTTACAAAAAAACTATTAAGCCGTTTCGAAGATATTGAATTTTCAAAAAAAGAAAAAATAGATTTTTTTTTCAAAAATTCAAAAAATATTTATTTTAAAGTTTTGGAATGTAATGTGCTTAAGACTTTTTAGAAGCTTCTCTATAAAAAATTTCATTAAGATCCGTTATGTGGATAATGAGAAATTCAAAATTCTAAAAAATGGTTCTATTGCAGGTACAAGCTGTAATATTTTAAAATAAAATTTTTTTATACAATTAAAGATCGTAAAAATTAATTGAAAGAAAAAAAAATTTATCAAAATTCTAGGCGTCGTTTTCGAGAAAAATACGATTTTTGAAAACCATTTTCTTTAATTTTTTAGCATTTGTATGAAAGGTACCTTTATTTTTAGGTAACATAAATTTTTGTTCTCACATCTTGTAGATTATACTGAGAAACTTTTATTTATCAAGTTTTAAAAAAATCTAGCATGGGGTTTTCGAAATATTGAGTTTTGGAAAAAAATTTTTTTTTTAAATCCAAAAACTTTTTTTTGGAAAATTTGAATACACAATTCTATTCAAGTTTTTGGGGAGCTTTAGCAAAAAAAATATGATCAAAATCTGTCGAACGGTTTTTGAGAAAAAAAATATTTACAAAATTTCGAAAAAAATTCGTATGGCAGGTACCGTTATTTTTGGTCTTAAAAAAAAAAAAAAAAAACGTATGGGGGGAAAAATTAAAAACGATTTCTACCAAGTTTGAAGAAAATCGGCCCAGCCGTTTAGGCTGTAAGCGAACAGACAGACAGACAGACAGAATTGCGAGACTCACTTTTTTAGTATTCGTTATCATGGTAAAGTCAACTTTGATCAAAATCTCGAGTTCGATTTTTTTTACGAATGCATAACTTGCCTTATAGTACCTTTAAGTCGCAAGTAAAAATTTCTTTGGGCTTAAAAAACTCTGTTTATTTTTTTGGAAAATTAATATTTCAAAACCGCATTATTCTTTTTTAAAATTTAATATTTTATTCGTACAGTATTAGAACTGAAAATTTTAGTACCAACATTTTTTTTAAAAATCTTTTGAAAAACTAGTTTAAAAAAAACCGCTACAACGATTTAAAATTGATGTTCTTGCATAAGTTCATATTTGCTTAAAAAATTCACATGGTATTCTTATACTGAAGTTACTTAAGGAGTTGTTTTATACATCGAAATAAAATGCACGATTAGATCCCACATACGAGTACTGGTTCGAAGCAACCGTCTCACTCAGCTATAAAGCTCCAAATCCTGTTCGCACGGCAAGATCAGGTGAACAAATCGCCAGATTCTTTAAACGCTAAAGAAACTGTGCATACACCCAACCTCGAACCTACCCGAAATCCTATAGTGTCTCCAAGCAGGGGGTTGCAGGGGTTACATACCTCACTGCTTACAAGTCGTAATAAGAAAGGGGATTATAAAAAACGGGATTATAAAAACGGAATTTTAAAAAACGGGATTATAAAAAGCGTACCCAACCCCAGAACTACCCTTTCTTCCACAACAAGTGACGGTAAGTTATGGGTTTTGGAATGGCGCATAGCCATGCGAGTCACTGGAAAATATCAATATTAGGCGTTTTTCTTTCGAAATCTGAGCAGAGCACTGAGCAGAGCTTGAACATGCGAGTACGCTCCACGCAGTGTTTCAACAGAGCTCTCTGATTTATTTATGAAACACACTGGAGCACTAAACTTTCAAAGGCGTTGATCTCCATTTTTAATTGTTTTGTTTGTTTTTTTTTTTTTTTTCGTCGTCTGCCTCTGTCATATCACACGAAAAAAAGTGAAGTTTGCCACGCTCGGCTCTTTACTCCGTCTTTTCTCTCATTTATTTTAAGCCCATAGAGCGCGCTCAGAGCTATTCGTAGCTGTGATTGCAAAAAGAAACACAATCACAGCGCTTTTTTGTGTTTGAGCTTCACATTGGACTCACTCCGCCGACTTATTTTGAAGTCTCTGTGTTTTTTCTCATTCGCACTTGATGGTAAGAAAGAGATGAGAAAGTGGGGCAGGATTTTTAAAACAAATTGAAAATTAATGGACTTTTTTTTGGCATTCGTTTTGGTGAAATATGACACAGCATTCAACACAGTTATTTATTTATTTATTTATAATTGTTTTGTGTTTGAGTTGAAATTCATTTTAAATATTATTTAATTTTGTAAACATTGTCAATTATGAGAACTTCAAGACGTCAAAGTGAGTCTGTAGTGTTCACACTACTCTTGTGTCTGAACACGACAGAGTCCTTACGTCAAAATAAATCGGTTGAGGAAGTCCAATGTGAACACCGTCAAAAACGAATCTTTTTTTTTTGACATCTCTGTCCTCTGCTCTGAACTTAAAAAGAAAAACGTTTATTGAGCGATATACTTCCTTTCCAGAAGGGTTTTGGGTCGCTGATTATAAAGTTAAAATAAGTTTTGCAAAACACACAAAATAGCGGATGTGTATATAATATACGCAGATTACGACTCAGATTTTCATTTAATTAACAAAATTAAATTGCGAATGGTACCCAAACCAAAATATGTACTTTGTTTTGACAAAAATAAGTAGATTATGCAGTTATGTTTTTTTTTTTTAATATAGACGTATATAAATTGCACACAATCAAGGGATTATGACTACCCTTTTAATTTTATCGTGTAACACAGTGTGGACGTTTAATTAAAATGGAGAGGTTTAAAAAGGAGATGTCGATGCACATTGGTCCTGAAAGCTGGTGCATCAGAAGGACGGAGAACAATCGCGAGGGGAAAATAGTCCACATTATAGTTGTACGGCTAAGGAAATAACTCTAAATTTGACAGTACGTCCGAAGTTAGGGTCAAGGGTAAACTGATGAGTATTCCCAGCTAAGGGAGGAATGGTTATTTCAATTGAACATTGTTGATACAAAAATGATAAAAGAGTGAAAAGCAGGAGATATTACAAAGGTGCTCAAGAGAAACAAAAAAGTTTCCGTAATGGATGTGTCTTCTGTAAGTGCTCTATTCTGATTTCCATCCATCTGCATAAGAGATGGTCAATAACACACATACCGGATTGCTTTTCAATTTCTTTGATGCAAGTGCCATTCATGGGTTATGTCATGGGTGGTATATTTCGCTTGCCCGGCAAAAGACAGCTTCGTGTCTTCGAAGCGTTAAATCCCACTCCGTTGTTGGTGGCCCATTGCAAAATGCTTTTAAGATCGGAATCTAATGATCGAATATGAAAATCTAGGGGTGCTGTCGTCAGTGGAACAATAAAGCGGATTAGAAGAGAAGTTTCAGACAAGAGATCATCGTTGAGGATAAGGAAGAGTATCAGAGACAAAACGGAGCCTAGGCAAAGACCACCATTTATTTAATGAATATCGGACTAGAAACTATCCAATACAACTTGTATTGAGCGGTTCGAAAAGGTAATTTCTAATCCAACGAAGAGACTGTTCGATACCAAATGCACGCATTTTATCGTAAATTGTTTCGTGCCAAACTCTATCTAACGCTTTGAAAATATAAAGTGCCATTACCTTTGTTTCTCCAAAATGTTGTAAGGCTGTAAGCCACTTTTCGGTGAGATATTCCATCGATGAGCAGTGGATCTATTGCTACGAAAAGCTCATGGTCATTCATTTAGGGCCGTTTTCTTCACTAGAAGTTGACCTCAACTTTTGGATTTTTATTCTCAACTTGTGATTTTGTTTTTCTTCACTCAAAGTTGACAGTTTCAACTTTCGATTCTCAACTCTCGAGTTGATCAACTTCTGGTTTTCTCAACTTCCGAAAATACTAGAAGTTGAGAGAGAAAAAGTGAGAGTTGACATGAAACATTGTTTTTTTTTTAATAAAATACACGATTTTGCTTCAAAAGTTTTTTTAATTGAGTTTTCACAACAAAAAAAAAAATATTGGCATAATTTTCCGCAGCAATTATTTTTGGGAAAATTGGACTTCAACTTCGTCGAGCAGTGAATGTTGACGCTCATTGGGGTTGAAGAGTGGGACGACCGTGACTTCAATTATTGTTTTCGTTTTTCAAAACCGACAGCAGTGATGTTGATAGAATTAATAAAGGATTCACTTCCTTGCAACGCGAGACGGTAATAGTTTTGAATTAAAACCTAAGTTCCCCTTTAAATTAATCTCGTGGCCAATCACAAAAATCACTTTATCACCATTGTAACAAACGCTGATGAGAATTTGTACAAAGAATTGCAAATAGGCACTCGCGATTGAGTTGAGCATTCATATGGCGTTTGGAAAAGCAGATTTCCCGAGTTGGCTTCCGACATTAGATGGAAAATAGAGACGGCAAAACTCATCATCATCGATTGAGCTGTTATTCACAACAAAGCAATTGAAGGAAAATTATAGAACCTGCTCCAGAAATTCCCAGATTTGCTGATTTAGCTGACACAAATTTACCATGTATCTTTGGGGAAACGGCAACATCCATGACAAACATCCGTTCGCGATTGGTAACAACTTATTTTTATCCCAATGTAGATCGAAGAGAAAATCATTCATCACAAATATCACACAAAAATTCAATTAGATTGACCGAATAAATTAAAATTTAATTTTGAAAGTGACAGCTTGTCACAACAAATATCCCAGGGATATTTTTCAAATCAGAAGTTGATCAACTTTAGATTTTCAACTCGGGAGTTGAGAAAAAAATTGTGAAGAAAAAGAAATTTCAACTTGCGTTTCAACTCTCGAGTTGAATCCAACTCCCAAGTTGATCAACTTTAGAGTTTGCCTCAAGTTGAGCTATATAGTGAAGAAAACGGCCCTTAATAGTTTTCGTTTCGCAGCATAGAAGAACAACTCTTCAGAATATACAATCCGACCCAGCGGATTTGTGTATGTCAAGATATTGAAATGAGTGCGAAAGAAGAATAGTCCCATAGAACTATTTACGCTCTCAATTACAGGAGGAGTCATACACTATGAAGCAAAGTCAAATTTGCAGCAAACTGCGCTGCAAGAAGATTAACTTTGTTATTGTGAACGATTGTTGGAACCGATGACTTAGAACAGTATTTAATATTTTTTTACAAAGGACCAAAAGTCTTTACTACCTTTGGGACATTGTAGTATTTTTTGACGAAGATTTTCGTCACGTAAGACCTAAGTTCTTCGAATCTGAGCATTGCGCGTGTGCAGGTATTCGCTTGCCCGTATTTGCTGTAAGGGATGAACTTTTTGATTCCATTAAGAATAATGCATGTTATTATCATATCAGCACTAAAATCATTTCAGTATCGAAGAGGCATAAAGGTTTGAAAAAAAGCTATTTAGTCCCTCCCAATTGGCTTTCTCATATTTCTAAACGGTTTTCCTTGGGCTTTTTTCTTTAACTGTGTTGGTGGAGCATTAAAAATTTGCTGATATGATTACTTTCCTTTATTAGGTATAAAAAAATAAAATGCACGACTGGGTCGCACGAACTTGCTCCTATGTAATCGACTAGGAATTTTTAAAACGAATGTTATTAGAGAAAACTGTCTATAAGTATAAAATTTTTAAATTCTTTTAGTAGTAAGAGACAAAAACAGAATGCTATCCAACTATGAATTTATGCAGGAACAAAAATTATAAGTCGTTGTAGTGGTTTCTGAAAAAAAAAGGTTTTATATACAAACTTTTTAAAAGCTTTTTCAGAAAAAATTTTGGTACGCCAATTTAAAGTTGTTATTATTGTTCAAATAAAAACTAAATTTACGAAAAGAAATGTTCACCCGTTTCGGAGATATCGAATTTTCAAAAAAAGAAAAAATAGGTTTTTTTTTTCAAAAATTCAAAAAATATTTTTTTTTAAGTTTTGAAATGCAATGTGTTTTAGAAGCTTCTCTATAAAAATTTTCATTAAGATCCGTTATGTGGATAATGAGAAATTCAAAATTCAAAAAATGGTTCTATGGTAGGTACAAGCTGAAAATTAAAGATCGTAACAATTAATTGAAAGAAAAAAAATTTTATCAAAATTCTAGGCGCCGTTTTCGAGAAAAAAACGATTTTTGAAAACCATTTTTTTTAATTTTTTAGCATTTGTATGGTAACTTTATTTTTAGGTAAAATAATTTTTTTTCTCACAACTTGTATATTGTATTGAGAAACTTTTATTTATCAAGTTTAAAAAAAATCTAGCATGGGGTTTTCGAAATATTGAGTTTTGAAAAAAAAAAAGTTGAAGTTTTTTAAAAATCCAAAAAAAAATTGTTTGAAAATTTGAGTACACAATTCTATTTATGTTTTTGGAGAGCTTTAGCAAAAAAAAATGATCAAAATCGGTTGAACCATTTTTGAGAAAATCAAAAACCAAAAAAATGGTTTCATGGGGGGTACCCTCAATAACCATTTTTCGTAAAATTTTTTTCAACCAATACCTAGCTTTAATTAAATGAAATTTTTTTGTATTTTTATTTTTAAAATCTGTCCAACAGTTTTTAAGAAAAAAAAAAATGTTTATAAAATTTCGGAAAAAAATCGTATGGCAGGTACCGTTATTTTTGGTCTTAACAAAAAAAGCAAAAAGCGTATGGGGGAAAAAAATTAAGAATGATATCTACCAAGTTTAAAGAAAATCGGCCGAGCCATTTAGCCTGTAGTCGAACAGACAGACAGAATTGCGAGACCCACTTTTTTAGTCTTCGCTATCATCGTAATGTCAACTTTGATCGAAATCTCGAGTTAGATTTTTTTTACGAATGCATAACTTGCCTTATAGTACATATAAGTCGCAAGTAAAAATCAAGATATTGTGTGAACCTAAACACCATTGATGACAGACTTCCTAATGTCATATCTTTGACCAATTTTTGGCCTTATTCTTCGGGATTATTCTGTGAACGACGAATATCCTCAGTCCTTCTCCGCTTCGGTCATTCAATTCTTGGAAAAAAGATTCAGGGAAGCATCGACCAGTATTTCTCTTCCTGATAACTTTTTCTGAAAAAAATTGCTTCGGTCTTTCGAACATTCTTTCAATTTTTTTCCAATGTGAAATCAAAAACAAAAAGATACCCTTTTTTGCGATACTCACAGGTTTTGATGAATTTTACCTTTATGAATAAGAGAGGTAAAAGCTGGTTCTGAGAGCCAACTATATCACCAACTGTTAACCTTTTACGATGAAAGAGGTTTTGTCAAAAACATTTGTCACTTCAATTTCTGGAATTTTCGACCACTATGTTTCGGTATCATTGGGTCATATTGCTTTGAAAGTGATGCACATGCGAGGGTTTCAGTTCAGTTTTTAGTTTCTGAGCGATGTTAACGTAGTTTTTCTTTGTTTGTTTACTTTCAGGAGAACGCGATGATGGCGGCGCCACATGCCACACAACTATTTGTAGACAAATTTCCTAGAAATGAAGGCTTCATAAATAAAAACATCAAGACTTTTGTGACAAAGTGATTTAAAATGAAAAATCTTTTTGTATAAGCTTTTATATCACAATACCAAATTGAGCCCTTTGAATTATGCGTTTTTCCCACCTCATCTTCACTGTGCGACGCGACGCGAAGTGATGACTAGAATGTATATTTTTTTTTTGTGTGTTGTTGGATGCTTTTCTCAACTATGAATGTAGGTAGAGACGCATAATTGTAGAAGATTGTACGGAAAAATAGAATCGACTTTGTGCATATTTTTCTTTTTTATCGAGAAACATACCAACGTTAAAGAATTTACTTCCAAGGAAAAGTTCTCATTTTGTAGTTTATAAATAGGTTGTGCAGTTTAATATTATTTCCTTAATAGCAGACGACAGAGTATTTTTTTTTTGTATTATTTCTAAAATTTTATGAATATATTGAAATTTCACTCTTGAGCCTAATTTTGGTCATACTGTCAAATATAGAGATTCGTTTTTTAGTCGCACAACACGGTTATGGAACAATTTATCCGATACAGTTTTGCAAACATGCAAGACTTATGTTCATCGCCACCTCCTTTCTCTCCCCTCCTCCCCTAATTTCTCCATCGCTCGTCACTTTGTTTAACATTATAAGGGTCTCTCAATAAACCCTTGAGCACATGAGATTTATCAAAAAAAAAGCAAATGTAACCCTATTATTTTTATATTTGGGAACACTTAAGGAATTATAACAATGCTTAAAATGTTTGAGTGCTGTGCTAGCATTAAGTAGAGTAGGTAAAGAGGTACCGAAGGGCATTGCTTTTGAATGTCTGAATATTCATTCACATTCGTGTAATGTGGTTAAAGAAATAATATCTGAACTTACCAGTGCGTCCGAAGTTTACCGTCAAGGTAAACTTCTTCCTGAAATATTGACGGTGGCCTAAGTACCTATAACAATGGAGTGATAACCATGTACATTTTGTATTCTTCATCTTGTTTTTGCTTTAAAGCTATTTTTGATACAGATGTCTTCGGAAGAATCCTATCTACTAAATTTGATGAGATAAGCCCACAGTTCGTTAAAGTTATTCTTCCATTTATCTTACACTATAAAACGCACTTATTTATATTTCCCGGCTTTGCGCGGAAAGCACTTATTATCTATAGCCAGATAACTTCTGGCTTAATGATCGGGACGGGCCAGCTAAAAAAAAAAAAAACAATTATTTAAACCAGTTCTTTTGTGCGGAAAAAAGTAAACAAAAATTTAGTTGATCCGATGACTGGGCTAATCTCAAAATTTCCTAAAAATTTCATCAACATCGGCCAGGGTGTTTTGTAGTTCATAAGAAACATACATACATGCACACATACACACATCGATTTTCATATACAAATACAAAAGCAAAGCGCTGAAGTTATGCGTTGAATTTCATGGCGAACATTTTCCTGTAGGGTCTGAATTGTTTGGGGATTATTCTAAACCTTTGATTTGAGGTATCCCTATAAAAAAAAATGAAAGGTGTGAGGTCTGGCGACCGTACTTGCTCATCAGTTTATTCGGAAAAAATGTCCTTAGCCTTTTCATCGACACCCTAGCTGTGTGCGCAGTATCACCGTCCTATTGAAATTCTGTTCGGTTGTTGTACCCTGAATACAGCTGCAATTGCGGTAACAGAAACTCATCAATCATACGGCAATAAGGGTCAATTACCCCGCTAGCTGAAATTGCACACCAAACTGTCGTTTTTAAACAATGTAAACGTTTTTGATGGCGTTCTCTAGGTTTTTTGGGTCACCGCATATTTTGTTTGTCACTTTGTCACTGAATACAATGTTTCCAAGCGTAAAAGCTGTCCGAAAACGTTCCAGCATTGTTCTTGCAAAGGATTGTCACTTTCGTTGAGATACTGAACAATTTGCATTTTGTACGGATGGAGCTTTAATTTCTTTTTTCAAAATAACATGAACTGTTGATTTTTTATTCCTGTGGAGGCCACAGTCTTCGTTATCGATTTACGTGGATTTTGAATAATTTCATTTCAAACTTGACACATGTTCTGGCGTTGTTGCTGACGTTAATGGTCCGGGAATAGGTCTATTGACCATTGTACCTTTTTGTCTGAATCTTTGTACCTACGACCAGATAAGTTGCGTGCTCGCAAAATTGCATTATGGCTCCGTTGGGAAAAATTAGATCTTCTTGGTCGCTGCATTACTGAAAATTATGCTCACACATCATTAATTAAATAAATTACACTTTCGCGACGTAAATATTTATTATAATATACTTACTCTGACTGGATTGACAGAATAATCTGGAATGATACAGTGAGACCAATAGATTTGACGTTTTTGTTTTAATGAAGTCATTTGTTCAATTGTCATTGGTTGTATATGTAAGTATATTTCTTGTATTTTTAATATTTTCCTTAGTTTACAAAAAAAAAATGTCTGAACGCAGACATAAATATTTGACAAACAATAAATATTTCAATCCTTTTTCATTACTGACATTATTCTACATTTTTTAAATCTAAAATACGCCATTATGCGAATATTGTGGATACATCTTTTCGATTCGAAACCTTTATTTAAAAATGTTCGTCAATTTGAGACAGTTACGAAACTCATTAACATTTTGTATGGGAAAATGTTTTTTATTTTATTTTATTTTATTTTATTTTATTTTATTTTATTTATATTTTATATTATATTTTATTTTATTTTATTTTATTTTATTTTATTTTATTTTATTTATATTTTATTTTATTTTATTTTATTTTATTTTATTTTATTTTATTTTACATATTTTATTTTATTTTATTTTATTTTATTTTGTTTTATTTTATTTTATTTTATTTTATTTTATTTTATTTTATTTTATTTTATTATATTTTATTTTATTTTATTTTATTTTATTTTATTTTATTTTATTTTATTTTATTTTATTTTATTTTATTTTATTTTATTTTGTTTTATTTTTATTTTGTCAATTTTCCAATGTTTTGAATAGTTATTCTGCTATTCGGCGTTTGAAACGGTTAACCGCAAAGTACTCTGCACAAAACTTCGAGATCAATTCAAGGTATCTGTGTCGTAAACAAAACTGTTGGGTACTTGTTTATTTCGTAGATTTCAGGCAGTCGCAATAAAGTACTCTGTTTCAGATTTTCTTCTACTTAGCGTAGGTGTGCCACAGTGAACTATACTTGGACCATTATTTTTTCTTTGTGTATAAATGACCTGTTCAAATGTATTCTAGGGTCCTTGGTTGATATGTATGCTGACGATGTGCAAGTTCGGAAGAGTTTTTCCTTGGAATTTTACGTTGTTGGTCTCCAAAGAATGACCTCTGTTTGAATCCTTCTAATTCAAAATGTTTAGTTATTACCAGAAAACCGGTTGATATTTCATACTATCCTGAGATATATCTTGATAATAAAAGTATAAAATTTGTTGTTTTGCAAAAAAATCTAGGACTTCATGAAACCAGTTTAATTCTTGCTAACACTCTACTTATTCCATTATGGTGTTTGGGTGCGAGATTTTAAGCAACTGCGACTATGAGCACAAACGGAAACTTATTGTGTGTCATGAGTTCTAATTTATTAACTACAAACCTATCTTAGCAAAACATGAATTTATTTCATACATTGTTTAGGTATTGACACATATAGTGCCTCGTTAACCTTTTTCAGTTCAGACATTCATTGCTACAGAACTGATTTTAGTTCGAAAAACTATTTCGAGATCCGCCCGCGGTCGAATTTAAACTTCGCACCTTCTTTTTCGCTGCCTCCAGCTTCGAGTAAAGTTGTGCTCTCCTTCCACATTTTCCGTAATAGATTTTCTTGCATTTTGGTCTTGGTAAAGATTCTTGGATTGTTTTAATATCAGAGTGTTATATCAATCGATTATTTAGAAAAAAAGAGTGAAAATCATGAGCGTTTAGTTGAATTGAGTAGAGAGCGTAACAAAGGTGGAAATGCACAGTAAGGGGACGCAGGTTTAGAGTGAGTGTTTCCTATGTTCATAATTCAGCCAGAATTGTCACTATAGAATGAGGGCTAGCAACGTCACAACACCAGACCTAAGTGATCATTCAGATATGCTGATTAAATCAAAGAATAATGTTAGCATTTTTTTTTTTTTTTGTATGTTATTATTTTACGTATATTTCTTTCTTTCTGGCACGAATTTTATTTGTGTGAACTAGACAATGGTAGACGCAATACCCACTTCATATTCTGAGCTAATAGGAAAAAATGCGCCAGTCGCGGCTAACCCAAGGTATATCAAATATCATTCCAAGGTTCATTAGATGTGACTTACTATAGTATCACAAGATATATTTTTTGACTTAGAAGATAAGAACACCTATGGTATCTTCTTTCTTCAAATCTATTTATAGTTGTTGATATTTTAAGCTGAAAACAAACAAATTATGAAAAACTTCATAATGTGTTTCAAATGCGTCAACCCACCTATCTGTGCAATAAGATCTTTTTTACGGATGCTTTAAGTATTGTTCCTCAACTTGCACCACTCGACTTACATATTAAATACCTTGTTTCTTGTTAAGAGTTTATAAGTCCCACATCTGATTTCATTAAATCCACAGGTCAAACGAGTTTATGGTATCAAAACAGCGCTAATGGCCGCCATTTCTATCTACCACCCACCTACATACATAATATGGACTTTTGTTAATTATAGACCAGTTACTAATTAATATTTAAACTGCCAGTAACGGTACTAACAGACATTTATCCAATACCATCAACAAACACGTCTTCAAAATAATGAAAAAACTTTTCGAGTTCGAGAAATTATTTCAAGGCAACTTACCTTCGTTTACTTTGCTATTCATTCAACATTGAACAACCACCCCAACCCTTGTTTATCGCTTAGCACAAGTGTTGTAAGTTTGATTCTAACAAACCTATAGTGATTAGAGCTGGGAACATGAAAATTGTTCTTTATTTTCTTTCAAAACACACCCCTGACTATTTATTCCCCGATGACTTAGGGTCTTTTAATTCAAAGAATCGACGAAAATTTTTGTTTTCGTGTAATCAATAAAAGACGAACACCAAGAAATAAGAATGTGTTAGTTGTAATAATGGCTATTTTTCGTCACGATATGCTTAACGCTCATATGAGTAAAAACTTATATAAAATTATATGTACCTAAGTAGGTAAGAAAGACAATAGGGTGGTAATTGCTGATGTATGTAGTCTCCAATGACGAACTTACTTATTCTATCTTCAGGCTATAAAGTTGCTTAGACTCGAAGACATTACGAAATGATTTATTATGTATTTGTCTGAAATTTATAAAATAAAATTTTAAAATATTTAGCCATTTGAGCGTTATGAAGAAATAAAATTGCCAAGAATTAGAAAGCAAAATCGATATTTTAAAAGGAGATATTTTAAAGTATGTCCGATGCATACTTTTAAGTATCACATAGAATCTATGTGGAACTTAGCTATGTATAAGATTTATGTTCCGAATCAGCAAATGGGCCTAAGATATCAACATTTATTAAATGTGTTTTTTTTTTTTTTTTTTTTTTTTTTATAATCTACACGCGCTCAAGGGATTATAACTACCCTATAAATGTTTCAACACAGCGCGGGCGTGAAGTTAAGGAAGAGAAAGAAGGATAGGAAAGATGTGTGGCACAATGTTCTGAGACTGAAGGTGGTTGTCTCAGATTTTTTTATCTCCAGGGATGGCGACTGAACTAGTGCGGAGAATGCTGTGTCTTATTTTTATGTCCCTTATAATTCACATTATTTTATTTGTTTTTCATATTTGATGGGCATACTAGTATTACTAAATCACATGTTGTTAGTGTTGTGCTTGAACAACATGCAATGAGCAAACCAGCAACCCATTGATGACAACTTTATAAGGTTTTAGTAGAATTAAGGCGACGTAAACGACAGCAGGGATCGAACCTGTGATCATGAGGTTGACAGGCGAGCATACATCCATCGCGCCACGGTTTATTCATAAATTATATTTTATTTATTTTCTTGTTATTTATTCATTAAGTTATTTATTTATTTAGTAACGTATTTTTTTATTTTGTTTATTTATTTATTTACTTATTTGTTTATTTAGTATTTAATTTATTCTTTTATTTATTTATATTTCTGTTCGTTTCTTTTTTTGCTCCGTTTAAAATTCAATTATTTATTTGCATATATACTTTTATTTATTCATTGTCCTGTTATTTATTTGCTGTAAATTATTTGTTATTTATTATTCAATTTTTTATATTTAGATAAGACTGATTCATGTTAGTGTTATTTCCCTTAGCGTATACTATTATTATATACGATAATGTGAAAGATAGTTTTTTAAGAAGATACTTTGTTATAGTCACATCACCGTCCACTCTTCGTTCGGCTTTCTGTTTTTTTTTTAATGAAGATTTTTTAATGTACTTTTTTCTTCAAATAGGTTTCTTTTTCATGTTTCTTTTTTTTATTTAGACTATTAAACTTGACGGTAGTAAGGTAACTTATAACCAATCTCTGTAAATTGTGCAATATTTTCTTGTTAAAACTGTTATTTCGCTACAATAAAATAAACTATAAATTCATAAATCATAAAATTTTATCAAAAAAGACCCAGGCAACGCCGGGTATTATCGGCTAGTATAGAATATTTTTGAAATTCTTAATCTCTTGAGCATTTATTTATTTGAAGTAATATTGGCGACGACGACGGTGTCGTTGTGGATTTAATTTAAATCTTGTCAAAAACATAAAATAACAACACAGAAAAACTCTACAAGAACGAAGGGTAAATACGAGTATGATTGTGACAAATACAAAATTGAAAATAAAAACCAGAGCAGAATCGTTTTTAAAAACGAGATTGACGTGAAATCACTTTATGCTTTAACTTCATGTAAAATACAAAATATTGCCAAATACCGGGCGAATTTTCTCGCAATAAACTGAAAATTGAATGCCATTCGTTCATGCTATTGAATGTTGAAATTACTTTTTAAGATTTGCAACATTTAAATTGGATATGGCACTGAAATCATTGAAGCTAACTTTTAACAGAGGAAAATAGTTAAAAAATATTTCAGTGAGATACGAGTATGTCGAAGTAATTTAATTTAATTGATTATCAGTGCGTATTAACAACGTTTTGGGAGAAGTACTGACCAATGAAGGAGCATCAAGCAGTGACTTTTTGTAGATGCATGTGTGCATATGGAAAGTGACTTCCTTGAGGCAGAAAAACAAATTGTCCACTGCGTGGATAAGGGCTCAATTCAGTGAATCAATATTTCGGAGTTGAGAAGAGCCTGCTGTTACCTTTAAAATGAACCACACCTTGTAATGTTCGGACTACCGACCAGGCAATCATCCAGTGGAATAAAGTTTGGTGAATTGTTTGATTAAACACATTATATTACATTACATACCACACTACTCCGTAGATAAATCTACGAAGAAGAGACACTGAAAGCACTGGCAACTGAGACCATCGGCTTAGATAGATTACAGCAGATTACAGCAGAGAGACACACAGAAAAAAAGAACAACAGAAGAAACACATGTCAACGGCACACGGTTGGTATTGAACGGTCCACCATCCCAGTACTAACCACGCACAATGATGCTTGATTTCGCTGATCGATGCGAAGTGATGCTTTCATCAAAGCCTAGGCCGTTAACAGTTTGATTTAACAAAATGGTGGCCAAATTCCATGTTTTAACAGAATTAAATTTATTATTCGAGATGACTCGTGTAGTTATAACCGTTTAAGTTACAGTGTGTAAAGAGCTTTTCTTTTCTTTTCTGCAAGGTAGGCATGGTGACCTTTCGCAATCAACTCCTCAACGTTTTGAAACGAGCAATATTCGTACGTCAAAGGAATGCAAGATCGGCCGAGAGTATCACCGAGGTCCGTAAAAGTATACAACAGAACCCAAGGCATTCGATTCTTCGCCATGCAAAGGAACTCAGCCTATCGCAGACTACAACTTGGTGAATTTTGCGTCGGGAGTTGGGCCTCCACTAGTGTAGTATCCAAGTAATCCAGAATCTCAAAGTTCATGACCATAGACAACGCCCTTTATTCGCGGACTGGGCTGCGGGGCGTTTGGAAGAGAACCTCAATTTTGGCGAAGAATCATCTTTGGCGACGAGCTGCATTTTTAGATGAATCAGTGTTAATATACAAAATGACCTTATACGGGACGACACAAACCCACACGAGGTTCACGAGGTGTGAGATTGGATTCTCGAAAAGTTACCGTTTGGTGTGAATTTTGATTAGTTTGTAATTTTGGATACGAGTATATTCAAATAAAGCCACTATTTTTCCCACGATTTGTTTCTTTCACTTAAACATACTTAAAACCAAAAAAAGTCCTAAAATAGATGAATGTAGCTCTATTTATTTATTATATAACGCTTTCCCCCAAAACACGATACATATGTATGTATTTTTCGACCATGTCCTGAAACAATTGCACCATATGGGCGACTCAAGTGCCAGTTATATATGGTACATGCATACTCGTATGTAGCCATCATTTAAACATATCACTGACTTTTTAATCTTTAATTTCAGGACAATGTTCACATTGGAATTGTACTTACTTAAAGGGACAAACCTATTTATTTCACAATTTAAATATTGTAATAAAAAGAACACACCCTTGGACTCCGCTACGTAATGTAATGTTTGTTAGACTTATTTTTAAAACAGGGATGTTGTTTGAGGCAACATTACATTTTTACACTTATATTTGAACAGAGATGTTTTCTGATACGAAACGTACTGTTTTTATACGAAAACGATTTTTAATATCTGTTTATTTGGCTTCCTTACGATTGCAAGGGTGCTTTTAAATTAACTTTGTTCAAGCGAAAAGGAGTTATCTCTTCGCACTCCTTACTCTACTCAGTTGAGTGAATTTTACTGAGCGAAGACTAAGTAGAAAATGAAACATACTCGAGAAATAAAGGAAACCGGAAAGAAGAAAGATCGACAACTTCGCAATTTTCTCAACCTCAGCAATTGCGTTAACCCCCGCCACCACATACATTCATCTTTCACCAACATGATTAAAAATTGCAAAATGACATGGCATCGTTTAAAAGCAGTCATAATACAACTATTTGCTCGGAGCATTAATAGGATCGTTCACATTCTCAAATTTGTTTGACAAGCACGGCATGATGAATATTTGATGGATGAAAAACAGAAGCGTACTCATTAGTCAATCATGCTCTGTCTGTCTTGCTCTGTCTGATCGTCTTAACATTTCCTGATTATTTTCTTTACCTGAACTTCCTGTTCCAGCTGCTTTCGAAACAATTGGCACCTCCGTTAACTCTTTTGTTATACTTGCGGGCTTCTGCGGTGTTATTGGTATCTCCTTTGATACATTGGCGGGTTCATCCTCTGCAATATCATTTTCCTTGTTGCATATAAAAGGTTCCCTAGCGCTCACCTAACCCTCCCCCCTAACTCTTCGCATTAGGTCAATATGCCTTTTTCAGAACTTCACCATAAAATGTAATTGCTCGGCTATTTCAATCACTTTCCCAAATTTCCATTTAACTGCTGATGAGTAATTGTGTCCTGCAATCCGTTCTTTATTGAAAATTAGCTTTTAAAGTTTTCGTTGAAATGTTTTCGAACTTTTTCGTTTTCGCAGCATCAAGTCCAGTCACGACCTTATTTGATGTCAAAACATGAAAACATGAACGTTGCTGGGGATTTTCCAGTAGCTGGATGTATTTTTTGTATGCTCAAAGTCTGCAGAAAACTGAATCCACCTGAATTACCGCTATTGCTTATGAAACTCATTTTGATATATTTTCTTAGGATGTGCACAGCTCGAGAAATTCATGGAAAATGAAATTTGCTTTAGGCTTGATGAACATGCGTTCACATTCTCAAATATGCTTATCATGCAGTCAAAATATCAAAACATTTTGAAATCTAACCAGCATGTTTGAGAAGCCGCTGCCACTAGCTGAACGAAGCGTTCACATTACCAAAATCAAGCCAATCATGCCATTCTTGTCAAACATATTCGAGAATATGACCGCCACTAATGGTGCACAAAAATATGATACTTCAGTTTGATTTTTGGATCCTGATATCAAATGAAGGTTTTTAATCATAGTTTTCCTTCAAATGTAATGTTCAAACTCAAAATAATTTTTAAATGTTCATAAAATTTTCCAGTTGTAAGATATAGTTTAAATATCAAATCTCTGAGCAAGCTGCGTACTATAAAATATTTGTAAAAGTCATTATCTATGAAAATAAAAATATCTATCTATCTATCTATCTATCTATTTTTGGATCCTGATTAAAAGATTCTATTTTTCGTTTGTTTTCTCTTTCGTCTTTCATTCACTTCACACCAAATATGTCAAAAAGACGATATATATAAAACGATTGACATCATTGCCATCTTGAAATGGAAATTATCAAAGTAAATAAAAGCGGGAAAAACTAAATTTTTTAATTTATTGGCATCGTAGTCATCATCCAGTTCATGGATTGACAGATGGAGAACGATCTATAACTATAGTTTGATGTATATATAGAATATTTAACTCGAACTTTGGCATTATGTGGTTCGACAAATAAAGGACAAATTAAATTTTGACGTATCTAGAATATTTCAGTGCAAATGTCAACGTATTGCGTATTTCGTATTGCGTATTTCGTATTTTTAAATGTCATTTCTGAAAATACATTTTTCGAAGCATAAAATTAAATGTAATTGTCCATCACTAACGTGCAGTGGATGTGTTTAGCAAATAAATGGACCCGCAATGAAATTTTATACCAGTTTATTTATCTTTCGTGTTTTTGACATATTGGTCGAGAGGTGACGAAATATTGGGGGAGCGAATATACATACTTATTTCTAGCTATAGCAATGGAAAGTACTAAAATTGAGATTTCAGTACTCAAAGTTTACAATGTTAACACGACGACGTAGTAAGTACGCAATATTCCCAATGTAAACAGGGTCTTAAGGTGTGTCCAGACCAAAGAAACATTTTTGAAACATTTCAGAAAAATTTAAGAAACATTTCAGAAACATTAAAAAAACATTTCAGAAACAGAGATACATTTCTTAAATGTTTCTGAAATGTTTTCTTTGGTCTGGACGCTCGTGAAACATTTCTGAAATGTTTATAAAATGTTTCTCTGTTTCCCATTCCAAATGGGAAACTTTATTTGTTTCCCAAGCATTTGCATAGGTAGAAAGTGCGTGAGAGTGGTTATTAATATAAATATAAAATTTCGCGTAAAGTGTGGAGCAACGATAACGTTATCCAATTGATAAAAATGTGTGAAATGAAAAAAGATTTGTTGACGAAAATTTTAAAAATTAAATCAAAAAAGCCGATGCTATATCAGATATTGGCGAAAATATAAATTGTGATATAGATGAAGTAGAAAAAAAATTCACGCGCTTAAAGTGCACTCAAGACAGGCGAGAAAAAAAATTACAGACTACTCAATTTGGAAACAATGGGAAACAAAGAAACATTTCAGAAATGTTTCTCATAGCGTCTACACCAAAAAAACAAATCAGAAACATTTCTGAAATGTTTCTGCAATGTTTCTGAAAAGTTTTTTAAACAAATGGGAAACATTTCAGAAACATTTTTTAAACAATGTTTCCTGAAATGTTTCTTTGGTGTGGACACACCTTTAAATGCAATGCAAGTCATAGTCCATCTTTTCAATCTCAACGTTGATTGTTGGTGACTCTATTTTTTAAATAATGTAGTAGATTAAGTAGGAATTAAAATTTAGAGGTAACAGTATTTTTAATTTAAAAAAATTAAGGATACATTTAAGGATACATAATATCTATTCCGTCGAACATTTATACCTTCTAGCTTTGGAATTGAGTTTTCTATTATGCCATGACATTCAAGCAAAATTTGTTCTACTCATGAAATATTATGCTTTCTTTTTATATTCAGAATTTTGAGCCTTAAATTGTAATAAATTAATAATAAATAATTAACATATGTGTATACCTTAGAAATAACTCGCAATTTTACTTGCCCTTGAACTTTTTGGTAACTATTTCACATTTTGTACTTTACAACTTGTTTCTAGATTCTGAAGACCAAAATTTTCGATGCTCAAGAAAAACACTGGTCGAAATTTATTTCTCAAACAAACCAAAAAATATTTACCAAAAGTTTTTAGATGCTGATAAAAGTTTGTGCAACCCAAGTCACATCACCAATTTAAAACTAGTTTTAAACCACTTTGAATCCCAGTTCATAACATAATGGGATCGTTCACCCGAAATGAAAAAAAACCTTTTTTTCTTCTAGAAAAAGTTGGTTCAATCAAAATTTTTGGTTCAAAAAATATACTTCATCCGCTGGACATCCTGCACTTGATTTTGCCAATAGTATTTAGCAGACAAGACTTAATCGAACTGCCAAGTTATTAGTACTGTTCCAACACCTGAACTTGTTTTTGCATCTCAAATGAGCTTACGATGGACAAGAAGCTGATTTGGTCAAAGAAGCACATCCTCAGAAATTTTGAATAAAATACAAAGTTGTAATAAGTTCAAAAAAATGTCTACCTTAAAAGTTTTATCAAAGATGGTGGAAGCTTATCTGTCTCGACATCAGTACAATGTCATAAGGAGTTATGCAAACAATATATTTCCTTCTTATGTTGATGATTGATGCCTAAGTTCCTATCTCCTGGGAGTAGAGCAGGCCATTCCCTCTAAAACGGACCAGAGCTTAAAATCCAAAGGATTAAGGTCTGGACTTCCAGCTGGCCAATCTTCCTGTGATATAAAGTCCAGTACATTTTGTTTTAGCCACGCTTGAGTGGTTTTTGCCTTGTGGGCTGGAGCAGAATCTTGTTTTCGAACATTATCTAATTGAGAGGATTTACGACATTCGCCAAAACTGTTGTTTGATAAGCTTTTGTCGAAGTTTTTACTCCTTTATCAAATAAAATGCACGACTGGGTCGCACGAATTTGCTCCTATGTAATAGACTAGGAATTTTAATAACGGATGTTACTAAAGAAAACTGTTCATAAGGACAAAATCAATTTTTTAAATTCTTTTAGTAATAAGAGATAAAAACAGAATGCTATGCAAATATAAATTTATGCAAGAACAAAAATTATAAGTCGTTGTAGTGGTTCCTTAAAAAAATAAGCTCTTATGTACAAAATTTTTAAAACATTTTTAAGAAAAAAAATTTGGTACGCCAATCTTAAGTTTTTATTATTGTACGAATAAGAGTTTAATTTCCAATAAAAAATATTAAGCCGTTCTTGGGATATCGAATTTACCAAAAAAAAATTACTTTTTTTTTCTAAAAATTGAAAAAAATAATTTTTTTTAAGTTTTGAAATGCAATGTTTTTTAAACTTTTTAAGAGCTTCTTTATAAAAAATTTCATTAAAATCCGTTATACCGATAATGAGAAATTAAAAACTCGAAAAAATCGTTCTATGGTAGGTACAGTCAGTAATATCTAGATTTAAAATTTTTTTTATTAAATTATAGATCGTTAAAATTAATCAAAAGAAAAAAAAATTAGAAAAATTCTCGGAACCGTTTTCGAGAAAAATACGATTTTCGAAAACCATTTTTTTAAAATTTGTATGGAAGGTACCGTTAGTTTTAGATAAAACAAATTTTTTTTCTCAAATCTTGTAGATTAGATATGTTAAAAAACTTTTATTTATCAAGTTTGAAAAAAATCGATCTTCGGGTTTTCGAAATACTGGGTTTCCAAAAAAAAATTTTGATTTTTTTTTAAATCCAAAAAATAAAAAATTGAAAATTTGAATATGTAATAATATTTAAATTGTGGAGGAGCTTTACCATAAAAAAAAATGATCAAAATCGGCTGTACCGTTTTCGAGAAAATCAAAAACAAAAAAATGGACCCCGGGGGGCTACCAAAAATAACAATTTTTTGGAAAATTTTTTTCAACCATTACCTAGTTTTAACTAAATGAAATTTTTTTTAAAAAATTCTGTGGGACACTTTTTGAGAAAAAAAAAATATTTATAAAATTTCGGAAAAAAAATCGTATGGCAGGTACCGTTATTTTTGGTCTTAAGAAAAACGTGTGGTGGGAGAAAAATCAAAAACCATATCTACCAAGTTTGAAGAAAATCGGCCGAGCCGTTTAGGCTGTAGTCGAAACGACAGACAGACAGAATTGCGAGACCCACTTTTTGGTCTTCTCTATCATCGTTGTGTCAACTTGATCATAATCTCGAGTTCGATTTTTTTACAATATATAACTTGCCTTATTGTACCTATAAGTCGCAAGTAAAAACTAAAAAAATTTTAATTAGAAATACAATTAGTTTTTCATCACAAGAGCTCGAAATCTCAAAGAAATCTGCACCACATTAACTCATGAATATTTGCATTTGCTACATTAAACTCTTACTTCTTGATTCTACTTGCTGAAAAATCGAACTTTGATCGGATTTTCGTTGTTAATACTCCTATTGGCCGTGCATCGTCAGTCGATGGTATCCTGTTGTATACATATTTATCTTTAGTGCATATGCATGCATATAATATGCTCAAGTACGAAACGAAAAGGTTTATTTCACTTTAAAACATTATTCTTCAGAATATTTTATTGAGAGCGGAGAAGGTACAGCAAACCTGATTTTGGACGAAATACTCGTAAGCATAAGCACACATCCTTAAGCATCTTCTATCAAGCACGTACATTTTATTTTTACAGACTGGATTATTGCTTTTGAACATAACAAATAGCTTTCACATGCAGAAATTTTAGAGAAGCAATATTTTTTTTTTTTTTTCAAATAAAAATGATAAATTATGTGATGAAAAAGTGGAAGTGTTTTTTTTATAAGCACCGGGCGTGTGTCCTTCAGATTCGTAGGAGTTAAAATGGATTCAATATATTAGTTAGCACACATGGTTGAATTACTGAATATATTTTGTACAAGGTAGATAAGGTCTACCCCGAGTGTTTTTGGTTGTTCTCAATATTAGTTGTGTGCCAATAAAAACGTTGCCCTATCTTAATTATTATAGGTATAGGTTGTCGTTTTTTATTTTGTTTTACGTTGTCATCCTTTTGTTTTTTACTTTGTAGTTATCATTCTATCTCCAGTCTTTAACAGTTTCAAAGCAATATTTCCTTCTAAAAAAAAAAAACCTTTTAAAACAAATATGTACCTGGGGCCATAAAAAAGTTCAAATTGTTTGTGTGCTTGTTATGATATTAGGATCAATCTATGTGGACTTTCATCATCATCATAGCATTTGAAATGTTTTGGCCCTAAAGGAAATAACTGCGATAAATTTACCTTCAATTTTCTCAGAAAAGTTTATTTTTGTCCCAAAGGTAAGCTATTTTAAAAGTAGGTAGTGTGATATCTGATAAGATCTTTTGTGGGTAGAATGATTTTATTTAGTTTGTCCGGTTCAAATATATTATATTTGGCTAAAAGATCTCCCAGTGGGCTTGAAATTCAAGTTAACTTTGATTTGTTTGCACGCAATCAGAAACATATGTAATTTATGGTGATTAAGAGGGGAAAATAATAATTAACAAAAAATAAAATGTTGGAATTTTCCTTTCATAAAGTACAAACTTTTGTAAATTATCTAGAAATCCAATCTAGAAATCCAATCAAACACCCACAGTATAGATATTACTAAATAAAATAAAATGCACGACTGGGTCGCACGAACTTGCTCCTATGTAATAGACTACGAATTTTAAAAACGAAAGTTATTAGAGAAAAACTGTTCATAAGGATAAAATCATTTTTTTTTAATTCTTTCAGTAGTAAGAGATAAAAACAGAATGTTATGCAAATATGAATTTATGCAAGAACAAAAATTATAAGTCGTTGTAGTGGTTTCTTTAAAAAAAATAAGCTTTTATATACAACATTTTTAAAGCATGTTTAAGAAAAAAAATTGGAACTCCAACTTTAATTTTTTATTAATGAACGAATACTAATTAAATTTACAAAACAAATATTAAGCGGTTTTTGATATATGTAACAAATTTTCGAAAAAAAAAAATACTTTTTTTTTCCAAAAATTTGAAAAATATTTTTTTTTAAGTTTTGAAATGCAATATTTAATATTAATATTAATATTAATATTTAAACTTTTTAGAAGCATCTCTAAAAAAATTTCATTAAAATCCGTTGTGTCGATAATGAGAAATACAAAATTCGAAAAAATGGTTCTCTGGTAGGTACAGTCAGTAATATCTTGATTTCAAATTTGTTTTTATTAAATTATAGATCGTAAAAATTAATTGAAATGAAAAAAATTTTATCAAAATTCTGGGACCCGTTTTCGAGAAAAATACGATTTTTGAAAACCATTTTTTAATATTTGTATGGTGGGTATTTTTAGGTAAAACAAAAATTTTTTCTCAAATCTTGTACATTGTATTCAGAAACTTTTATTTATAAAGTTTTGAAAAAAATTGAGCATGAGGTTATCGCAATATTGAGTTTCCAAAAAATAAAATTTTAAAATTTTTCTCAAATCAAAAAAAATGTTTTGAAAATTTGAATACGCAATAATATTCAAACTTTGGAGAAGCGTTAGCACAAAAAAAATGATTGAAATCGGTTGAACCGTTTTCGAGAAAATCAAAAACAAAAAAAAATGCTTCCAAGAGCGGTGCCAAAAATAACCATTTTTTGGAAATTTTTTTCAACCATTTTCTAGCTTTAACTAAATAAATATTTTTGAATTTTTTTTTTTTTAAATCTGAGGGACAGTTTTCGAGAAAAAAAAATATTTATAAAATTTCGAAAAAAAAAATCGTATGACAGGTACCGTTATTTTTGGTCTTAAGAAAAAAAAAAAGAAAAAAACCTGCGGGGGGAAAATTCAAAACAATATCTACCAAGTTTAACGAAAATCGGCGGAGCCGTTTAGGCTATAGTCGAACAGACAGACAGACAGACAGAATTGCTAGACCCATTTTTTTCGTCTTCGCTATCATCGTAATGTCAACTTAGATCAAAATCTCGGGTTCGACTTTTTTTACGAATGCATAGCCTTATAGTACCTTTAAGTCGCAAGTAAAAATTATAAAGGGTTTTTATTTAGCATTTTCGAACTTTACATTTGAATAAAACAAACTGTGAGTTACATTTATTCAAAAGACACCGGTTACATTTCAAATATAACATCTGTGATGAACTAACATTAACTACTTTGCATAAAATTATCAAAAAATCACTCTGCATAAGAAGATAAAAAAATCTAGTAGTCAATGAATTTTGCTCAGTTAGTGACAAATAAATATTTTGACATTCGAATCACATTAGCCAAGTAAAAAACATCTTCCGGGCAAAAATATAATAAAAAGAAAAAAAATTTCAATTTTTTGATGAATTATAAATTCAATTCTTTGTGAAAAAACAGAACATTCTTCCCTGAATATTGAAAAGCGGCGAATACGCATTGGTTCAAACCAATTGGACTCAGCGGCACAATAAATGGTAGATATTTTTACACATCAGATTGAATTACTTTTCAGATAAAATGATTTTCTTGGTCATTTCTAGAAGCATATGTATCTGGCGCAGCAGTTTTTCCAATCAGGGAAAGATATGATTCATCTTTTTTTTAACATCCACGAGCATATTCGCTCTTTGAATATATGAAGTCAATATCAATTTTTGAAAGAAAGAAGAAGATTTTTGTGTGGTGAAGGATTCCTCAATGCTTGAGACTTTTCAAGAATTAAGACAGTCATCATTTTAAATGCGTCACATCTCAAGACAATTAACTTTTTTTTTAGAATTAATCTTAAATTTAGTTTTTCGACCTTTAACAAAAAAAAATAATAATAATTAGTTAATTAATTGTAAATTGTAAGATTTTGATAATGTGAAAGTGAGTGCAAAAGAGGACATTTGATATCAGGATAGTTAATGAAATCAAGTCGTCGAGACCTTCAATGTGCGCACATCGTTGGATCATCGATCAAGTAGTAACAAGAAAATTAAAAGTAAGTAATTTAATCCTTGATATTTTTCTCCATTGTTGAATTCTTGATAAGATTCCTCTTGTGCATTTATACTCTTGTTTTTAAATCATAGTTTTTTCTTCGTATTGTGTCAGTCATAATTTTCAACTTAGTTATTAGTTTGAATCCAATACTTTTCTTTAATTTGATTTTGGTTTTTGTTTCCTTTTGTCTCGTAATAATTTTTATAATCTATAATTATAATTATAATTTATAATTTTTATAATTTATAATTTATAATTTTATAATCATTTATTTAAATTTCATTTTGATTAAATTTTTTTAACGATTCAAGTAACAATATTCTTTAATAAATATCTAAAATTGTTGTACCATTAATAATATGTTTTATTAGGATGGTGAACTAAATTGGTAAAATGGGAAAGTGGTAGTAAAAGTCAAGAAGGGTAGAGTCGTGGGATAGATCGTTATTTTGGGGCTATGCTCTAAATAAGGCCAGAGTATAGCGAGGAGGTGGGGCAGCAATGTCTCACTATAGGATAAGGGTTGCCACGTCATCTGTCATATTTTATGGAAATATGTTTGGAATTGATTTTTTTGTTTTTCTCTGCGGTATCTCCTCAATTTTCTGGCACGAAATATTTGAGTGAACAGAAATTAGTTGCGGCAACTACCCCACCCAAATGAGCTACGCTGAGGGTAAAAGAATATGCCAGAGCTGCGAACTATGGGAATTACCACCTCATCCCACACATCATTTAAATGTCCACAGTAGCTTTGCTTTACTTTGTCGAAATATCGAGTGGTTGTCTATAGTTTATTGGCATAGACTTAAGAAAACCTCATAAGCAGAAGTCTCGCTCGCCGTTTTTGGTGATTGACTGGCCACCAATGGCGTTCCCGAAGATACATACTTATATGGACCGATGATGCAGCCACTCCAAAATTCACACTAAACAGTGAATTTATTTGGATTTACATCCACATCTTGCTCAAAATATCTCATCTCGCTTTGAGGTTAGTAAGCTGTATTTATTAACGATTCATGAATGAAGGATTTATTCAAGTTTCCTCCAGAACCTCAAGGATATTATACAGTTGGATTTCATGAGTTGTAAGTTTAACTTAACCAGAGGGAGTCCTGTTTCAATGTGTTTTATATATGTAGAAAAAGTGTGCATTGCACACCCTGGTCAAAAAACACAAAGCACAACTCATCCAACATTACATTTCAAGTGCTATTTTCCCGCAACACCTACGACTAATCGTTCACAAGCACATATTTCCTATATCTTTATTATTTGTCATCCATCCATCATAACTTGAAATTCCCTTTTTCTGTAGTAGCTACACACAAAATCAGTTCGTGCGAACCATATTTTTTACCCGCCAAATATACAAACTACATTGGAACCAATGCATGCTACTCCTTTTTGCGTATCCACTTTATACACGAGAGACGACGAGGACGACTCTTTTTGATGTGTAAACATCTTTCCCGGCGGTAGAGTGAATCGAAAACGTGTGTAAAACTTATACGTCCCGTGTAACCCGTTACGGTTACACGTTACGGTTACACATTACGGTTACACGTTACGGTTACACGTTTCGGTTACACGTTCAGTGTAGCAACCTACCTTACCGACGATTGCATTTAACACCCTGTTTACATTGTAAATAATGCGTACTTACGACATCGTGTTTACATTGGAGACTTTGAGTACTAAAATCTCGATTTTATTACTTTCCATTGCTGGCTAGAACTTAATTCAATCCCTCAACATTTCTTTACATCTCGACCAACTAGGCCTATTCTGCCACATTTGTTATTCTGCTATAGATTTTCTGTTATGAATCATAAAAGATTTCCACCTTAAAAGATCTTTTATGATTGGTATTCAGAGGTTCGAACTTTTATAAACGTCTCTTAGGCTAGTCGCGCACTGGCAACTGTGATTGAAATCAAATAGTTTAATCACCAGTTGAAAGAGAACCGCGCACTGGCAACTCTTTACTCACGCTCACACTCTTTTCTCTCTTGCGCTTATGGAAAACAACTCAACTATTACGAATTAATTTTAGGCAATCGTTTAGTTTATGTCAAAACAAAAAGTTTTTAGTTGCTCGAATCGTGTTGCTTTAAGTGCGCGGTGTCCCATATAAGCCCATATGTTTCATTTTAGCAAATAAACAGTTGCGAAACTAAAAATTGAATGCGCGCGCCTGGCCATATGCTATTTCGAAAACGAGATCTGTTATAAAACTGAACTAAATCTGTTATGTGTGATTATGTAAAATATTTCATCTGACATAATTTAAATGGATGACGAACAAAAAAGTAAACTCTTAGGCTAGGCGCGCATATTCAATTTTTAGTTTCGAAACTGCTTGGTTCGAGCAACTAAAAAGTTTGTGTTTTGACACAAACTAAATGATTGCGTGCACATTCAATTTTTAGTTGCACAACTGTTTGGTTACTTATAGAAAACAGATGAACTATTTAGTTGAATGTCCGCGCAGGTGCATATAATTATATGTTACACAGAATAGCGAACTCATTTTAGGCAATAGCTTAGTTTGTATCAAAACACAAACTTTTAGTTGCTCGAACCAAGCAGTTGCGAAACTAAAAATTGAATGTGTGCGCCTAGCCTAAGGCTATTTTGTGTAAAATAATAATTATATGCACCTGCGCGGACATTCAACTAAGTAGTTCATCTGTTTTCTATAAGCTACCAAACAGTTGTGCAACTAAAAATTGAATGTGCGCGCCTAGCCTTACACACTAAGGATATCCATACAATGGAACACGATTTTATCTCATTATGTTTCTGGGAATACCAAGGCCATACTCTACTTATTTCTTTATATGATATGTGTTTTGATACATTTTCTTTCATTTGTCTCCTTTAAAGAACATTTGATAGACGAAAGACAAGATAAATATTCATTATTACTTGATGCACCTGTGTAGTGTGTACTTATTTAAATCTTTTATGATAAAAGTAACAGAAGTTTGTCTTTTATTCTTTTATGATTTTTAACAAAAATGCTATTCGTAAAAGATTTTTTCTATGTTCGAACGTTTGACAGTTCATAAAAGTTTTCTTAGCAGATTTTATAACAGATTTTAGCGTGCTGAATACCAAAATTAAAATTCATAGAAGATTTGTTGACAGTTCAAACATTTGTATGGAAATTCATAGCAGAATAACAGAATAGAAGAATAAAAGATCTCGCCAAATAGTCCTAAATATGTGAAAAAGACGAAACACAAATCAACTGGTGTAAAATTTCATAGCGGGTTCATTTAATGTCTTAAAAAATCCACTTCACGTTATTGACGGACGATAACATTTTATTTTATGCTTGCAAAAAATGCATTTTCAGAGTTGAACTTTAAAAATCCAAAAAATGTTCTTCAGGGCAATCAGTTGACATCTGCAATGAAATATTCTCGATACGTCAAAATTTAATTTGTCCCTTATCTGTCATACCATATAATTATTTTAACTATCGAATTAGATATTCTTTATTATATTAAAATATACTTTTAGCATTCACTATATCAAAATATAGATGGTTCTCCATCTGTCAAGCCATGAACTGGATGACGACTACGACTTCAATGTATTAAAAAAATTAGTTTTGCCACTTATAATTCCATTACAAGGTGGGAATGATGTCAATCGGTCTGTAAATCTCTGACAGAGGGAGTAAGATAAAGTACAGAAACCTAAAAAAAAAGTTAAGGGATTTGTTTGATTTTGGTAAGGTGAACGCTCCATCTAGCGGTTTTTTCAAAAAAAAGTTTTGACTTTTTCGCTGCATGACAAGTATATTTGTTGGCGGCGTTAAGCCAGATATACATTGTTCAAATGCATGAAAAGCACGTGCAAGTCTATTATTTCAGTGGCGAGAGAACGTTGCCCTTTGTGTTTTTTTTTCAGCAAAATTGTGTTTTTACGAATTTCTTTGGGATTTTTGTAATTTTATCCGAGTAATTTGTTTTATATTGTCTGTCCATTTCATCATATAATTTTCGTTTGTTGTTTTAATATTTTAATCAGTGCTTATTATGCTGTGCTGTGTTCTCATCTCTTCGACGTACTATACGCAAATGAACCAATAAATAAATGATCAATCATCAACCTTGCATATTCAATATTTCTATGCAGTACGCTAGATTAAAAAGATTTTGATTTTTCTTCAAGCCTACATCCAATCTATATACGTGTGACTTTTTTACTAATACACTTACAATTGCTGAGAAAAATGCGAAGTTATCGTTCATTCTTCTTTGTGGTTTTCTTTTTTATATTTGGCGTTCGCTCAGTGCAATTCGCTTAACTGAGTAGAGTAAGGAGTGCGAAGAGATGACTCCTTTTCGCATGAACAAAGTTAACTTATATTAAAAATCGCTGTGTTTAAAAGCACAGATGCACTCGAAAGGAAGCCAAAACAGAAACAGAGATTAAACTCAGATTCGTGTAAAAACAGTCTATTTTTTATCAGATAACATCTCTGTTTGAATATAAGGGTAAAAATAAAATGCTGTCACAAGCAACATCCCTGGTTAAACATAAGTCAAACAAACTTTACGTTACGTAGCGGAGTCCACTCACTCCTAACACATGAACTACTTCATCGAAGCATATTGTCGATAAGGTTTTTCTGTCGTGTGAAATGAATATTGTGTCGACATAGCAGTGCGAACTCTGGGAATCGAAGTAGTATGCCGACATGGCGTGTAAAAAGGACCGAACTAGTTCGTAGAAACAATTTTTTATGATGTTATTCGGTTTTAGTTGTTAAAATTTACAAATCGCCTGAAAAAGCAAGAATAAAATTCAATCTCCTTAAGCAAGAATTCAATAAAGCTCTGATCAACGCAAAAAAGTGGTTCTGGAGCATTAAAATTCAAATATGTTTCGGTCATTTTCACTTTTCATTTAAAATTTTACAACTCTACCATTTCACAGCTGATTTTGGCATGTACTTCTACGTCGGCGTATTGGTGTGTAAATGCCCTAAAGTCACAAACTAGTACGATTGCATTGTATGTTTATTGGGTACGTTCGATAACAAAAATTCGGCACTCGGACGAACGTTGATGTTTACACATCTTAACCGTGAGTCCTGGCACTCACACTTTTTTTTTTATTTTGAGCTCGTGCGAATTTTCCACTGTGCACAGCTGTAACTGTGAATTTCTTGGTAACTACGTTACAAACGACTATATTTTTTTTGTGAGTTCGTACGAAGTTCATCAGTACACTTATTGTTTTTTTCAAACCGGCCAATGCTCGATAACTTCATTGTAACTAATGGGATTAGGAACGAGCGTCGGGCGTTTGTTTTTCTCGTCAGTTTTATTTTACGAGTGCATGTAAATCTATTCCTTTAAAAGTTAAGTTTGCGTTGAACACTGATTAGACAAAATATTTTGTTAAATTTTCAAGACCATTAGTGAAGTGGAAGATGGCGTTAATGACTTATTAGAAAAAACATTCAGTTCCTTAAGTTATGACGAAAAAAGACATTAATTGATGCAAGTTAAATAATCTCAAATCAACTACACCAAAAATGGAAGATATGTACCTACAGGATCTGTTAAGCAAAATAACCTTTATTGTTCTTCTAATTTATGCGAATAAAAGTAATGAGAAGCAAAAAGTTGGATACACGGAGTATCTGAAGAACGTTTCTATAAGTTATTTGATGTAAGCAATGACCAAAGTGCTGACAGCATTACTAAAGTCGTTTTTTAAGTGAAATCGACTAACTCGATCTTTAATAAATAACTAATTCCTTCCGTTGGCAATTCAAAATGGTTCTTTAATTCGCGTTTATTAGATTTAATTGAAAATGAAAGAGTAAACTTAATTTCTGTATTTGGGTTTATAATAATTGATGACACAGAACACACTTGCGGTGAAAATACTACTGTCGCACTTATTTACAGTTTTTAAGCCAATTTAAAACAATTTTTTACTAAACTTATTTTCGAATACCTATATTCGCACAAACTGATGTGTTATATAGTTTACTTTACGAGAAGGTCATTATACTTTCATTGGAGGTCAAGACAGTTTGTAATAGACTATTCTGAAGTAAACAACGACTGGGTAGATTTTACAACCAATTTTGAAGTTCAGTCAAAAGCTTTCTTATAAATGTGGAATTGACCAATAACGCTACAGTAATCGGAGAAAACTTTAATTTCCTTCCAAGGATGAACTGGAAAATACAAGAAAAAGCTTTTACCATCAAGTTACAGATACCTTTTTTTTATAAACATGTTAGTGGACACAAAGTCGGTAGAATGTCAGTCAGATGCTCAGTTCATGATTTTTTGTGAAAATCGGTGAAAAAGAGAAATTTCAAGATTTTAAGAGCTAGATGGTCAGTTCATGATTTTTTGTGAAAATCGATGAAAAAGAGAAATTTCAAGATTTTTAGAGGTAGATGGTCAGTCCATGATTTTTTGTGAAAATCGATGAAAAACAGAAATTTCAAGATTTTTAGAGGCAGTTTGTTAGCCCATGATTTTTTATTAAATTCATTCGGATCATCAGAGAAACGTAGTGTGGAACAAATGCAGCTGTTTGGGATGGAACAAATTTTTCAGAGTGGTTTGAAGCAGATTGTGGTGTGAAACAGGGATACCCTCTTATTGCATTGTTATTTCCTCTTTTTATCACAGCATCGTTGTGACCGAAGAATCCTGTGGAATCTGAATTGCAAGTAGCATTGTTAATGTTCTGTGTTACGCCGATAATTTAATGGTTTGGTGAAGATTTATCATAAACACAGATAATTCGAAGATAATGGTATTCACTAGAAATAATCGGGGAAACTCAGCATAAACCTGTCATTGGTTTCTGCGATGAAACCGTCTTGATGTCGTGAGGGAGTATACATGCTTGGGAGATAAGCTGGATTTAACACTGGATTTCAAGGATCACATACAAGAGAAAGCTAAAATCTGTCCGAAAATTATAAACTCTAATTGGAAAACAGTATTATGGGGAGTCGAAGAATTTGAGGAAATGGAAAAACTGCATAGAAATTTCTTCAAAAAATTATTTAACCAAATTATGCTATTTATTTAGAAAGAGGCCCATTCTATGCAGCACAAAGACAACAATATTTAGGAACAAATTCTTTGACGGTGCAGGCAACAGTATGTTTTCTAAATGGCCTGAATTGGAAAAAAACTATATTTATTCATAAAAAGTGCTTTAAATATAGAATGTTATTGATAACTGAATTTGATTAAAGCAAAATTATTAACTCATTAAACCAAATTTTAATTGTTAAAATATTAATTGCGAACTGAGCTGACGGTAATGCCAGAGCTTATAATTCATTTTTGTTATGTTAATGTAGCTATTTCATAAGATAAATAAATGGATTACTTATTAAGTTTACTTCAGCAAAAATCCCTTGACATTTAAAAATCTGTAAAGGAAAAATAAACTGTGCAGAATTAATAATAAAATCGAGTCAAAATGAACAATTTGAAGTTAACTTTCAAAAAACTTTCGATTTGTATGGAAGTGTACCAGTTAAATGAATATTATTGAAAAAGTTTTAATTGAAATTCATAACGGTACAATGACTTAAAAAACAAGTAATTAATGCAATTTATAGTTTTTAATAAAACATTTCCAGATGAACTCTTATTTTCTGTAAAAGAATATGATGAAAATTTATTGAAAATGAATTATTTAAAACTAAAAAAATGAACTAAAAGTTATTTATAATTCTCAATTCTATAAGCAAAAAAGTGTAACTGAAATAGCAAAACTTATTACAAGTAATAATTTAAATCAAACTTTTTCGGAAAGTTTAAAACTTTGTAAATAAATAATGACCATTCCGCCAATCTCCGAATCAACAGAAAGAAGTTTTTCAATTTTGAAAAGAATAAAGACCTTAAATAGAAGCACGATTTCAGAAGACGGACTTTCTGCATTCACATCAATCAGAATTGAAAAGCAGTTATTGATTTCTTTGCAACGAAGTCCAACTTTTGGATTTTTTGATAAGGTAATTGAAGAGTTCATAAGAAAACATCAAAGAATTGACTAGACCTATAAGAAATTATAAACTTTTTACTTTGTATGTTGTTTTTTTTTAATGAAAAATATAATCTTGAAAAATTCATGATTATGTAAGTAAAGATGCTAACGGGTGATTTTTTTGAGGTTAGGATTTTCATGCATTAGTATTTGACAGATCACGCGGGATTTCAGACATGGTGTCAAAGAGAAAGATGCTCAGTATGCTTTGACATTTCATCATGAATAGACTTACTAACGAGCAACGCTTGCAAATCATTGAATTTTATTACCAAAATCAGTGTTCGGTTCGAAATGTGTTTCGCGCTTTACGTCCGATTTATGGTCTACATAATCGACCAAGTGAGCAAACAATTAATGCGATTGTGACCAAGTTTCGCACTCAGTTTACTTTATTGGACATTAAACCAACCACACGAATGCGTACAGTGCGTACAGAAGAGAATATTGCGTCTGTTTCTGAGAGTGTTGCTGAAGACCGTGAAATGTCGATTCGTCGCCGTTCGCAGCAATTGGGTTTGTGTTATTCGACCACATGGAAGATTTTACGCAAAGATCTTGGTGTAAAACCGTATAAACTACAGCTCGTGCAAGAACTGAAGCCGAACGATCTGCCACAACGTCGAATTTTCAGTGAATGGGCCCTAGAAAAGTTGGCAGAAAATCCGCTTTTTTATCGACAAATTTTGTTCAGCGATGAGGCTCATTTCTGGTTGAATGGCTACGTAAATAAGCAAAATTTCCGCATTTGGAGTGAAGAGCAACCAGAAGCCGTTCAAGAACTGCCCATGCATCCCGAAAAATGCACTGTTTGGTGTGGTTTGTACGCTGGTGGAATCATTGGACCGTATTTTTTCAAAGATGCTGTTGGACGCAACGTTACGGTGAATGGCGATCGCTATCGTTCAATGCTAACAAACTTTTTGTTGCCAAAAATGGAAGAACTGAACTTGGTTGACATGTGGTTTCAACAAGATGGCGCTACATGCCACACAGCTCGCGATTCTATGGCCATTTTGAGGGAAAACTTCGGAGAACAATTCATCTCAAGGAATGGACCGGTAAGTTGGCCACCAAGATCATGCGATTTGACGCCTTTAGACTATTTTTTGTGGGGCTACGTCAAGTCTAAAGTCTACACAAATAAGCCAGCAACTATTCCAGCTTTGGAAGACAACATTTCCGAAGAAATTCGGGCTATTCCGGCCGAAATGCTCGAAAAAGTTACCCAAAATTGGACTTTCCGAATGGACCACCTAAGACGCAGCCGCGGTCAACATTTAAATGAAATTATCTTCAAAAAGTAAATGTCATGGACCAATCTAACGTTTCAAATAAAGAATCGATGAGATTTTGCAAATTTTATGCGTTTTTTTTTTTTTAAAAAGTTCTCAAGCTCTTAAAAAATCACCCTTTAGTTGAAATAATCGCAATCACAAATTCAAAATTAAAGCGAAAATCATTAGGTTTATTAATCGCAGACTCATCATAATAACCCACGAGACGTCGCTGCTAGGTGTTTAACTCTATTAAAAAAAAAAAGCAGTAGTTTACAGGTATCTTTCAGAAACTTTCTTTGCGTAAAAAATTAACGACTACGCTGTTTTCTCAAGGATTTGATACATATTTGCTTTGAACAATTATAACAGTTTTACTTATTGTTGTTGTTGTCGAATTTTGTCGAAAAACAAATTCGCCACGTCAACTCTTTACTAATGTTAAAGTAACATTCTGATAAGTAATCCAAGAATAAATTCCTCCATTAATACAATTTGTGTTTGGCAATTATCGAAATTATGAATTTATTTGTCGAATAGCACTTATTTGTTAGTTATTCTAGATTTTCAGGTAAAATATTTTTTTACTGATGAAAATATTGAACATAAATGGGTGGGTACAGGAAAATGAGATTTTAAGTTCGCGAATACGACTACTTTATGTTTTTACTGTTGTAGGGGAAGATGGCCTAAAATGACCCACCAAGGTAAAATGGCCCCCTTCCTAAAAATTGTAGAATCGAACAGAATTAGAAGGTTTTGGTAACACAATTCTTAAGTTTCTTCAAGCTATTGCTTGAAATTTTACAGGTCAAAGTGTCTCTAGCTATCTACAAAAGTAGAACCAATAAAACGTTGTAAGAAGTTTGTTGACCAAAAAAATTATAAAAAACATTCAGTTTTGAAGAAAACTGTAACTGAATGTAAGTATTAAGTATTTCTTATTAATTTACTGAAACTAGTTGGCCTATAACTATTTCAGTGTGTTCAGAATTAAAACTTAAATAAAAGAACCCTAAATGGGCAAAATGGCCTACTAAGCACTCGCCTAAGATGTCACAGTGTGCCATTTTATACTTACCCTTACATTTTCATTTTCTTTATAGTGAAAATGGTTGGAAAATATAAACGATGTACAGAGAGGCAGTCCTGGACTGATAATGCATTAGCAAAAGCCCTAAATGCCATCCAAAAAAAAGTACTAGCAATAATTGAGCATTATTGGTGCTTATTTTGACATTCTCTTTCGTTAGAAAGTGAGGCGAATTCGTTGAAACTTAATTTTGACACTCGGCGATTAGAATGTTGATCGAACAAATCGAAAGTTCACCCAATCCATAGAAAGTTCATTCATTTGCGAAAGCTAATTCAATTTTGACATTCGAAAGAATAGAATTAAATGTCATTTTTGTGTCGTTTGAATTTTTCTGTCGAGTAAACAACAAAACATGTAAGTTTTTAATTATTTCATGGAAAATAAACTACTTTTATTATTTTTGTTGTTGTTTTATGTTTAAAGGTCGCATTCCAACTGGACAAACCGCGAACAAAAGGAAAAGTTAATTAAAATAATGGAAGAAAACCCAAACGCAAAGGGTTTTTTTTACCACCCGCGTAGATACGGAAAGCATCCACTATCCTTCTCCTCTGCACTTCTTCAACACCATCTTCATTTATAAACAACACAAATGCCATATTTTTATTTTTTATTTATTATTTTATGTTTTTATCACAGAAATTTAAATTATTAAACAATAAACAAAACAATTACAAATAAACAAACATTTCACTTTTTGGTTTTGACATTTCACAAACACTTCTCTTTTGTTTTTGATATTTTAGTGTGCCCAAGTGTATACGAAAAAAAAATAAAAATTTAGAACGCGTCATGACCAACTTATTTTTTTTAAGAATAGTTTCAAAACAGCTGAGTTGACACAAAAAATGTAATAAATATGTAGTTCTTTATGGTTAAACCTTACTTTATAATGAAAAAGTGTATTATTTATTTTGTTTCTTGATTATTTATCCAACATCTATAAAATGCTTAGAAACAAAAAAAATGTAAAACGGTCATACTAATTCCAATAGAAATATAGTAAATGTCAAACAGCTGATAATGAAAATGAATCTTTTTTGAAGTTCATTTTATGCTATCTTTCGCAAATGAATGTTATTCGTTCGAATCTCAAAATTAAGAAAGTTCATTCGAAGGAATAGAATCATTCTAACGAATAGACTATTCATGAGAATGTCAAAATAAGCATGATTATAATTTCTACTTTTCCTTATTTTGTCTTAAGTGAAGTTGTTTTATGTAAATGAATTGTTGTTATTATTTTTTTTTCTTGAGTATTGTTTATGTTTATTTTAGTTCGAACTATGATTTGTGTAAAATAAGTTTAAATTAAATTGAAAATTATGTTTGGTTTACTTGTCTAGTTGGTTTATTTACAAGGGTAAAATGGCATACCAATACTTTCTTACAAAGAGAACCTGGGTCCAGGTATCGCGATATTATCAAAGAGAACCACCCCAGAGAAAGAATCTGTGGTATGATGATGATGAATGAGTTCAACTGAAACAGTGACAGAAGATACACATGCGAATGCGAATATGGTGCAGCGCAAAACAAGGGCACCGGGAGAAGAGTATCGAGCAAAGAGGATAGAGCAAATGAAGATCTTAGGTAGAAAGAAGAGAGTTAACGCAGCTCAAGGAGATCGAAGAGTCTCGCGATAGAAACAACACTGCTGCTGCTGGTTTTAAGGTAGGAACGCAGGCTCTTTGAAGCAACGAAGGTAACACAGTCGCTGAACCACAGGGAGTTGAGGTCACTTGAACTTTTTAATTGAATATAATATTTAAGTTTAAATGTCACATTTTTGCAAGATATGACACATTTTCCTTAGGGGGTGCCATTTTAGGCCAACTTCCCCTACAAATAAAAATTAGAATTAAATTCTCCAAAAAAAATATTGACTCGTTTGAAATATCAAATTTTCTAAAAAAAATGATTTTTTTTGTTTTAAATTAAAAACATATTTTTTTTAAGTTTTGAAATGCAATGTCTTTCAAACTTTTTAGAAGATACGATTTTCGAAAACTATTTTTTTATTTGAATTTTAATTTAATTTAGCATAATTTAGTTATGTATTTGTATAAACTAACATTATCGTAAATAAACATATCACTAAACGTGCTTTGTATTTACATAGGGCCTTACCAACAATCAAATTAAGAGACGGCTTTAATATTTGAGCGAAATGAAACATTATTTAATGGGCTCTTTATAACTGACCATACATGCTACATTTTATTTTTTAGGTTCCGTTCATGATTTAGAGTCCACTTAAATATTAAGTTCATAACATGTATGGCTAACTAAATAGAGCTCATTACATAATGGTTCATTTTCCTAAAGTATTAAAGTCGTCTCTTAATTTGATTGTTGGTAAGGCCCATAGTTTATTAATTTATTTTTAAAAATATTCAAATTTTTTTTCGGATTCTAAATCATGAGGCATTGCATTAAACATTTTAAGACCATTGTATGCATATTTTGTGCAGACTGTGTTCTAAAAAATGGACGACCAAAATCAAAACTACTTCTTACATTATGACCATGAATATCACAAACATGCATATATAATTGTATCACATAAATAGTTAGGAACCAGATTTGTATGGTGGGTACCGTTGTTTTAAGATAAAATAAATTTCTTTTCCTCAAATCTTGTACATTATATAAAAAAAACTTTTAAATGTCAAGTTTTAAGAAAATCGAGTCTGGGGTTTTCGAAATATTGTTTTTTTTTAGTTTGAATACACAATACTACTAAACCTTCGGGTAGCTTTAGCACAAAGAAAATAATCAAAATCGGTTGTTACGTTTTTGTTTCAAGTATTACTTAATGAAATTTTGTGAATTTTTTTTCAATCTCTGGAACAGATTTTGACAAAAAAAAATTATAAGATTTCGAAAAAAATCATTTGGCAGGTACTGTTATTTTTGGTGTTAAAAAAATAACGTGTGGGCCGAAAATTAAAAAATGATATCCACCAAGTCGTTAGTAAAAACAAAATCGCATAATGTGAATGTTTGGTCTCTGTTGGCCCGGAAACCTCACTGGTACTTGAAGATAAAATTATAACAGAACGGTTTAAGACGTTCACATAGCTCGTTGGATAGGATCTTATATGCGACATTTAGTAGAGATACGCTTCTACGGTATAGATCTTGAATGATATAGAATCACCTTTCTTGTAGATAGGGCATATGGATCTCATGATCCAGTCATCGGGGATGCTCCCTTCAACGGTTGTTTTACGGCAGCCGGTTTGAGAGCAGGGTGAAGGTGATTTGCTACAAGACCCTCATCTGACCAATGATTGCCTATAGATGCCCGGTGTGGTTTAACGTTTGCCCATCTCCAATGGAGAAGATTCGAGTGTTTGAGAGGAAGTGTCTTAGACTTTGCCTTGGATTACACATAACTCCAGAGTCTGAGTAGTCACATTATTCCAACCAGTTTCTATACAACGGAGCCAAAATAAACAGAATTGCTTATTTTTTCATAAAGCTGATTCGGAGTCACATTGTAAGAACGATGTCTTTGACCAACAGCCTAATTTTTGGGGCTTACTTCCCAAACGACGATTTTATTTGAGTGTGCATCTAAGCGGCTCTATCGCGCCTGGTGCATTTCCCTACTTAGGCAGTCGAACGCTCATGCAGGATAGAATTGCGATTCCGCTTATCTACCAATTCACTCGTAAGACTGTGGATAGGTAGCTCCTTTATGGTCGAGACGTTCCCGTACAAGACGGAGAAGAGCGCCTTCGGTGCAGTAGGACTGCTTCCGATGGAAACTGAAGAGACAAGGTGAGACAGGCGAACCAGTTCTGGTGGATGTCTGATGATAGAGAAAGTTTACTAGGACTTGAATGTCTCTGGTTTGTTCTGCTCGCCATGTCTTCTACGCACAAATTTTGCTTTTCAGTCAAAATTTGGAAAAAAGATTCATCCGAAAAGTAAACCTGGGCAAAATGCATTTTGATTGATTTTGTTTGGTTGTATTATTTGAAACAAAACAAAAGGTTAATAACAATAGCTCATTTCAATCTTCTACTGTTGAATGTTTGTACTTATGAGCACATTCCAGCAGCTTCTAACTCATTGCAGGCGTTAGTCTTGGCTTTCGAGCAGGTTTCATTGCGATAAACTTCATTTCTGGGGAGCGCCTTTGAACTTTGCGTTGCGACATTTTGACTCCTCCATCTTTGGATTGGATAAATTTTCTGTTTTTAAGGCAAACAACCCTGATTTTGCGATCCTTTCTTTGAAATGTGTGTCGTGGTCGACCACAGCTACCTTTTCTTCGGGGACTTAAGGTCATCCCTAGGTCAATCTTTTTTTTTAATTTCTTAATTTTTTTAATTTAACTTCTCAAAACTCCTACTGTGACCGCAATTTCATATCGGGATAGGTTAGTAGCCTTTAAAAGTCCAGCTTCTTGCCCAACCCCGAGAGAGGTCAGAGGCTCTTCCCATCTTTAAACAATAAATATGTGTTTTTTTTTTCTTTAAATAAACATTTTTTTTTTTTTATAATTCACTCGCGCTCAAGGGTATGTTACGAGACCCTTATAATGTTTTAAACACAGCACGGGCGAGGGAGAAATTAGGAGGGGAGAGAAAGGAGGTGTCGATGAACATTGGTTTTGGATGTTTGCAAATTGAAATGGCAAGGGAAAACTGTGCCGGGTAAGTTATTCCATAATCGTGTTGTGCGACTAAAAAACGAATCTCTATATTTGACGGTACGACCAAAGTTAGGCTGAACTGATGAGCATTCCTAGCGAAGCGGGTATCACGGGTGAATTGATAAAGGGGAGGAATGCAACTGGCTACTTCGAGTGAGCATTGCTTGTGAAAGAAGCGATAAAACAGGGAAATACATGAAACATTCCGACGGTGTTCAAGAGATGGGAATGAATCCATGGTAGCTCTGTTTCCAATCAGTTTTAACGCTCTAGTCTGTATCCTATCCAATAAATGGAGAGAAAATTGAGCAGCGCCTGCCCAAAGGTGTGAGTTATACTCGAGTTTTGGACGTATATACGCCTTATAAATGGTAGCCAGATCAGAAGGGGTAAAAATTTCTTACATCGATATAGAAATCCTAAGCATTTAGCAGCATTCTTGGCGGTCTCAAGTATGTGATCATTCCAACGAAGATCGTCGTTAACACACATACCGAGTACTGAGAGCTTTTCGGTTTCTTCGATGCAAGTGCCATTTAAGGACAATGGCATAGGGGGTATATTTTGCTTCAACGACAATAGACAGCATTGAGTTTTCGAAGCATTAAACTCCACACGGTTTTTTGTACCCCATTTAACAATGCTCTAAAGATCGGAGTTTCATGAACTTATCATACGGTACCGTTGCAAATTCACTTCCGAAGGAGATGGACGTAAATTTGGGAACGAGTATGAAAAGCTTAGAGTGGAGTCGTCGGCAAAACAATTAAGTGGATTAGAAGTTTCAGACAAGAGATCATTTATAAAAATGAGGAAGAGAGTCGGAGACAAATTGGAGCCTTGGGGAACACCAGCATTTATTTTGTGAAGATCAGACTTAAAACCATCCAATACAACATGTATTAAACGATCTAAGAGGTAATTTCTAATCCAAAGAATAAGGGTTTCGTTGATGCCAAACGCACGCATTTTCGATAAGAGAGCCTGGTGCCAAACTCTATCAAATGCCTTAGAAATATCAAGCGCAATAATCTTAATTTCTCCAAAACAATGTAAAGATCTGTTCCACTCTTCGGTGAGATATGCCATCAGATCACCAGTGGATTGCTGCGAAAGCCGTATTGCCGGTCATTAAGAAGCTTTGGATCTTCGAGATATTTCTTGATCTGATGATTCCATGACCTTGGAATGAAGGGACGTAAGTGCGGTTGGTCGATAGGACGAGGGGGAGGAAGGGTCACCTTTTTTAGGAACAGGCTGGAGAAATGCTGTTTTCCATCTTCTAGGGAAGATTCCAGAACAGTAGGAGCTAGGGAAAAGCTTACGCAATGGTTTTGCCAGCGATGAAGAACACCTCTTCAGAACAATGGGGGGTATACTATCAGGACCAGTGGATTTGTTTATATCAAGATCTCGAAGGGCTCTTGCAACTGTACGAGTGCGGAAATATACCTGTCCCATTGAATGATTTACGTTTTCAAGTACAGGAGGGGCAATGTTGCTAACAGGCAACGTGGAGCTTGCAGCAAAATGAGCTGCAAGTACATTTGCCTTCTCTAAAGAGCTAGTTATCGGTTTGTCTTTGTAGATGAGCGTTGGAACCGAAGATGAAGTTGAATTTTTTATGTTCTTGACAAATGACCATAAAGTACAAAAGATTTATCACTCATACTTACCATAAATTTGTAGAAATTGTACTATAAAACAACTTACAAATTAAATCACTCTATTAAATTTTCCTATAAACTTCCGCACAAAATGACCTCCATGAAAGAAATGGCGTGTTGCATTTGGTGTAAGCTTTAAAGCATGAAACTTATTTTACAGTTAAAAAACTGTCTTAACCATAAAGAGTAGTAACACTTTCAACTATAGAGTAAACATGTAGAAAATTATCGAGCTATGTTTCGGTTTAATTTTTTCGCTTGGGCCTAATAATATGGCAAGGTACTGTAGGCTAGTTTTTTTATGAAATTTTGTCTAGCTTTAAGATACTCGTAGTTATAAGATTAATGTTAATAAAAATGACTTTGAAAATGGCGCTCTGTATAATGCTCATTTAAATGCTGAAAACCAGTACCCTGTTCCTTGCCTTGCGATCCAATCGTGCTTTTTTTTAAGATTAGATATATTTATATATTCTAGACGGCTTAGATTCAAGACTTAGATCAAATTACTTGTATTAAAATTAGTTTAATAAACTTCTAACAAATACGCTTATGAAGAGTCTCTGATTTTAGCTTGCTCTAATCTCACTACACAAAGAAAGAATCTGAAATGTAATTGAAGTGGAGTATATTTTTAGTGATGCATGTGAATTTATCAGAAGATTTATCGCATCACAGAAATCTTTATAGATTACAATTCCCATCATTTGCAAAGTGCTACTTCAATTCACTTGAAAATTTTTTTATGGAATTCAGAGAAGTGTTTTAAGGTAATGGAACTATAACCGAAAAATGTAACCATCAATTTTGTTACACACACTTTTCTAGTGAAATAGTTAGTTTCATTTCACCTATATCATCAATTTCCTACGAATGTTGCCGTTCAGTGGTGAATACATATAATCAAAACATTTACAAGCAAAAGTTCTCAATGGTGAATAGCGGACACATTTAAATATTCAGCTTAGTTGGAAATAAACTCCAACTATTAAAATGGTTTCAATTGAAATATGAGGTAAAACACCTTTGAGTGCTTTATTTCAAAGGTAAAAGCAAATTAAAAACCGGGGGACCTCAACAAAAGCAAGGAGGTTACGAGTATTATTCCTTTTTAAAAGGAAATTTTCTGTAAAGTGGTTGAAAACAGAAATATGAGGGTAGCTTAAATTGGCTTCTGGACTTTATTTGAGATTATTATTATTGAAGGATAACATATTCTGTGCATGGCAGGATACATACATATGTGGGCACTCATAATTCTACCGTTTGGAAATTAATGGTGAATGATGAAATTTGGTATTTTAGAACTATCATATTCATCAAAGGGAAAGTTAGAAAGCAAACTAAAATTCACAATGCGTCACACAAACTGTTTAAGAGACTCAAAATTTAAGATACTAATGTTATTAGTAAAAAATGTTCAGAAGAAGTTATTAAAAGTCTTACTAATGGTCTTGGTAGTTGCAGCTAAACATAATTTCATAAGCAGACATGAGTTTAATCAAGAATAACAATTTTGAATAGTTAAAAATTAGATTTTATGTGAAGGTCTTTTCAGTAGGCTCGGGTAGATTTCGGCGACATGTGGCGACTATTTTGTTTTACTGAAATCTTTAAAAATCCGTTGTTTTTCATTCAATTACTGATACCAAATCAACATTTCAAGTAACACGATTGAACAGTATGTTCATATGATAAAGCTTTATTATAAAAATGAGTTTTTGTATGTGCAAACATTACGCCTATTTTACAGAAGGATCAGTTCGGTAACTAATAAGCAAATATTCATACCGAGAACATCACCCTGGTCCATGAAAGTATACAGCAGAGCCCGATTCGTCGGCCTTCACAAGAGCATGGCCTTTCGTAAACTTCAACTTGGCAAATTAAGCGTTGGCACTTGGGACTAAAAATTCTAAGTGTCGTTTTCGATAAAAATACGATTCCTAAAACCATTGTTTTAACATTTATACGTTTTTTTTTAGATAACATTAAAATTGTTTTCCTATGTGCGTCTTAATTTTGATGGGGGCAATTAGGCTAATTCTTAATCTAACTTAACCTTAAATCTAGGATTGGATTAAATTAATAGGATGATTAAGACGGATTTTTAGGCAGGGTGAGCTGAGATTGAAGTCGAAACAGTTATTTTTATTTATTTATTTATTATTTCATCTACGATACGTGATCTACAAATTATTATCTTACAAACTTTACCGGAAAAAAAAATCTTAAATACTTGTTATTTAAAAATGTATAAGTTAAGAACATTATTAACAATTTTTTAAACTTATCTCTTTCAAAACTTATATTTAAACAATAGTAAGCCTCATTAAACATAGAACAACAATGACTTAAAGGTTCTCAAAAACCATAGTTAGTTCGATGTGGAGCTTCAAATAATAATGGTCTAATCTTAAGTGCTCTCAATGGGGCATATAAATTTAATAGAACAAGTAAATTAGAACAATTAACAAAATTACACAAAACGTCTCTGACAAACATTATACTATACATTTCTCTACGCAATTCAAGAGATTGAATTCCTAACAAAAGACACTTTGAGCGGTAAGAATAAGCACCTATATCAACATTGCCGAAAAATTTTCTTAGGCCAAAACGCAAACATTTTTTTTGAACTCTTTCAATTTTATAAATATCTTTCTGAGCTGTTGGATTCCAAACTACACATGCATATTCCAAAGAAGGTCTAACGATGCTATCGTATAAAGCCTTGTTCAGAAAATTCGGAAGAGTTCCTTTTAGGAATCTTAACAAGGAATTAGATTTTGAAATTATGTAATTTATGTGATATTGGAAAGTGAACTTCTCATCAAATATATTACCAAGATCTTTAACATCATGAAGAATTTTAATACGAACATTGTCTAAGGAATACGTTGGAATAATTTGAAACAAAGAATGATTATAAGACATAGAAGAACATTTATCGACATTAAGTTTTAAATCGTTATGTGAGCACCAGCGACAAAATACATTCAGGTCTTTCTGTAAAAGCAAACGATCAGTCTCACATGAAACTTTGCCAAAAAATTTAATGTCATCCGCAAACAAAAGACAGTTACAATATGTAACTAAATCAGGTACATCATTTATATACATATAATAAAAACAAGAAAGGACCCAAGTGGCTACCTTCCGGAACACCTTAAGATGATGTATTATCTAAAACAACAATTTGCTTACGACCATATAAATAAGATTTAAACCATGATAACAATGAAGAACACATGCCATATTGCTCAAGCTTCATACACAAAATATTTAAATTCACCCTAGTGAAAGCTTTAGTAAACTACATGAACTTGTTTATTATTTTCCAAAGCATTTACAGAAAAGTTAGTAAATTTCAACTAAATTAGATACAGAGTAGATCTACCTTTTCAAAAACCATGTTGAAAATCACTTATGTGGCCTTTTAACAGATTAACAAAAATATCTTTAACGAGACTACGAGTATTTAACATTTTTTAAATAATAGAAGATTTCGTCACCGGTCTATAATTTATAATGTCATCTTTTTTCCCGGATTTAAAAATAGGGATAATCACTGAAAACTTCCATTGATCAAGAAAAGTACCCGTTGATACTGATTGATTAAACATTTCCGTTAAAGGAAAAGCGATAACGTCAGCACAATGGGAAAAAAACCCCAAACTATCGGGCTTCAATTTATGCTCGAGTTCAACTAATAATTTTAAAACATCTTCAATATCAATCTTATAATTTTTAACTCTAAGTGTATGCTCTTTTCGTGGATCTTAAAGTTGCAATCGACAAAATTTCACGGAGCTTATTAATTTATAAATTACATTCTATAGGTGTCTCAACTAAATTCGTCAACTTGATTCAAGTCATCTATGCCAATACTTTTTCGGCTGTGTGGACTGGAAAAGAAATATCGGAGTATTTTAAAACATTAAATGGAGTCAAACAAGGGTGTCTCCTTTCTCCCCTACTGTTTGAACTTTATATAAACGATCTCCATGAATGCTTAGGAGGAGGTCTTCAAATCGAGAACATTAATGTGAGACTGCACTTGTATGCAGACGATATTGTCATCCTAGCAGAGGACATCCGAATTATGCAAAATATGATAGATCGCCTAGAAGAGTACTGCAACAATTGGTGTTTAGAAGTTAACATGGCCAAGTCGGAAATTATGGTGTTTCGAAATGGAGGTAGACTATCTCAACAGGAAAAGTGGTTATTCAATGGGGAAGAATAAGAATTATTTCCAATTATGTGAGTTGGGTGTTCTTTTTACTCCAAAGAGGTCAGAAACAACTCAGCAAAAAACAGCAACTTTTTGGCAAGGAAACATATCGATCTTAGTTCAAAGTGGAAACTTTTTCAAGCGGTATGTAGGGCTATCCAAAACAATTGGCGCGCAAGTCTGGGGGCTTGGGATGTTCGAAGAAGTAGATAAGCTGCAACGATATTTCATAAAACAGGTATTAAAACTACCAGCTAGCACAAAAAACTATGCGCTGTCACTTGAAACTGGTGCCGAAGAAGGACATTTTTTATACTTTGGAGCTTCACCTGAGGTATGTCATTAAAACTCTTTTTGACTTTAATGAAAGAAAATTCTTTTACGGAAAAATCAATTTTGGGTAAAAGAGCTAAACGACATCGGATCAGAATTCGGAGTAAATTGGGATGAAAATTTAGGGTCAAAGGAAGAATGTATCGGAAAAAGTCTTGTACTATTTGACTCTCTCAAGTCATTTAAGATTTGAGTTTAAATAAAAACAATTTACTACTACCACTAATTTTGATTCTCAATAAACGGAGTTAGATTTTTAGAATTATTTACATCAATTCTATTAGAACTTGTAGAATTATAGATACTTTGGAAATATTCGGCAAAAAAATTTGCTATTTCATTAGGTTCAGAAGATGTTCTCTGGTCCCAACGCATAGTTGAGGGAAATCCAACACTTTTTCGCTTAGAATAAATATATATCCAAAATTGTTCTGGATTTAACTTCAAATTTGATTCAACAGTTTGTACATAATTACAGTACATGTATTTTGATAAGAAGACAAATTCTTTTCCTAAGCAACAGAAAATTGTATAGTCAGCCACGAGACCTGATTTTTATAAAGTTTATGAGCTGCGTTCTTTCCATTTTTTAAATTTTTACTACTTAGGACTTGAATTCCTCTTATAACGAACCAGAGGTACAGAAATATTTTAAACCATCACGGATTAAATTTTTAAATTTATTAAAATTAACAGATAAATTATTATTCTGAAACTCGGATAACCAATTAATATTACATTGTAACGAAGCGTTACAATTACTAAACATTTTAATCACATTACCGAGCAAAACGTTACGACACCAACGACCCCTAATCATATTACCGAGCAAAACGTTACGACACCTACATACCGCCTTATATTACATATAATCATAATACACGTATCCAGTGTGTATCTGGAGTCATGTGACCAATACACACTTTGATACACGTACAATTTTGTCATTTATTTCTAGTAATTCACACTGACTCCTAGCCGTAGATTTAATAAGTGGACGTTGGGAAAATGACTAAATCGTCTTTTATTCTCGTCCGGTGTGGATACCAATCTAGTGTATAGAGAGTTTAAGATCTGGCCGCAAACAAAAACCTTTTCGTTTCGGTGACAGATAGGCATTGCCGTAATGGTGAAGCTAATCTAAATTTTTTTTTATAAAATAGTAGGGTATTATTAGCTAGAGTAGGGCAAGCTTTAGTATTATTAGGAGTATTAGCTAGAGTGGGGGAATATTTATTTTTATTATTAATATTATTATTATTAAGAGTATTATTATTTACTAAACCAACCCGTTTCTTTCCTTTGATCTCCCTCTTCAAGGCAGCTCATTGGACAGGTTCTCTCTTTAGAGTTCCACCTGTTTATTTCCCTAGGTTGCGTGCTAGGGACACAGGGATTCCGATAAGGTTCCCGAATCCGTTTCTTTCCTTTGATCTCCTCTTCAAGGCAGCTCATTGGACAGGTTCTCTTTATAAGAGTTCCACCTGTTTATTTCCCTAGGTTGCGTGCTAGGGACACAGGGCTTCCGATAAGGTTCCCCAATCCGTTTCTTTCCTTTGACCTCCTCCTCAAGGCAGCTCATTGGACAGGTTCTCTTTATAGAGTTCCACCCGTTTATTTCCCTAGGTTGCGTGCTAGGGACAAGGGTTTTCTATAAGAACTCCCGACCGTTTATTTCCTTTGATCTCCTCTTCAAGGCAGCTCACTGGACAGGTTCTCTTTAGAGTTCCACCCGTTTATTTCCCTAGGTTGTGTGCTAGGGACACAATATATAAAATACCGTGTTAGTTATTTAGGCTTATGGATACTGTATTATATGAAATACCGTGTTATTTATTTTAAGAAAATAAATATTGTTAATAAAAGTATATGAAATACCATGTTATGAATACGAAGCCACGAAATAAATTAATTGAAAGTTTTGGAGTATTAAAAAACATTATTTCATTCGCAGCTTTAGACCCTCCAAACCCAAGTTTGTTGCTTCTTTGGGAAGAACCCTGGACACCGACGAGTTTTACCTCAGCCACGAAGAAAAAGCATCACAACATAAATATGATTTTAAAACATCCGAATTGCACAAATTGAATTTTCAATACAATAACACAGGGGAATTGAATAAATTATAATTATCATAAACCATAACTAGAAATGCGAACACTTATTGCTTTATGATGTATTGAATTATTAAGTAAAGGAATTGATTCCTCCATTGAAAAATTTAAATCTTCAGAAAGAAAAACTAAATCTAACAGTCTATCTAAACTATTTACAATATTATTTATTTGATTTAAATTTAATAAAAATAAATAATGAATTAAAATAACTTTATTTTCCAAATTTAATATTGATGGGAAAATTTTATCTTCATCATTAGTATACCATGATATATTTGGCAAATTAAAATCACCTATGACACAAGTGACTGCACTCCTATATTCTGATAATGTGGCAACACTATCAATGTTGTCTAAATGTTTTCTGTATACCGCTGATGAACTTCCAGGGGGGATATACTCGTAGCACACAAACAAAAGAAGTTTCGTTGCAGCTAACGACACACTGACACAAAGCTGCTCTACGTTGAGAACATTGACATGCATTACCAAATCCAAATCGATAGAGGAAGAAAATGAAGACCGTCGAATGGCAATTAAAACGCCACCACCACGTTTTTTGCTGCAATCGAATCTATCAAGCCGATTAACAGAGAAACGAGACAGATCAAAAAGTTCTTCTGTCATAATATACTCATGTAACCAAGTCTCACTGAAAGCAAAAATGTCATACTCACGTTTCTGCATCGATTGAAAGAGAAATACGAGTATCTCTAAGCTTAGAAAAAAATCCACCCATATTCTGATACATATAGATTTCAAGTTTGTTAATGTTATCAGGTGAAGAGAGATTAATAAGATTAACTTTGTGATGCACTCTCCTGGTCAACGACGATGGTGATGGTTGATTTAATGTTACAAATAATCCTCCGAAGCATGCGAGTAATAAGTTCGTTGGAGCCATAAGGTGTACGGTGGGTCGGCAGATAGAAGGGATGAGGATTTCTTATATAACGGGAATTAGTGTTGAAAGAGATGGAATTGTAGAGAGTTGTGCAGTCAGCATACCCTGAAATTACGAGTAGTCGATGAATGAAAAGAGTGTCGCTTATTGATCTGCGTTTTCGTGAAAAAGTGATTGAATGACATTTTTAAATATTTAGCTCTAAGCAATTTTTGATTTTAAATGATTTAAAAAAAAAACTAGCAAAAAAGTTGGCGATAGTTTGTAGTTCGTTTGAAATTTCGTTAATGAAAGAGAGAGACGGAGGATAACCATCGGATTTTCGTTTGAAGTTGACAAATTGGAAGAAGGCTTTAGGGTCTTTAATAAGATTGCTTTGGTTTTTGATTAAATAATTTTGATAGAGGGAGTTGTAAAGTTCGGTAAAGTGAAGATAGCTACCAAGATAATTAGAGTAGTCTGTTGGAGATCGAGAATGAAGGAAATTTGGCCAAAACTTATTCCTCTTGTTACGCAACGATTGTAGCCTGGGATTAAACCAAGGTAGGGAAGAAGACGAAGACTTACAGCGAGAAACGGGTACATGAAGAGAAAAAGAATCAAAAATATGTATATTGCATCATTTACAGTAAGGTTGTCAAAATTAAAGGATAAATTAATTAATTTGGAAAAATTTAGCTTTATGAAAATCATGAGAAGATATATTTGTAGATAGTGTTAAGTAATTGTTAACCATCCAGTTTCAAAATAAATTTACCATTTGATTTTCGAAATATTGAGTTTTCAAAAAAAAACTTAAAAATATTTTTTAAAAATCAAAAAAAAAATTGCCTTTAAAAATTTGAACACGAAATACTATTTAAACTTGAAGGGAGCCGTTTTTAAGTATATGAGAAATCAAGAAAATAATTCTAAGGAAGTTACCAGTGTGGTACCTGAGAACAGTTTTTGAGAAAAAAAATGTTTTCTAAAATTTGGAAAAAGATATTTGTATGGCAGGAACCGTTATTTCCAGTACTAAAAAATAAAATGCACGAATGGGTCGAACGAACTTGCTCTTATGTAATAGACTAAAAATTTTCAAAATTAATGTCATCACATGAATCTTATATTCATAACAAGAAGACTATAAATCAATCAAAAAGTTAAAAAGTGTCTGAAATTCATAAATCTTCGTAACACAACCTACAAATAAATATATGGGACCAAACAAAAAAGAGCTCTGCATTTAACTTCGCTTGAACAATGTGAAACGAGTTACGCCAAAAAACACTCAGAAGCAACAATGTTCAACAAAAGAATAACAAAAGAATAAGAATAATAACGAATAACAACAAAAGCTACTTCTCAACACCACCACCTATTGCTGCTCCTGCTTTTGTATCTGTTGTTGTTGCGCCCGCTGCTAATACTGCTGAAACTCCCGATGTCTTTTCGTGGTATCTTTCTGATCAAAAATTGGGCAATATGCTGGATAGTGAGATCTGTTCCAGAGTTCTAAAACAAAATGTACTTGTTATCGAATCTCGTCAGTTAAAATCAAAATAAAATGCATGACTGGATCGCACGAACTTTCTCTTATGTAAAAGTACTTTGGAATTTAAGATACATTTTAAAAATGTATAAAACATGGATTTAATGAGATAATAATGTTCAAATGCATAAAATTGCCGTCTGGTTTCCGGAAAAGTATGAATTTATGCAAATAAACTTTTAAAAATCGTTTTATTATTAAATAAAATTTTTATATAAGAAATTTCTCTAAAATTTTTCAAGAAAAAAATGTGGGATGCGAATTTTAAGTATTTAATAATATTGGTTTTAGGAAATAATTTCAAAAAATAATCGTTCACACGTTTTCAAGATATTGATTTAAATTTTTTTTTTTTTAAACCCAATAAATATTTGTTCGAATATTTTTATATACAATATTATTTTAAACTTAAGGGGACTCCTGCTAAAAATTTTGGGTTAAAATCCTTAGAGCCGTTAATGAGAAAGTCGAAAATCAAAAAAACGGGTCTATGGCAGGTACCCCTAATAACAGTTTGCCCCAAAATTTGTTTTGACCAAAATATAGTCCATGTCCATAATATCACACCTATTTTTTTATCAAAATCGTTAGAGCCGTTTTCGTGATAAATAAGATTTTTAACATTACGGGTGTATGGGGGTACCCTTAGTTTTGGAGCTAAAAAAAAAATTTCAATTTCTCCTCTAGGGAATCACCGAAGACCCTTAACTACCGGGTTTGAAGAAAATACCTCCAGTAGTTTAGGCTGTAGTTCGAGGTACATACATACAGACATACAGACATACAGACATACAGACATACAGACATACAGACATACAGACATACAGACATACAGACATACAGACATACAGACATACAGACATACAGACATACAGACATACAGACAGGCAGACGGAATTGTCGGACCCACTTTTTTCGTCTTCGCTATCATCGTAATGTCAACTTTGATTAAAATCTCGAGTTCGATTTTTTTTCCAAATGCAGAACTTGCCCTATAGTTACGCTGACCATCCGTCCCGTATTTTCCGGGACAGTCCCGTATTTTACTCGTTTGTCCTGGCTAAATTTTAAGGAAACCCGGGACGTACAACTGTCCCATATTTGATTTTTTGTCACGGGTTTGTCCCGTGTTTTCATATATTTTTATTATTCGAATAACGTTCAAAATTTTAAACAGTCTTGTTTATTTTAGCTGAGCTGTTAGATGCTTTTCAAAATGTGTATTCACACAAATTTGAAATATATAAATCATCATTTTTTAAAATATAAGCTTATGTACTTCTACCGAATTAAAGAAAAAATTTGAGCATAAACTGGTTCAAAAAATGGAATTTGATTCTCTTAATTATTTACAATAAATTTACAAATTTGTAAAATAACTCCAAAGAAAAAATGTGAATTCAACGATGATCTTCAGAAGAAATTTTTTTTCATACAAAGAAAAAAAAAATGGAAAAAGCCAATATAGGTAGTAACCTGTTCAAAAATCGCTTAAACGTTTTCAAAACGCAGTGGTGATATTGAACAGCACTTAAAAGCAAAACAAAAACACACAAAGAATCCGACATTGCTGCCGCTTCAAGCGAAAGTTTACAATGATTTTTTAGTTCATCAAATTTTCAAGGACCTGGAAAGAAGAATGCAATTAATGAAGGCAACTGGGCTTAACACACAATATAACATAACCACTCATTCAGGTTTAATTATTGCACATCGAAACTTATAAAAAGTTGTTTTGATCAATTGTATTTCTTTACACTCAAAAAATGTGATCTTTTGTGCAATGTTGTTGCAACTAATTCCATCGAAGAAATTAAAACTTCTCTATTCAAAGTAAGTTTTGTAACAGTTTTTTTTCTGATTGTTCCAATCATGGCTGTAAAAAACTGTGTCCGCTCTTAATTCGTTATTTTACACCACAACAAGGTATCGTTGTAAAGATTTTAGATTTTAGATTTTGAAAATCTTCCAGGGGAACCATCTGGCATCATTTTAAAAAATATGGCAACATAAACTGTAGTTTTGGCGGGCCAGCAAGAAAAAACTTTAAGCCGTAACCGATATCGATCTCATTGGAGTTAATTGTGCTCCTCACGTTTTAAATAACTGTAAAAAAAACTGGAGTTGAATGTTCTCCAATAGATATAAAAGTTGTCATCATCAAAATCCACACTGTTCGCGTAGAAAAATTTAAAAAAATTTGCGAAAAAAAGACTGAATACCTTACTCTCAATAGCTAAGCTAGTAATAATAATAACTAATAATAATAAAACCTTATAATCCCTTAAAAGAATTTGCATTTTACAAATTGCAAGAAATTTGCATTTCTAAAGTTGAAGAAGAAAAATATTAAATTGATGAAGGAAAAAGTCGAACAAAAATTAATTACTCAAAACGAATGTAAAGCAAATATTCAACAATTTTACATAACGTGTTAAGAATACTTAAACCAGGATGTATCTTTCAAAGAACTTGAAGTTTTTAGTTGGGTATATTTTCAAAACATTACTAACTGGCCAGATATAGAATCTTGGTTATCTTTTGTCAACCAAAAGCTGATAGGGATACAACTATCAATGATTAAAACTTGTTCGACGAATTTGTTTGTCCAAAATCATTCTTAACCTAATAAATTATAACAAAATGGACGGAAAACAAAAATACTGTGGCCCAAAAATGGACAGAAATTTTAGAGCAATTCCGTAAACAAAATATAAACTTCAAAAATCTTTTATTTATTGAAGAGTTCGACTTGTGTCTTCCAGATTCAAATGGTCCAACCGAAAGAGTCTTTTCCATAATGAACAATATTTGAAAAAATGAAAAAACGCAACTGAATGTTGGAACTTCCATACCCATGTTAATGGTAAAATAAAAATTATAATTTAATCTGCCAGGAATTTAAAAAATATTTTAAAGAAAATGGAAATATCATCTAAAAAATTTGTTAGGCAAAATAACAAACAATAACCTCTTGGACAATGTGTGATTAATGTTTATTTTTCAAAGTCTTGGTAAAGAAAGACTGAATATTTAAAAAAAAAATGAAGTTCTAAGCATTTTGTGCTGGGATTTAGTATTCTTTAGTTTTTGAGATTTTTGTTGATTTCTTAAGAAATAAAAGTAAAAAAATTTATGTCCCGGGTTTTGCTTTGAGAAATATGGTCACCGTACCTATAGTACCTACGAGTATATCGCAAGTAAAAATGGATTGTCCTTTTCACGATGGAATCTCCATTTCAAGTAAATAATATTATGTCTGTGAAAAAAAGGTTGATGGTTCTGCAATTTACATCCAAAAGGACTGCACTGCGGAAGAAAGCGAAAAGCAATTTAACCTTCGTCAATTGTAAAAAAATATTTCCAAACTTGATAAAAAAGTTAAAGTTCGCTTTTGTGAAATAAATAACATAAAGATGTTGAATTTTTCAGAGCCCTGGTGCAGAAAGCTAATTTCCCCGTGTAATGTGATGGTAAGAGATATACATCACCCACCTTTAAAAGACTCAAATGCTGCTTTTAAGTCCTGGCATGCATGATAATTAAATATAATTTTAAATTCAATAACTTTTCCGGGAATTTTGCTCTATCTACTAAATTTGGTGATTACTTTATACCTCGATATTCGAATTGCACTAAGTGCGCGGGAGTGATTTTAAAAAGTTTGAAGAGATGAGATTTTAATCCTTTTGCATTGTAGGTGATTTTAATGTTCAACGGCTAATGGTCAATTTATCGATGGAAATTTACTGAAAGATTTTTCTTTTGTTTCTCAACATAGAAAATCAAAAGATAAAGTAGCAGATGCGAAAGATAAACATTTTTTGGAACTTTTTGAAAATATATGTAGGTGGTGGAAGAGTACGTTAATTCACCATCTGCATCCCGATGGTGAATTAACGTTTTGTAGTGTAATGAGTAATTCAACCATCGATTACTGTATATGCTTGTTTGATTCTCCAGGGTTGAGTAACAACTTTTCCATTCACAGAAAACCATTTTCAGATCATATGCCATTAAGATTGAGTTTTTTTCCCCCTTTGTCAATAACAGCTAAAGTTGGCAACTTAGCACTTGAAGAAAAATTAAATTGGTTTCCCAATATGGCTTCTAAGTACACTGAAGTATTAGTGCGTCTATCTAATTGTGAGTACATTCAAACAAAGTAAGAAGAGAGTAAGTACACTAATAAATAAAATAAAGACAGCTGCTGGTGCGTTAAGTAATCAAAATAAATGCACGACTGGGTCGCACCAACTTGCTTTTATGTAAAAGTAAAAGACTAAGAATTTCAAAAATGAAGAATGAATATTATTAGAGAAAAGCTGTATTTTTTATAAGCATAAAATTCATTTCTTAAATGACTAAAACAACTCCTTTAGTAGTTAGAGATAAGTACAAGATGCCATCTGTTTTAAACAAATATTAGTTTATGCAAGAAAAAAATTATAATTCGTTGTAGTGGTTTCCTAAATATACAAAATTTTTAAAACATTTTTAAAACAAAATTTTGGTACGCCAATTTAAAGTTTTTATTATTGTTCGAATAGAAATTAAATTTACATTAAAAATATTGAGTCGTTTTGGAGATATTGAATTTTCCAAAAAAAAATAGATTGTTTTTTTTTTCAAAATTCAAAAAAATATTTTTTTTTTTTAAAGTTTTGAAATGCAATGTTTTTTAAACTTTTTAGCAGCTTCTTTATAAGAAATTTCATTTAAATCCGTTATGCCAATGATGAAAAATCGTTCTATAGTTTCAATTAGTTTTTTTTTATTAAATTATAGATCGTAAGAAAAAAAATTTTAGCAAAATTCTCGGAACCGTTTACGAGAAAAATACGATTTTCGAAAACCATTTTTTAACATTTGTATGGAGGGTACCGTTATTTTTAGGTAAAATAATTTTTCATATCTTGTAGATTATACTAAGAAACTTTTATTTATCAAGTTTTAGAAAAATCGAGCATAGAGTTTTCGAAATATTGAGTTTTCAAAAAAGAATTTTTATTTTTTTTTTTAAATCCAAAAAAAAATTTGAATACACGATATCTACCAAGTTTGACGAAAATCGGCCGAGCTGTAGTCGAACTGACAGACAGACAGAATGGTAAGACCCACTTTGTTGGTCTTCGCTATCATCGTAATGTCAACTTTGATCAAAATCTCGAGTTCGATTTTTTTACGAATGCATAACTTGCCTTATAGTACCTATAAGTCGCAAGTAAAAAATTTGTATCTTAACAAAAGTGGTTTGATTTTCAGCGTTTGCGTGCAAGGAAAAAAAATGTTGCTTCGTCTCTTTCGTATGCATAATCTAAGCATTTTTAAAAAGCAATATGTTCGATACAGATAGAATCAGTTATGAGTTTTATAAAAATGCTCCATCTTGTTCCTTAAAAGAAGTTCTTATACTGCTTAACAAAATATTTTTAACCGGTGAAATTTCAGGTTCTTTTCGCAGTTCAATAATTATGCCTTTATTTAAGCAAGGTGATCATAATAACTGTGGTAACTATAGAGGCTAATCTTAAATAGGATAAACGGGTGGATTGATGACAATGACATCCTTTGTGAGTACCAAGCTGGGTTCCGATCATGTTACTCTGTTACGGTAAAATTTGCCGCAACAATGACTGGCCTTCGTTTCCTTCCTTTCCTTCTTTTCTTTATTTGCGGCTGCAAAATTCTGACGAGGTTGAGGGCAACCATGGTACCATCAACCATTGGTGTACTAAGCCAGCATTTTGCAAAAGTGACAAATACAGGTTTCGAGCAATTCTTCGTGTAAAAGGGCTTACGAGATTATACTTGGCATGTAGACGGACGGTCTCATGTAGCATAACGAGTGCCAGAGGATGAGCTGAAGAGGTAACGAGTCAGGTGGACTCTTACCTACCCTTAACAAAATAACACAACGTCATAAATTTTTCTTGCTTAACATAACGTAAATTCTATTTGTAAGCGAACGGGTCTCTAACGATTAGAGTTACTTTAAGATTCTTTTCCTAAAGATATTAATTCGTCTTTTTTCAAAAAGGTCCACTTTGAATATAGTTCGTGTAGTAAGATTATGCTTGCCACTTTCGTCTTAGTATTATTTAGTAACAATGATTTCGCTCTTCGAAACACTAGCGTGTATTTAATTGTAACTGGGAGAATGCCTGGAAAAGGCTTTTTTTCGATTTGATTCTTTTTGGTTTTTCTCGAAAAAGTTAGTTGATACCAGTCTGAACTCGACCATTAAGATTCGACAAGTTTTGGAAAGACATCCAACAGCTTGCTGAATCTGTGAATGTGTGCGTGAGAGAAAAGTTTCGTTTGAGATTCAACAACGGTGGTTTTCTGCGAAACGAAAAAGGTTTCCAGGAAGACGGTGTCCGTGCCCGATGATCACGTAAACGATTGGATGGATGTGTGTATGTGTAAGTGACTGGAATGGTAAAGGGAGGAAATAACGGATTTTAAGCTAGGAAATTTCACTCTTGAGAGAGCTTACCAAGCGTGAAAAATAGGAAAATAAAAAAGATTCGAGGAAATTAAAAAGGAGAACAAAATCGAGGAAAGGAGCAGAAAATTGAAAAAAAAAAGGAAATCGAGGAAAACAAATTTGGAAATAGAAGATAGTAATTCGAGGAGCGACATCAAGACATAGGAGAAGTTAGAGTATAATAAATCGAGAAAGAAAAGATAAGTAATCGGACATCTTGTCCAAAGAAAATATTTTAGTGTTTTGTGCCAATAAAATTCGGTGGACCTTGTTTCTTTTTTTTTATTCGTGACTCAAATCTATTTACATTTCGGGTTTATATATTCAATCGTTAGAGACCTTACCGCGGTTTGATTTGCATTTTCATTTCATTTGTATACTTTTATTTCGTTGAAAAAAATTTTATTTTTTAATTTATTTTTCAATTTCCCAGTGGAAATCATAAAAACGGTCTTTCATTTCACAAAATTATTTGCTTTCACTCATTCATTAAATTTGGAATTTTACTAATAGTCATTCGAACAAAAGTTCCTGGCGCCCACTTTTTATTACAAGTATCCCACTGTACTTGTAATAAAACCATTCCTTCGTTTCATTAAATTGATTATATCGATAATCAATTTAAATATCATTATAGCGAATTCTTCCAACTCCACTGAACCCAGCCCAGCTGAGCAGCCGCGGCGGTAGCTTTTATCAACGAGCTACGAGTTGCACTTCTTGTTGCTCTCTCTTAGTTTTTTGTTTGATTTGGCCTATCTGTCAAAACGAGATTATAATACGCGTACGATCGGGTCGAGTTGTTTCGGTTTGTTTTGTTTTTTTTTAATTCGAGTTCGATTAATTTGTTATTATTATTAATCAAACTTATAATAATAACAATATTGATATAAATAAAAAAAGGTCGGATGCCATTCTCGCGTCGAAGAAAAAGTGCAACAACTCCACAATCGGCAACATATTTAATTTAACAAGCATCGTCTTAAATCAAAAAGAAGAAAGAAAAATACATTTGCTTTTTTGTTTCATGTGCTTTCAATATGATTCCACGTGATTCGCTTTTTTTTAACTGTCTTCTTTTGGGTTTACTTAGTTCAATATTATTTAGCCTCTACCTGAACGACTCACATTCACATTTACCAGGAGGTATCTGCCGATATGACTGTGAAAGTGCTCCTACATACCGATGACCTCATTAACATCTCTGATTCCTCAAGCGAACTTCAAAATATTACCATTACCTAGCTTTAAATAAATTAAATTTTTAGAATTTTTGTTTTTAAATCTGCCAAACAGTTTTTGAGAAAAGAAAAATATTTTATAAAATTTCGAAAAAAAATCCTATGACAGATACCCTTATATTTGATCTTAAAAAAAAAAGAAAGCTTGAAAATACTATCTACTAACTTTAAAGAAAATCAGCCGAGCCGCTTAGGATGTACTCGAAAAGACAGACAGACAAAATTACTCACTATTTTCGTCTTCGCTATCATCGTAATGGCAATTTTAATCGAAGCTCGAGTTTGATTTTTTCACGAATGCATGAATTGCCATATAGTTCATATCGCAAGTTAAATAGTAAAGAAGTGGGCTTCCAGCGAAACTTGTTTTCTTTTATAAAACTAAGCTTAAGACTAAATTCAAAATACTGAAGCAAAACATAATTTAAGAGAATATTCTCATTTAAATACTCAAGGCCAAGTAAGTATTACGACTTAGCTAGACATACTACTGAATTTTTATGAAGTTGATGTACTTAAATACTTACACACATATGTATATTGCAGATAAAAATCCCAAATAAGTACCAATAAGAATGGTGCACTCAGGCGTATACGTACTTTTTTTCGTATGAAAAAGTTTACTTAAACTACTTTGGCTGGGATACCCTGACATGAAAATTATAAGATGTAAGTACATTTACATGTATTTATATTCATAAGAAAACGTGCTTCAAATAGTCTCAATGAAGAATCGAATTGAATGGTGGGACTTTTATTTAGCTTCGTCTGTGCACGAAATTTTTGCTTGAAATTATCTTCTTATAGGGTTACCAGATAAGAACAATATTAAAAGAAATTTAAATTAAGCAAAAATATTGTGAGATTTTAAGTTTATTCTAAAGCTACATTCATGTTATTATGTATGGGATATCACATAATCCAAATGACCGCCTCGGCTTCTTTGGCAAGCGTTCAGTTCAATTTTTAAAGACTCACGGTAAAAGGTCCTTAAGTGTTGGCCTCGAGCTCATCCACAGCCGTTAGCTTGTGAGCATAGACTAAGGACATTACTTGAATTGAAAGCTTAAATGACCTCAACTCCAAAATGTGTTCCGCCCACGTACGTCAGTGGGCTCATCCGTAAGATGCTGTCACTGTCACTTCACTGAATCACAAATAATTTTCTTATTTCATTCATCTTCGTTGACTAAGGCCTTAATGTTGCCCTAGAAAAAACAATCGAGTGGTTTCAGTCGCATGATCGTGATGACAAATTGATGAACGCTCGCCGTAAGACGATTCTCCTTCTCAACTTTTAGTGTTGCGTCGCTTATATAGCCTTAAATGACGTCTTATTAGAACCATAACTCGGATGTATCGATGTTGTTCAGCTCTTTCCACAGAAAGTCGGTTAACATCATTTTATACCCAAAACCATTAACGTTAACAGTGTCCCCTTCCTCATTTCAAAAGAAATAAGGTTCGACGATGCCATCATCCTGTAAACAGCACCAAACAGTTAATATTTGTAGATGCATTTATGCTCGTGTGCATTGTGTTTACTCCAATAGTAGACATTTTTTTTGTCATAGCCCCTGATCCAAAAATTGCCCTTGTCTGAGAAGCTGATATTTTGATTAAAATACGGATCTACGGCCAACATTCCTAAACCTTAATCAGCGGGTAAAATGGCAAACCTTACTGAATATTTTGACACCTGAATATCGTTGGTAACTTTGACAGCTGCTAAATAAATAAATTTGGTGGTGCAACAGCTCGAACAGAACCAGGACCTAGTAACTTACAACTCTCAACCATTCCTACGTGCGTGTTTCGAGGAATGGAGGCGACATACAATTTTCTGAAGATTCCGAACGGCTAATGAGCAGCACTTTTCATGACAAGAGATACTCTTAAAGGAATTGTCAATTCCTCGCAAGAGGGAATACACCCATGAAAAAGTTTTTTTGGAGTAAAACTTCTTTTCCGGCGTTGGGGGTAAAAATGTTTCTATGGAGTTGTCAGTGAAATGTCAAAACGACACGCTACAGCGACATGGTTTTTACAATTATTGTTCGAACTTTGTTAGAGGTTATTTAGAACACTTTAAAAACACCTTTTATCGCCGAAAGAGAATGTTCTTTTAATGGAACAACCACAACAATTAACCTACAAAGCAATTAAAAATATAATTTCAAATATCAGATAATAAAAGTTTTTTTTCAATGAATTATGTGGCCGAACAATTTCTCGATCGAAAACCACAAAAACAAAAACAAATATATATTTTTTATAGTTTTATTTATTTAAAACATTAAACACTTTAACCTAAGTAATACTGAATACTTATATGCTATTTAACTTGAAAACTAAGCACTAAAATTTACAAAATACTTAAAGCGAAATACAAAAAAAAAACACTTGTAAATAAACTATCTGCTTTAGTCCTTTCTGTTGTCAGATATAAACTAGCATTGCCATATGCGAAGAATTTTAAATTCGGTGTCAAAATTAAATTAGCGTTGCCTACAATTTTAAAACCCTTCGGCTCCAACACAATGAATGAGATAAGAAAAAAGTGATGTGAGCGTGATGAAAAATAGTCGTTATTGTAAAATCAGTTTCAAACTATGAAAACAGACGATGAACTATTTGGTTGAATGTCCGCGCAGGTGCATATAATTATATGTTACACGAACTCATTGTAGGCAATCGTTTTGTTTGTGTCAAAACACAAACTTTTTAGTTTGCTCGAACCAAGCAGTTGCGCACCTAAAAATTGAATGTGCGCGTCTAGCCTAAATGGAATTAATAAATGAAGTAAGAACAGTCGCGCACATTAAATTTTGTGTTGCACATCTGTTTGGTTGCTGAAATGAAAACATAAAGCCTAGTACGCAGATCGAGACGAAACAAATTTTATCTCTACAATTTTAATCTCTACAAAACTTTTCCAAATCTCGCGCAAAAGTTTGAATTTGGAGAGATAAAATATAATTAAATGTGTTTTGTAGTGTATCCCTGAAACGGGTTGTCTTAGAAAAGTCGTTCATACCTTTTTGGAATCTCCACTTAATGCTTTCAAGAGAAGAGTCAGCACTTTTTACATAAAACCGGTTTTGACAAAAATCACTTTCGGAAATACGGTGGCTGTCAAAATTTAGTGGACATTTTGTACAGCAATGCACAAAAGTAAGTATTTTGCTGGCAAACTGCGTACTGCTCGGAAAAATATCCAAGACAAAATTTGTCCCAGGACAAAAAATGTATGGGAGACAAAATTTTTCCCGATCTGCGTACTAGGCTTAAAGAAACGAAAATCAGCTATTCATTGAGATTGATTTCTATCAGTGAAATAATAAAAGTGGATTTAAGAGAAGGTTCAAATCATAATTTTGTATTTTATAGAGTATAAGAATTCTACTACTCATTACCTTAATTTTGGTATCAATTAAAGCCATTGCAGTTTGTTTATTTGTCTTAAAAATGGAAATGAAATATTTCAATGATGCATTTCAATGATAGCTATACCTGGAGCCTTCATAAACACTTTTGTCTGTCGTTTTGAATTGGATTTCAATGTCAGCATCTGACAAATTTAAGCGAAGATAAAAATGAACTAAGAAACAGCTAGTATTGTATTAGTGTTCTTTCACGATTTATGATGTGCCCCCAGCTTAGCAATCATGTGCGTTAAAAAAGCGCCATGTGCACGTCATAGAAAGCGCTATCTGTTCGTCAAAGAAGCGGCATATGTGCGTCAAAAATAGCGCCATCCATTTTGCTCAACTTTGGTAACAAACAAGTCTTACATGATTTTCTAAATAAATTCAAGTAATCGGCAGATAGACCAAACTGGTCATTCCAAAACTAAGTGCATAATTTGTATGATCAATCATAAGTGCATAATTTGTATGATCAATCATATCAACAGTTTTGAGTTCCAATTTAAACTTCCTAACTTATTTTGCAAATCATTTTCAATTCGAAGAATTATTTAAAAAGAAAATGTATTTGGAAGTGGTTTTGGTCATCTTGCAATTTACAAGACTATACTAAAACTACTTTTAAATTGATTTTTTTTTATGTTTCCGAAAAGCACTGAAAGGAATCTTACAGAGGCTTTGCTTTTGGGAAAAGAAGTTTTACTTCTAGAGCGCGTACGTCAGTACACACATTTTTTTTTTCCGCATGACAGTCCAACACACTTACCTTTATGCCAAGGGGTACAACAGTCATTGCTATCTGGTCACCCTATTTTTGCTTCATTTTTTATTTATCCTTTAAATAACCAAGAGCATACATCTTACTTGATTTCTACAAGTATAGTCGTGTGTATTATTATTAAATTTCCGATTGGGAAAACCTCTTGACGGTGACCGTTAAGGAAACAAGATGTAGTTTTACGGTTGGTTGGTACGATTTTGTTGGAGTTTTCGTCCTAAGTGGACATGGAAAGCATTTTCACATTCACTTGGTAACAAATTTTTCTTACATGGAAGATACGAATTTTTCACATAAAAAGGAGGTTTTTATTTTATTTTTTTCACAAGTTTGTTGTTTTTGCTTCTGTGACAAAGATTATTGTATGAACATTTGTATTTCTGTAATTGTAACAGCCAGAGTGTGTATAACCTATAGTATCAGTGTGCACACATTATTAGGATACATCTGTGCTTTTAGTTCTTTTACTCTTCAGTTCAGTTATAAGAAATGAATACAAGCCAAACATACATGTTCTAACGGTAGAACATTTCACTAAAAAAAATAATAATTTGTAAAACGGACATGATTTGTAAATTATTAGCAGGCGGAGAGAACTGTTTGTTTTTGTTGCGTTTACTTTTATTCTGACACTTGATGCTTTCATTATTAAAATAGTAAAATATTTAGGTCCACAGAAATTTTAAACAGCCAAGAATCAAGTTTGGAATAAAGGACCAACAGAACGCCACCAAGTAATATAGTACGGTACTAAGTAGTGTGGGACTTTTACCGCGCAAAAGCCGATGCGAACAGGACCAACCTATGAAAGATCGACAAATGATCTTCCATTCTTAATTTAAAATTCACATAGCTTGTAGAACATCATATTATGGGCTTTGGTATTTCTAAGTCTTGTACATTTAAGACGATTTCCATTTCAGAATTGGTATAACTTGCAGCCTTTTTTTTAACCACTTCTTTTACCATATCTATTTGGAACCCACGACCAAGATCTCTAGTTCTTATAACGAGTGATTTTTTAAGAGCTATCCGAAATTAAAAAAAAAACATAAAATTCAGAAAAATGCATGAAATCTTTATTTTTATTGCAATCGATAGTACGGTCGATATAATTTAATGTTTGAAGATTATTTCATGCAAATGTTGGCCGCCCTGCACCCTTAAATGGTCCATCCGCTTAGTCTAATTTTGGCATACTCTTTCTAACATTTCGGCCGGTATCTTACGAATAAATGCTTCAATGTTTGCTTCCAGTGCAGTGCGTCAATCGAATCGGGTTTGTCGCTATAGACATAAGCCTTAACATAGCCCTACAAAAAATAGTCTGGAGGCGTCGTTAAATCGCACGATCTAGGCGGCCAATTGACCGGCCTTTGTCAAGCTCTTTGCCCAAAAAAAAAGTTTGTTATCATCGCACGATAGCGCTCACCATTCACAGTAACGTTGCAATTTGCATTATCTTTGAAGAAATAATGCCCAATGATTCCGCCAGTAACTTTTTCTGGATGCATTGGTAGCTCTTGCAATTCTTCTGGCTGCTCTTCACTCCAAATACGGCAGTTTTGCTTGTTAATGTATCCATTCAACGAGAAATGAGCTTCGTCACTGAACACAATTTTTCGATAAAGAAGTGGATCTTCAGCCAACTCTTCAAGAACCCATACACCAAAAATTCGGCGTTGTGATAGGTCGTTCGGCTTCAATTTTTGCACCAGTTGTATTTTGAAAGGCTTTCTCTTTTTTTCGTCAAAATAATCCAAAAAAAAACCGCTTAAGTCGTTCTCATAGGTAGAAGCATTTGCAATACCCGCTTAACTCACATAAGAACTTGTGAATTTCAAAATTTCGTAATCCAATAATAGCTTATATGGATTTAAGATACTTTTACAAAATAAAAAACTATTCACAAATCAATCAACCATATTGCACTGAAAGCAGCTTAAATCGACTTAAGCGTTTATTGCAAACTTAACAAAGTATTTTCGCTATAGCCAAACTGAGATAAGTCGTTATTGCAAATTTCTGTTTGTTACTTCGATGGAGACTATGTAGAGTAAGCGGTTTTTAAAAAATGTATTTTCTACGAACTGCAGAATTAAGTCGATTTAAGTCGTTATTAGTAATGCAAGTATGAAATATCAATTGACTTAAGAGATTTAGACGGCAAGTTCGTGAATTAATTTAGTTGAGATAAAAGTGTTTTGAGGATAATTAAAGTAAAAATAATTAGGAAAGTGCAACAATATGAGCTCCTGGTCCTTACAAATTTTGAATACAGCTCGGAAAGGTGTTTTAGGCAACGTGAAGTTAATATATTTCAAGAACGGCAACGGCAGAAGACAAGTGATACATTTGAAAAAGAAAGTGATCTGAGTGAATTTTGTATATCAAGTTTTATGAATGTGTGTTTTCAGATTTTCGTTTTTGAATATGGACAAAATTGGTTGGCTATAGCCCACTTCTGTATCTGTTTCATACTAATTAATACAAACGTCAAACAATAATTATAAATTGTGCTTTTTGGCCAATAAGGATATAATTCCAAGTAGTTTTCAACGAAATAAAGTGACCTACAAATGAAGTTTATTATGAAAATCTGAATATAATTTTTGAATAGTTTTGTTTCAACATTAGCAAAGAATATGAACATGATTTCAGTACAGATGACTGTACGCGATCGCAATTTCAAGCTTGCAGTCATGGACATTTCTTCAGATTTTCCTGACGAAGAACTTTTGGAGATTGGTAGGCAATTTGAGGAAAGTAAAATTGTTTCTCTCCCACATAAAACAGTTAAAAACGAATCGGAATATAATTCAAGTATAGTGATTTCAAAAAAAAAAAGAAACAGAGGTGAATCATAAACTCGAAAAACGGGAGTGATTGAGGCAAGAAAATGTGAGCATCTTAATATCGAAAAAATTAGTTTTAAAATACGGAAGGAAATCTTTAAATCATATTGGGAATTAGGGACGTTCTACCAAAGAATTCTTTTTATCAGAGCTTAAATAGAAAAAGAAGATAAGAAACAGACATTGAAAAAAGTCATATTCCACCTCGAAACCGACAACTTCATATAAAGTACTTAATTTATTACCTACTAGAAAGAATAGATTCGTGTCCATCAAAAGTGCTTTAAACAATGCATCGATGCTACTGAAAGTTTTCTTGAATCCCATCTGACACATCTTGTAAATATTTGTGTGTGGTTTTTGGATTTGACATTCAACAGTGTCTGCAAACAACATACCTCGAAATTCAGTAAGCTTTTACAAAAAAACGGCAGTTGGCGGCGACGGCAAACAAGACATTTTATTTTCTATAGTTCATTTGGCGGTCAAAATAAGAATTTATTTGTGAACACGATGTTGTTAACATTTTGAAAGCCAAGTCCAGCATTGAGGTTGTAGATCACAAGTTTTAATAGTCATGCCAAACTCATATGGAGTGTAACGTACCGATTCATCATCCTCACGATTGGTTTAATTTTGTCCGATTTTGACTATGGTTGTGTTTCAAAAACAAAACTTTTGTGGAGCAGCAGAGACAATTTTGTATGATATAACCTGAACAAAGTTGGTAAAATTGAATACAAAACAACTCTGGGTAAAAATCTGCATTTTTCAACACCCACTGTTGTAAAACATGGTATTGATTCACTCAAATGGTTTGAAATTCCCAACTCACCAGCTATCAATGTAATAAGCGTAAAAAAGCTGCGCCTAAAAGACTTCTTCCGTTTATTGATCATTCGTTTCATGAATTTTATAATAACCTAGATACAGAAATGCAACCCCAAGCTAAAATACATCCTGACTTGATGAATCCAGACAAAAATGGAGTTTAAATACTTTTTCTTACTAACAAGATTTTTCAACTAATTATTTACTAACTTAAATTGGCTATTTTTGACTTAATACGGGTTTTTGCATTTTTTTTACTGTGAATTACGTTTTTAATACATTTTGAGTTACATGCTTTTCGAAAAGAAATATATTTGGAAAAACAACTTAAAAACGTTTTTTTGCAATAAAATTAAAAATAAAGAAATTTAAAAAAGAAAAAAATAGTTTAAACAAATTAGATTGAAGTCTTCTATTATAATCTGCACCGTTTTTGTTTTTTAAATGCGTCATTTTTTTCCAGACTTAAAAAGAAGTTTTAAAGTGCTCTCCTCGAAAATTGAATTTTTGGACTTAAGCGGTTTTTGCTTGTGGCCACAGAACTTTTATAAAATGTCAAACGTTCGAACTTGGAAAAAATCTTTTACAAATAGCATTTTTGGTATTCAGCATGCCAAAATCTGTTATGAAATCTGTTAAAAATCATAAAAGAATAAAAGACAAACTTCTGTGACTTTTATCATAAAAGATTTTTTATTTCGTCAACGAAATGTTCCTAAAAAGAGCAAATGAAAATAAACATATAAGTAGAGTACGGCCATGGTATTCCCAGAAACATATGAGGTAAATTCCTGTTTTATGGTATAGATACCAATAGTGTGTAAGAGTTTACTTCTTTGTTCGTCATCCATTTTAATTATGTCAGATGAAATATTTTACATAATCGCAGCTGATTATGATAACAGATTTAGTTCAGTTTTATAACAGATCTCGAAGTAGCATAACAGACTTTTATAAAAGTTCGAACCTCTGAATACCAATCATAAAAGATCTTTTAAGGTGGAAATCTTTTATGATTCATAACAGAAAATCTATAGCAGAATAACAGATGTGGCAGAATAGGCCTAATTTTCTTATTTTGTTTTTGTTAAAGATATGAGCTATAAGAAAAAAAAATCATTTCTTTGGGGTTCGGGTGCGTGATTAGTGTTTAGTCCAGTTTAGTTTATAGTTTCCTACTCGCTGCTTTGCTTTCCATAAACCGGCTCTCACAGAATTACTCTATATGGCTATGCGCGCACATTCAACTTTTAGTTCCGCAACTGCTTGGTTCGAGCAACTAAAAAGCTTGTGTTTTGACACAAACTAAACGATTGCCTAAAATGAGTTCGCTATTTTGTGTAACATATAATTAAATGCACCTCCGCGGACATTCAACCAATTAGTTCATCTGTTTCCTATAAGCAACCAAACAGTTATGCAACTAAAATTTGAATGTGCGCGCCTAGCCTAAGTGTCTTTTGTGCTAGTCGACGTATCTAGGTACATATATACATATATAACTTTGTATGTTTTATTCAAATTTCATGATCATTAAAATTGCAGAGACGTCATTGAAAAATTGATTTTTTTGTTGAAAATGTCCATTAAAATAGGTATATCCTATGGGACATTTAAGGTGAACAAAATACCACCTCATTTCGAAAAATGAGTACCTCATACAAACTCATTTTAAATTCGTATCCTACACATCACTATAAATTACAAAGTCAACTTGAATAATTTTTTGAGGCTAGAGTTGATCATTGAAAAAAGAACTGACACATGAGAATAGAAAGAGAATCGAACACAAATCATTGGAACGATTTTGTTCCACTTTGTTGGAACGAAAATAAGCTGTTCATTGAAAACGATTTTCATCATTGAAAAATTAAATGTAGTTTTATGAGAAATATTTAACATATTTGTTTATTTTTATTTGCAAAAGTAAAATATGTAATTGATTAGCTTCGTTTGTATACCAAACATTCTCAGTATTCATAGTTTAACTATCCCAAAAAGTGAAAACAAAATTCTCAATGATGGTTTTCAATGATAGCTATAACTGGCGCCTTAGTGACTTATGAATTAAAAAAAAAAAAGAGGCTGGGTGCGACCCACACTGATAACTTCCCATTTGTGGTCTTGAAAACTTGTAATAATTACGAAGGTTGGTAGGTACATTTTATATACTGAATTATAGATTTCCGTGTTTTTAATATTATATTATAGAAATTACTTTATTATTTCGGTTCCAAACATTTTAATTGAAAAAAAAATAAAAACGAAATATTCAAATATAAAAGATATGGTTTGGTTATTGATGGAAGTGTACTTACAAAATATATCCGCTCTAAAACTAGATTTTTGTCAAATATAAACCATTTGTTAGAAATTGTATTATTTATAAAATTAAATAATTGCAAATCAATATCATTGCTCGTTCTCAAGATATTCTAGTAACAAATATTACCACTTTTTAGTAGTTTTTTTTTATATTTTTGTTAAAACTGTCAATTCGATACTTGTCAAAATTTAACCATATGTTAATAATTGTATTATATCGATACCTTCCCGTAAGAATGTACTAAGTGACACTTTTGCCGAAAATGACTTTTTGATGAGGAAATATAATATGTATATGTTAAGGGCCACGTTTTGGCCTGGGTTTCGCCAACGAACTTTCTTCGTTTTTTTCGTTTCCTGAACAATTTTAGAAATGTTGCTTAGTATACACTCTTACGGGAAGGTATCAATGTATAAAACAACATACTTTAGAAGGCACTGTCGGAGTTTATTCCCAAGAAATTCGACTTGAAATACAATTTTAACTAGTTTTCACTAGAATTTTTAATAGTTTTTTTATTTTAAAAAACAAACTATTAATTCAATATTTGTCAACATTTTACCAATTGTACAAAAATATACTATGTATAAAATAAACTAAATTAGAAGTCAATATCACTACTAGTTCTCGAGAAACTTGAGTCGAAAAACAATTTTTACCAATTTTCAATAGAATTTTATATAGTTTTTTATTTTTTGTAAAAAAACTTTAAACTGATTTTTTTTGAAATTTTCACCAGTTGTCAAACACATTATTTTTCGTAAAATAAAATTATTTTGAGTTTCAAATTGTTTTCCCTTCTTAGAATATCTGGGTTATGAAATTTTTTTTTTTATTTTTTTTTATTTAAAAAAATAACGGTATGTTCATTTTTTTCCAAATTCATATCAAATCTGTATGACCTTATAATGAGTACATTAAATTTTATTTGAAATCAATAGCATTATTTTTTCGTGAGATATTTGAAACTAACCAAAATTTTTACTTTTTTTTTAAACCGTTATAGTGAAAAAACTACTCACTGAATTTTAATAAACGCCCTTTCAGCCTCTTTCGAAGTTATTATCTATTAAACAAAATTTACTTGAAGTCGATATCTTTACTCGTTCTTGAGATATCGACGACGAAAAAAGGTACAAGAACGTACGGACGTACGAACGTACGAACGTACGAACGTGCGTACACACACACACAGAGACATCTCTCTAAAAATGATTGATATAGCCTCTAGGGACCTTGAAACGTCGAGAAATGTCAAAAATTCCAATTTGACAAATCGGACCGATTACAATAACTCCCTATGGGAAGTTAATAATTCAGAACCTACTAAGTGACTTAAGAATTTAAAAAATTCAAATCATCAGCAAGTTAATGACTTATGAATTAAAAAAATGTAATTCAAAATTAACTTAGTGACTTATGAATTAAAAAAATCTTAATTCATAAGTTAATGGATAAATGCTGATTAGAAAAATTATGAAATGGATAGTTTATAAGCTAGCGTGATAATCTTATGATTTAAAAACTAGATTTGAAAGCTAAAAAGATATTAAAAATTAAAAATTTATTAAAAAAAATTAAAATTAAAATTTAAGAGAGAGAGTTCAATCGAGTTTGACGTGTTAATCAAGTGCTTAGAAATAAATCTTTTTTTCTTGATATTGTTGGTAATAAAAACCAAAAACAAATATATCTTTTATTGAAAAGAAGTGTTTACAATCGGTTTTTCGTGACAAACATTCTTTACGATGGACGAATTTTGTGGTAAATGTGAAACAAGGTTCACTCGCGGTGATGTGAATATGATTCCTTGTGGCGGTTTCTGCAAAAAAATGTTTCATAGATTGTGTTGCGAATGCAAATTGTCTGAGTACGACATTAAATTACTTAAAGGGAATAGAAATCTTAGTTACTTGTGTAATGATTGTTTAGTATTCCCAAAAAATATTCTTAATCAATATGAAAAATTGTTAGATCTACATCAATTAAAAGATGATAAAATTGTTGAAATGTTAAATAAAGGTGTGAAGAGTATATCAACACAGATGAGTGATATGGTGGCTGCATTAAAAATGGATTTGAAAGACAGGAGTGAAAAAGAAAAAGAGGAAGTGCAAGCAATAAATGCATCAGTGAAAGAGTTAAATAATAATTTAATGTTAAAATCAGCGGAAAGTGCGAGCGAGAAAAATGAACAACTTAAAATAATGAAAGAAAATGTGCGCGAGTGTCTTGTTAGCAAAATAGATGAGTTAAAGAGTGAAGTGGTGAACTCCTGTAAGAATGAGTCTGATGTTGGAGTGAAAGGGAAAAAATCTAAACCATCATATGCTGACTTACTAAAAAAACCTATTGAGATTGCACCTGTATTAGTGAAGCCTAAAGAGAATCAACACTTTAACATTACTAAGTCTGAAATTAAAACAAAAATAGACCCCTCGGCCCTTTCCATTAAAGTTAACAACATGTATGAGAGGAAAAATGGTTCGATTGCAATATGCTGTGACAGTGAAGAAGAAATACAAAAATTGGTGATGAGATTAAAAATAAAATGAGTGATAAATATGAAGTACATATGCCAATTATGAAAAATCCAACTATATTAGTGAGTGGAATGTGTGAAGAATTAGGCAGTGATGTTATAGAAGAAGCCATTAGAAATCAAAACAATATTGTCTTTAATACACTAAAATGTTTAAAAGTCTATAAGTCTTTAAAAAATAATATTTATTATAATGCCATTTTAGAAGTTGATAATAAAGCATTTCATGAAGTTATTGAAGTTAAAAAAATATATATAAAATATGACAGGTGTGTTGTATATGAAAAAGTTGGAGTACGCCGTTGTTTTAAATGCCTGGGATATAACCACAAGCATAGTGAATGTACGAGTAATAAAATTTGTTTAAAATGTGGTGAAACAGATCATGAAATCAAAGACTGTAAAAATGATGTTCAATGTGTTAATTGCATGAGGCTTAAGAATAAAGCTAATCTTCCTGATATAGACATTAAACATGATGTCCGTAGCTTGGAATGTCCGATATATAGAAGACAACTGCTAAACGAACGCAGTAAAATAAACTATTAGCAGTTATCCGAATTAAAGTGCTGGAGCTTAAATATTGAAGGTTTGATAAATAACTTCAGTGAGTTAGAATCGTTAGTTTATGGTAATGCGTTTGATTTCATCTGTGCAACAGAAACACATACAACTGATTCTGTCGAAGATGCAGAGATTGACATAAATGGTTTTCAAACAATAAGATGCGATTCTATATCTGCTCATACGGGTGGAGTTATTTTTTATACTAAAGATAGTTGGAAATGTGAAATATTGAAAAATATTGCGATTGAAAAACAAATTTGGTTCTTATTGGTGAAAGTGTCTTGTAATAATCTTATATATTTACTTGGAGGAATCTACAGATCACCTAGCTATTCTCCGACGATATTTTTGGACCATTTTCCCAATTGGTTAAATACCTTGAACTGTGATTTTAAAACTGTGATATTAATGGGTGATATAAATATAGATTTATTTAAAGATACTTCTTTTAAAAATCAATTAAGTGCAATATTAGGTGATAGTTCATATACTCAGTTAGTAAAAGATCCGACGAGAATTACCATGAGGTCTCGAAGTTTAATTGACCATGTTATGACAAATAACCCAGAGAGAATTGAAGCAAAGACTGATAGTAAATTGAAAATAAGTGATCATGAATCTGTGATAATTAGTATTAAGGCATTATTCAATAAAAAACAAACGCAAAAGTATATTCGTGTGTTTAAATATGATTCTGAAAGTTTTGTCTCAAAACTACGTAATTGTGATTTTTCGGTGTCTAATGACAATATATTGGTTGACACATTAGCTTATAAATTTTCCAAAAATATTCTCGAGACAGTTAATAGTTTTATAACATGTAAAAGTATAAATAAAAATCATAATCCCTGGTTTAATGAAAATCTGAGGTTGCTTAAAAATGAAAAATTTACTAAATATGAAAAAGCAAGGGTTTCCTGTCTTACAACTGATTGGAACAATTATAAAACATGTAGAAACATATTTAAAAAATCACTTATTAATACGAAAAACGACTATATAAAAAGAAAAATTGAATTGTGTAGTGATCAAAAATCTATGTGGAGAACGTTGAAGTTACTTGTTTTAAAAGAAAGTAAGCAAAATATAAATGAAATTGTAGCAAATGGAAGAAAATACAATCAAGGTCTTGAAATGTCAAATGTCTTAAACTCTTTTTTTGTAAACAGTATTCAAGAAATTAGAAATGATATTACCAAAAAAACGTACACTAATTCAATGCGTGATTAGTACTATTTAGAGTTTAAATTTAAAGAAATATCTCTAAGTGACTTAAATTGTGTGTTAAAATCAATGAATAATAAAAAGGATACGAACGGAGTTAATGTTAAAATATTCATTGATGCCTTTGAAGTATGTGGAGAAATGTTGCTTAAGATTGTGAATTTATCTTTAATAAGTGGTACGTTTCCAAATTGCTGTAAAGAGTCCTTTATTGTTCCTATTCCTAAAATAAAAAACTCAACAAAAGTGGAAGATTTCAGACCTGTTAATATGATGAAACTTGAAAGTAAAATTATTGAAAAAATTGTATACAATCAATTACAAATTTACTTAGAATCTTTTAATTTAATATCGTGCTATCAATCCGGTTTTAGAAAAAATCATAACTGCGAGTCCCTTCTTAATCTAGTTATCACTAAATGGAAAATTGACATTCATGACAATAAAGTTGTAGTGGCCGTATTTTTAGACTTAAAACGAGCTTTCGAAACAGTGGACAAATTAATTCTAATTGAAAAGCTAAAAATGTATGGTGTAAAAAATACAGAACTGCAATGGTTTAAGTCATATCTCGAAAATAGAACTCAAAAAACTAAATTAAACGATAATATTTCAAATCCTATCTCGGTGCTTTATGGTGTCCCACAAGGATCTTTACTGGGTGTGTTGCTGTTTTTGATTTATATCAACGATATGGAGAATGTGGTCCGTTTTTCAAAAATTGTGTTGTTTGCTGATGATGCCTTATTATTTATATCTGGTAGTAATATTTATGAGTGTATTGATAAAATTAATATGGATTTACAAAATTTGCAAGAATGGTTTGACAGTAACATGTTAAAATTGAATGTAAATAAAACTAAAGCAATGATTTTAAATGGTTGTACCAATAGAAACATTAATATTAACAATCAGAATATTGAAACAGTAAACGAAATAAAATATTTGGGTGTTGTAATTGACGAAAATTTAAACCTTGATGCCCATGTAAATTATATTTGTAAAAAGATATCTAAAAAAAATTACTTTTTGAGTAGAATTAGAAATAAAATGTCAACAAAGACATCAATTAATGTATATAATACTATGATAAAACCCCACTTTGAATATTGTTCAACTGTTTTGTTTATGTGTAATAATCAGATGATGAACAGATTGCAAAAACTTCAGAATAGAGCTATGAGAATTCTCTTAAAATGTAATGTATTAACTCCAATAAGAGAAATGTTACTAAAGTTATCATGGATGAGTGTGAACCAAAGAATAATGTATAACGCTTTACTATTTGTGTTTAAAATTAAGTTTAATGTATTGCCAAATTATTTAAATGATTATATAGTTTATGTAAGAGAAGCACAACCTTTTGCGTTGCGTAACATTGGTGATTTTCGCTTGCCAATGTATAGAAACTCGAAAACAAAAAATATGGTTCTTCATAGAGGATTAGATATTTATAATAATTTACCGAATGAATTGAAAATTGAAAATAATTTAAGAAAATTCAAAAAACTTTTAATTGGTTATGTCAAGAATAGATTTATTTAATATATGTAGATAAAGAATGTATGTAATGAATTTTTTAAATGGCAAATTATTGCCAAATAAACGTAAATAAATAAATAAAAAAAAAATGTTATACTTACTGAGTACCAAAAGGTGCTTAATTAAGAAAACGGAATGTTTTTTTTTTCAATTTTATTGAAAATACATCTTGAATTAGTTTCAGGTACTTGAAACAATTTTACAAAAAAAATATCAAATAATCAACTCATGTAATATATGAAAACCAAAAAATTTAAAGGAATATGAATAAAAATATGCACTCACGAATTTTATAAATATAATGATAACCCATCATTTGCTCAACACAAGGATTTTATCAATATTGCGTTCTATTTAATTGGATTATAGGGACTACATAAGCGGCAACTCCCAAAAAATTCTCCAAAAGGTTTCCTTAATAATTAAATAATTATGTAGTCAAAACAAGCTTAAAAATTTCCAATCTACCAACTAACTTATGAATTAAATTTTTTTTAATTCACAAGTCACCAACTGACTTGTGAATTAAATTTTTTTTACTTCATAAGTCACTTACTCCCTGATGACTTGATTTTTTTTTAATTCATAAGTCACTTAGTAGGTGGTGAATTGATTTTTTTTTAATTCATAAGTCACTTGCTCCCTGATGACTTGATTTTTTTTAATTCATAAGTCACTTAGTAGGTGGTCACTGGTCAAAACCAGTGTTGCCAAAAAGAAAATAGCAAAAAAACCACCCATTATAAGCTTTGTAAAAAATTAAATTTTACTTCGTCACCTTTATAACTTTAAAAATTATGTGATGTAGTGTATTCACTCAACTTTGTGAATTTTCTTTATTTTTTAGTTTTGTAAATTTGTTTTGCAAATAAATAACAGAATAAAAAAAAGTCGTGGTGAGAACCTCAAACATATTGTCTCTAGAAAGAAAATATAAAAAATAAAAAAGTTATATTTAATGAATTTCCCATTGGTTGGCGTAAGCATCGTACTAAATTTTCTGATTTTTCTATTTATCTGGCGTTTTTGAGGTGCAGAGTTTTTAATTTTTTTTTAAGCTACAAAAATATTATAAACAACATATTTGCAATCAATAACCGTTTGTTTCATTTAAATATTCGGAAAATTGTGAAAGCTAAACAGTTTTGTGCGAAGTTCTAAACTATTTTTTTAAAAGACACCTACCCTGAATTATCCGAGCAAGAAAAAGGAAGAAGGAGTGCTTCAAATACTGGATCATCCTCCACAACCGACCGACTTAAACCCAATCGAGTTGCTGTGGGAAGAATTTGACAAATGATCTCTGGAATTGCCTTTATTCGTCGTGGAATAATATTAAACTTGAGTTATTGCAAAATATCGTCGAAAGAATGGCGAGACTTTGGCAGCTCTCATCAAATCGATGAAAACGGTTTTGATTGTTTTTCTTTTAATATTCTTATTAATGTTTTTTTAAATAAATATAAATCTTTCAAAACATATTTATTCCACGTTTTATTTTAGGTAATTACAAGAAAAAACAAAAGGTACTCGTATACATATACAAGTGCACGAGCTTTTATACAAACATTCATAGTGAGGTATTAAAATGTTTCAAAATAAAAACAGTCATGAATAGAATGTAAGACTCAAAGGTATTTTGAATTTCAAGACTCAAAGGTATTTTGAATTTCAAGACGATCTATGTATTTTTACATATTTACAAGCAGTTGAAAGTTTTCTTTTGAAAACTCATGCTCCCTTTTTCATTCAATTAAACGATTGAAGTAGAAAACTTTCTTGTTGACACAGCGTTGATAAGTTCCAAAGGATACTTAAAGAAACAACATTTTCAATCTTAGTGTTGGTATTTCCGGTTAGATTTATACAAATATTCTTTTTGATGAATTGAATGAATCGAATTCAATGATAGTAACTAACTTAAAAGGTTTACAAAAGAGTTCCAATATTCTAAATTTAAATAAACCACGTAAAAAAGTTTGAATAATTCAGGGTGCGTTTTATGTTTCAGGTCGATGTTCGTTTAATTTTATTAATCACTGGCGTAAAATACCCGGCGTTGCCGGGTTCTTGCGGAGAAAATTTCTTTCGCACAGAAAGTCCTATGTAATAACAACTAATTATCCTAGAAAGTTTATTTCCGATACTAACAAATTCTGAGAGAATCTCTAGAACATCATTCACCTACCCTAAGTTTAGTAAACGGGAAATATTCCGAGGAAAATTTATTCGCGAAAGCCCTTTACAGTTACATGATTTATCAAACCACAAATTGTTGGGGTAGATTTTTGCATATTTCATCCAAAATGAATATTTTTGCATACCATGCACACGTAGAATATTAAGTATTGATTACTATTTGTAAACATTGAAAAAGAATAAATTTATTGAAGCATACGCACCAATAACATATGTATGTTAAGCGCTTCAAACTTTTTTTTAGAGCATATTTTTATTTGCCGTAGTTATCACTATCTGTTGTTTCTTCATTTTGGGCTTCTTTAGTCACTTTATTTTAATTTATGTTTTTCATTTTCATAAAATTGATCGAAAAAAGTACTTGCCTTCAGATTCTAAATCGATTTTAATAATATTTCTGAAAAGACTCCGTAATTATCGAAGAATTCCATTTTTGTTTCGTTCAAAAAAAAAATGTTTTCTCTCAATTTAAAATGAAATTGCTTGAAACCACTAATACTTTCAAGAAATATGCATTTGGAATAACTTTATTTTTGCTGTCGATCTCATTTTTTTAAATATACATACCTAAGCATGCGATTTTAAATTATTGGCCATTAAATACTTTAAAAATGTATTTTATTAACTTCGTTAAGTAATTAATTTTATTGAATTTTTAAATAATTTTTACATTAATTTTTATTGAAGCATATGTTTATATGTATGTATTTAATTAATAACATATTTTATTAAAACTAATATTTCAAAGCATATTTTTGCCCTAGTCATCACTATCTGTTTCGTCGGTTATTACTTCATTTTTATTATTTTTTTCATTTTCATCGTTTTTATTTGTATGTTCTTTTTCCTGGGATAAAGCGAAAATGTCATCTTCAAAATTAACAAAAGAGCAGCTCGAGAGTTCCATCAACAAAGAGTGAACAAAGTGTAAACAAAGTGTAAAGGACGAATGCCAGTCATATTCAAAGAAAATAGAGCAAACAAAGTGTAAGCAAAGAGTAAAAGAAAATGATAAAAATTCACAACTATCAGTTTCTGTTTTTTTTCTGTTTAATATAATCATATGCAACTGCGCGCACATTCAACTAAATATTTGAGTTGTTTTTTAGCTAGTTTTTTCCTTCATATGTTCTTGATTGCATGGAAAGTGTTGCACAATTCACATATTTCGGGTGAAACAAAACATTTTTTTCAACCAAAGAGGAAAATAGTACTACTTGAAGATACCCTGTTAAGATATCATAAAGACGTTTTAGTGAAATCGTCCACAGAATATCTTCAAGATGTATTCGAAAGATTAAAATGAAAAACTCTTTCAGCATTTTAAAATTACTCCTTTTAAAAAGGTTTTAAAGGGGGTATATAGAGAGTCAATATAATGACATTTGTCATGAATATCTTTAAGATGTTTAAAAGATGTTTTATTAATAGTATAACAGAAAGAACACTTTTAAAGAGTGAATTAGGAGATTATAAAGTGAAATGGTATTAAAAAGATTGATCTAATAGCTTGTTAAGACCTGATGCATTTATTGAAGTACTCTCCAAGAGTTTATGTGTTGCTTGGGTATGTTATCGGGTTTTACCAACGATAAAAATAAACATTATATATTTCTGGACGCACCCTTTAGCCAAAGAGCATTAAATTTGTCTGAACGCAGTCAAAACTTCCCCTTGCCACCATTGCAAATAGTTGCAAATGTGTAAGTAGCTACATCTTTCCGAATTGAAACAAATACATGCTGAACTGAAATGGAACAAAAATAAACGGTTCAAGCCTAAACTGAAATGAAACAACTATTCACTTTCCTGTTTTCTTTCACCAAATTTAAGGATCTGATTACACGACTCATTTTTTGCGGCCATATGGTTTTTCAAGTAACTGACTTTATCGAACATCGATATTGCGAAATTTTGATGCACAAAAAGATGTGCACAATGTGTAAACTTGTGCTCTTTCGATTTGGCAAAATTTTGAACGTAGAAAATCGTGCGCAAAAACTTGCATATATAAATGCTGTCTTTCTAAGCATCGATGAATTTATCACTTGAATATAAATGTTAGGATAGTCGCGCACTGGCAACTGTGATCGAAATCAAATAGTTTAATCACCAGTTGAAAGAAAAGCGCGCACTGGCAACTCTTTACTCACACTCACACTCTTGTCTCTCTTGCTCTTATAGAAAACAGCTCAACTGTTGCGAAGGCAATCGTTTAGTTTGTGTCAAAACACAAACTTTTTAGTTGCTTGAATCGAGTTGCTTTAAGTGCGCGGTGTCCCATTTAAGCCTATATGTTTCAGTTTAGCAACTAAACAGTTGCGAAACTAAAAATTGAATGTGCTCGCCTGGCCTTAAAACATAATTTCTGCAAAAATTAACATCATACAAAATTAACGAAAGTAATATTGCAAAGCATTTTATGTGTAAACTAAAATCCGCAGGTTTTTTGAACAAAGTTTGTATGCACACAAAGTCGTGTGAAATGTGTTAACAGAAGTCCGTGGCTTTATCGAACATCGATGTTGCAAAATTTTGATGCACAAAAAGTCGTGTTCAATGTGTCAACTAAGATCTGTGCTCTTTCGATTTGGCAAAATTTTCAACGTAGAAAATCGTGCGCAAAAACTTGCATATGTAAAAGCTGTTTTTCTGAGAATCGATGATTTTATGACATGAATATGAATGTTGAAACATAATTTCTGCAAAAATTGACGAAAGCAATATTGCAAGGCATTTCCTTTGTAAACTTAAATCCACACGTTTCTTTAACGAATTTTTTTGCACACAAAGTCGTGTGGAATGTGTTAACAGAAATCCGTGACTTTATCTAACAACGATTTTGCGAACTGTTGATGCACAGAGAGTTAAAACTAAAATCCGTGCCTTTTTTAAATATTGATAGATACTACAAAATTTATATGCACGAAAAAATCATGCGCTAGAAATTGCGTGTATCCATGGCCGTTACTTACTCCAATAGCCCAAGTAGGTGTTCAGCCTCAAAATATATAGAGGAATAAAATGAAATGAAATGCGGAATAGTTAGAAACGGCAGACAGTTCTCAATCTGCTGCTCTCAATTTTCTATTTTGGAAATATTTTTTGGAGGTAAGTGAAAGTAATTTAAATTTTAATATATTATTTATTAGTTTTTTCATTTTCAGATGACCCTATGTTACTATCGACATACAAAGGTAAGTATATAAAATGTTTATAAAGTAATACTTTTGTTTGTTTGTCTGCTATTGGAGTATTTACAAACAAACTGACAAACAAACAAAAGTCTTACTTTATATAATAGTATAGATATATTTATAATATATGGAATATCATGTCGGTCAAGAGGGTGCCTCTGTCACTTTTAGCACATTTTGGACAGCAATTTCACAGACTTGTGTTGTACTTTTAGAAATTTCATTTCGTATGCTACCCTTTAGCATCGAGGTTGTGTTGGGTTTGTTGATGTACACCTTTTCCTTCAAGTACTCTCATAAATAGAAATCGGAAGGCGTCAAATCAGAGTATCGGCGAGGGGGCCACTTTTCGAAATTATTAGTACTTTTGTATATATAACCTGTGGCATTACCATGAAGCGTGATTTTGTATTGCGAACGCTAGCCTGGTGGTAGCGCAGAAATTAGCGCACGCTTTTACAGTGGAGAGTAGAATAACACAAAAAATAAGTAGTAAAAAAGAGAATATTTTAGTATTAAATTTACTTACTACTTACTTAACCGGCTCCCGATCCATGGAGGGTCTCTGCCTGAGTTAATGCGGTCTTCCATCGGTTGCGATCCCTCGCGAGCTCCGTCCAGTCGTCGGGACCAAGCGATCTTGCGTCTATAACCGCCTACAGGGACGTAGCGGAGGTTCGGTCTTCCTCGTCGTCTCGAACCTGGGAGCTGAGATTCGAAGATTTTCTTGGCTGGAGCGTTGTTGTCCATTCGCTCGATGTGCCCGATCCTGTGTTGTCGACGTGTTTTGGCTTTTTGTACTACATCCACATCTTGGTACAGCTCGTATAAATCACGATTGAATCTTCTACCTCCATTCGCCCTCTTCGCATATAGGACCAAATATCCGCCGAAGAATTTTTCTCTCGAAAGTGCCCAGTATCAATTCCTCTTTTTTACTTATCGTCAAGCACTCGGCGCCGTATAGTAGAACTGGTAAAATTAGCGTTTTGTATAGCGTGCACTTTGTCTTTCGAGAAAGGAGTTTTGAACCCATTTGTTTGGCCAAACCGAGCAGTGGTTTGCTAGGGTAATTCTTCGTCGAATTTCCACTAAGGTGTCATTCGTGGGATTGATGTTCGTTCCGAGGTAGGTGAACTCCTTGACTACCTCGAAATTAAATTTAGCAAAGACAAATCTAGCAATTGCAGTCTCTAGCCTTAAGATGTCGCCACAATCTTTCGTCTTCTTGATAGTACTATAAGTTTTATATACAAAGGTAGTACGAGCCGTGTGTGACGTGACACCGTCTTGTTCAAATCACATGTTTTAATTGATCCGATTCCAGCACGAAAATGTTTTACAGCGTGTTCCGATAGCAGTCATTAGAAACTGTTACAGCATTTCCTATAGCATCTTCAAAGAAATATGGCCCCACCGCCACGGGTATTTGCTGTATCAATCGAGGGTTTTCAGTGCCCTAATAGCGGCTATTCTGTTTATTAACAAACCCAGCCAAGTCGGAATGTGCTGCGTCACTCCTTAATGTTTTTTTGACAAAATGGCGGACGACTGTAGCGGGCTGTAAAATACGTTGCTGCTGCGTTAGGTACCCCATAAACAACTCCTGAAGACTTGTTTTACAAGACTTTAATTGAATAATTATATTCAATGTTTTCCAATTGGCACGGGTAGCATTTGACGGCCATGTTGTTTTGGTGCCACCTGTTAAATCTGTTTTTTATTATTCAGTTACTGATGGGACAATACAAACCCAGCATCCTCAAAAAATCACGGTTTGATGTGGATTTTGGGCCGGCAGAGTCATTGATCCGTACTGTTTTGAAAACGACATTGGTGAGAAGACACCACCTTACTCAGCTAGTAGAGATGCCCACCCAAATACCAGATATTGCTGGACAAAACGCTCACACTCTCGATTTGTTTCTTACTTCTCACCCTGATAAATTTACCATACCATTCTGCACTTCGGGACATTGTGTAATATCAGCCAATTTCTCGCGTCCTATTCATCCACTTTAGGCAATACGAGAAAGCCAACTGGGACAGTCTGAAAAACTTTTTTAGAATTTCCTCGATAGTGACGTTGATGCCAGTGCTGATATGTTTACCGAAGTAATTTTTCTTGGGATGCGTACTTTTATTTCTTACGGAATTAGCAGTATAAAACCTAAAGAAAAGTCTTGGTTCGATACAAGCTGTAAAGAAGCTATCAGGTTGAGAGAAGTAAGTTTTCGCTCTTACAAAGCCAACACATCTGAGGAAAATCGGAAAAAGCATCAACGAGGCAGAAAACATTGCAAGGCTGTTATAAAAAGAACCAAATTCTTACATGACCAAAAAATACGTTACAAAATCCAGCAATGTAAAACTTCTGGCCATTTGTCAAGAAAGTAGGACATACAACTTCATCTTCGGTTCCAACGCTCATCTACAATGACAAATCGATAACTAGCTCTTTAGATAAGACAAATGTACTTGCCGCTCATTTTGCTGCAAGCTCTACGTTGTCTAATAGCAACCCTTTCTGTACTTAACGAAAGTAAGTCATACAATGGGACAGATACATTTCCGCACTCGTTCAGTTGCAAGAGCCCTTCGAGATCTTTATATAAACAAATCCGCTGGTCCTGATGGTATACGCCCCATTCTTCTGAACAGGTGTTCTTCATCGCTGGCAAAACCATTGCCTAAGCTTTTCTATCGCTCATACTGTTCTGGAATCTTCCCTAGAAGATGGAAAACAGCATCTGTCCAACCTGTTCCTAAAAAAGGCGACCCTACCTCCCCCTCCTCCTACCAACGTCCCTTCTTTCCAAGGTCATGAAATCGCTGATCGAAGATCGAAATCTTCTCAATGAGCAGCAATACGGCTTTCGCAGAAATCGTGGCACTGGTGATCTGATGGCATATGGCACCGAAGAGAACAGATCTTTACATTGTTTTGGAGAAAGTAATATCATTGCGCTTGATATTTCTAAAGCATTTGATAGAGTTTAGCACCAGGCTCTCTTATCGAAAATGCGTGATGCGTTTGGCATCAACGAAACCCTTATTCCTTGGATTAGAAATTACTTTCTAGATCGTTGAATACATGTTGTGTTGGAAGGTTTCAAGTCTGATTTTTACAAAATAAATGCTGGTGTTCCCCAGGGCTCCGTTTTCTCTCCGACTCTCTTCCTCATTTTTATAAATGATCTCTTAGCTGAAACTTCAAATCCACTTCATTGTTTTGTCGACGACTCTACTCTCAGTTTCTCATACACTACCAACTCATTCGGAGGTCAAATTGCAACGGTATCGTATGATTAAACTCCAATCTTTACAGCATTGTTAAATGGGGTATTCTCGTTGAAACAAAATATATCCAAAATATTAGCCTTAGTCGAAGAAGGCAAAAAGCTCTCAGTACTCGGTATATGTGTGAAGGACGATCTTTGTTTTTTTTTTTTTTATAAATTCATTTTTATTTTCATCAATCTCAAAACTATCTTAAAGCTAGACAAAAATTCATAAAAACTAGCCTAATTATCCAATAACTTAAAACTAACCTACTGGCCCTATGCGGGCGCTCTAAGCTTAACTATATCTTAAATCTAATGCCTTTCGGCCTAAAAAACAATTTTTAATTCAAAAACTATCTCTATTTTTTTCTCGAGAAAATTTAAAAAACTCGGAGGACGATCTTTGTTTGAATGACCACATTCCCAAGACCGCCCAAAATGCTGCTAAATGCTTAGGATTTCTACGAGTATATCGATGTAAGAAATTTTTCATTCCTTCTGATGTGGCTACCATTCATAGGGCGTTTATACGTCCAAAACTTGAGTATAACTCACACCCTTGGGCAGGCGCAGCACAAACTTCTCTCCACTTATTGGATAGAATTCAAAACAGAACCTTTAAACTGATAGGAAACAGAGCTATCATGGATTCATTCCCATCTCTTAAGCACCTTCGGAATGTTTCATTTCTTTTCTTGTTCTATCGCTTCTTTCACAAGCAAGGCTCACTTGAAGCAGCCAAGTTGAATTCTAACACTCAATCAGTTCACGGCTCTGATACCCGCTTCGCTTGGAATGCTCAGCAGTTCACCCTCGAGCTTAACTTTCGTCGCACCCTCAAATATAGAGATTCGTTGTTTAGTCTCACAACACGATTATGAAACAACTTACCCGGCACCGTTTCCCCTTGCCATTTCAATTTGAAATATTCGAAACCAATGTTCATCGACACCTCTTTTTTTCGTACACGTCATTCAAGGCTAGGGATTTAATCCCACCGTCTGCCCTTATATGAAGTACCGTGTTAATTTTTTAGGCATTTGAATTTGTCAAAATTATTTTTTTAGCAAAATAATTACCAGAAAACATGAAAAACAGCTCTTGAAAATAATATTGAGGGAAGCGCAAAGACTACAGCTTTCACGTCACCAGAAGCTATCCACGTTAACAAAAACACCAACGACCAACAAATCGTAAACTTCAGCCAAAAAGGATGCAACATCAAAACAATCGAGAAGCATCCTCTTCAACCCTTACTACAATCTACAGAAGGTTAAGAACTGCTTTCGCCAGAAAAGTTTAAAAAAAAGTTCAGCGACAGCCATCGACGCGGAAAATGACGAGAAAACGTAAAAAGCATTTGGTGTTACAAGGCAAAAGTCCAACTTGATCCGGTGAGCCCAACCCTACATCCGGGCTGTAAGATAACAACAAATGTCCTTCACTCCAACAGTCAGTGCTAGTGTTAAGAGTCCTGAAGGCTAAAGGTCATTTAGGTGGAGTAAGGAGTGGAAGGTTAGACAATCTCGTATGTGTTTAGATTTTAAACGATGAGAGGGTTATAGCCCCTTCCCTTTGGAACATTGGAATTACATAAGACTACGAGTATTATATCTTATAAAAACAATGCGAGACCACTGATAAAATCTTCCAACGTAATAGTTAAGAATTTAAATATGGGTTGGTTATAGTTCGCAATGGATTTTTGTCAAATAATTGATGTACATAAGGTGAACTGAATTTAACAACAATTGCGTATCGACAAGGCCCTCACTAGTTAACTGATGATTCCAAATGAGATCGTCAGGACGAAGGCCAAATGAAAATAATTTTGAATTGATAATTAATGATAATCATGTCGATTACAGAATTCGCAGAATTTTAACTCGATCCGTTGACCTTTCGCATCCGCTGTAAAACTGATTTATGAAATTCGCCGGATGAACTACATGTCGATTCCTAAAATAACTTTATCATTTATGAACTTTCCTATCGACGCTGTCAGTTACAGACATTTAGACAATTGCTACACTTGATTTTCCGATCGCGAATGTAATTAATTAAAATGTTATTATTTATAATTATTACGAAAAAAAATAATGAAACGAACTCTGCGACGGCGCGACAACAACCACCACGAATTTGGAGAAAGATGAAATGTCACTTGACAAAAACAACAAGTGTAGCTGACAGCGGGTAAGATGCTGCCACCACGGCTAGAGCAGTTGGGGTGGGTTCACAATGGGGTTGGAAAATTTAATTGTGGATTTTAAGGGTGATTACGTTTGATATCAAATTGATATGAAAAATGTAATTTATTACGTTTAATCGCCCCAGTGGCGTACTTACTGCGTAATAAAAAAAAGGGCGCCAGCAATTTTTTCCTGAAATAAGAAAAAGGAAATTGCAAACCTTTGCGAAGAAAAATGAACAACGATGATGAGCGGAGATGAAAAGTGAAAATGAAAGATAATTTTTTGAATTTTTAAAGATTTATTTGCCTGGGAAACCTTACTAGTAGGATTAAAACCCAGGATCTTTTCAAGCAAATACAAGAAATTTGAAACAATAAGATGGACCGTTAAGGTCTGGTTCCCATAAACACAACGGATATTAACGGGTCGCGATTTCCGCAAATTTCGGAATGTAAAGCCGTTAAAAACCAATCAAGACCAAATAAAAAAAGACAAATTTACTAAAAAAAAGACAAGCACAAGAAAGGGGGACTTAGCTTTTTTTTTGTTTTTGTTTCCTCCTCGACAATATCCCTGCTGTAGATTTTTCTCGTTTTCCTCTTCCTTTCTTTCCTCTTCCTTTATTTTTCCCAATAACTTCTCGCTATTTTTATCCTCCGTATTTTTTTTCACTTCCACTATTATTTTCTTTCTATGCTCTTAATTTCTACTTTTCTTGTTAAACAAAATTCCTCTTTTTTTTCCACTTATAATTTTACTCCTGTTTTAAAGACTTTTTTTTCTCAGCTTCTCACTTGTTTCTCAATCAAGATTAGAGTGACTTCCAAGATTTTTCTCCTGGATAGCCGCTCAAAATTTCGCCCCATACCCTCGTGCTTTCAGCCAATTCGGTATCGCGAATTTCGATCACGTCATCGACAGCCAATCTCCGCAAGTTTGCTGAAGAGCCTTTGGTGTCGAAATATGGCGATCCTGCTTACTCGCAAATTCTCTTTCCGTCAGTTTCTCTAGAACTTTCCATGGAATTCGCCGCCCGCTGGAATTTCCTTCCAGGTCACGACGTTTCCTTGGTTAGTTCACAATTATCCCCACAGTTTTTGCGCTGATAGAAAAAAAATCCTTAAAACCTAAAGTGGAATTAATAAGCACTCGCGCACATTCGTCCCCACCGGATTTCTAACAATAATAATAATTTGAGAGGAAAGCAAGAGAAAGAGGAATCGATCAAGTTGAATAACTTTACTCAAAAGGTCGTGATTGGCTTTAACTCAGACAAGGGGGAGTTTGGGAACTCACACTTAACGTTCCATCTTTTACAAATTAGTTAATTTCTAGTTTTAAGTTTTAGGTTGGGCACTCGGCCGTTCTCCTTTAAGAGCGACATCTACGTTTAAAGACCTAGTGTCTTCAACGTTTTGATATTTGATATTTGATATTTATTTTATTAATAACATAAGTATATTAAAAACACAATGTTTTTTTAAGTAATACTTAGTACAAGATGGTTAACATGTTTTAATTGATATATTTGTAATATTAAATTGGATTTGAAATTTTAAATTAAATGAAATAAGATCACTCATGTTAATATACAAATTAATATACAGAATTTTACTTTAAAAAGGAAAAAGAAAGAGATTATTTATATTACAGAGAAGTTTTTTTTTTTTTTTTTTTTTTTTTAAGAAAAGGAAATAATTGAATTTAGCACTTCAAATGATCTTCTAGAGCCGTTTTAAATCTATCGCAGTTGTTAATTCCCCTCAACTCGGCAGGTAATGAGTTCCACAGACCTACGGAGTACACAAAGAACTGGCGCTTGGAAACGTTGTACCTATGTGTTGGGACAATAAGTATTCGGCTTCTTTGCAACTGAGGTAGAATAAGTTTTTCGTATAAGTATGCAGGAGTTTTCTTTTGCATCAAATTGAATAAAAATAATAAAACTTTGCTGTCAAGATGATTTTGAAATGACATTCCATAGAAGCCATTCGCGTAGTCGGAGACATGGTCAAATCGGCGAAGAGAATAAACGAAGCGTATAACGTTGTTAAATGCAACTCTTAGTTTTCTCTGGCTCACACTGTCGACACTACAGAAAATTAAACTACCATAGGTTAAGATCGGTAAAACCAGGGTTTTAACCAAGATAGATTTTACTTTAGTGGGTAGGCAGCCACCAGTGAGGTAAAGAACTCTGAGTGCACCGTAAGTTTTTCCAAGAGCGCGTGATATATGATCATCCCAAGTTAAGGTTTGATTGAAAATTATGCCTAAGTTTTTGACCTTATCAACGTACGGAAGTGTTGAGCTACCAAGCTCAATGCTAGGATAATAAGACGTGTCAACCGGGTTTTTGTTTATGACAATTGCTTGGCTTTTTTTTGGGTTAAGTTGTAAGAGATTTACTTCGGCCCACTGGAAAATCCTGGTCAAATCAGAATTAATTCGATAAGTAGCATCTTCGACCATACCTACTGGATAACTTAAGTATATCTGCACATCATCAGCATACATCAATATCTTACAAAACTTGAGAATCTCAGGAAGATCATTAATAAAAATACAGAAAAGCAATGGTCCAAGGATAGACCCCTGAGGGACACCAGCATTCGTTGAAAGAAAGTTTGAAAGGTGGGAGTTAATACACACTGCCTGAGTTCTTCCGGATAGATATTTATGAATGAGAGTCACTGCAGTTCTATCAAAGAGAAAATTATTCCTTAATTTATTCAGTAAAATACCGTGCGGAACTGAGTCGAAAGCCTTTGAAAAATCAAGTAGCACCAGTGTGGAAGCGTATTCCCTGTCAATTTCTTGACGAATGTCATCAACAAGTTTTAATAGAGCTGTGGAGCAACTATGCTGTGGTCTAAAACCAGCTTGTACCGAAGAGAGTAACTTGTTAGCTGATAAAAAAGATGACATCTGTTGACTCATTATTCTTTCAAAGACCTTCGAGGCAAAAGGCAGAATGGAGATCGGGCGATATTCTTTAACTGATGAGCTAGAATTCTTTGGAATTGGAATTATTTTGGAAATTTTCCATATTTTAGGGTAAGAAGATGTGGTTAAAATTGAATTAAAAATGTAAGTAAAATATGGAATAATTAGCGGCAAAATAATTTTGAAGAACTTAGGGTGCATATTATCCAGCCCAATAGCTTCAGACTTAATTCTCTTGACTGCCTCAAGTACATCCATCTCATTAACTCCGCAGAAACTGAATTGGTTCGAGGATACGGATTCACTATTGTTATGGTCTGCAATAATTGATGTAACCGAAGAAGGGCCGACAAACATTTTGTTGAGCTCATTAGCATCACAATCCTCACCTAAATTATTTGACTTTTTGGTTATGCCAAGAGATTTGATGTTTCGCCAAAGTTTTTGTGATGAAGTATTTTGAAATTTTGTACTATAGTAGTGAAATTTTGCTTTCTTGATCTCCTTATTGACTAAGTTCCGAAGAATTTTGTAAGAACTGAAAAAAGATTGTAGCCTGAAACGTTTCCATCTGATATAGGCTGAGTTTCTTTTAGCAATAAGAATTTCAATCTTACGATTGAACCACTCGCATCTATAATTACGAACGGTAACCGATTTTATTGGGACAAATGTATTAAACAGGTGGTTAACTCCGTCGGTAAAAAATTCAATTTGGTCATCAACTTCGGGAAGAGAGTAAATTGTTTCCCAGTTGACGTTTGCAATCTCAGCGAATAGGGTTTCAAAGTTAATAGCCTTGAAATCTCGATACTGGAAAGTACGTACATCTGTGTTTCGACTAACATTAATATTATAAAAAGTTAGAATCAGATCATGTCTTGAAAAACCAGGAGTTTCCAACTGGTTATAAAAATTTACCTTGCTTTGTTGGTTCACAAGAAAATAATCAATAAGTGTTGAGCTCGATTCCGAAAAATGAGTAGGCATTAAGACGTTTACTGGGAAAAGGTTTAAGGAATTTAAACTACTCCAAAATCTGGCAACATTACTATTCCGTTTGTCTAAGAGATTAGTATTAAAGTCCCCAGCAATGAGAATGTGGTTATAATACGGGGTTATATCTTCAAACACGTTAGTTATGCAACCAGAATCATAAATATGTGGAGGTTTATATACAACACCTAACAAGCATTTCCCATCATCACACATATAAATGCTGCTCTGAACAAGAGCCTTTGCCCTGACGAAACTGTTGTTTTACAGCAGCGGGCCCTCATACGGCCGATGATTACCTATGGGGGTCCGGTGTGGTTCAACGTTGCCCCATCTCAAATGAAAAAGATTCGGGTGTTTGAGAGGCAGTGCCTTAGACGTTGCCTTGGATTACACAGAACACCAGTGTCGGAGTACAAACATTACTATTCCAGGACTCTATACAACGGAGCCAACATTAACCGAATAGATAATTTCTTAGTGAAGCGGATTCGGGTCACATTGAGAGAGCGATGAACACAACTAATAGCTTAATCTTTAGGGCTTACTACCCCAACAGTGAATACTTCGAGAGAGTGCGTTTAAGTGGCCATATTGCACCTAATGCATTTGTCTATTTAGACAGTCGAGGGCTGATTCAAGATAGAGAGGCGATTCCGCTAATCTACCACGTCGCGTCGGCCGTAGAACCGTGTATAGGCGGCTCCTTTATAGTCGAGATGTCCTCGCACAAGACGGAGCAGAGCACCTTCGGTTCAGTAGGACTGTGTCCGATCGGGACCTGAAGGACAGGGTAAGACAGGAGAACCAGTTTTGGAGGTTGTCTAATGTTCTAATGTTGATAGCGATAGTTGACAAGTTTTTAATTAGTTTTAGTTTAGTTTTAGTTTATTTTAAGTAGTTTAAGTAGTTTAAGGTAGCTTTTAATTAGTTTTTCTTTAGTTTGTAAGTTTTATATAAAATTTAAAATGTTACAGAATCCGAGTTTTTTAAATTTTCACGAGAAAACAAAAAAAAAATAGATACAGTTTGAATTGAAAATTGTTTTTTAGGCCAAAAGGTATTAGATTTAAGATATAGTTAAGCTTAGAGCGCCCGCATAGGGCCAGTAAGTTAGTTTTAAGTTATTGGATAATTAGGCTAGTTTTTATGTATTTTTGTCTAGCTTTAAGATAGTTTTAAGATTGATAGCATCGCTATCGATCAAGCATCGTTTTGCGTGGTTACTACTTGGATGGAGGACCGTTCAATACCAAACAGTGTGCATTCTTTTTTTTTCTAGATTTCTGGCTATGCCCGGTTGCGTCTTCATCATTTCCACCATTTCTCTAAATTGTTTCCAATTGGTTGTCCGTTTTCTATTAAAATTTAAACATACATTCTGATAAGCTTTTGACTTACATTTTTGTGCTTTCCATTGTTTATTTATTTATCTTTTCGTTTAATTAAAGATTCACTTCAGATTCGTCTCGAAATTGGCACGAATGTTAAATGATAGAAATTGTATTGAGTGCGAATGGATTGCGGATTTAGTAATACCAGATAAGTTGAACAGAATGTCGGTGGTGCAGGGATTGTTACCAACATTCGTTCAACTTTCTTTCGTCGGATTCAGTAATAGCAAAAGTTTGGACATTAATTGAAACTGTTACTTTAGCTCATTCGCCAAATTCTATAATAGGGGTGAATATGTTAAATAGTGCTAGGTCTTCTACTAACTGACCTAGGGCTTAGGGCTGACTTAATTCAGTATTGTAAAAAAAACACCTTCATATAGTAAAAACTGTATGTAAGAAACTTGGTTTACTCACTTACAAACGCACAAACAATAAGTTTCGAAAACCACTTTATATGAAGGTTTTTATAATACAAACTCTATATACTACTGAAATAAATCAGCCAAGTAGAAGACTTAGCACTATTATTGGACTTGTTGAATTATTGATTCAAATTAGCTTTTTTGGCCTTTAGTCCACAAAAACCACTTTAGGCTTAGAGGTTTTAATTAAAAATATATTATATAAAACCTCAGAAACCAATGCCTGCACAGCGAATAAAAATTACGAGTAATTAATTCCACATCTTTTTGTCGTCGACTGACTTTTCGACATAATTCAGGCACAAAAAACACTTCAATTTGTTCTTCTTTTCGCAGAAGTACTCGTAATTAATGCTCATAATGGACATAAGTCAATATACTCGTAATGAGTTGTTGTTTTTTTGTATTAAAGTTTTCCCATGAATGACTTGTGGGGGAAAATATTCTCAAAAGAATAAAATTAAAAACACTTTGTAATTAAAAACAGATGTAACATTTTTCGAAAGAACAACGATTCCATTGTTGCGAAAAAATTGTTTTAATTATGTCGATAAGGAAGGTATACGAGTATGCAGCTGTTTTTGAAGACAAATATGCTTTTCCCATCATCGTCTCTCTCATTATCAAACAGTTTATGAAATCCCCTCTTGCAAAAGGTTCTCCGAATCTTAGCTCACCACAATAAAGGCATACCTTGAACACTTGCAAGAAATTCCAAAATTTCAGGAAAAACTTCTTGAACTTTTCTCCCTTAAAACCACCCCAGAACAACATAAAAAAAATTTCTCCAAGGAGAAGTTTCACATTTGTTTCACCTAAACATACATACCTGCCCCACCCATTCCATATTGTGGATGACAGTGCATGAAGATTTGTTCGTTAGCCATTTGGCAAATACAAATGCCTTTCAAAGCGGATATAAGCTTATGAGGCATGTTGAATTAGTGCATGTTGTTGATGGTAAGGAATTTTCCTATAAATATATGGACGGTCCTATGTACGGGCTTTGTTTGTTTATGACTTATGAGCCATCTGTTATTTTAGCCAGTCATCAATGTGGGCAACTTATTTTATCGCCAAGCCAAATATGAATTTCAGTCAAGTAGTAAAACTGCTGGGTGTGATGTCCACATTTTTCCCGCTACAAGTTGGGGAGAAAGTAAAGTTTTGCCATTTCATTGTGTACCCTGAACGAAAGAATATCAGACGACATAGACGGAGAAAGTTTATTTCAAGGAAATAGTTTTCTGGAAGAGAGAACAACCAAAAATGCGTATATCCTTTATGGGCTTAGCTAGTTTTATCTGGGATTTAGGAAATAATAAATCAAGGAATAGGACATTGTGAGAAATGACATGAGATTCCTTTGGCTTGACAAATCATATAAGACCTGGCAGCAAAATGTTACGCAGGACTGAAATTGGCTTATGCATATTATTTATGAAAACAACACACAAACTTTGAAAGAGGCAGTCGAGATTTTAGACTAACAAAAAAAGGTCGTTTTTAAGGTTACTTTTGATGGAGGTTTTGACGATTGATTTTTTGACGAAGTTTTGAGTTCAAGATAAATTAAAAATTTAATTCATCATAAAATAAAGTAAATTTAAATACGATTCACTTGCGATATACAGGGTGTCCCTTGATTCGTGTATAATATTTTAGGGCGTGATTCTTGGATGTATTCTAAGATTAATACACTTAATACCAGCCTAAATATTGTTATTGAACATAACAATACCAAAAAAAAAACCTCAATGACAAATGAGAAAAACCCATAGATTTTATGATACTTGGGAAAGAAAAATTATAATACTTGCCCAAAGCTTTCACGGTATTTATAATACTTCAGGCATAGCAGTTGGAAACAACCTACATACGTTTCAAATAATTGAATTCCAATGACAGAGTGCTGTGTGTTGAGTTTTTGATTTGGATAAAGTTTCTGCGGAATCGAATGCTTCACATCATAGTCTTGATTTTCATGGAATTTTTCCAGTTGTGCTGAAACATTGTTTCAAATCGTTAAGCTTTCCCCTTCAGCAATCACTTTCATCTGGAATTTTTTTAAATGAATGAAAAGTAGGTTATATAAATCCAATTTTCAAAAGTGGTGATAAAAAGAAAATTGAAAACTTTCATCCAATCTGTAAGAAGCCAACCATTCCAAAACTGTTTGAGATAAAATTATGAAGAACAAAATATACGCTATATGATTAAATTCCATATTTCAAATAGCCAACATGGTTCTTATAGTGGTCGGTCAACTACAACAAATTTGGCTTGTTTTTCAAAAACGTGTTTTAAAACACTTGAAAATCGATGCCAATTGGATGTTGTTTACACAGAATTTAAAAAAATTCAGCAAACCAAGTCTGTAGGAAATGTGAAAACACTTTAGCATGAAAACACCTGTCATCGTGCCCAACAATTGAACATCTCACGAACATCACTGATGCGAATTTTGAATAAAGATTTGAATTTACACGCTTACAAGGTTCAATTGACTTAAAAGCTAAAGCCTACTGATCATTTTGAGCGTCGTCAATACACCAAATGGTTGGTTTAACAGATAGAAGGGAATGGTGACTTTACAAAGAAAATCATGTTCAGCGACGAGGCACACTTTCACCTCAGTGGATTCGTTAACAAGCAGAATTGCCGCATTTGGGCAAATGAGCCGATGTATCCACAAAGAGTGACTGTTTGGTGCGGTTTCTGGGCTGGCGGCGTCATCGGCCCGTACTTTTTCAAAAACGAGGTCGGCCAAGCAGTTACCTGGACGATATGTGCTTCCAACAGGATGGTGCCACTTGCCACACAGCCAACAAAACAATGGCATTTTCTATGCAGGAGCTTCTTTAAGACTTTAAATATATTTCATATCAAAAGTTTATTATTGTGTTTGCTCTAGTTGTTCAGGATAGCATCTTAATAACTCAACCGATTGCTTTGATATGATGGGAGGTTTTGAAAAGTTGACAAAGTCAAAATAATCTTTCACAAAATATTGGTTTGAATGTCATAATCCAGGCAAAAGCTATAAACCATATTATCAAAAAATGAACACAATTTTTAGTACTCACGTTTGTCATCCTCAATCAGATTGTAAAGTCGATTGTAACGAGTGATTTTTTAAGAGCTATCGGAAATTAAAAAAAAAAAACACAAAATTCAGAAAAATGCATGAAATCTTTATTTGGTCGATATAATTTAATGTTTGAAGATTATTTCAAGCAAATGTTGGCCGTGGCTGCACCTCAAATGGTCCATCCGCTAAGTCCAATTTTGGCATACTCTTTCTTTCGGTCGGTTTCTCACAAATAAATGCTTCAATGTTGGCTTCCAGTGCGTCAATCGAAGCTATAGACATGAGCCTTAAGGCTAGCCGCGCACTGGTAACTGTGATCGAAATCAAATAGTTTAATCACCAGTTGATAGAGTACTGCGCACTGGCAACTCTTTATTCACGCTCACACTCTTTTCTCTCTTGCGCTTATACTGTTGCGAATTAATTTTAGGCAAACGATTGCTTTGTGTCAAAACACAAAGGCGCAAAATTTTAAACATTTAAAACCTACTCTAAATCAATTTAAGAATGGGAGTCGACTCTAAATATTGAGTATAAAACGAGAACTGACTTTTTGTTAATTTTAAAGGACATAAACTATACTTTAACGTTAAAGAGCTCTTCTTACTTTAACAGCAGCAAATAGCTAGTTTATCTTTTAAAAGTATACTTTATCCATATTGACAATGGTCATTTCATACCAAAGCAAATCGAAGAAAAAATATTTACTGATGTTTTATTCGATTTTTTAAAAAATGTGCTTTGTAAATAGACTGAATCACCAAATATTAGAAATTAGAAACAATCGTACGAAAGTGCGATACATACAAATGTACATATCTTATGTATGCACGCCGCCCGCCGAGACGAGTATAGCTAAATGAATATAAATAACTCATAAACAATCAAAATATGTACCGAGGTAGTATACAAAATGTAATTTTTTCGACGAAAAATTATTTGGTTTGACTGTTCTTTTTACTTTTTTTTTTTTGTGTTTTTGTAGTTGTGTGAGTTATGTATCTGTCAAATTAAGGGTTGTTCAACGCAAATTCGTTAGGTTCTGTTGTAAAACCCACATTAGTTAGAAGAGTTGTCTAACGTGATTAAAATTATGAAAAAGTTATGCGAGAAACAGATTAGCACAGCAACTTCAACAGCAACTTTGACAACCACGTCACTCTTTTTAGAGCCAAATGATTTTAAATGGCTTTGATTACATTAACACAGCAACTTCGACATCGACATCAACGTTAGACCTAAACCCTAAATTCGATGTCGCTGTGCAAATGCTACCAACTTTTAAGGCGAAATTTGTCAGTATTATCAACACTCAAATGAAAATGTGACAACCATCTTTTTATTTCGTCTATATATTCTGGTTTTGAAAATAGAAAAATTAATAAAAACAAAATAGTTTTAATGCAAAAAATTGCGCAGGTCGTATACATTGACCCAATTCACATTAATTTCTATCATATTGTGAACGCAAATTCATTTCGCATTTGAAACTATTTTGATCACATGCTGTCAAAAAAGCTGTTCACGTTGTAATCTATTTCATAAGACTTTTGATGTTGAAGTTTGCGTTGCTGTTAAAGTTTCTGTTGAAGTTGCTGTGTTAATCTGTTTCTCGCATTAGACAAAGTCTCCAAGCTAAACGACTGCGTTAAGTAGAGCCGGTTTTATTGCCTAAACAAGAACTCTTTAAAATTTTGCGCCAAGCCCATATGTTTCATTTTAGCAACTAAACAGTTGCGAAACTAAAAATTGAATGTGCGCGCCTAGCCTAACATATCCCCACAAATAAGTCTAGAGGCGTTAAACCGCACGATCTAGGCGCCCAATTGACGGGCCCTAAACGTGAAATTAACTGTTCACCGAACTCGGCTAACTTTTCAAGAGCCGAGTCACCAAAAATTCGGCGTTGTGGTAGGTCGTTCGGCTTTAATTCTTACACCAGCTGTATTTTGAAATATTTCACACCTAAATCCTTTCGCAAAATTTTACACGTAGTGGAGTAACAGAGGCCCAATCGCTGCGAACGGCGCCGAATCGATAATTCACGGTCATCACTAAAGAAGTGAAATTGGCTTTGACAACTATTGACAGAGATGCACGAAAAGATGGATTCACCGACTAAATTATTCGAAGACAACCAGGGGTGTATCGAACTAGTGAACTAGTTACAGAATACAAGATGATTCTTGATTTGGCAACCAAGAAGATAATCGAATGTGAATATTGCCCGACTGACAAAATAATTGCAGATCTACTAATTAAACCTTTGAATGCAACACAACGAGTGTGAACGAGGAGGAGTGTTGAAATATGTTTCTACTGTAGCGTTCACACTTTAATATATATAATTTTATCACATACTTTTTATTTTTCTTATCAATTAATGTATTTATTTAAACTTAATCTAAACTTAAATCTAAACTTAAAATCTATGGTGGATTTTTTTTAGTTTTTTTGTTTTTTTTTTTTTTTTTTTTTTAATTTTTATTTTAATATTAGTCTGGGCCCGTAGGCCCACCCACCAGTTTAAAAAAAAAAAAAAAAAAAACTTTAAAAAACTTGAAAAAAAGAAAAAAATTGAAGATGAAGTGGGCTTTAAATTGAGAGCGGTTAAGAACTAGAAGAGAGTGTTTAAACACAGTGGAGGGATTGTGTGGTTAAGGTTGGGAATATAGCGAGATTTTGAGAGAGTGTTTGGAGGTGTGAAAGTCGAAAGAATTTTGCATAATGTTAGAGGAACGAAGCATGCGTGTCAATGGTTCATTACTACCATAATTAGTTCGGTGAAAATTGACATCAAAGAGAGACACCAATCTAAGATTTCTAGGGTTAGTATGCAATGATATTTTTTGGAGAAGTGTAGGACAATCAATATTACCGGCTAAAATTTGATGAATGAATACAATGTCGGCTACTTTGCGACGTTTATCAAGAGGTTGCAGATTAATAAGTTGAAGACGATCAGCATAGGGTGGGAGGTGAAACGAATCAAGCCAGGGAAGCCCGCGAAGTGCAAATCGAAGGAATCTTCGTTGAACGGCTTCGATACGAAGGGAATGGCATATTCAAGAAGGGGCCTAAAAAATGTGAGGTAAAAGGATTTTGTAACGTAGGGGTCTGAAAATTCTTTTGACCAGCGCTTAACGAAGCCAAGTGCAGAGTTAGCTCTATCAATAGATGTGGTAATGTGATATCTAAAATTAAGTTCTTTATCACAAAGAATACCTAAATCACGTAGTGAGTCAACTACTGTGACTGCCTCATTGTTAATAAAGTATGTTCGAGGAGGGAGAGGTGAGGTTACTAACATTAAGTTCAAGAAAGTTCTTCTGGCACCAGATAGAAAATCTATTTAAATCTTGCTGAAGAAGAATGGAATCGGAAGGTGAGGACATTTTTCTATATATTTTTTTATCATCAGCATAAACAGAAATCATAGAATCATTGATGACGCAGTCTACATCGTTAATGGTCAAAATGAAAATCAGAGGGCCGAGATGGCTTCCCTGCTGAACGCCAGAGGTTGCAAGGATGGGATTTGATTCGATACTTCTAAAAAGGATTGTATACTGCCTTGCTCAGATATGATTGGATCCATGCAATGAAGGAGGGAGGGAAGCCAAGTGCTTTGAGTTTGAAGAGAATAAGGGAATGAGAAATTTTATCAAAGGCTTTGCTGAGATCAGTAGCGATGACGTCAACTTCATTCCCAGCCTCCATGGTGCATATAGTACTAGAGACAAAATCAACTAGGTTTGTAGTAGTTGATCTACCGGTAAGAAAACCATGTTGATTGGGGGAAAAAATTTGTTTACAGTGGAAAATCATAGTGTCATAGACTAGGCTTTCAAAAAGCTTAGGAATACACGGCAGCTTAGCTATGGGGCGGCAGTTACAAATTTCTTTTTTAGAGCCTTTTTTATGGATCGGGATAATGTAGGAATTTTTCCACCGAGAAGGAAATATTCCTTGTGAGATTGAGAGCTGAAAAAGAGTGGTCAAAGGCTCAATTAAAGTTGACGAGCAATTTTTTAATATTATTGAAGGGAAGCCATCAGGACCACCAGTAAATTTAACCTTAAGTTTATTGATCTTATCTTCAACGATAGAAGGGGGAATGACGATTGAAGACAGTGAAGTTTGGGAGCAGGTGTCTAAGAGGGAAAAGTAATCCGAGTCTGGTAGGGAAGTGTTATCAGAAAATGATTGACTGAAAAATTGGGCATAAAGGTTAGCGATAATTAAAGGATCGTCTGAACTGGTATTCAAATAAGTAAGCGTAGAAGGATAGTTATCAGACTTTCTTTTAGCATTAATAAAATTAAAAAAACTTTTTGGGTCAGATAAAATGTTAGATTGAACTTGACTAAGGTATTTATGGTAGAGAGACTTACAGAGTTCGGAGAAATTATGGTTTGCACTTTGAAAGGTAGAGAAATCATAGCCAGTACGAGATTGCAGGTACTTACGCCAAAGTTTGTTTCTTTTATTTCGAAGAGATTTCAATTCATTATTATACCATGGCGGGCTAGAAGAAATGTTTTTTTGGGGAGAAATAGGGACTGATTGGATAAGGCAACAAAATATTAGAGAGTAAAAATGGTGAAGGGCAGAATTGATGTCGTGACTTTCAAAGATAATATCAAAATCGACGGCACATAGCAATGTATCAATAAATTTTCAATCGATTATATTGTTTCAACAGAATAAGTTGCTTATATATTCATTGCTCATGTTTATTTGTTAACGGAAACTAATTAAATATTCTACAAAAATACATACATAGACGACTACGGAAAATTGAAACCATGGCGTAATCAGGTCAAAAGTAACTAAACATTTTTGAAAATTTACATTCCTTTCTGTTAATGTGTTTTACCCTCAGCCTATGACCGTGAAATATTGGCTTCGAAAAACAAAGGACTCCATAAAATTGAGTCAAAATACCCAAGAGCAGTCAAATACGCGTCCAATGACAGAGTTATACATAAATGAGGATGAATTCCAAAATTGATTTTTCGAATTCATTGGAGCCGTACCTATGGGATACATATGTACAGTCCCTGGACATATTATTCGACGCACTCTGCGTTTTTCATGAATTCATGAGGTAACATTTTTGACTTTCAACCTTACGGACAGCAACTTTTATTTAAGAAAAATAGTATTTTGGTTTTTTTTGAAATTGCTTTTAACATATTGTGTGAAAAAGTACAAACTAGTTTTATCGTATTCACGCGTGCCCAAACGGTTTTCAACAACAGAACTATTTGTTTGTTTTGTTAACAAGAAATCAATAGACAAATTTATTGTAACATTTAAACCATAGGTAAAACAGGTGATCTTACATCAGGTAAGAAAGCAGAAGTAAAGGCCCTCAATATTGGTTCAATTTTTTTCAACCGCAAAATACCACGAAGATTGGAGATTTCTGAGGATGAGTGGAAGAATTAAAGCAAAGGTTGAATTAGAACACAGTTTAAGCCAAAAGAGCAAAAAAGATTCGGAAGAAAGCCTGTTTACGCCAAGCCCAGAAAGATTTTAAGCCAGATGAGTGGAAGAATTAAAGCAAAGGTTGAATTAGAACACAGTTTAAGCCAAAAGAGCAAAAAAGATTCGGAAGAAAGCCTGTTTACGCCAAGCCCAGAAAGATTTTAAGCCAGAATTTTGTTTTAAACAGATTTGCTGCAGCCAAGAAAGCACTTTTGAGATCTTAGCCAAAGCTCGGTTTGTACGTCCGTAGTCGCTGTGTAGAATGTAATCCCAATTGCGTTGTCTAGACTTTTAAGCATCCTTCAAAGATAATGATCTATTCAGTCATCAGCGGCAAGCGGGCACATGACATCTGTACGAGGTAAAAGGCATTCTGAAGCAGGACCAGTAAAAAGAAGTTTTAAGAAATCGGTTGTTGATCTAGGCCAGTGAATGCTTTCCAAATGTTTAATCTTCCGTTATTTTTTTTAAAGAAGAAGCCCAGTCAATAGAAACTTATTTTAAAGAAGTTCGGATCCCCATGTTGGGTTTGCCGGGTAACAGCCCTAATGAGAATGTGTTTTTTTTTTTTTTATAATTAACGCGCAATCAAGGGATTATGACTACCCTTTAAATATTGGTTGAACACAGTGCGAGCATTTAGGAAACCGTGGGAAGATTGAGTAGGAGAAACCGATGTACATTCGTCTTAAATTTCTGGACATTGAAATAGGGAGGAAAAACAGAGTCGGTTAAGGAATTCCACATTCGGGTCGTACGGCAAAAGAAAGAATCTCTGTACTTTACTGTACGTCCAAAGTTTGGCTCAAGGGTATATTGATGAGCATTCCCTGCGAGTATTACGGTGAATTTTTTTTAGAACATTGTTTATAGAAATAACGATAAAACAGTGATAGACAAGAGACATTTTGACGATGTTCCAACCAAACAATTGTTTCGGAAATTACTCTGTCACATATCAGCCTTACAGCTCTTTTCTGGAGTCTGTCTAGTAATTGTAAAGATGTTTTTGATGCACCAGTCCAGATATGAGAATTGTATTCTAGCTTAGGACGTATATAAGCCTTATAAATTGTGGCCAGATCAGAGGGGGAGAAAAAGTTTTTAGATCGTCTTAGGAAACCTAAGCATTTTGCCGCATTTTTAGCAATATCCAATATGTGGTCATTCCACAAAAGGTGGTCAGTAATACACATACCAAGAATTGATAGCTTTTCAGTTTCTATGATGCAAGCTCCATCCATGAATAGGGGCATAGGGGGAATATTCCGCTTTAATGACAAAAAACAGCTCTGAGTTTTAGAAGCATTAAATTCAACACGATTTTTAATACCCCATTTAACGATGCTATTTAGATCGGAATTTAATGAGCTGTTGACGAGGGCACTGGCTAAAGAGTTGATAAAAACCGAAACGCAGCCCTTAAACCATCAACCTTTGGTGTAATAATCATCCACAAATTCAGCAGACAGTTCAATCTTGATAGACTCTGATAGCGGCCAAAGGAGGATCAACAAAATACTTGAATGTTGTAGTATAATTTTTATCTTTGTCAAATGTTAAGAGATGTATATTTTTTTTTATTTATAAATATGGTGTATTATAGCTGATAACAATTAGGAAATAAATAATATATAACAAATATATTAATTTAATTGCAGTAGTTAATTTTTATTTTGCATAAATCTCCAGCGCGTCTAATAATATGGCCAGGGACTGTACTTGAAAGTTACGTTAATTTGAAAGTTAGGTCAATGAAAGTCAGAATCTAGATCCATCAAAACAGAACAACGAACCTTGACTTGTCGTTAGAGCCAAATGTTATTGAAGTAATAATAGTAATGAGCGGTTAAATGAAGTACATACCTATATGTCAAGGAAAGGAAAGGACTGGAATGATGACGTTATCGTCGTACGAAAGAATTCAACACAACTATCTTTGCAGATGGCTCAAAGATGGTGTGTGGTGTTGGTTAAGGAATCTTTCCTGAGATTGAATTTATCCAGGTGTCTTAGGCTACCTGACGTTGCTAGTGTTTTTTAAGCTAATTTACTGGGCTATCAGGGAAGCTATGGTACTCAAACGAGATCCAAACCAGAACTTCAATACGGCTATTATTACAGAAAGTCAGGCGGCTGTTGAAGCCATTAATTCTAGTACATCGTCCTCCAACTAAGTCAGCAATGCCTGAATGAATTTGCGAGCATAAATATTATCCACAATGTTGCTCTTTTCTGGGTTCTAGGTCATTGTGGCATTGATAAGAATGAACGGCTGGACAAGCTGGTCAGGCAGGGATCAGCCCTTCATAACTCACTTGCGGAGTCAACAATCCACTCGGGCAATATTCTTTCAATTTTTCTTAACGAATCAAACCGCAGGTGAAGTAGTTTAAATATCTGCATTATATCTAGAAACATTTGGCCCACCTATAATTAATTCCGAACGCTTGATCTGATATGCAGAAACAGTCAAGAAATAGTCAGGATCGTTGCTACCTGTAGCGGACGCTGGGCAATAGGAGAGCAATCAACGAAGTTAGGCATTCCTCACAACACTCACTGTCATAGCTGCGGAGACCAGCGGGGAAGGAAAACAGTCCTCCATTTCCTCTGCAAGTGCCCTGATCTTGCCAAATTTAGAGCGCTATCGTTAGAAAAGACCTTTTTTGGATGACATTGACGAACTTTCGGAAATGAAGTTCAAAGACTTGATCTATTTTCTGAACGCGACGAAATCGCTCTAGGACGAACTCCAGTTCCTTCTGTACCGTGCCCTTCGTTTGATTTCTTAGATCCCGAGCTAGAGGACTTTGTGTTTTGACAAAATTTTACGGTGCGGGGGTCTGGATTATTACTCAATCGGATTGGTTAATGTGGTTAATGTTTCAGCACTAGTCAACAAGCTGCCTGGTATGGCACAGTGTAGATGGTGGCGGATGAGTGTCGTGGTCCGGTTGAGTGTGTGATTCGAATTCCAGATTCAAAAGCAAACACATCAAAACCTACAAGATCTTTTCATATTTTCAACTTAATCCAAACTAGATGACTCCGTGAAAATGTCCACAATTTCTCATATCAATTCAATTCGCAGGTTCACACGAGTTATGGTATCAAAATGGCGCACTTAAGCGCTTATTGGGGCAAAAGGCTTACCTTACCTACCATAATGTATTTATATGTTTTGATTTCTTATCATTTGATTTGCCCTTCAAGTTCCAACAACATTAACTTTGAATGTGATGATTGATAACCACTGCAAACATAAGGTCAAAGGAAAAATTACGAACACGCCCGCACTACGTTGTAGAGGTCCACTTTAGGAAGGGTCCCTTACATATACATATGTATATGTGGAAAATTTCCGTACGGAAAAATAATATACGCTGTTATATTGAAAATTGTTGATTTATTAGTTGAAAATTGATGAAAACAATTTTCTTCGAAAACTTGGCTTTTGCAAAAAAAATTTGAATTTTAATATTTGAAGAATTTTAATTAATAAATTGGCAGTCTTAAATGTCAATTGATAATAAAGCCGAGGTCCGTTATGCCACTGGGTCTCCGTCAAGAGCTAAGAAAGATCACACTTCTACAGCACTACAGTATTTGGAGTGTTTTCAGAGATTCTAGGTTAATCTATCCTATTTGGTGAAGTTTTTTTTTTTTTTTTTTTTTTTTTTTTTATAATCTTCCTACGCTCAAGGGATTATGATTACCCTTTAAATGTTTCAACACAGCGCGGGCGTGATTTTAATGAAGAGAAAGAAGGATAGGAAAGATGTGTTGCACGATGTTCTGAGACTTAAGGTGGTTGTCTCAGATATTTTTATCTCCAGGGATGGCGGCTGAACTAGAACGGAGAAATGCCGTGTCTTATTTCTATGTTACTTATAATTCACATTATTTTTTTTTATTGGTATTCATCCTTGATTATTTAGCTAAAGAGTATTCTTTTTCCAATAAAGTGTGATATTACTATGCCTGGCAAAATCGTCTAGCCTGCCTACGAACTTCCATATCAGCTTAGTACTAATGGCATTGGTGTTTAACGCTTTAACGAGTGCTGGAGGTCTGAAATGATGGCAATATTTTGGTTGCGGTAATTTCTATCGAGATTTCGTTCGGCACATTTAACTATGGTATCTACCTCTGCGTCGAAAATTCTGGAGGACTGCCCATCGACAAAGAAATTTTGGTTTTCTGTCACAAAAGTCCTGTTCCTTCATTTGAAACATTTTCTATATATCGGTATACCATTGAGGGTTTTTGCATTGAGAGAGTAGTTCACTATTTCGTCTTCCCACTCTTTCTTGCTACTTAACTCCCTTCTAAAGTTTTTCTTGAAGTTTAACTTTTTAATGATGGCATCTCTTGGAATGCCTAGTAAGTTCGATCCTGATGGCTTTTATGTGGAGTTTCTTTCTCTAGTTCCTATACATTTACCCGCGCCAGTATCTTTACTGGGGAATGTTAGGTTACAACATATAGTGGGGTAAGGTGAAGGGTGACTTCTATTGCTTCCGTAGGGAAAGTTCTCATTGATCCAGTAATACATTCGAACCTATGAGCTGTTTTTCTAGTGATCTTTTAGTTGTTGCTAGTTCGGTTCTTCTATGCCACACAACTGCAGCATAGGTAATGGTGGGTCTTACCATCTTGGGTTGTTTGCCTTGCAACCCCACGATTACTGCAAGTCTCTTGCATATCATAAGGGCTTTTATGGCGTTCGCTATGTTTATTCCATAGGAGCTATTTAGCGTAATTCCTACATTAGTGTCTAGTGTCGATTACATCGTCAACTTATCTAACAGGTTTCATGTGTTGCAGAAGTCGTTTCTTGGTAAATGGTAAGATTGTTGTCTGAGTAGAGTTGATATTTATAACTAGAGAATCCTATTTCCTAGTAATTTTCAGGCCTCTTTGGATTACGTACATCACAGAGAGTTTCTTCAAACTTCTCTTAATCTGTTATAACAATGCCATCTGGCAATTCATGCACAACTAGACTTCACAACAAGAGTTATAGTACCCCTCCAGGCAGTTAGCTTACTTGCGTTATAGTTCATCTATGTGTTCTATTTTTGTTTATGTCTTTTATTTTATTTTGGAAGATGATAATATCAATCCAATTTTGTATGTTAAGGTATTCTGGCCATAAAACGTTGCTCTGTTGCAATAACCAGTTGCATTCATCCCCTAAAATAATTTCAGCATAATAAACTCTCTGCTAGGAATGCTCATAAGTATACCCTCGAGCATAACTTCGGACGTATCGTCAAGTGGAGAGATTCTTTATTTAGCCGTACCAAACGAATGTGGAATTCCTTACCCAACTCTGTTGTTCCTTATCATTTCAATATCTAGACATTTAAGACAAATGTACATCGTTTTCCCCAACTCAATTCTCCCTCTATTACCTAACACTCGCACTGTCTTAAAACATTTTAAGGGTAGTCATAACCCCTTGAAAAACCTCAATATTTTTCTTAACACCAAATCGATGATCTAAAGAGAAAGTAAAACATTAATTGAGCTAAATCAAATCAATTTCCCACCGAAAAAGTTAGCTCTTGATGAAAAAAAAACTCTTACCGTTCGCTAAATAGAAAGAACTTACTCATTTAAGTTCAACTTAAACGCTTATGTCGTCCTTTTTTTATGACGTTCATGTGCATTCAGCGTGAATTGAATTTATATTGTACTAGAGTTAGCAATGTTGCATTGATATGTCATATGAAGCAATTGACATTTATGCCACACTGTTTAACAACGCACTGAATAATGCATATTATCCAGGGCGGTGGAAGACAGCTGTGGTTCATTCTCTCCCGAAAAAGGGAAAGGACAACTCCAATCCGGCGAATCTCCGGTCGATAAGTCTTCTACTGAGTATCAGCAAGGTATTCGAGAAAGTTATAAATAGAGCTCTGTCCAAGTGGGCGGAGGACAATAATATCATACCGGATAATCAGTTCGGTTTTAAGGCGGGACATGCCACCATTCATGCCGCGTCTAAACTCGTTTCTGATATCCAATGGAACAAAACTAAAAGGCAGTGTACTGGCGCTTGTCTGGTTGATTTGGAGAAGACTTTCGACACCGTATGGTTAGAGGGTATCTATCTAAAACTGACTAGACTCGGCATAAGTAAACCACTATTGTATATACTTTATGACATGCTCAATGGTAGAACGTTTGTTGTCAAAAGTGGCAATGTAACTTCTACCGCAGTCTTCGATATCAAGAATGGTCTTCAGCAGGGAGCGGTGAACTCGCCGATTCTATTCAGCATTTACACCAGCGATCTGATAGGTAGTCTAACTCAGGAAATTGCGTATGCCGATGATCTAATAGCGTACAGAACAGCTCCAAAAGTTGAGGACATCAGAATTCTTTTGCAGCGTGACTTCGACAAGATTCAGCGATATTGTGATGACTGAAAGTTGAAAATAAACTTTCAGAAATGTGAAACTATTCTGTTCAGGATTCCGTTGGCTAGAGCCCCTAAGGATACTAGAATGAACTGGCGCAAGCTGGTGATCGTTGGGCCACATAGACAGCCATTGACAAGTAAAAGTGTAGTAAAGTACCTTGGCATCTGGTTGGATCAGTATTTGTATTTCGACAGACATAAAATGCTGCTCTGAACAGGCCTAAGGGAGCTTTTGCCCTGACGAAACGGTTGTTTTACAGCGCCGGCTTGACACCAGGCTGAAAGTGATTTTCTACATGGCCCTCATCCGGCCGATGATTGTGGTTCAACGACGCCCCATCTCAAATGGAAAAGATTCGGGTGTTTGAGAGGCAGTGTCATAGACGTTGCCTTGGATTGCACAGAACACCAGAGTCGGAGTACAAACATTATTATTCAAACGAGGTTCTACACAACGGGGCCAACATTAACAGAATTGATAATTTTTTGATAAAGCTGATTCGGGGTCACATTGCAAGAGCGATGTCCTCGACCAACAACCTAATTTTTGGGGCTTACTACCCAAAGGATGATTACTATGAGAGTGTACTTCTTAGCGGCTTCATCCCGCCCGATGGATTTTTCTACTGAAACAGACGAGGGCTGGTCCAAGATAGAATGGCGATTCCGCTAATCTACCACGTCAGCCGTAAGACTATTGACAGGCGGCTCCTTTATGGTCGAGACGTCCTCGCACAAGATGGAGCAGAGCGCCTTCGGTTCAGTAGGACTGTGTCCGATAGGGACCGGAGGGACAGGGGAACCAGTTCTGGTGGACTTATATATGTCTGGGCCGACAAGCATAGATTTAAGTGCAGTTTGTTAGGTAGGGACAGTCAAGGTGGCACACAAAAAAAAAAAAAAAAAAAAAAAAAAAACACTGCTTCTATGGCTGTTTTTTTAGTTTTAGTTTATTTTAAGTAGTTGTAGGTAGTTTTAATTAGTTTTACTTTAGTTTGTAAGTTTTATATAAAAAAAATTTAAAAAAGTTACAGAATCCGAGTTTTTCTTAATTTTCTCGAGACAACCAAAAAATATATATACATAATTTGAATTGAAAATAGTTTTTTAGGCCGAAAGGTATTAAATTTAAGATATAGATAAGCTTAGAGCGCCCGCATAGGACCAGTAAGTAAGTTTTAAGTTATTGCTTGGATAAGTAGGCTAGTTTTTATGAATTTTTGTCTAGCTTTAAGATAGTTTTAAGATTGAGGAAAATAAAAATGAAAAAAAAAAAAAACAAAAAACAAAAAATATCATGTCACCTAGTTTATATTTTTATTCCCTTGCTCTTTCTTTTACTAAACCTCGACGAGTTAAGACGTATTGTGTTATTAAATAAATACTTTAAAAGATTATCTGAAATCTAGTCTATAGTTTATCGGTACAATCTTCGAGTGAGTATCGTTATACGAACTCTGTGAACCGCCTAAAACAAAGTCTATTTAATCGCACCCTCACACTCACGCGTGTGTTGAATCTAATTGTTTTAATTTTTATTCAGTAAAAATTTTAAATTATTCATTCCGGCTGAATTTGTTTTCAAGCAAAAACCGATTTGTGTACATACATGGAAAAGGGAAAACAAACAATTTCAAAAACCAATTGCATCAGTTTACTCTTTGCTCGAGGCGGGTAAAAGCAATAAAAAATCTGAACTGTATACATTTGAATCTCTGATAGAATACAATTCCTGGGAAAAGTCGTTCACAATACAGGGTTGGGAATTAAAATCTAAAGTGAAAACTCCCTGTTAAAAATGCAGTATGCATGAAACCATAAACAACCGAAATTTCTACTGAAGTTAAAAACAACTCAGTTCTTGGAATATCGTTTGGTGTGTGCAAAGCGGTCAACATAAATTTGATATGTACTCGTAAAACTAATTAACAGCTTAAAATAAAATATTTGGATTACCTTTAGAGCTTTCCTAGTATACGTGTAACTATAACAACGCAAAGTCCAACAAACTAGTTCCATGAAGTCCATTATAAAGATCATAATTAAAACCTAGAAAAATTATTAAAATTTATTTCGAAATCAGAAGCAATTAGCAGAATATATTTTAATTTGGTTTTATTCGATTTTATTGAGGACTTTTAAAATCAACAAAATGAAAAAAAGCATACAAATTACCTTTTGATTATGAAAACTAAAAATCTAAATTAAAATGTAGACAATTATGTTCTAGGTTGAACCACAGTTACAGAAATGTATAAATGAATTAACAAAAGTCAGGACATACTAGCCACACTAGACATAAAGGTGTTTCCAATAGAAACGGATAAACAGTTTGACAGTTAATGGCAGCCATGTTTTATTTTTTTTGTGCTGTCAATTTTCCTATTTTTTATTTTTAAAATATTAACCACAGTGGCAATTCCTCCCATTCTTCTGAAGAGTAGGAGGTGTTCTTCATCGCTGGAAAAAACCATTCCTTAAGCTTTTCCATCGTTTCTTTTTCATCTTCGGTAGAAGATGGAAAACAGCACTAGGCCAAGCTGTTCCTAAATAAAATGCACGACTGGATCGCACGAACTTGCTCTTACGAGTATGTAAAATTACTTTGGAATTTAAAATACATTTTATATATACAGGGTGTCCGGTAATTCGTCTGCCATACTTTGGGATGTGATTCTTGGTCATATTCTAAGAAAAAAATTGTTCTACAGTAATGTCTGATTTTCAACTTTGACATCACTTTTTGACGATTTAAAAAAAAAGGCTAACTTTGGTGTACCCTGACCCATGTTAAAGTCAATTTCTCTTAAAACTACGTTAAAATTAAACTGATATGTCTTTAGGGTTACCAGATATTCAATTTTAAATGGTGTTTAATTTTTCTTGCTCCAGCAAAATTTTGACTTTGAGGTCAATTTTTTTCAAAAAATGCTTAATAAACATAAAATTTTCTTATTTTTACCTGATGAACAAAACAATAATAAAAAAAAACTCATCAATAAATGCACCCAAAAACACATACCTTTTATGATACTTGGGAAAATCTAAAACAGGTAAAAAATCGAATCAGACGGTTACCACCCCGACTTAGTTCTAATAAATATCTGGAGTTTTTAAAGATAATCTACCAAACCTATTGGAGGATTTTCCACTGCTTCAACTAGTTTCATTATATTTCCAACAAGATGGTGATCCGGACCACAATGGTCGTGAAGTTAAGGATTGGCTGGATGAAGAATACGGTGATCGATGGATAGGCAGAAATGAACCAATTCATTGGCCTGCAAGATGGGGACGAATGAAAGAAATCGTTAACTCATCTGAAATAACAACTTAAGAGAATTAGAACAACGTATTTCCGAAGGATCACTAAAAGTATGGCAAGAGTTATCGAGAATAAACATTCAAAATGAAATCCAAAAACGGACTCTAGCATGCAAACATATCAGCTCACTTTAAACGTAGTCTTAAAGGTTAGTATTTTTACTAAAAAAAAAAGTCCAAAATGGGGTCCCTATCATTGTTACTGACAGAGAAATTGGCCTTAACATGGGTCAGGGTACACCAAAGTTAGTCTTTTTTTTTAAATCGTCAAAAAGTGATGTCAAAGTTGAAAATCAGACTTTACTGTAGAACAATTTTTTTCTTAGAATATGACCAAGAATCACATCCCATAGTATGGCACACGAATTACCGGACACCCTGTATAACTAAATAAACCATAAAACGATTTTTTCAAATTTTGAATTACTCATTATTGACATAACGGATTTTAATGAAAAATTTTATAGAGATGCTGCTAAAAAGTTTAAAAAACGTTGCATTTCAAAACCTTAAATAAAAATATATTTTTGAATTTTTGAAAAAAAAAATTATGTTTTTTTTTCTTGGAAAATTCGATATTTCAAAAACAGCTCAATATTTTTTTGCAAATTTTTTTTCTTAAAAATGTTTTAAAAATTTTGTATATAAAAGCTTATTATTTTAAGAAACCACAAAAACGACTTATAATTTTTGTTCTTGCATAAATTCATGGTTTGTATAGCATTCTGATTTGTTCTCTTATTACTTAAAGAATTTAAAAATTTAAAAAATTGATTAATAATTAATTAAGAATTATTCTTATGAACAGTTTTCTCCAATAACATTCGTTTTTTAAATTCCTAGTCTATTACATAGGAGCAAGTTCGTGCGACCCAGCCGTGCATTTTATTTTTCAAGCAAATCGGTGAAGGTTTTTGAGAAAAAAAAATATTTTATAAAATTTAAAAAAAAAAAAATTAAGGAACATTTGGTCTTAAAAAAAAAAAAAAAAAGGTGGGGCAAAAATTTAAAAATGCTGTCTATCAAGTTTAAAGAAAATCCGCCGAGCTGTTAAGGCTGTAGGCGAACAGGCAGATTTTTTGTTACGCACTCAAGGGGTTATGAATACCCTTATAATGTTAAACACAGTGCGAGCAATTAGAAAATAGGATAGGATTAGAAAGGAAAAACCGATAGACATTGCAGACACATTGAAATGAGTGGGAAATATTGAGCCGGGTAAAGCATTCCACATTCGTGTTGTGCGGCTACAAAAAGAATCTCTGTACTTGACAGTACGTCCGAAATTGGGCTCTAGGGTAAACTGATGAGCATTCCTAGAAGTGCGGGTATTACGGTTGAATTTTTCCAGGGGAGGAATGCAACTGGCTATAGAATTGAAAGACCTACCTTTTTGTGTTTTCTATAATCGTAATGTCAACTTTGATCAGAATCTCGAGTTCGATATTTTTTTTTTAAATGAAAAACTTGCCCAATAGTATCTGTATCGCAAGTAAAAATTTTGGATGCCAATTATACATATAAGTAGATACCTACTCGTATTTCGTAATATAGATTTTGGGAAATAATTTCAAAAAATAATCGCTCACACGTTTTAAAGATATTGATTTTTCAATTTTTTTTTCACAAAACCCGAAATATATTTCTATAAATATTTATCTTAGTTATAAGTTAAAAATTAAATTAAATACAATAGTAGATATTTGAAACTTTGTTTATTTATTTATTTTACCAATCTGAGATAAATCCTCATTCAATCATAAAAAAATTAACTTATAATAAATGAATTAATATGTACAAAGTGAATAGACCGAGAGCCCACAGCAATTTTTGGGTGTGATTGATAACAAAAAATAATTAGCATAATAAGATAGGCCTTTTATAGTTATTTATAAATGTGAACGTCTTGCATACTCTAGTGGGCGCAATAGTGCATTATAGTGCATCAAGTATGCAGTTCTTTCCAAAGTCTAAAATATTGGGATACAAAATTTGCCATAACTTCAAAATGAAGAGCTAAGTGCCCTGAATGCAAATATCAAGGTCCAAGACGTTTTGAAGGCGGTCTTCTTAGTGCAAGAAGTAGCCTATTCTTATCGCGTCTGGCAGGCAGATGGCTGTCTGTAAAACGTCTTGGACCTCGATATTTTCAATCAGGGGGCTTGTCACGGTAAAATTTACCGCAACAAAAATCGCTCTTTCAAGCTTCCAAAGTCCTTGTTCCCACCTTTTCCATTTATTCTTCCCCCCCCCCTACAGGTGTTTGTTTCAATATACTGAGAGAGAGAAGGGCAGCCTTGGTCCATCAGCCATCGGTTCACTCTCTCAGTGTCTTGAGAAAACAAAATTTTTAACTAATATCCATAAAATGGTTGATGGTCGATGATGAAAACACCACAGACGGGCGGTCTGTTTCGATCCAAAAGAGCGCGGGCGACAATTAGTCCCCGAGAGTGAGAAGTGACTCGTAAGAGAATGGCTGAGTGCCCAACTGATTTTCAACTACCTTCTAAAAATGATTATTAACTTAAACTTGATTTTTGTTAAAAATGGAACGCTATATGCTTATCCCTAATCCCCAAATCTAACAAAAGTCCACCGAAGTAGTTTTTTTTGTAAATCGCGCGTAAGAAAATAGCTGCCAATTTTTCCCTCCGAAATGTTTATAGTTATTGGTCATTAAATAATTCGCTTCGTGAGTTTTCTCTTTACTTTTATCAAATGTTTATATGTAGAGTTTGGAGGGGACAAATGTAATCGAAATTTTGAATGGTTCACGATTTGTTTTTTTTGGTTTTGCTTTCTCTCAAAAAAAAATAGTGGGAAAATGACTGAATGCGTTCATTGAATTTGCCGCCCCTGGCAGTAAAACCAGCGGTCGGTGAATTTAACGAAGGCAGCGTAGAGCAAGGGTTAGTGTGCGTGTAAGCAGGACCGCTGGCTTTCAAAAACGAGAGCGCATCTCAGCAAATTAGCTGAATGTGGCTTACAATGACGTGATTGAAATCCGCGGATTCCAATTGGCTGAAAGCACAAGGGTTAAAAGTTAAGAAGATCCGAAGAGACATCGAAAAATCTGGACGGACACTTCTTAACTGGAGAGCATATCAGAAAGGAGAGTTTTTTTGAGAAAGCGATAACGAGAGAAGACAGATTGTGAAAAGTTCAAAGATAATTAAAATTTTGTTGATAAAAAAAAAAAAATAAAGGAAGAGTAAGAAAAAAGTATTAGAGTGAAGAAGGAAAAGTAAGGAGGAAAAGTAAGGAGGAAAACACGAAGGAAGAAAGATAGAAAAAAAAAGGTCAACATTTCTGGAGGAAGGAATTTGGGCAGACACAGATAAGTAGAGTGTTAAATTTCCATGTTCGTACATTTTTTTTGTGGATTAATCGGATTTTCGGTTACATTTATCAGACATATTTAATATATCGGTAGACTTTTGTTTCGGTACATTTTTCCTGAAATTGCAGGACCCGCGACCCCGTTAATTAAATCTGTTGTTCGTTCGGGACAAAGTAATAGCGGTCCATTTTGTTTCATATTATTATAACACTTGTATAATAATTTTAATTGAAAAGATTTTGGGTTTTCACCCTATACTTCATAAAGGTTTCCCAAACAAATAAATTAATTTTAACTTCCCTTGTGGGAGCACAAAAATTTGGTTTATCTTCCTTGAAATTGCTTTCACCGTCGGTTCTGCTCCGAAGGTTTGTAATTTCCTTATTTCAAAAAAAATTACTGGCGCCCTTTTTAACTTTCAGGTACTACGCCCCTGCGGCAATAAATATTCCAAAATTAAAATATTCAATCATTTTATTACTCTATTTTATCGATCTCATAACATAATTAATTGGTTGAACCCACCCCTTTCTCTGAGCTAGTCGTGGTGGTAGCATCCCAATCGCTACCTGTTGCACTCGGTTCGAACATAGTTTCGTTTGTTTTTTTTTTCTCTCATTCTCTTTAGCTTGACATTCGTCTTACAAGAAACAAATTATCGTAGTTAAGTTGTTTGCGTCGCGCGCGTCGGTCGGTGGTAAATTTAATACCCAATTGCATTAAAATAATAATATTTTATATTGTTCGGTTCGCGAGATAAAGTGCAACAAATTGGCGCCCAACGTGGGGCTTGATAAATAAAAAGAAAAAAAAACAAGTGTTAAAACACATTCAAACCGCGGTGAAAAGCAAAAAAGTTCGAAGTGTTGTACCTAAGTAGTATATTCGTACCTACATAGTTGTGATTGTTTTAGGGAATTTGTAATTACATTATTTTGTTCTTTTACTTCCTTGTTTGTTTTTTTTCATTTGCAGCTGCAATTAAAATTGCAAAAAGCTATTTCGTAAAATCAGTGGGTGATACCTATATAAAAACAATAAACATATAAGTGGTTCCCGTTTGGTTTATTTGGAAACAGTGTGTTACGGAGAGGAGTGCAAGGAGCAAAAACAAAAAAAAGTAAATTATTCTAGGACCGAGTAAGTTTGCTTTTCTCTTTTTTTTTTGTATTTATTATTCTTTAAAGCCTGAAGTTTTTCATATAATTTAAATTTCATTTCATTTTTTATTCAAGTCATATAAATTCAATTCGTTCCCTACGGTTAATATACATACATACTTACGGTGTTTATTTACATAGTTTTTTTCGGTTATTCTTCTTAGCTGTATGTACATACATACAGATTTGTGATCAGTTTAAAAGTTTTTTTCTCTTCCAAATACATACATACGTACATTGGTTTATTTTACATTTTCTTTTTTTTTATCTCTTTTTTTTCCTTGTTGGATACCTACATATATGTAATTATATTGGAAAATATTTTATTGTGTTTTTTTATATTACATTTAATTGTAATTCGAGTCTTTGGGGTGACCATCGTCCTTTTTTTTCTTGGACATTTATTTTTTGTGTCCTGTGTTTTTTTGAAAGTGAATTCGAATTTTTTTTTGCAATTCAGATAATAGTTGTATACATATTTAAAATTTCTTCTTGGAATTTTTGGACATTCAATTGTGTTTTTAAGGAACATTGTTTTTAATTGTTTTACCTTCTTTTGGTTGTTTTTTTTGTGCAAAGTGAATAATTAACTGGGTGTTGATTAGTGATAAGAATTTATAGAAGATATTTGGTACATATTGCATATTCTTTTGTTTCAGTTCGAGTTTCAGATTTTGTTTTATTGTTTTCTTTTTCGATTTGACTTTGTTTATTAATATTACCTAATAGTCAGCTGGGTGCTGATTTTGGCTCGTGTTATTAGTTATTAAAAAGAAAAATATAATAAATAAACTGTGATTTCGTTTTGATTTCTAGATTTTTTTTTGCTTTTTATATTTTCTTTCGAATTTTACATTATTGTTAGGATAAAATGGATGTGAATAGGTTAAATAAAGAAGAACTCGTTTATGAGTTACGAGCCCGTGGTCTTAAGGAGGGTTCGGTAGATAGTATGCGGATGACACTTAGGGCATCGCGTACTTTGGAGCGTTCGGGTTCAATTTCATCGGAAAGTCCGCATTATCCTTTTTCTTTTGAAGATGACGTTAAATCTGTTCGGGGAAAAATTTTAGAAATCCGGGATTTGTTGAAAACTCCTCCTAAAAATCCGAAGTCGGCAGAATATTTAAAAGTTTTGACAAAAGTGGAATGGTCTTTAGGTAGGATGAATAGGGCAAAAGCAGAATCGACAGAGGAGGTCAACGAGGTGGCCGACATAAAGGGGGAGTTGTTATTGTTGATGGCAACTCTTACTGAAGGAGGTGAAGAGGGGAATCACGATAAAGAGAAGAACAAAACCAATACGTCGACAGCAGACATGGGTGCGTTACCAGCTGCACAGGTCGGCCAACGAGCGAGCTCAGGGTTCCAACTACAGGATGACGACTGTGACCGGAATCCTGAGCGTATTGAGAAGTGGAATATAAAATTCTCTGGTGAGCGGTGCGGCTCATCAGTAAATTCGTTTATTGAGAGGGTTGATGAGTTAAGAGAATCGCGTGGAGTGTCGGAGGCGAGAGTTTTCAGGTCAGCAGTAGATCTTTTTACGGGGAAGGCGCTTCTTTGGTTCAGGGCGGTTAGGGACAATATCTCAACATGGCAAGAGTTGGTTAGGGAGTTGAAATTGGAGTTTCTGCCCTCCAATTACGACGATCTCTTGTTGGATGAGATCAGGCGGCGTACCCAGGGTAGGGATGAGACAATGGGTATGTACATTGCTCTCATGCAAACCCTCTTTAAAAGATTCTCTGAGCCGATGAGTGAGAATAGGAAATTAGCTATTCTCATGAAAAACATCGCTCCTTTCTACCAAACGCAGTTAGGCTTGGCTGATATAAGGTCAGTCAACGAACTGGTTGCGTTGGGTAGGAAGTTAGAGACAATCAGGTCTAATGTAGAGTCTTTTGTTCCTCCTCCTTCTGGTGGCAACAGGCAGGCTTTGGAGCCTGATGTTGCTTATGTTGCTTCAGTTCAGGAAGCAACAATTGCAGTTGATCGTAACCCCCCACCCCCCAATAGGACCATTCGTTGTTTCAACTGCAATAGGGAAGGACATTTTTCAAATAATTGTTCCGCTCCTAGGCGTTGTTTTGGGTGTGGCACTGTAGGTACCACACATCGTAACTGCAGACGTTGTTCGGGAAACGGACAACGGACTCTTGGGCCAGCAGGTCAAGAGCGCCGTCGCAATTAGTTAGGTCGCCTGCTGACGACCAGCTGGTGGATAGGGTTAGACTAGGTTTCGCGTTAGATACAAGTGGAAATGATAGGCGGCCATATTTAGGAATTAATATTTACGGGTTTAGGTTTTCAGGTCTTTTAGATTCAGGAGCTTCGCGAACGATAGTTTGTAGGGACGTATGGAGAATAATTAAAGATTTAGGTTTAGAGTTAGAGAGTAGCAACATTAGGCAAGTTCATTTAGCGGATGGTGCAGGTGTAGAAGTTTTAGGAACAGTTAGGTTACCGATAGTTGTAGAAGACAAATCAGTTTTGATAGAATGTTTAGTTATACCCTCGCTCCCACATACGATGATACTTGGTGCGGATTTTTGGGCACTAACGGGAATTGTCCCGGATCTTCGTTCACGTATGTGGAGCTTTTCAAGCCAGGAGATGGTGGCTTCGATAGATAGCACGTCTATCACAGAAAAGTCTGAATTAGACGATGAGCAGAGGGCAGGGCTTAATATTTTAATTGAAGATTTGTTTAGGGATATGCCAGAAGGGTTAGGCGTTACACATAAAGTAGAGCATATTATTAGAACGACGTCAGAACCAATCAAACAAAGGTACTATCCGGTTTCACCGGCGATGCAGGTTCATATCGACAAATCGCTTAAGGAAATGTTAGATGAGAATGTGATTGAGAAATCAAACAGCCCTTGGGCATCCCCTATAGTTTTAATAAAGAAAAAGGATGGTACTTTTAGGTTCTGCGTCGATTATAGGAAATTAAATCAGGTCACAGATAGGGATGCTTATCCACTGCCGATAATTTCTGCAATTTTGGATAAGCTTAGGAATGCTAGGTATCTTACTTCGCTTGACATTAAGTCAGCTTATTGGCAAATTCCTATGTCGGAAGAATCTCGAAAGTTTACAGCTTTCACAGTTCCGGGTAGGGGTTTGTTTCAATTTAAACGCATGCCTTTTGGATTGCATAATGCACCTGCAACTTGGCAGAGGTTTATTGATAGCGTTTTAGGGCCAGAGCTGGAGCCATTCGTTTTCGTGTATCTGGACGATATTATTATCATTACGGATACATTTGAAAAACACTTAGAAATTCTTAAAGAAGTTCTTAAAAGACTTCGTGAAGCAGGATTGAAAGTAGGACGGGATAAATGCAACTTTTGCAGACCATCCCTGAAATTTTTAGGTTACGTAGTAGATAGAAACGGTTTACATGTTGACCCTGAAAAAGTAGAGAGTATGGTTAGGATACCTGCACCGAAAAATATTAAGGAGGTTAGGAGCTTTGTAGGGACTGTTTCGTGGTACAGGCGCTTCGTACCAAATTTCGCAACCGTGGTTAGGCCTTTAACCGATTTGCTCAAGAAAAGCAAAAAATTCGTCTGGACTGAAGAATGTGAGGACTCTTTTAGAAAAGCTAAGGAATTTTTGATAACGGCTCCAATTTTAACATGTCCCGATTTTAGTCTTCCGTTCGTGGTCCAAACAGACGCTTCTGATTACGGCATCGGGGCCGTTCTTACACAGACTTTTGAGGAGGGGGAAAAGGTAATTTGTTACTTAAGTAGGTCTTTGAATAGGAACGAGAGGAACTACTCCACTACGGAGAAAGAGTGTTTAGCAGTTTTATGGGCAGTTGAGAAGTTGCGACCGTACATCGAAGGAGTTCGATTCACGGTCATAACAGATCATTACTCACTTGTTTGGTTGAGTAATCTCAAGGACCCACAAGGAAGATTAGCGCGCTGGGCGGTACGGCTTCAGCAGTTCGATTTTAAAATCATTCACCGTAAGGGCAAAGATCATGTCGTGCCGGACATGTTATCTCGGGGAGTTCCAGTAGTGGCTGGGATTTCGGATGAGGATTTAGACCCTTGGGTGGCAAAAATGATTTCAGCTGTTGAGTCGAATCCATTAAATTACCCAGCTTGGAGAGTCGAGGGTGGGCGCCTATATAAATTTGTCAAATCGACACATATAGTCGTTCATGAGAACAATGAAGAGTGGAAGTTAGTGGTAGGCAAAAGTGATAGGTTAGGAATTTTAAAAGATAGCCATGATAGTCCGTTAGCTGGACACATGGGAGTTAGAAAAACGTTCGCGAGAGTAGGAGCTAAATACTATTGGCCAAAAATGAGAAAAGATATTACAAATTATGTTAGAAAATGTAGGATTTGTCAACAAATGAAACCAGTCAACGATAAGCCAGCCGGTCTAATGACAGAAAGAATAGGAGTTTCTTCTCCGTGGGAGATGGTAAGTGTGGATTTAGTAGGGCCCTTACCTAAGTCGAGTAGAGGATATATGTATATCTTAACAGTAGTAGATTACCTTACGAAATTTCCTTTGTTGTTTGCGTTAAGGTCTGCCACTGCAAAGGCGGTGTGCAAGGAATTAGAAGACAATGTGTTCTTGTTATTTGGAGTCCCAAAATTTGTCATTTGCGACAATGGTCCTCAATTTAGAAGTAGAGAACTTAGGGTACTTTGTGAGGAATATTCATCGGAAATTAGATTTACGCCACATTACCATCCTCAGGCTAACCCCGCGGAGAGAATCAATCAAATTATCAAGACAACGTTGAGATCATATGTTTCAGAGAATCATCGATCTTGGGATTCTCAATTAGCTAAAGTAGCGTGTGCTATACGCACTTCTCAACATGAAGTATTAGGAGTTTCGCCTTATTATGCCAACTTTGGCAAAGAAATGTCTACTAGTGGTAGAGAAAGAATAGGAATTAGTGATCAGGTTGTAGAAAATCAGAGGGTAGAATCAGAACGTAATATAGGAGAAAGGTTTAGGATACTTAGGTCAGATATAGCTGCTAAACTCAAAACAGCATCCAAGAAATCTGCAGAGGCCTACAACCTTAGAAGGAGAGATATTCAATATCTTCCAAATGATGTTGTATGGCGCAGGAATTTCGATTTGTCGAACGCGGCAAATTATTATGCGGCAAAACTAGCACCGAAATACGTCGGTCCATTTAAAATCCGAAAACGGTTATCTCCTTGGACGTATGTTCTTGAAGATGATAACGGAAAAGATCGTGGCACTTGGCACACAAAAGATCTTAAACCTTTTAATGGTCATTTTGAAAATAATTGAGTCTAAAAAGTCCCTAGTAGAGTAAAGTTTTTTTGTTTTTTTTTCTTCAATTTTGGTTTACTTTTTTGTAATAGACTGCCATATTTGGCCTGATGGGTTCCCTTATTGTACCTTTACCAAGTTCATCCGTAAGAAATGGTTTACTTTTTTGAAAAAAAAAGGGTAAACACATTTCTGAGGAGGAAAGGGTGGAGTTTGTCACGGTAAAATTTACCGCAACAAAAATCGCTCTTTCAAGCTTCCAAAGTCCTTGTTCCCACCTTTTCCATTTATTCTTCCCCCCCCCCTACAGGTGTTTGTTTCAATATACTGAGAGAGAGAAGGGCAGCCTTGGTCCATCAGCCATCGGTTCACTCTCTCAGTGTCTTGAGAAAACAAAATTTTTAACTAATATCCATAAAATGGTTGATGGTCGATGATGAAAACACCACAGACGGGCGGTCTGTTTCGATCCAAAAGAGCGCGGGCGACAATTAGTCCCCGAGAGTGAGAAGTGACTCGTAAGAGAATGGCTGAGTGCCCAACTGATTTTCAACTACCTTCTAAAAATGATTATTAACTTAAACTTGATTTTTGTTAAAAATGGAACGCTATATGCTTATCCCTAATCCCCAAATCTAACAAAAGTCCACCGAAGTAGTTTTTTTTGTAAATCGCGCGTAAGAAAATAGCTGCCAATTTTTCCCTCCGAAATGTTTATAGTTATTGGTCATTAAATAATTCGCTTCGTGAGTTTTCTCTTTACTTTTATCAAATGTTTATATGTAGAGTTTGGAGGGGACAAATGTAATCGAAATTTTGAATGGTTCACGATTTGTTTTTTTTGGTTTTGCTTTCTCTCAAAAAAAAATAGTGGGAAAATGACTGAATGCGTTCATTGAATTTGCCGCCCCTGGCAGTAAAACCAGCGGTCGGTGAATTTAACGAAGGCAGCGTAGAGCAAGGGTTAGTGTGCGTGTAAGCAGGACCGCTGGCTTTCAAAAACGAGAGCGCATCTCAGCAAATTAGCTGAATGTGGCTTACAATGACGTGATTGAAATCCGCGGATTCCAATTGGCTGAAAGCACAAGGGTTAAAAGTTAAGAAGATCCGAAGAGACATCGAAAAATCTGGACGGACACTTCTTAACTGGAGAGCATATCAGAAAGGAGAGTTTTTTTGAGAAAGCGATAACGAGAGAAGACAGATTGTGAAAAGTTCAAAGATAATTAAAATTTTGTTGATAAAAAAAAAAAAATAAAGGAAGAGTAAGAAAAAAGTATTAGAGTGAAGAAGGAAAAGTAAGGAGGAAAAGTAAGGAGGAAAACACGAAGGAAGAAAGATAGAAAAAAAAAGGTCAACATTTCTGGAGGAAGGAATTTGGGCAGACACAGATAAGTAGAGTGTTAAATTTCCATGTTCGTACATTTTTTTTGTGGATTAATCGGATTTTCGGTTACATTTATCAGACATATTTAATATATCGGTAGACTTTTGTTTCGGTACATTTTTCCTGAAATTGCAGGACCCGCGACCCCGTTAATTAAATCTGTTGTTCGTTCGGGACAAAGTAATAGCGGTCCATTTTGTTTCATATTATTATAACACTTGTATAATAATTTTAATTGAAAAGATTTTGGGTTTTCACCCTATACTTCATAAAGGTTTCCCAAACAAATAAATTAATTTTAACTTCCCTTGTGGGAGCACAAAAATTTGGTTTATCTTCCTTGAAATTGCTTTCACCGTCGGTTCTGCTCCGAAGGTTTGTAATTTCCTTATTTCAAAAAAAATTACTGGCGCCCTTTTTAACTTTCAGGTACTACGCCCCTGCGGCAATAAATATTCCAAAATTAAAATATTCAATCATTTTATTACTCTATTTTATCGATCTCATAACATAATTAATTGGTTGAACCCACCCCTTTCTCTGAGCTAGTCGTGGTGGTAGCATCCCAATCGCTACCTGTTGCACTCGGTTCGAACATAGTTTCGTTTGTTTTTTTTTTTCTCTCATTCTCTTTAGCTTGACATTCGTCTTACAAGAAACAAATTATCGTAGTTAAGTTGTTTGCGTCGCGCGCGTCGGTCGGTGGTAAATTTAATACCCAATTGCATTAAAATAATAATATTTTATATTGTTCGGTTCGCGAGATAAAGTGCAACAGGCTTAACTCTACATTTTGGCAAAGTTTTTATCACAATTATTTGGACTTGGTAAGAACTGCATACTTGATGCACTATGATGCACTATTGCTCCCACTAGAGAATGCAAGACTTTCACAATTGTAAATAACTATAAAAGGCCTATCTAATTATGCTAATTATTTTTTGTTATCAATCACACCCAACAATTGCTGTGGGCTCTTAGTCTAGAATAAATACATGAAAATAAAACTCTTATAATAAAAAAATAAAACAATAGAAACATGAGATAAATCATTGGAGCAACAATGCATACGATCCTTTTTTATTAAAATTTTTTCTAGAACTATTTTGAAAAATGTCAATTATATTTAAAATATTATTGGTATCCTTGATACAACACGATATTGGTGCGTGTCTGCCATAGTTTGTTTTAGAAAAATGTTCTCTAAAATGGAAACGTATAAGGACCATTCTACTTGGAAAAAAAAGTTTATTTGCTCGAGGAGATAAGCATAATTACAGTTTCATTGATAAACATTATTGAAAAATAGCTTCTTCTAGATTCAAGCGTTTACATACCAAAAATCAGACACCTAATCAAATACGAAGGTTTTGGAATATTTCAATTCAATTTGTAAAAAGCAAACCTTGTGAAGCTCTTTTGAACGCGTTCTAACCTTAAAGAATAAGGCCTGTAAGACGGATTCCATACAACTGTATAATATTCAAGATTTGATCCAACAAAAGCTACGAGTATATAGAGGCATTTAAGTGTAATGTGTCTGAGAATTCTTTTCAGTTCCTTCTTATGAAACCTATTATTACACCACCTGGAGAGCATGTGATAGGTGCTGCTTTAAAATGCAAAACGTTTCTTTGAAATCTTTATGGGCAAAAATTTGCTACCAATTGACAGTTTAGATAGGTGTTAAAAGCATCAAAGCTACGACGTTTATAATTATAAAATTCAAATCGTTCATTTAGATTAGAAGCTAATAATTTAAAATCGATCGACAAAGCGACATGGTGCATAGTATATACGTTTTAGGGGCGCCTGTTAAAAACTGTTAATAAGAAAGTTGAAAAAGGTTCTATGCAAGATACCGTTAGTAATATTTTTTCCTAAAATTTTTCTGACCAAAATGTAGTCCATTACCAGTCCATAATATGTAGTTGAATGTTTAGAATCCAGAACTTTCCAATTCAATTTTAAGCCTGGATCCGACCATCAAAAAGCAATCAAGAGGTATACGAGGCTGTAGCAGATAATCTACATACGTAGTCATTTCAAAGAACTAAATGAATAATGAATTGCCAAGAGGAAATACATACTGGTATGTGTATGTTTATTATGTTTTCAGAATGAAAATTATTCCAGACAAATAAATAGTCCCTTTTGCCCAAGGGATGCAATCGGCGGTACGAAGGCTAAACCCGATATATCAATAGCAAAATTGAACATCAATTATTCCCTTTTCATCCAAATTAAATTATTGGATTGAATGTTATATCCTTAAATGGTTTCTGAGTATGTCAATGGACATAGCATAATGGGACTATTCAATTATATTTTAGAAATGAAATAAAATGATCCATGTGAAAAATCGTCTCAAAAGTCTTCAAAAAGATTACACCGACTCCTTGATGTCCAAACAGGGCTCTGTAGATACTACCACAGCGGATATTCAAAATTCTATTGATGTAATAGTATAAGGTATTATTCGCGGAAATCGTGTCCGCAGAAGGGTCTCCCATGGTTGACATGTCTACAGGTCGAATTGCAGTACTACTTATTACCCTACAAGGAAAGTGTTTACTCACCAAGGCAGTAAGGGAAGTTCTCTTTAGATAGTATTGACGTTGGTATCTCCAGTTCCAGTTAGGACGAACTACTTGGTGTTTTCCCTACGTGATGATATGATAAAATTCATCGTCAGGCGTCAGGAAAAACTTATCCACTATGTCGCCTGACATTTGAAAAAACGCGGTGCCATGTACAACTGGCGAGCAACTCCTCCGAACTATCCCAAACATGCACAGGGTTTCGGCAAGGAGATGCGCAATCATGTGATTTCTTCAATATCTTTCTAGAGCAGATTATGCGCAGGTCAGCCGTTAACATGGAGGGCACTATATTCGACAAATCTGTCGAACTGTCCGGGTATGCGAACGATATCGAAATTATCGACCGTTCCCAACATTCTGTAATAGAGTCCTTCACGGCTGTTGAAGATTAGGAGAGGCTTGTCGCTCTTGAACTAAACGAGGAAAAAACCAAGTATATGCTATCAAAAAACAAACAAACATCTGTCCACCGATTAGGATAAAACGTCACAATTGATAGCAAAAACTTCGAGGTTGTTAAGGAGTTCTTCTACCTCGGAGTTAGTATTAACTCCACGAACGAAACCTTAGTAAACATCCGCCGAAAAATTACCCTAGGAAACCGCAAAACAAATGGGTTCAAAACTCGTCACTCGTAAGACGAAGTGCACGCTCCACAAAACCCTTATACTATCAGTCCTGCTCTACGGGTCCGAGTGCTGGCCTAAAAGCAGAAAGGAATAGATGATACTGGACTCTTACGAAAGAAAAATTCTTTGACGGATATTTGGTCCAATCTGCGAGGAAGGCTATTGGAGGAGAAACATAACCGCGAGCTCTATGAGCTGTTTCAAGATGAGGATGTTTTCCTGATAGCTAAAACACCCCAATAGATGAGATAAAAACGGAGATTCGGGTTATGGGATATTCTATATTCCAACACTCAACTACAACGACAAACTGATAACTAGCCCTTCAGATAAGCCATATGTACTCACAACTCATTTTGCTGCTAACTCCACTTTGCCTGACAGCAACACTGCCCCTGCTGTACTTGGGAACGTAAATCATTCTATGTGCCAAGTATATTTCCACACTCGTACATCAAAGACCCTTTCGCGACATTGATATAAACAAATCTGATGGCATACCCCCCATTATTCTGAAGAGGTGTTATCCATCCTTGACAAAACAATTTTCCATTGCTCCTAATGTTCTGAAATCTTCCCTAGAACATGGAAAACAGCATTTGTCCAGCCTAATTCCTAAAACAAAGGTAACACAACTTCCCACTCCTCCTACTGACCAATTGAACTTATGGCACTACTTTCCAAGGCCATGAAATCGCTGATGAATCACCAGCTCAAGAAATATCTCGAGGATCGATAGCTTCTGAATCTGATCTGATAGCATATCTCACCGAAGAGTGGAACAGATCTTTATATCGTTTTGGAGAAAGTAAGATTATTCTGCTTGATATTTCTAATCGAAAATCCTTATCGAAAATGCGTGCGTTTGGTATCAATGAAACCCTTATTCTTTGGAATTGAAATTACTTTCTAGATCGTTCCATACATCTTGAATTGGACGGTTTGAACTCTGATGTTCAAAAAAATAAATGCTGGTGTTCCCCAAGGCTCCGTTTTGTCTCCGACTCTCTTCCTCATTTTTTATAAATAATCTCTTGTTTGAAACTACTAATCCACATTGTTTCGCTGACGACTCTACTCTCAGTTTCTCATACTCGTTCCCAAATTCACGGCCATCTTCTGCGGAAGTGGAATTGCAACGGTATCGTATAAGCTCATTAAACTCCGATCTTTACACTATTACAGCAAATAGGGTATAAAAAACCGTGTGGAGTTTAATGCTTTGAAAACTCAATGCTGTCTGTTATTGTTGAAGCAAAATGTACCCCTTATGCCATTGTCCTTGAATGGCACTTTTCGGTATGTGTGTCAACGCCGATTTTCGTTGGAATGATCACATTCTCGAGACCGCCAAAAATGCTGCTAAATGCTAAGAATATTTATATCGATGTAAGAAATGTTTCACCCCTTCTGATTTGGCTACAATTAATAAAGCGTTTAGAGTTCCAAACTCGGGTATAACTCACATATTTGGGCAGGTGCAGCACATACTTCTCTCCACTTATTGGATAGAATTCAGAACAGAGCGTTAAATCTGATAGAAAACAGAGCTATCATGGAATCATTCCCATCTCTTGAACACCATCGGAATGTTTCATGTCTTTCCTTGTTCTATCGCTTCTTTCACAAGCAATTCTCACTCGAAGTTGCCAGTTGCATTCCTCCATTTTATCAGTTCACCCGTGATACCCGTTTCACTATGAATGCTCATCAGTTCACACTCGAGCCTGGTTTTGGCCGTACTGTCAAATACAGAGAAATAATTTAACCGGCAAAGTTTTTCCTTGTCATTTCAATTTGCAAACATTCAAGACCAATGTTCATTGACACCTCTTTTCCTTATCATGCTGTGTTTAACAGTATACTTACTTACTTACTTAAGGTGGTACTACAGTCCGGGGTGGACCAGGGCCTCAACCAACAAGCTTCTCCAGCTAGTTCGGTCACTAGCTAGCTGTCTCCAGTTTCCCACGCCAAGGTGGTTGAGGTCCTCTCCCACTTGTGTGCGCCACCTGAGTCGCGGTTTTCCTCTACTTCGCCGTCCCTCGTGGTTTGATTCGAAGACTTTCCGGGCTGGAGCATGTGGATCCATTCGCTCTACATGACCAAGCCATCTCAGTCGCTGGACTTTTATACGTTTGACTAGGTCAGTTTTGCTGTACAGCCTGTACAGTTCGTGGTTAAATCTTCTCCTCCACTCCCCGTCTATGCAGACGGGACCAAAGATCACACGAAGAATTTTCCTCTCGAAACAGCCTAAAGCGCTCTCATCCACCTTCGACAAAGTCCATGTCTCTGCACCATAGACAAGGACCAGGATGATGAGGGTCTTATAGAGGGACACTTTAGTTGCTCGAGAGAGGACTTTGCTACTCAATTGCCTTCTTAGTCCAAAGAAGAAGCGATTGGCAAGAGTTATTCTCCGTTTGGTTTCAGCGCTGGTGCTATTGACTGAATTTATTCCGACACCTAGGTATATAAAATTCCTAACTACCTCGAAATTATAGCTGTCTGTAAGACGTTCCAAAATGTCGTTGTGTGTCCTTTCTTGATGACAGCTAAACACATCTTCTTCGCTTCAGTCTCAATACTCACAAATGCGCTACTTAGTATCCGAGTAATTGGACGGACTTTTGAAAGATTGTGTTTCTTGTGTACGCGTGAGTTTTGCACTGATCTTTCAAGAACGATGTTGAAGAAGTCGCACGACAGAGCATCATCGCCTTGCCTAAAACCTTTTTTGACATCAAATGCATCGGTGGGATCTTTTCTGACCTTGATGGAGCAGCGTGCGTTCTCTATCGTCATCCTGCCCAAACGGAAAAGTTAATCAGGGATGCCAAAACTAGACATTGCTCTATATAGTTCGTTCCTATAGGTGCTATCGTACGCGGCTTTGAAATCGATAAAAGGTGGTATGTGTCGATTTTTAGCTCCTGCGTTTTTTTTTTCCAAGATCTGCCGTAATGTGAATATTTGATCGATGGTGGACTTTCCTGGTCTAAAGCCGCACTGATATGTACCTATCAGGTTGTTGACGAAAGGCTTGAGACGTTCACATAATACGTCAGAAAGGATCTTGTACGCAATGTTCAGGAGACTTATGCCTCTGTAGTTGGTGCAGTTCAGAGGATCTTGAGGATCGGACAGACAATACTGAGGTTCCATTCATCGGGCATGCTTTCTTCCGACCATATTTTGCAGATGAGCTGGTGCATACTCCCAACCAAGTCATCGCCTGCCGCTTTGAACAGTTCGGCAGCGAGGCCATCAGCTCCAGCGGCTTTGTTGGACTTGGGACTTGAGACTGTTTAACAGTATAAGGGTCTCTCAATACACCCTTGCGTGGGCGTGAATCGTTTATTCCACCGCTGGCTCTTTACAAAGCCTATTATTTCTTAGAACTGGGAACCACTTTCATATTTAAAAATACTTTAATATTATAGCAAAATATATGCAGTTAAATTTAAATTATTGATATAAGTGCAGACGTCGATCCTATCCTAAGTATTCTACTTTAACTATTAAATTTGTACGTGCCAAAAACCACTTTCTAGACGGGCATTAACAAATAGGGATAATCAAGGATACATCACGTTGTATTTTATGAATAATAGAGGGAACTCTGTCTGTTTTACAAATATTCTCCTTAGTTGAACCAGTCGGTCATACAAATACTCGTTGTTGTTGATTATCCTTTTAATTCGAATTGGTTTGGGGAAAAGGATATATGGACCAGAGTAGCCGTATAGATTTCCATTTGTTGGCTTCGTCCTTGAGCTGATTATATTTTATTTTTGTTTTTCTTTGCAGTTCTTTATATTCCGGGTGGCAAGAGGACCTTTCATTGAAGAGTTCTACCAATGTGTAACCCATGGTTTCTACACAGCTGAATGGCAGGAGCAGTTTTACAACACATTTACATTATTTTTTACCTTCATAATTCCCTTATGCATATTGTTCGTAACCTATATGTCAACGTTCAAGACGATTTCAGGTGAGTTTTGTTAAAATCATAGATATATGTAGCTGTATGGGGTTTATAGCCTTTTTGATCTTTCAAGGGATTCAGCTAATCAAATTAAATTTCTTGAATTTTTTGAATTAATATTAAAATGTGTACGTGGGTTTTGTTAGATTTTCCAATACAGCACGGGCGATTGGGTAATTAGGGGGGGGGGGGGGGGGTAGGTGTCGATGAACATAGATTTTGAATATTTGCAAATTCTAATGGCAAGGGAAAACGTTGCCGGATAAGTTATTCCATAATCGTGTTGTGCGATTAAAAAATGAATTCCTATATTTGACGGTACGACCAAAGTTAAGCTCGAGAGTGATCTGATGAGCATTCCTAGTTAAGCGGGTATCACGGGTGACCTGATAAAGGCTACTTCAAGTGAGCATTGCCTGTGGAAGAAGCTATAGAACAAGGAAAGACATTAAACATTCCGAAGGTGTACAAGAGATGGGAATTATTCCATGATAGCTCTGTTTTCTATCATTTTTAACGCTCTAGTCTGTATGCTATCCTACAAATGGAGAGAAGCATGTGCTGCACCTGCCCAAAGATGTGAGTTATACTCGAGTTTTGGACGTATAAACGCCTTATAAATGGTAGCCAGATCAGAAGGGATGAAAAAGGTCTTACATCGATATAGAAATCCCAAGCATTTAGCAGCATTTTTGACACACATACCGAGTACTGAGAGATTTTCACCTTGTTCGATGCAAGTGCCATTCAAGGACAATGGCGTAAGGTGTACATTTTGCATCAACCACAATAGCTAGCATTGAGTTTATGAAGCATTAAGCTCCAGACGGTTTTTTATAACCTATTTAACAATGCTGTAAAGATCGGAGTTTAATGAGCTAATCATATGATATCGTTGCAATTCCAATTTCGAAAAAGATGGACTTGAATTTGGAAACGAGTATAAGAAGCTGAGAGTAGAGTCGTCGGCAAGACAATGAAGTGGATTCAAAGTTTCAGCTAAGAGATCATTTATAAAAATGAGGAAGAGAGTCGGAGACAAAACGGAGCCCTGGGAAACACCAGCATATATTTTGTAAATATCAGACTTGAAGCCATCCAAAACAACAAAGAATAAGGGTTTCGTTGATACCAAATGCACGTATTTTCGATAAGAGAGCCTAGTGCCAAACTCTATCAAATGCCTTAGAAATATTTATCGCAATAATTTTGCTTTCTCCAAATCCATTTAAAGATCTGTTCCACTCTTCGGTGAGATTTGACATCAGATTTTTTATTATTTTACCTGGATGGAATCAACGGTGGCGTCTACAGTTCCAGTGAGACTCAACTACTTAGTGAACATCTTACAGGGCTACCCCAACATATTCGGAGCTCAGGTTTGTAAGGAGCAGTGTATCCGGCTCCCCGTTTTTGGAGTCATACTAAGGACCTACAACGGTGACTGCTATCGAGGGCAAAAGCAGCGTTTATTTGGATGCGGATTTGTTGTTGGAGCTAGACTTAGGCAAAAATTCTTGAGTTACAACGGTGTGGACGAGCACCTCACGACAATCCGCAACAAGGCCAAATTCACCAACATACACGCGCATACCTCAACAGAGGAGAAAGATGAAGACACCAAAGACATATTCTACGCGCTCCTGGACAAAACATACAAGCAGTGCGCTAGTTATGACATTGAAATTGTCCTTGAAGATTTTAACAACATGCTAGGAAGAGAAGACATCTTTGGTGATACGATTGGAAGATATAGCCTGCACGACACCACCGTCGACACCGCAGTCCATGCTAAGTATATGGAAAGACCATTTATCGTTATTTTAAAACGTCGATGAAGAAGAAAATTCCATTGCTATATAGATAGTACCATTCGACTTAGGCGACGCACACCAACGATACCGCTCACCCGACTAGGAAGAAGTGAAGATTACTGTATCGAAACTCAAGTCCAAAAAAGCCGCTGGAACTGACGGAATCGCTGCCGGGATTACGCACCAGTTCATTTAAAAAACATCATCGGAAGAAACCATGCCCGATGAATGGAACCTGAGCATTGTCTGTCCGATCCTCAAGAAGGTGAAAGGAGACGCTCTGAACTGCGCCAACTACAGAGGCATAAGTCGCCTGAACATTGCGTACAAGATCCCTTCTGCCGTATTATGTGAACGTCTGAAACCTTTCGTCAACAACCTGATAGGTCCATATCAGCGCGGCTTTAGACCAGGAAAGTCCACCATCGATCAACATTGCGGCAGATCATGGAAAAAACGCAGGAGCTACAAATCAACACCTACGACCTTTTCATCGATTTCAAAGCCGCGTAGAACTATATAGAGCAATGTGTAGTTTTGGCATCCCTGATTAACTTATCCGTTTGTGCAGGATGACGATGGAGAACGCACGCTGCTCCATTAAGCTCAGAAAAGATCCCACCGATGCATTTGATGTCAAAAAATATTTGAGGCAAGGCGATGCTCTATCGTGCGACTTCTTCAATATCATTCTTGAAAGATTAGTGCAAAACCCACACGTCAACACAAAAGGGCACAAGCTTTCAAAAGTCCGTCCAATTACTCGGATACTCATTGGCGGATTTGTGAGCATTGAGACGGAAGCGAAAAAGATGGGTTTAGCGGTAAATGAGGGCAACAGAAGTATATGATATCATCAAGAAAGGACACACAACACCAACGTCTTGGACATAACGTCATTATAGACAGCTATAATTTTGAGGTAGTTAAGAACTTTATATACCTAGGCGCCTCTCTATTAATTCAGACAATAACACCAGCGCTGAAATCAAACGGAGAATAACTCTTGCCAAAGGACAATCTTTGAACTAAGAAGGCAATTGAGTAGCAAAGTTCTCTGTTGAGCAGCAAAGTGTCCCTCTATAAAACTCTCATCATTCCGGTCCTGGTCTATGGTGCAGAGACTTGGACTTTGTCTAAAGTGGATGACAACGCTTTAGGATGTTTCGATAGGAAAATTCTCCATGTGATATTTGGTTCCGTCTGCATAGACGGGGGTGGAGGAGAAGATATAACCATGAACTGTACGGGCTGTACAGCGAAACTGACCTAGTCAAATGAATCAAAGTCCAACGACTGAGATGGCTAGGTCATGTAGAGCGAAGTTTTTCGAATCCAACTTCGAGGGACGGAGCAGTAGAGAAAGACCGCGACTTAGGTGCCGCACACAAGTGAGAGAGGACCTCAACCAACTTGATGTGCGAAACTGGAGACAGCTAGCTAGGGACCGAGTAAACACGACTTTACTCTTATCGTCATTAAGGGTACGAAATTTCATTTTCTGGAACTTATTTAATAAAACCATAATTTTTACTTGCGTAGTCCATTTTTCATTAACGATGATCAAAAAATTTGCCGTACTCTGGGGCGTATGAGTAATTTTCCCTTTTTAACTTGCGAACAAACGAACTTCGTTATTCTGGTCAGATTACACCCCAAAAAAAGGGATGCCGAGATCTCTATTCAGTTCAACAGCCTGACTCAGATTGTGGACGAGCCTACTCGAATTCCTGAATTGCATGTCCATGTGTCTTAAAATAAAGCAAGTAAAAATCTTTGGTTATTTGAGTAGAAAAAAATTAACGATATACTATTTTGTCTTCTCAGATATAGGCAATTTTCTGTTAACTGAACGATGCCAGAAATTTTCATAACTCCTCTTGTACTAAAGAGTGCAAGCGATTTTCTGGAAGAAATCCTCTTAGGCATACTCGAACAGTTGGAAGAATATTGGAAGATCTCAATGAACACAGATCCGTTTAATCAGACAGTTTGGGTCCCATTATTCTAAAGAGGTATTTTTTAACGCTGGCGACACTAGTTCTACTTTACTGGACAGCATTTGTACAGCCTGTCTCCAGGCAAGACGATTGTTCTTCCCTATATAACAACTGTCCAAGAGCCTTCGAGATATTGATATAAATAAGTCTGCTGACCCTGCTGTATAGCCTCATTCTTCCGAAAAGGTGTTGTTTTTAACTAGCAAAACCATTGTGCAAGCTTTTTCATCGTTCCTACTCTTCTGGAATTTTCCCTGGAAGAAGAACAACAGCATTTGTTCAGCCTGTTCCTAAAAAAGGCGATCCTTTCTCCCCCTCCTTCTATCGGCAAATTTCAACACGTCCCTTCTTTCCAAGGTCATGGAGTCACTGATCAATCATCAGCTGAAGAAATATCTTATAGATCGAAAGCCGGCAAAACGGCTTTCGCAGCAATCGTTTCACTAGGGACCTGATGGCATATCTCACCGAAGAGTGGTACAGATCTTGACATTGTTTTGGAGAAGTTTAGATTATTGCACTTTCTAGAGTTTGGCATCAAGCTCTTTTATCGACAATGCGTACATTTTGTTTTGATGAATCTCTTCTTCGATTGATTAGAAACTACCTTAAAAATCGTTCAATACAAGTTGTGTTGGACGGTTTTAAGTCTTAAGTTCATAAAATAAATGCTGGTGTGCCACAAGGCTCCATTTTGTCCGCAACTCTCTTTCTCATATTCATCAATGATCAATGACCGAACAGCTTTCAATTCACTTTATATATGTACGAGGGCGGGTCAATAATTCCGTGACTTTTTGAATTTCTGACCTCTTTACTGAAACAGCAACACTGCTCCTGTCAACAGGCATCTGTCAGTTGACTCCTGTCAAAATTTAAACTTGCTGCGTCAGTTAGTTTGTGTTTGACAGCTATTTTTATCAGACTACTCACTAATTTCAGGAGAAAATGGAAAAAAGTGAATTTCGTGTGCTTATTAAGCATTATTTCTTGCGAAAAAAAACCATTACCGAGACCAAGGCTAAGCTTGATAAATACTATGGGGACTCTGCACCATCGATTTCAATTGTAAAAAAGTGGTTTACTGAATTTCGTTGTGGCCGTACAAGCACTGAAGATGCCGAGCCGAACGTCCTGGACGCCCAGTTGAGGTCTCTACACCCGAAACAATCGAAAAAATTCACGATATGGTGTTGGCCGACCGAAGATTGAAAGTGCGAGAGATTGTGGAAGCCGTAGGGATCTCGCATGGCTCAGTGGTTTCAATTTTGAATGATCACTTGGGCATGAGAAAGCTTTCCGCAAGATGGGTGCCGCGTTTGCTCACAGTCGACCACAGTAACAACTTCACAGGAAGGTTTGGCGTTGTTTAATCGCAATATGGAGGAGTTTTTGCGCCGTTTTGTAACCATGGACGAAACATGGATCCATCACAACACACCAGAGACCAAACAACAGTCAAAACAGTGGGTTTCTAAGGGTGAATCGGCGCCAAAGAAGGCCAAGGTGGGTTTATCAGCCAATAAAGTTATGGCGACTGTTTTTTGGGATGCACGCGGGATAATCCACATTGACTACCTTCAAAAGGGAAGAACAATCAATGGGGAATATTATGTCAATTTATTGGACCGATTCAATGACGATTTGAAAAAAAACCGACCTCATTTGGCCAAGAAAAAAGTTCTTTTCCACCAAGACAATGCAAGGGTGCACATATGTGCAAAAATCCATGAATTGGGCTATGAATTGCTCCCTCATCCACCCTATTCTCCAGATTTGGCTCCGAGCGACTACTTCTTGTTCCCAAACCTGAAGAAATGGCTTGGTGGAAAAAGATTTGACTCCAATGATGAAGTCATCTCGCAAACAAAGGCCTATTTTCAGGACCTCGACAAATCATTTTTTTTGGAAGGGATAAAAAAATTGGAGAAGCGTTCGACAAAGTGTATAGAGCTCCAGGGAGACTACGTTGAAAAATAAAATTATTTTTTTATCAAAAAATCTGTGTTTTATTCCAAAAGTCACGGACTTATTGACCCGCCCTCGTACATCACAAAAACGCTGGTTAAAGGTTTTTAAGTTTCCTTCGTCGATAAAATTTATCAGCCCTTCTGATCTGGCTGTAATCTAAAAGACCTATATTCTACCAGACTTGAATATTATTCCTACATTTGGGAAGATACTCCAATAGCTGGCTTGAGTGCATTGGATAAAATCCAAAAATAAACTTTGAAATGTAAAATAATAAGTGCGCGCGAAATTTAAAAAAAAAACTAGACATTTTTTAAAAAATTGACATTATGACAATCATGTGGTCTGGAAAAATCAATAATTCTAAATTATGTATCTAAAGATATTTTATGAGTTTTTCTTTTTAGAAGAAATATAATTATGATTACCTTGCAAGATTTTCAAGATTGATACTTCTTGGGGTAATGGCTTCTACGTTGGACCGTCATGCCAGTAGTATGGGTTCGCTCTTCATCTGTTTGCACCTAAAAAAAATAAAAATGTTTTTTCAGAGATAATGCATACTCCACGAATATCTCTTGACATGAAAAAATCGCGTTTATGTTTGGCAGGAAATTTAAGGTCACCTCAAAAAAAAGCTTTTAATTCAAAAAATAGTTCCGTGGTAGGTATACAGTCAGTAATATATTAATTTCCAAATTTTTTTGTATTTAATTATAGAAGATAAAAATTAAACAAAAGAACAAAAATTTTCGAAAACCATTTTTTAACATTTGTATTTTGGGTACCGTTATTTTTAGGTAATTTTTTTTTCTTGTAGATTATATGGAGGGCTCACAGATGTACCGAACCAAGTCATAAAAAAAATCCAAAACTAACGCCAAAATCCTCGCAAAATTGACCTCTATCCAGGACTGTAATGAACTAATTCAAAAATTGTTTTGTTACTTAGTTAACGGTAAAAGAACCAAGTCAGTGGCTCTCATTTTCGATGTATTTCGAAGCATAAGCGAACCAAGTCAGTATTATTCAGTTTTTGTCAATTTTATCCTCGAACAGACATGTGGAGTATAGTTTGTTTCGTCTCTTTCATCTCGTTCTGCATGCTGCCCCCCTGCAACCCTCCCTACTAGGGCACACTATAGGATTTGGGGTATATGCGAGGTTGGGTTTATACTTACTTACTTTGGTCCTTAGACCTTTAATGTCCGTGGGGGACCCCTAGTGGGGCATAGGGCATCCACAACGCCAGTTCGCCATTGTGTTCGGTTTCTCGATATGAGTCGCAACTCCCTCCAACTCTTGCCTAGTTGCGCTGACTCCTCCTCGACTGTCCTCTGACTGTAAAGTAAAACGGATTCGACGTTGAATCGAAACAGTCGTAGCTTGGTTCTTAAGCTTAGAGAGTTATTCCTCCATATATTTCTAAGCATACCGAAAGCAGCCTTTGCCTTCCCGATTCGACTGCTGATGTCCTGTTCGGTGCCACCCTCGGTAGAGATGATACTTCCAAGATATTGGAAGCTCAGTACTTTCTCTATCGGTTATTGAGAAATATTTATGAGAGAAGATGACTGGGTTCTTCCGAGGCTGATCATCTTTGTTTTGCTGGAGTTGGTTTTCAGCCCCACGATTTCTGCTTCTCTCTCCACCCCTGTTGTCATTTGGTGGAGATCCATGATCCTATGAGAGAGCTAGCAAACGTGGTCCGCATAGTCAAGACTTTTCAGGTGACTCCACTTTGGACTTCAAACTCTTCTGACAGCCTCCCTTCGTGCAAAACGTGACATTTGCATCCATCATAAGTTGCCTTAATAATAGCTATTAATTTATCCGGGATACCAAAGCAAGCCAAATGAATTCTCTATTGATGCTATCGAAAGCTTTCTCAAAGTCAATGAATAGCAGGTGAAGTGGTGATAGAATTTCGACGCACTGCTTAATTATAATCCTTAAATTATTGATATGATCAATGCATGAGGATCCAGCGCGGAAACCTGCTTATTTGGCATCGAGTGTGGCTTCTAAATGTTCCCTGATGCGTTCCAATACTATTTTCGTTTGATTGCATGCACCCTACCAAAACATCACCTCCGTATTTAAAGAGCTGTGGACGTAAACCATCTGTTTCTGCGGCCTTGTTGTTCTTAAGCTTATTTATAGCTAGGCCTGCCTCTTCTATACTGGTGGTGGATCTGTTTCTTCATTGATTGGAAGCGGGTTGTCTTCTTACCCTATTAAACACTCTACATGATACCCATTTAAATTTAAATCATCATCATCATCGGCTCGACAACCGGGTTCCGGTCCTGGCCTCTTTCAACAAGTCTCTCCACCTATCCCGGTCTCTAGCCGACGCCATCCAGTTGCGCACCCCAAGGCTTCGGGCGTCCTGGTCTACGCCATCTCTCCAGCGCAAGCATGGTCTACCACGCTGTCGTCTACCATAGAATGTACCACAAAGAACTTTCCGAGCAGGTTCCTCTTCGCTCATGCGAGCTAGGTGCCCTACCCACCGGAGTCTACCGAGCTTAATTTTTGTCACGATATCTGCTTCTAGGTAGATTGCGTACAATTCATGATTGTACCGTCTCCGGAATCGTCCTTCCTCACATATGGGGCCAACAATTCTCCTTAAGACTTTTCTCTCGAACGCAGCTAAGAGGTCGGAGTACCTTTTGCTAAGCACCCAAGTCTCGGATCCATATGTGAGTACTGGCAGGACCATGGTCCTGTACAGCAGCAGTTTTGAAGTTATGGTGAGATTTCTGGATTTGAAAAGCTTTGACAGACTATAGTAGGCTCTGTTGGATTTGAGAAGCCGCCCGCGTATTTCTTCTTCTATATTGTTATCGGCTGCTACTATTGACCCAAGGTATTTAAAGGATTGCACCACTTCAAATTCGTGCTCCGCAACCTTGATTGTTTGACCAACTGTTCCTCTCGCATTCGACGCCACCATGTACTTTGTTTTACCTTCACTAATGTGCAGCCCCAGATTTTGTGCCGCCTGCTCGATCTGGATGAAGGAATCGTGTACAGCTTGTTCGGTTCTTCCGATGATGTCGATGTCGTCTGCGTAAGCCAGTAACTGGCTGGACTGGCTGACGATGGTCCCTCTTGTTGCCGTGCCAGAGTCACAGATTGCTTTCTTCAACGCCAGGTTGAAGAGGAGGCAGGCCAGACCGTCCCCTTGTCAGAGTCCATTAAAGATGTTGATTGGTCTGGATAGCAATCCGGCTATTTTTACTTGGCTTGTTACGTTGGTCATTGTCAACCTACATAGTCGTGTCAATTTATTTGGGATGCCTAATTCTCTCATGGCTTTGTAAAGTTCTACCCTGGCTATGCTATCAGGTCTATAAACAGATGGTATGTGGGATGTTAAATTCTAGACATTTTTCCATCGCCTGCCTAAGGGTAAAGATCTGATCAGTTGTTGATTTGCCTGGAATGAAACCACACTGATATTGTCCGATGATGGTTTTAGGTTTTTAGATAGTATCTTATAGGCGGTACTCAACAACGTGATACCTCTTTAATTGCTGCACGTTGTGACATCTCCCTTCTTATGTAGGGGGCATATTATGCCTTTTCGCCAGTCTTCTGGCATTTCTTCCTGCTCCCATACGTGCACTATAATATCATGAATTGCTTGACGTAAGGCTGGCCCGCCGTGATGAAATAATTCGGCTGGTATGCCATCGGCTCCCGGGGCTTTGTTTTGCTTAAGCCGGCCTATAGCCTTCTCAACCTCTTCTATGCTTGGTGGCGGCAACATAGGGTATTCTCCTTGAAGTAGTGGAGCCTCTAATTCTGTAGTGAGCTGACCATTTAGCAATTCAGTACACTTTCCATCGCTCCAGTATGCTTTCAGGATCGGTGATCAGATTTCCCTCTCCGTCCTTGCAGTATGTGCAGCGTGGTGTGTACTGCGTCATGTTTCGGACGGATTCGTAGAACTTCCGCGTCTGGTGCGGACCTCGCTCTCGGCTGTTTTCTATTTCACAGATTAGGTTCTTCTCCCAGGCTGATTTCTTTTGTCTGTGAAGCCGTTTTTCTGTTCTTCTGAGCTCTTTATATTCCTCTTCGCGTGCCCGCGTTCTATGAGATTGTTGCATTGCTCGGTACGCAACATTCTTACGTTCAGTCGCTAGCTTGCATTCATCATCAAACCAGTCGTTCCGATTTTTACGACTGCTGCCTAAGATGGAGTTGGCAGTACTAATGACAGTATTTTTAAGACGTGTCCACTTTTCATTTACGCCCAGCATACTGGCTCCAGGACTTACTCTCACTAAGTCAGGTGTTTCTAGGGCGAGTCCTAACGCATTACCAAAGGTGTTACTGGTGTTTTCATTGCGCAGGGCAGCCGTGTTGATTCGAACCTGATCGGCGGATGCAATGCGTCTTCGCAAGGCAATCCGCCCTCGGAAAACCATACCAACAAGATAGTGATCCGAGTCGATATTGGCACCTCGGTACGTTCGTACCGTCATCAAGTTCGAGTAGTGGCGACGGTCTATCAACACGTGGTCTATTTGGTTACGAGTGACTCCATCAGGTGATACCCAGGTGGCTTTGTAGATATCTTTACGCGGGAACCTGGTACTCGCAACGACCATGTTTTTCGATGCTGCCAATTCTAAGACTCGAAGTCCATTGTCATTAGTGTTCTCATGCAAACTATGGGTGCCTGCGTAATGCCTGAATACCGGCTCCCGACCTATTTTTGCGTTCAAATCCCCAAGGATGATTTTAACATCATACCTTGGACAGGCATTGAGGGCCCTCTCGACTTGTTCGTAGTAAGTCTCTTTTTCTTCGTCTGAGGACTCCTCCGTAGGTCCGTGAACGTTAATGAGGCTGATGTTCGTAAATTTGCCTCGCACGCGAAGGGTGGATAGCCTTTCGCTTATAGCGTTAAAGCCGATGATAGTAGACTTCATTTTTTCGCTGACTAGGAAGCCTACCCCGAGCACATGGTGTTTTGTATGACAGCTGTAGTATATGTCATATTCTTTCTTCTGTAAAACACCATCCCCTGTCCATCTAATTTCTTGAAGAGCTGTTATGTCAGCTTTATACTTTGACAGGGCATCGGCTAGCTGCTGAGCAGCTCGAGCTCTATAGAGCGATCGTACGTTCCATAAGAAAATTCGTAAATCGTTTTTCCTTTTTCTTTGCGTGGGTTGTCGTCGTGAGATCAGTCCGTTTCCGAGGCTTGTTGTCGGTCTCGTAATTCATTAAGTTTTACGGGACAGGGAATTAACCTGTCGCCAACCTGAGGAACCAGCCTGATCATATTAGCCAAACCTTTTTTAAAAGGCTTGTTTCTAGCGGCCGCCGCGGAGAGGCTATGATCACACTTCCACCAGTCCCGAATAGTTACGGCACGTGCATGTTTTCGTATGCTACATGTTGTTCCCCCTATTCGTCTGATGGCTGACCGCTATTTAAATTTAAATGCTGCTTTAAAAAATCCACAATTTCCTGTGCTTCGATGACTAGGTTGCCTGGGTTGTTTTGAAGAACCTGCGTTCCGGTCTTAAAACCAGCAACCAGTTTCTTGGCTTTTTTCCGGGTGTTAGATTTTATCGTGAGACTCTAAACTCTTTTCTTTCTACGCAAGATCTTCTTTTCCTCTCTCCTCTTTGCTCGATTTGATACTCTGCTCTCGTTACTCTTGTGTAGCGCTGCAGCATAATCGCATATTCGGTTGGTAGCCTAAGGTGGTTTCGGCTACCTTAATATCGCAAAACTAGGACCACTGATTGTTGGCGTCTGTGGTAGGTAAATGCACAGCGGAGAGCTTCTCCCTGAGGCACTTTTTGTAAGCTCTGGCACCTCCAGGTATCCTCAGGCACACAACTCAAATTTCTTTTTCTGTTCGGTTCGAAATTTAGTTTCTTTTCGTTTGAAACTCGAGCCCTGAATTTTTCCGTAACCAAGAAATTGTCCGAGACGACGTTTGCCCCTCGAAATGTACGCAGGTATAAGATGCCAGATACGTGCCTTGCATCAAATTGGACATGGTCGATTTTATTGGTGATTCGAACGTCCGCAAAAACCGTCGCAAAATCGAACTTAAAAAAAATAATACTTGGAGAATGAATAGTCCTTACAAGTTTGTTGGGTGTCAGTGTAAATATGTATGTATAAATATAACTTACTCGTATATAGAGATTTTATTTAAAGTTTAACATTGTGGTACTATACAAGTACCGTCGCTCAACAAGAAACTAAAAGTTGAACAGTTCGTCAGCTAATACCACGAACAAATATTACAAACTTAAAGTATCATACGTATCTTCCGTTCAATGTGAAAACTCCATGAATATGGGGACTTTTAATTCTTCACAAAATGGAAAAGTTTTCGATTTCAAGAGTTTATAGTTTGGAAATAGAGGAACTTTAGACTTTTGCGGCTTTCATAGAACATACATTTTGTTGTGTATTTAAATATGACTTTTTTATCTAAATGTTGTAAAAGTCCGTAAAGGATCCATGAAGATAAAATGATAAAATATTTCAATCGTAATTTTTGTAGAGAAAATTTTGAAAAGCCATATATCTGGGGTATTAGATAGTTAAGGATTAGTTTATTTCACTCTTTTCATAAGTTGATGCAATGTAACAGAAACTATAAAAGATATGGAAAAATTATTTGAATAGTTTAAGTTTGAGAGAACAGATGGGGTAAGGTTCGGAAATTATATGCAGATGGTAAGCCCGACTACTTCTCATTTTCAATCAGTTTTTTTTTTTCTCATTAATAAATGTTTTATTTTTGAACGTGGTTTCGTTTCTAGAGAGACGAGTTTTTGTATTTTAGTTTTAGTTTCAAATTAGAAAGTCAGTCCGTAAATAAGTAAGTTATCAAAACTACAGCAAATAAAAAGTAAAAAAAATATCCACATGAATTCTTGTGAATAAATATGACTACGAATTTGTGGTGTGGCTGCCAAAACAGAAAACCCAGAATGGTTAACTACTTTTCTCGGTATTGAAAATCTAGCACATCGCTTAAGAGAATATCCAAAAACCCTAAAGCCAAGTTGATCCATGAACGCATCTAAAAGTTATATGATGATAATTGGAAGCATTCTAATATTCAACCCACGGTACTGTAGAGGAGTTCAATATTTGTCTTAAATATACAAATCAATAATTTCCATCATATCGTGCGTTCATCGTCGGTCGGTTCGGAAGAAAATCGACTCAACCCAATAAATGAATTTACGACTAGTAACATCTGAATTTTGTGAATAAATACAAATTATCTGGAAATTAGTTCCGGAAAAATACAAAGCTTTAAGTAAATATATGGAACTAATGAAGTTTGATTGTGATTATGGTAAAATACTAAATTAATAGAAATTCAAAATTACGAGGGCGGTCCGATAAGTACTTAGCCTCACCGACCGATGGTGCTAGTATCGCAAGAGAGTACTAGTACCTTCACTTAGACGGCTACTGTCAATACGTAGTTTTGTTTTTACTACGTGTGGAAGGAAGCCAGCTTGTCCGCGAATTTTAGAAAAATGGAAACAGAGCAATACCGGTCGGTGATTCGATCCTTGTTTTTAGAGAGCGCTGTGTACGATGAATCTTCTCCTTCGATGGCGACCGTCAAAAATTGGTATAACAAGTTTCAACGTGGTCGCACATAGGTTTTTGGTAAGCCCCGCCTAGGAGCCCCGAAAATGGCTACCACGGAGGATAACGTGTCAAAAATCCACGATCTCGTATTGGCAGACTGCTTGGTTATGCTTGAAAAAAAATTCCGAAATATGATTCTTAATGGTAGCTTCCACCCCATACCCCCCTACTATAACGTCCTTACCAAGTCCATTCTGGAAGAAATCACTCATCGAGTTTGTTGTAGAAGACTACATCTGAGAGTGGTTATATACATGTAGAATATTCTTCCCCAGCAAATTAAAAGAGATGTTTCTTTAAGTAAGTGTAATTCAAAATTAAATTTTATTTCAATGAGGGAAAAAGCAAATAACAATTATTAATTAGAAATTAAGTAAAGTTAATCAGTTAATTCACAGTGCCGGTGGTCGCTTAACTCGACTGTGTCTCTCTCTTGTCCGTACTTTTGGCTGCTTGAGTGGTATTTGCTAACTTTGTGCCAGGTCTGCCACCCAAAATAATGTAGATGAGGGAACTTCTGACACCATGTAGAATATTCTTCCCCAGCAAATTAAAAGAGATGTTTCTTTAAGTAAGTGTAATTCAAAATTAAATTTTATTTCAATGAGGGAAAAAGCAAATAACAATTATTAATTAGAAATTAAGTAAAGTTAATCAGTTAATTCACAGTGCCGGTGGTCGCTTAACTCGACTGTGTCTCTCTCTTGTCCGTACTTTTGGCTGCTTGAGTGGTATTTGCTAACTTTGTGCCAGGTCTGCCACCCACATACATGCTCAGCGACAGAGGGATTCTAGGTACATCAGGTAATATAAATTTTACCAAACACGTTAGTAGATAAACAGCCCAGGGCGGAGTTCTGTCCCCTCTTCTATGGCTTGTAGTCAGTAGGTCTAGTCTGAAATGATATGCCCCTTCGCTCTACCCCAACTCTTGTTCTCTTCTGGTGAAAAGTATCTACGTTACGTAGGTATTATAATAGACCCGAATCAGAAATAGAAACTGAATATTGAAGAAAGGCTAAAGAAGGCCTGTATAGCTTTCTACGCATGTAGTAAACTTACTTACTTACTTTAGATGGCGCTCACAGTCCAGGGTGGACTAAGGCCTCAACCAACAAGCCCCTCCAGCTAGCTCGGTCCCTAGCTAGCTGCCTCCAGTTACGCACTCCAAGTTGGTTGAGGTCGCTCTCCACTTGTGCGCGCCACCTGAGGTGGGGTCTTCCTCTGCTGCGCAGACCATCAGGGGTGGATTCGAAGATTCGACGGGCTGGTGCGTCGGTGTCCATACGCTCCAAGTGTCCCAGCCATCTCAGCCGTTGTATTTTCAGCTTCTTGACTAGGTCAACGTCGCTGTAAAGCCCGTACAGCTCGTTGTTGAACCTTCTCCTCCATACTCCATCGATACAGACTGGACCGAAGATCAAACGAAGAACTTTTCTTTCAAAGCACCCAAGCAGATTTTCATCCATTTTAGACAGTGTCCATGCTTCTGCCCCATACAGCAGGACCGGGATGATGAGGGTCATATACAAGGTCTCCTTGGTTCTTTGAAATAGGGCTTTATTACTCAAATGCCTTCTTAGCCCGAAGAAACAGCGGTTGGCAAGAGTAATTCTTCGCTTGATCTCTGCACTGATGTCGTTTTGCGATGTTATAGTGGAGCCCAGGTAGACAAAGTCTTTGACGACTTCGAAGTTATACCTATCCATCGTGACGTTTTGCCCGAGTCGACGATGTTGAGATTCCTTTCTCGATGATAGCATATACTTCGTCTTGTCCTCATTAACAGCCAAACCCATTTTCGCCGCCTCCAGTTCAATACTTGCAAACGCACCGGTAACAGCTCGCTTCGTCCTCCCAATGATATCAATATCATCCGCATAAGCAAGCAGTTGAACTGACTTTTGAAAAATTGTACCTCTATTGTTGACGTTTGAGTTTCGTACAATTGCTTCAAGAGCGATGTTAAATAGGTTGCAAGATAGCGCGTCGCCTTGCCTCAGACCTTTCTCGACATCAAAAGGTTCGGTGGTGTTCTTACCGATCTTGACGGAGCAGCGAGATTTCTCCATCGTCATCCTGCACAAGCGGACGAGCTTGGCAGGGATTCCGAGATGAGACATGGCTCTGTCCACGCTATCATACGCAACTTTGAAATCGATAAAAAGGTGGTGTGTATCGATTTGGAACTCCTGGGTTTTTTCCAAAATCTGTCAAAGTGTGAACATCTGATCCAGGGTGGATTTGCCGGGCCTAAAACCACACTGATAGGGGCCGATCAGCTCGTTGGCAAACGGTTTTAGGCGCTCACACAGTACAGACGACAAGATTTTGTATGCGACGTTGAGGAGACTTATACCTCTGTAATTGGCACATGTCAGGGCATCTCCTTTCTTGTGGATGGGGCACACTATGCCGAGGTTCCATTCATTGGGCATATGCATGTAGTAAAACCTTTTGTAAAAAGTGGGGTCTTCAATCTAAGATGATTTTGTGGATATACACAGCCGTGGTGCGACCGATCAGCATGTATGTATGGTTCGATTGAATGATAGCCCGCATAAAACATCGATAAACTGAAGAAGGTACAAAGAACTGTTAGCGTTGGTACTTACCACTTACCACTTGATTTGACATAGCCTCACAAAAAATAGTCTAGAGTCCTTAAATCACACGATCTAGGCGCCCAATTGACTGTCCCCAAACGTGAAATGAACTGTTCACCGAACTCGCCTCTCAATTAGTCCATTTTTACGCGTGCTGTGTGGCACCGTCTTGTTGAAACCACATGTCATGCAAGTCAAGCTCTTCCATTTTGTGCAAAAAAAAAGTTTCTTATCATCGCACGGTAGCGCTCACCATTCACAATAACGTTGCGATTCGCATCATCTTTGAAGAAATACGGCCCAATGATTCCGCCAGCCCATAATCCGCACCAAACAGTGACTTTTTCTGGATGGATTGGTAGCTCTCCACTCCAAATACGGCAGTTCTGCTTGTTCACGTATCCATTGAACCAGAAATGAGCTTCGTAGCTGAACACAATTTTTCGATAAAAAAGTGGATCTTCGGCCAACTTTTCATGAGCCCATTCACCAAAAATTCGGCGTTGTGGTAGGTCGTTCGGATTCAATTCTTGCACCAGCAGTATTCCTTCCGCAAAATTTTCCACGTAGTGGAATAACAGAGACCCAATTGCTGCGAACGGCGCCGAATCGATAATTCACGATCATCACTAACACTGGCCGATACAGGTGCGATATTGTCCTCAGTTCGCACTTCTATGTAAGCGTGTTGGTGGTTTAATGTCCAACAATGTAAATAGCCGCCTCAGTAAATCGATTAAACTGACCATAAAATGGAAGAAGCGAGCGATGAACTTTCTTAACAGAGCACGCATTTTGATAACAAAATTCAATAATTTGCAAGCATTGTTCGTTTGTAAGACGATTCATGGTTAAATTATGGACCAAACTGAAGATGTTAGACAGTGACACAAAACAAGAAACCTGCGTGAGTTGAGCTGTGAAAACCAGTGTTGCCAAAAAGAAAATAGCAAAAAAATCACCCATTATAAAACATCTACATATGTATCTGACTTTGCTATTCTAAATTTATATACATAGATTATTTTTAGCAGAGTTTTTCGAAACTAAAATGCTTTATTTTTGTTTTAAGATTTTAATAAAAAGTCTAATGAGCTTAAAAAGAAACATCTTTTCTCAAAACAAATAACAGTTTTCCTCATTGTTTCTCCATTATGTTGATTTATATTTTCTAATAATATATAATATTTCCATCTTTATGCTTTAAGTCTGCAGTAATTTATCCTGTACAAATATATCAAAGGGCACGGTAGTGCCCAGCCAAGTTCTGGCACTACACCCTTTTTACAGGAACAAACTCAGGCGATTTTTGACCCCTCCCTATCTTCAGTACCAATGAAGTCAGAAACTTAAAACTCCGAATATTTGCTAAGGTAGCCAGGCATAGGCGCTGCACCAAATTTCAGTTTTCTAGCATAAGCGGTTCCTGAGATATAAGGCCTCAAAAATCACAAAAACCGTAACTGACTGACTCACTGACTGACTGACTGACTGACAGATCATCAAAATTATGGAGCACTTCCCGACATCGTAGAATCTTGTATTTTTGTACAACGGTAGGTCTTGTCATGCAAGCAACGGAAAAAATCGAAAATTTGAAATTTTCCATTCAGGGGGCGTGGTATCCGCCCACTTTCTCCGAATTTTGGAGCACTTCCCGACATCGTATTATGGAGCACTTCCGACTGCTGTAAAACGATGAAATTTGGTGGACCGGTAAGGCTTATATTGCATATTAAGAACCAAAAATAAACACCAAGGTTTTCCTTTCAGGGGGCTTGGTATCCGCCCACTTCCTCAGAACTGATGTCAATTATATATGGCAAACTTCGGATTGCAGTAGAACAATGAAATTTGGTAGAACGATCGGGCTCAAATTGCATATAAAGGACCAAAAATAAAAATTGAGGTTTTCCATTCAGGGGAGGTGGTATCCGGCCACTTTCCAAGAAAAATTTTGATTTATATGGAGCACATCCGACTGCTGTAGAATGATGAAGTTTGGTGGAAGGGTAAAGCTTAATGTACATTCAAAGCGAAAAATAGAAAATCTAAGATTTTTCATTCGAAGTGTCTTTTTATTGTCATTTTGAAACTATACATGCATTTTGAAATTTCATAACTTTTCTTAGAACTAGAGTGCTCGATTTTCTATGTTATGTTAACATGAATGAATAAAGAAAACATTTGCATACCTGAAAAAATTATGAGTTTACATAAAAAAACTCTTAACTTAACTTCATGTGAACTATAATAAAACCACTAGTTAGACTGTTAGTTGGTGGTCTACCTGCATTTAAAAAAAGGAGTTAAAATTGCAACAAAAACATCATCGCATCCTCAACAATTATTGCTTTTTTATGGTTTTGAGCGGATGTAGGTACTAGTATTTAACATTAAAGTAGGTATGTTATTTTTCCGTATTTTTCGAGATTTTTACATGGCAAAACATTAAAATCTTTGCAAAAAGGAGTGAGATCAGACCAAAAACATAAATGTTAAAAAAAAGCCAAGTTCTTCTATACAAAAACCTTTGTGTAATAAGTCAGCCGTGAAAAGTACTGAGATCTAAAAGTGCGCCAAGTTCTTACTTCATGAAGGTTTAATACCGAATATTTAAAGTAGAATAATATTGAAACAGCTACAATGTAATAGAGAAATTTTATTATTTAATGATTACTGGCTAAAATTTGATGGGATCACTTGGCAAGTTTTTTTTATGCTCAATTCGAAAGGTTTTAAAAACTTGACAAGCGAACCCATCAAATTTTAGTCAGTAATCATTAAATAATAAAATTTCTCTATTACATTGTAGCTGTTTCAATATTATTCTACTTTAAATATTCGGTATTAAACCTTCATGAAGTAAGAACTTGGCGCACTTTTAGATCTCAGTACTTTTCACGGCTGGCTTATTACACAAAGGTTTTTGTATAGAAAAACTTGGCTCTTTTTTTAACATTTATGTTTTTGGTCTGATTCATATTACCGAATAAATAAATATTTAAAGCTTTAAAAGAATACGAGTACTCGTGGAATTTTGTTGTCATATTTTTCAATTTTTATTTCTTCTTTTTATTCCAGACAGCGAAAAAATGTTCCAAGGATCCAAGTTGGCTGTTTACACAAATAAACCAACAGTTCAAACGAATCGACAACGACTTATACAAAAAGCAAAAATGAAGTCCCTACGCATTTCGGTTGTGATAATTGCTGCATTTTTAATATGCTGGACCCCCTATAATGTGATGATGATAATATTCACCTTTTTAAATCCCGATAAAAGGGTAAGTTTTGAAATAAAAAATTAACCATACATATGCATACATATTATAAAAAGGTCCTCCGAAACAGTTTCAAAAAATTCCGTTTTCGGTTGTATGTACTATATTAAGACTTTATACATCACTCTCTCTCTCTCTCTATCACTCTATTATCTGTTTCGATTGTACGTATGATTTTTATTGGAAAATACATTTGTACGAAGTTGAAGTTTTATACCTCAATATTGACAAACTACACATAATCGCATAGAGACGTATGTCAGCAGGAGAGCCGACACACTAAGACCATATGAGCTTTGTGCACCTTAACACCTAACTATGACAGACTTCCTCTCGTGACATCTTAGACCAAATTTGCTGCATTCATGTTTCATTTTCCCGGAGACTCACCTAACTCTTCGTAGTTATACTGTTGACGAATGTCTTCAATTCTTCTCTGCTTTGTTCGGCCAACCAATTCTTCGAATGACGATTCAGAGAAGAGGTGACCATTGATTCTCGTCCTCATCATCTTTTTCACTGTAAGGTTAAGTTAATAGTATGACAGTAGTAAATCTTGTTACTTTCACACTTAAATCAATGTAAATCCGTTGTTATATCCTAGAGATTGAGACTCCCATGTATTGAAATCTATGATAATCCTATGTCATTCAAACCCGTTAAGGGTGTTGATGAGTTTCAGCAATCTATAGCCTGAAATGTCGGAGGGTACTTCTAAGATATTGAAGAAATGTCTGTAGTCACATAATCACCTGGTGGAGGAGAGGTAGACACCTTCAAAGGACTTGATCCTTCCCTTTACCACCACTTGATGAATCATCCCTCCACCAGACTGGCAGGAGCATGTGGCTTCTTGTAACTTCTTGTAGTTGAGTTTGATATGTTAGTGGTTGGTGTGTATGTCCGTTTGTTTGGTCAGGATTGCGGAATAAGTCGACGGGGTTGTCCCTTACCCTAAGAAGATTTTATCAATCTAAGAGGTGGCACGATTCCTTCATCCAGATCGAGCAGGCGGCACAAAATCTGGAGCTGCACATTAGTGAAGGTAAAACAAAGTACATGGTGGCGTCGAATGCGAGAGGAACAGTTGGTCAAACAATCAAGGTAGCGGAGCACGAATTTGAAGTGGTGCAATCCTTTAAATACCTTGGGTCAATAGTAGCAGCCGATAACAATATAAAAGAAGAAATACGCGGGCGGCTTCTCAAATCCAACAGAGCCTACTATAGTCTGTCAAAGCTCTTCAAATCCAGAAATCTCACCATAACTTCAAAACTGCTGCTGTACAGGACCATGGTCGGACTGGGTCGTACGAACTTTCTCGTATGTTGAAATCTTAGTTCCAGTTTCAAGACTAGCGGATAAGTCTCGGATAGATTATCCAGGATATTAAAATTTTGGTTTTATAGGGTCTCGGATAGTTATAACCGATAGTTAAGGTCTCGGATACCATATCCACCGGTTCAAGGATCTGTTAAAGCCTTTATAGAGAAGATACAAAACAAAATACTAAATTTGAGTATTTAAAAAAAATTTTAAAAAAATTAGCTTAGAGTTGGCCAGCGTAGAATGCGTCACAATTCTACTAACTTGGATTTACTGCGAGTATAGTGAGGATAGAGTATTTCGCCCAAGACCAAATTATTTTGAAAAACTCGACGATGAAGATCTTAGATAAAGCAGGCTGGAGTACCAATTATTTAGTCTCACTAAACGAAAAAAAAATGGTTTCACCAAAGTTAAAAGTTTTAACTAGTTCGTCCTACCAGGCGTGACAGTTTTGTGGACCATTTTAGTACATATGTTTATTCGAACATTTTAGTTGCTTTTAAATTTCAATTTTTTTAAAAGAAAATGTCAAACATTCTGAACAAAAAATAAAAAAATGTGACAGTAAATTATATGAATGACAAAAGTCGTAAGAAATTCGAGTAATTTGGACTTAAAGTCCAAATTAACTTTAACCGGAACCTTTAAAACAGGCCCTTAGAATTTTAAAAATTACTGTTTTAAGACAAAAATGTTCATAAACATAGAATTCATTTTTTAAAAATGTTTAAAAGATTTTTAAGAAAAATAGTTAGTACGCTAACTTTAAGTTGTGGCTATTGTACAAATAAAATTTAAATTACCAAAAAAAAATGCAAACAATTTTTGAGAAATTGAATTTTCAAAACAAACAAAATTTTAATGTTTTTGAAAAATCAAAGAAAAAAATATTTTTTTTTAAAGTTTTAATATGTAATAATTTTCAAACTTAGGTGCTTCTGTACAAAAACTTTCATTAAAATCCGTTATTATGCCAATAATTAGAAAGTCAAAATTCGAAAAAATGGTTCTAAGGCAGATACATTGACAGTCAGTTATGTCCTGATCTATTTTTTTTTATAAAATTATAGATCGTATAAATTAAGAAAATGAAAAAAATATTTATCAAAATCATAGGTGCCGTTTTCGAGATAAATACGATTTTCGAATTTTTTGACATTTGTATTTTGTTCATACACATCTTGTAGATAGTATTAAAAAACTGTTAAATTTAAAGATTCCAAAAAGCATGAGGTTTTCGAAATATAGAGTTTTAAAAAATCCAAAATAAAAAAAAAAATTGTGAAAATTTAAATACACAATTATGTATAGTTGCACCGTTTTTTGAGAAAATCGAAAACAAAAAATATGGTTGGTATGAGGTAACATGTATAACCATTTTTTTTTTTTTTTTTGAGGAAAAAAAATATTTTCAAAAATGTGTATGCGCTTATTTTTGGTCCTAAAAAAAAGTGTGGCGGACAAATTTAAAAATGTCATCTACCAAGTTTAAATGAAATTTAAGCAATGTACTAATAAAAAAAAAGAAAGAGTTTTTTTTTTAAGTATTTTTTAGATTAAAAAATACAAAAGTGCTTTAGTGAAATTAATAAACAAATTAGAGTTTAATCATTTATATATAAAAATGACGATTTTTAAATATTTCAAACGGGCAGAGGTGATTGTTGCGTGCAAAAATTCAAGGAATGGTGATTTCCTCCTAAGGAAGATTCTTTTCATGTTTCAGCAAAATAATAAACCAGTTGGATTTTTCGTTTGTTCTATAAAACAGAGTTTAAATACTTTAAATATAAAAGGACTTAAAGTATTATTGTTGTGAACTTCTCCTACTAAAAAATCGCATTTATTGCTATGTTACGTTTTGCGGAAGGACCCCTACGAAAATCAGGGTAAAGGTCTTAATTTAATCATAAATCGACCTGCAGCCCGCAAAAAAAAAACCTTTTTCATAAACATAATGCACGTAAAATATACGACCTCTTTTATTAAAATTTTATATTTCTAATCACGTCATTTCTAATCGCTCAAATCAATCAAAAATTTAAATTTTGATTTTCTTACAGCTAGGAGAAGACCTTCAATCGGGGATCTTTTTCTTTGGAATGTCGAACAGTCTAGTGAATCCCCTCATCTACGGAGCATTTCACCTATGCCCGCTTAAGCGAAAAAAGAGTCGATATAATCATCACAGTTTTACCAGGTAATTTTAAAGGTCAATAAGTCTTCAATTGTTTTAGACTTAAAATGAAACTTTTTCAGAGGGGACTCCCAGAGATCTCCGTCAATGATGACCAACGTCACGCAAGTAGATAATAATGGCCGACAAACAAGAACGTTTCGTCAGGCCAGCTATTACAGAACAAACAGTAATTGCAGCACCAAAGAGCAATTAAGTCTCCTCAATACACCACCAGTCCGTACCAATTTACCCAGAGTTGTTTCCACCCGTCTCAAGGCATCTCAGAACGGTTCAGCAATACCAATTGTCCTGAATGGGCAGAATGGCGTTTCGACGCTTCCGAATCCGCAACATGATGTGTCCAGTGTGTAGTATGAATTTTGTTGGCGTCACGATTGCTGGTGTAGATACTAGAGATAGAAGCAGCTACCGGATGCACTGCGAAAACTTATTCCAAACAACGAGGTTTACTATATGATAGATAAATAAGAGTACTGACCGGACTGTGCCAAGCCGATGCAGCAAGACGAATAAAAAAAAGTTATTTTATTTTTAATATGTAAATTTATATACTCCATGTAAAAATGTAAATAATATAAATATATATTTTTAATAAGGCATTATGTATTTGAAGAAGATGTGTGTGCTACGTCTCTTCTGCATTCAGGCAAGTAAACGATACCATAATGTGATTTAATATTTTGAAAAAAGTTTGGGAATAATAATTTCGACTTCGACTGGAATTTGAAGAAAATAATATTTTTATGAATTAAGTGAACAATAAGATCACGGCTGAGTTTTTTGAAATCTATAAATGTTGAAATAATAAAATTGTATTATATTTTTAGGCCATTTTGTTTTGTACTTTACAACCTAGTGAGTTTTTAATAAAATTTTAAGGCCAGTTTTAAAATTATTTTATTTTTGGAATTCTTTTTGTAAAGCAGAACGTTCTCATTTCAGAAAAGGTTACAGTAAGTTGCGCAACATTTAAAACGTTGCTAATTCAAGGAATACATCTGGCTCTAGCTAACGGAGTCGTCGTTTAGTTTCGAGGCCTTTTCTAACTTTTTCACAGGTTAAAAAATTGAACAACTCTAATGTCTAATGTCTATTTAGCAAAGTAACGTACTCAAACTATGTTGAGGAAGACTTTATTTGACAGAAGAATAATTCAAACACAATACTGCACAACAAAATAAATAAAATGCACGACTGGGTCGCGCGGACTTGCTCTTATGTAAACGACTAACCCCCAGTTCCACAGTGGAAGTTTAAACCCTTTTGGTTTAAACTTCTAGAAAAAATAAGCTTTTATATACAAACTTTTTAAAAGCTTTTTAAGAAAAAATGTTGGTACGCCAATTTGAAGTTTTTATTATTGTTCGAATAAAAATTAAATTTACAAACAAAATATTTGACCGTTTCTGAGATATCGAATTTTCAAAAATAGAAAAAATAGATTTTTTTTTTCAAAAATTCAAAAAATATTTATTTTTAAGCTTTGAAATGCAATGTGTTTTAAACTTTTTAGAAGCTTCTCTATAAAAAAATTCATTAAGATCCGTTATGTGGATAATGAGAAATTCAAAATTCGAAAAAATGGTTCTATGGTAGGTACAAGCTGTAATATCTTAATTTCAAAATTTTTTTAATTAAATTAAAGATCGTAAAAATTAATTGAAAGAAAAAAAATTTGATCAAAATTCTAGGTGCCGTTTTCGAGAAAAATACGATTTTTGAAAACCATTTTTTTTAATTTTTTAGCATTTGTATGGTAGGTACCTTTATTTTTAGGTAAAATAAAAAAATTTTTTTCACATTTTGTAGATTATATTGAGAAACTTTTATTTATCAAGTTTAAAAAAAGATCTAGCATGGGGTTTTCGAAATATTGAGTTTTGAAAAAAAATTTTAAAGTTTTTTCTAAAAATCCAAAAATTTTTTTTTTGAAAATTTGAATACACAATTCTATTTATGTTTTTGGGGAGCTTTAGCAAAAAAAAAAGAACAAAATCGGTTGTACTGTTTTTGAGCAAATCAAAAACAAAAAAAATAGTTCCATGGGGGGTACCCTCAATAAGAATTTTTCGGAAAAATTTTTTCAACCAATACCTAGCTTTAATTTATTAAATGAAATATTTTTATTTTTAAAATCTGTTGAACAGTTTTTGAGAAAAAAAAATGTTTATAAAATTTCGAAAAAAATTCGTATGGCAGGTACCGAGTTCGATTTTTTACCTATAAGTCGCAAGTAAAAAGAAACAATGATAATTTCTTACAAGAAATATATTATGTTGAACAATATTGCTCACGCCTTTCAAAAGTTATGATTTTGAGGTTAAAGTAATTTTTATTTCAGAATCCTGTTCAGGTATTTCATTAAAATCCTGCTAAATAGTTTTAGATATAGAAGATTATATATTCATGTTGTATTCTACAAAATTTGCGTGCATCCGGTTCCCTATTTTTTCTGTTCGGTCAAAAACAGGTACGAACATGAATACCACAACATCTGAACTTTCTCAACTACAGAGCGAAATCCCTTCTGCGATACACCTTGAACATATTGAACTCATGCCACTTCATGTGGTATGCTGAGGCTGCATATGGCGATGGGCGCTTAGGTACGGGTGCTTAGGGAAAGCTTTCCGGATTGGACTTCTGTTGTTGAAATATCTTTTGTCGAAACCTATATGATGATACACAATGCAACAACAACGTTAAGTTTCTGAATATTTTTTGATAGACAGACTGTTTATCCGATTGCTAGTCGAACGCGGCATGGCGATGCAATTAATACAAGAAGAAAAAGAAAAGGTTATTTTGGTTTTTGTATAGGCAGAGGAATTCCAAACGCAATTGGTTTGTTATGGATACAATATCTTGTTGCATGGTTTTGTATTTTTTCACACATTCAGTAGAATATGAATTCAATTATAAAATATTCAACTTGGAGTAAATTCCAAGAGAGAGCTGTTGATACGACTATGGCTTAAAACAAATCCCACTAAAGAAAACCAGAAAAGTACAGCCAATCCAGAAATACCTGCAATGCTAATAAATAAAGAAAAAAGTTCTTACGTGACCAAAATCAACGGCAGCAAATATTACAATGTCCCAAAAGTAGTTAAAATTTTTGGTCATTTGACCCTAGTAGGGGCCATCGTGAAGGCACTTAGTGTTAAGTGGCAATAAGAGATGCACAAGTGACGTAAGCGATGCCACCTTTTTTTTATTTTTGTTTTTTTTTTTTATTATCTTGTCACACTAAAGGGATTATGACTATGTACCCTTAAAATGTTTAACTACAGTGTGTGCTTTTAGGAAAGGTGGAGAGGATTTATTTATTTAGGATGAATATTATAATTGAAAAGTAATATTGGGTGGGTTTAAGCATTCCACATTCGTATAGTAGGGCTAAAGAAAGAATCTCTGAATTAAACCGTACGTTCGAAGTTGAGCTCAAAGGTAAACTGGTTAAGGGGTGGGGTAATGCAACTGGCACCGATATACAAATTTTAATTGAAATTGTTAGAGTCCTAAATGAGAAAGTTGAAGATACAAAAAAGATTCTATGACAGATACCGTTAATATAATTTTTACTTGCGACTTATAGGTACTATAAGGCAAGTTATGCATTCGTAAAAAAAAATCTAACTCGAGATTTTGATCAAAGTTGACATTACGATGATAGCGTAGACTAAAAAAGTGGGTCTCGCAATTCTGTCTGTATGTCTGTCTGTTCGACTACAGCTAAACGGCTAGGCCGATTTTCTTTAAACTTGGGGGTGGCCGTGGCGCGATGGATGTGTGCTCGCTTGTGAACCTCATGCTCACAGGTTCGATCCCTGTCGTCGTATATGTCGTTTTAATTCCATTAAAAACCTTCTAAAATTGTCATCAATGGGTTTCTGGTTTACTCATTACATGTTGTTCAGGCATAACACTAACAACATGTTATTGAGTTAAACTAGTATGCCCAACAAGGATGAACACGAAAAAAATAATGTGAATTATAAGCGACATAGAAATAAGACACGGCATTCTCCGCTTTAGTTCAGCCGCCATCCCTGGAGAAAAAATATCTGAGACAACAACCTTCAGTCTCAGAACATCGTGCCGCACATCTTTCCTATCCTTCTTTCTCTTCCTTAACTTCACGCCCGCGCTGTGTTCAAACATTTAAAGGGTAATCATAATCCCTTGAGCGCGTGTAGATTATAAAAAAAAAAAAAAAGATATCATTTTTAATTTTTTCCCCCATACGTTTTTTTCTTTTTTTTTTAAGAGCAAAAATAACGGTACCTGCCATACGAATTTTTTTCGTAGTTTTATAAATATTTTTTTTTCTCCAAAACTGTTCGACAGATTTCAAAACTAAAAATACAAAAAAATTTCATTTAGTTAAAGCTAGGTAATGGTTGAAAAAATTTTTCCGAAAAATGGTTATTCAGGGTACCCCCAATGGAACCATTTTTTTTTTGTTTGATTTTCTCAAAAACAGTACTCCCGATTTTGATCAATTTTTTTTTGCTAAAGCTCCCCAAAAACATAAGTAATTTTTTAAGAGCTTGAGAACTTTTTTTTAAAAAAAAACGCATAAAATTCTCAAATCTCATCGATTCTTTATTTGAAACGTTAGATTGGTCCATGACATTTACTTTTTGAAGATAATTTCATTTAAATGTTGACCGCGGCTGCGTCTTAGGTGGTCCATTCGGAAAGTCCAATTTTGGGTAACTTTTTCGAGCATTTCGGCCGGAATAGCCCGAATTTCTTCGGAAATGTTGTCTTCCAAAGCTGGAATAGTTGCTGGCTTATTTGTGTAGACTTTAGACTTGACGTAGCCTCACAAAAAATAGTCTAAAGGCGTCAAATCGCATGATCTTGGTGGCCAACTTACCGGTCCATTCCTTGAGATGAATTGTTCTCCGAAGTTTTCCCTCAAAATGGCCATAGAATCGCGAGCTGTGTGGCATGTAGCGCCATCTTGTTGAAACCACATGTCAACCAAGTTCAGTTCTTCCATTTTTGGCCACAAAAAGTTTGTTAGCATTGAACGATAGCGATCGCCATTCACCGTAACGTTGCGTCCAACAGCATCTTTGAAAAAATACGGTCCAATGATTCCACCAGCGTACAAACCACACCAAACAGTGCATTTTTCGGGATGCATGGGCAGTTCTTGAACGGCTTCTGGTTGCTCTTCACTCCAAATGCGGCAATTTTGCTTATTTACGTAGCCATTCAACCAGAAATGAGCCTCATCGCTGAACAAAATTTGTCGATAAAAAAGCGGATTTTCTGCCAACTTTTCTAGGGCCCATTCACTGAAAATTCGACGTTGTGGCAGATCGTTCGGCTTCAGTTCTTGCACGAGCTGTATTTTATACGGTTTTACACCAAGATCTTTGCGTAAAATCTTCCATGTGGTCGAATAACACAAACCCAATTGCTGCGAACGGCGACGAATCGACATTTCACGGTCTTCAGCAACACTCTCAGAAACAGACGCAATATTCTCTTCTGTACGCACTGTACGCATTCGTGTGGTTGGTTTAATGTCCAATAAAGTAAACTGAGTGCGAAACTTGGTCACAATCGCATTAATTGTTTGCTCACTTGGTCGATTATGTAGACCATAAATCGGACGTAAAGCGCGAAACACATTTCGAACCGAACACTGATTTTGGTAATAAAATTCAATGATTTGCAAGCGTTGCTCGTTAGTAAGTCTATTCATGATGAAATGTCAAAGCATACTGAGCATCTTTCTCTTTGACACCATGTCTGAAATCCCGCGTGATCTGTCAAATACTAATGCATGAAAATCCTAACCTCAAAAAATCACCCGTTAGAATTGTGTACTCAAATTTTCAAAAAAAAAAAAATTGGATTTTTAAAAAAAAACTTCGAAATTTTTTTTTCAAAACTCAATATGTATTTCGAAAACCCCATGATCGATTTCTTTAAAACTTGATAAATAAAAGTTTCTCAATATAATATACAAGATGTGAGAACCCACCATAAAAATGCTACAAAATAAAAAAAAAAACCGTTTTCAAAAATCGTATTTTTGATAAATTTTTTTTTCTTTCAATTAATTTTTACGATCTTTAATTTAATAAAAAAAATTTTGAAATTAAGATATTACAGCTTGTACCTACCATAGAGCCATTTTTTCGAATTTTGAATTTCTCATTATCCACATAACGGATCTTAATGGATTTTTTTAAAGAGAAGATTCTAAAAAGTTTAAAACACATTGCATTTCAAAACTTTAAAATAAATATTATTTGAATTTTTGGAAAAAAATCATTTTTTTATTTTTTTGAAAATTCGATATCTCAAAGACGGATCAATATTTTTTTTTGTAAATTTAATTTTTATTCGAACAATAATAAAAATCTTTTAAATAGTTAAAAAATCTTAAAAATCTTTTAAATAGTTTGTATGTATATAAAAGCTTTTTTTTAAGAAAACAAGTACAACGACTTATAATTTTTGTTCGTGCATAAATTCATATTTGCATAGCATTCTGTTTTTGTCTCTTACTACTAAAAGAATTTAAAAAAATAATTTTATCCTTATGAACAGTTTTCTCCAATAACATTCGTTTTTAAAATTCCTAGTCTATTACATAGGAGCAAGTTCGTGCGACCCAGTCGTGCATTTTATTTTTAATAAATAGATGAATACAATTGAACCGCTGAGAAGAAAAAGGAAAACATTCCACAAAAATGGGTAATTGAAGTAATGATGCAAAAACCTAGCTATTTTTATAGCGCACATTATAAGCCTAAAAACGAAAACATTCCATGTAAACCTACTTTGTAAACGCGATTATAAAATATCATTGAGTGGAAAAAGGAAGAGATTCCAGGAATATTTTCCTTTTTCCACTCAACATTTGAAATTTTCCGTTGAAATAATTTTTTTTATTTTGTTGGCCGTTATTTAAGTTTATTAAGTTTGTTAGTAGCCTATGCTTTTTGATGAGAAGTTCAATCAAACTTTGACACTTTGACAAGACTCTTGATGGCACTGAATATGAGTGGGAGATTCAAAGTCATTCAACAATATTACCCAATCCGAGGATATAGTTTCCTCCCCTGTGACAGGAACTTTTCTGTTATAAAGCGAGTTGTTCGCAGATGATCGTATTTATTTATAATCTTATTTATATCAAAAACGGCTCTAATGATTTTGTTAAAAAAAAAATAGGTGTGATATTATGGACATGGACTACATTTTGTTCAAAAAAAATTTTGGGGTAAAATATTATTAACGGTACCTGTCAGAACCGTTTTTTAATTTTTTGACTTTCTCATTAACGGCTTTAATGACTTTGACCAAAAATTTCAGCAGGAGGCCCCTTAAGTTTAGAAAAATATTGTATATAAAAATATTCGAAAAAATTTGTTTTGGAATTTAAAAAAAAAATTCCAAGTTTTTTTTTGAAAAAACAATATCTTTAAAACGTGTGAACGATTATTTTTTGAAACTATTTCTTAAATCTACTACTAAATACTTAAAATTTGGCATCCCAAATTTTGTTCTCGAAAAATTTTAAGGAAATTTGTTATATAAAAAATTACTTTAATATTAAAAGGATTAATCAGACGGCAATTACATACATTTGAAAATTGTTATCTCATTAAATCCATGTTATATATTTATAAAATGTATTTTAAATTCCAAAGTACTTTAACATAAGAGCAAGTTCGTGCGAATTAGTCGTGCATTTTATTTCTGTTTATTTTTATTCCCTTGAATTATAAAAATATTGTTTTAGTTTTCTTTTGCAGAATTATTTAATTTAAATAAATAAAATGTTTTGAACCCATTATTTATATTATTTGAATAAAAAAAAACTTAATTTAAAATAATTTATTTGATTTTTTTTTCAATTAGTGGGAAAAGGAAAACATTCCACTCACTTAAACAGGAATTATTAAGCCAGAGCTTAAAGTTTTTAATTTCCATTGTTTGGTATGTCACTCTTCTTTACTAGCTTTACATTTGTCCTTCAGAATGTTTAGAAGAATAACTTTCAGTTTCTGAAACAGTTTGTAAACAGTTTTCTTCGATTTCCAAAAAACTATGATTAGTGGAATGTTTTCCTTTTTCTTCTCAGCAGTTCAATTTACAACCACTCTTATAGTTCAGTCTTTTATTATTACCTGTAAACTTAAATTTTCTACCGAATCTGTATGAGAATTTGTCATTTTCTCGCAACTGGCAGTACCACAAAGAAAAAAGTGGATAACCTTACAACAGGCTATAGCTGGCCTTAAGACCTTTCAGAAAAAATATTACAAAAAAAAATATTTCCATGTGGGATTTACACTGCCAGTCCACTGCTTTTAAGAAGTTGAATTTTTGAATTTTTGATGCATTAGTGACACCTGCTTCAAACCATTTACATTTTTAAGACATAATATTCAGGTTTTACCTTTAGAAAACTTAGCCCTCTACTTAACACCATTCATAAGGAAAACATTTTTTAACGCCAATTTAAAATTTTTATTATTGCACAAATTAAAATTAAATTTCGTACAAAAATATTCACCTGTTTTTGAGATATAGAATTTTCAAAAAAAAATGATTTTTTTTTCAAAAATTAAAAAAAAAAATAATTTTTAAGTTTTTAAATACAATGTTTTTCAAATTTTTTAGAAGCTTCTCTATAAAAAAAAATTTCATTAAAATCCGTCATGCCGATAGTGAGAAAGTACACAATCGAAAAAAAATTTCCTATGGTTGGTGAAGTAATATCTTGATTGCAAACTTCCTTATTCAAAATTTTTAAAAAATTTTCGGACAAAATACGATTTTCGAAAACCATGTATTAAAATTTGTATGTTTTTTAGATATTTTTAGTTAGTTTCTTTTTCTTACATCTTGTAGATTGTATTAACAAAATTAGAATTGTCAAGTCTTAAGAAAATCGAGCATAGAGTTTTCGAAATATTGATTTTTAAGAAAAAAATTATTTGAATTTTTTTTTAAATTAAAAAAAAATTTGAAAATTTGAACTTTTGGGGAGCTTTAGCATAATTTTTTTTTTTTTTTTTTTTTCGTGGGTAGGTGAAGAATCTTCATAGACACTATGAGCCCGGTACTCATAGTAGTGTGAGATTTTTACTCACTAAAAAACACCTCCCTTTTGTTCTTGCGCCTACAACTAAGGGCCGTTTTCTTCACTAGAAGTTGACCTCAACTTTAGGATTTTTATTCTCAACTTGTGATTTTGTTTTTCTTCACTCAAAGTTGACAGTTTCAACTTTCGATTCTCAACTCTCGAGTTGATCAACTTCTGGTTTTCTCAACTTCCGAAAATACTAGAAGTTGAGAGAGCAAACGTGAGAGTTGACATGAAACATTGTTTTTTTTTTTTAATAAAATACATGCACTTTGCTTCAAAAGTTTTTTTAATTGAGTTTTCACAACAAACGAAAAATTTTGGCATAATTTTCCGCAGCAATTATTTTTGGTAAAATTGGACTTCAACTTCGTCGAGCAGTGAATGTTGCCGCTCATTGGAGTTGAAGAGTGGGACGACCGTGACTTCAATTATTGTTTTCGTTTTTCAAAACGGACAGCAGTGATGTTGATAGATTTAATAAAGGATTCACGTCCTTGCAACGCGAGACGGTAATAGTTTTAAGTTAAAACCTAAGTTCCCTTTTAAATTAATTTCGTGAATTGCGGCCAATCACAGATTTTTTGGTAAGATTGTATGCTTTCGGATCAATCCATTTCCAGCATGTATCACTTTCTGAAACTAGTATCGAAAGCAATTATTGCTAATCCAGCACCACAATTTATTCGAATTCACAACAAAGCAATTGATGGAACACTATCGAACCTGCTCCAGAAATTCCCGGATTTGCTGATTTAGCTGCCACAAATTTACCATGTATCTTTGGGGAAACGGCAACATCCATGACAAACATCCGTTCGCGATTGGTAACAACTTATTTTTATCCCTATGTAGATCGAAGAGAAAATCATTCATCACAAATATCACACAAAAATTCAATTAGATTGACCGAATAAATTAAAATTTAATTTTGAAAGTGACAGCTTGTATATATTTCAACAAATATCCCAGGGATATTTTTCAAATCAGAAGTTGATCAACTTTAGATTTTCAACTCGGGAGTTGAGAAAAAAAAATGTGAAGAAAAAGAAATTTCAACTTGCGTTTCAACTCTCGAGTTGAATCCAACTCTCAAGTTGATCAACTTGAGAGTTTGCCTCAAGTTGAGCTATAGTGAAGAAAACGGCCCTAAGTTACCTTATCAGGTAGTTTTAATTTCATTATATTATAATCACGTTTGGCAGGAAGCTCCCCACTGAGAGGACCTGCGGATACCACATTTGAAAGCGGATACTCCTTATGGCGCTAGGTCGAACGGTCTCGTTCTTTGAAGTCGGCGCACAAGGTTTGTCTCATTAATTGTTTGTCGAATAATTCCATTGCTATGGTTATTTAAGTGAGTTCGCAGCTTCCCAGCGAAAACTGCAATTTCATCTTCAACAGTTGGCAATCGTAAGTCTCTGTGTAAATCACTGTTCCTAATGTACCACGGAGCATTAACGATTTCTCTGAGAACTTTGTTCTGAAAAGATTGTAGTATTTGTCTATTGCTTGGTTTAGTACAACCCCAAAGTTGTATACCGTATGTCCATACTGGTTTTATCACTTGCTTATAGATAAGCAATTTATTGTAGATGCTGAGTTTGGAATATCTTCCAATAAGCCAATTCATTTCACGTAATTTATTTTCAAGTTGATTTCGTTTCTTTTTAACGTGAGTTTTCCATTTAAGCTTAGCGTCTAGTGTCATTCCTAGGTACTTTGCTTCATTAGCATATGGTATTTGCACCGAGTTAATGTAGGTGGGCAGATTGGTAATTTTTTTGTAAGTAAAATTAACATGTGTTGATTTGGACTCATTAAGAACAATTCGCCATTTCTTAGTCCATACCGAAATTTTATCTAGAGCTTGTTGGAGCTTCTCGGTTGCAGATTCAACTGAATCGGATGTTGCAAGTATAGCCGTATCGTCTGCAAACGTACCTATTATGTTAGCTTCTTCTTGAGGAATATCGCTAGTGTATAGTACGAATAGAATCGGACCGAGAACACTTCCCTGGGGAACACCAGCATTGATTTCCTTAAAATCCGAATATTCCCTCCCTTGCTTAACTCGAAATAGCCTATCTTCGAGGTACGACTCAAGAATGTAATATATTTGATCCGGAAAGACCTGTCTTAGTTTAAACTTAAGGCCATCGTGCCAGACCTTGTCGAAGGCTTGAGAGACGTCTAGAAATGCGCTTGAACATACATTTTTTCTCTCTAGTGATTTCTCAATTTCATTGGTTATCCTGTACACCTGATCAATTGTTGAGTGGCTTTTCCGGAAACCAAATTGATGGTCTGGAATAAGCCGCTTTTCTTCGATAATAGGAAGCAGTCGCTTTAATAAGATCTTCTCAAATACCTTCGAGATCAGTGGCAAGAGGGAAATCGGTCTATAAGATTTCTTTTCATTCGGAGACTTTCCCGGTTTTGGAACCATTAAAACTTCAGCGACTTTCCATTGGCGTGGAACGTATGAAAGCCTTAATGCCGCATTCATAAGGTGCTGAAGTTTAATTGCTGCTTTTCTGGGTAGCTATTTAAGCACGCGAGCATTTATTACGTCGTACCCAGGAGCTTTATTATTTTTAAGATTTTTAATAGCTTGATAAAGTTCTGATAACGTGATATTCCGAATAAAAAAGTTTTCAGATGGCCATTGGATATCACCATGTTCATTTATCAACGCCTGACCATCAAAAGGTTTAAAGGTTTCCTCTAGATGTTCAGCAAATAAATCGGCTTTTTCTCTATCGGACTTAGCCCATTCACCATTATTTTGTCTGATTGGTGCTGAATGTATTTGCGGCTTTTTAACATCTGTTATAGCTTTCCACAATGAATAATTCGTATTTTTATCTGCGGTCAGACCTTCAAGATAGGTAGAAATCTTCCGATTTTTTGATTCGCGGATAGCATACCTGAGCTCATTCGAGAGGCGGTTTAAGATGGTTTTGTCCTGAGGTGCTCGTGATTGATGCCATCTTTTCCGAACAGTTCTTTTTTCGCGAAGCAGATCTTTTATTTCCGATGAAATTGTATCTGGGCTCTAAAGTTGTGTGGAGTGTTTTTCCATGCAGCGTCTTGTACGACTTTAATAAATATATCGACTTCATCTTCTAGCTCTAAAGGCGTTTTCAAAGATATATTAAGCGCAATATTGTTTTCGCAATGTTCTCTGAATTTATCCCAGTTAGTTTTGTTGTTACATAAAAATGGAGCTCTTTCCTTTTTGACTAGCTTTCCACTTACTGTCAATATGACTGGTGAATGATCGGTGAAAAGGTCAAAGTTTTCCTCGATTTTCGTGTAATTTTTATCTAGTCCTTTTGCGATAAAGAAGTCTACAAGGTCTGGCATTTTCGCTCTATCAGTTGGCCAGTATGTTGGTTTACCTGTCGTGAAAAAATCAACACAAGATGCCATACAAGCTTTGAAAAGCTGCCTACCTTTAGTTGAGATGCACCTGGATCCCCAGAAAGTGTGTTTCGAATTGAAGTCGCCACCAATTATAAATTTCGGCCCGAGAACTTCAAATAGATATACAAAGTCGTTTTTCACAATTTTACTTCTAGGAGGACAGTAGATTGACGCAACATTATACTCGTAGTATGAACTTCTAAATTTAACAGTTACTGAACTTATTTGCATTATATCGATCTCAATTATAGTTCTAATTGAATGTTCGATAGTATCCTTAATAAATAGAGAGGATCCTCCTCTTGCTCTGTCAGATGGATGAAATGCATGATAAGCACAGAATCCTTTAATTTTTACATCACAGTCTTTTTTTAAATGAGTTTCGGTAATCAAGCATATGTCAATTTTTTCATTTTGTAGAATTATTTCTAATTCATCTATTTTTGATGATAATCCATTCGCATTCCATGTAAAAATTTTAAACAGCTCATCCATTTTCATAATTTATTCTGGGATGTATGAGTCTTAGGCTCAAGCATGCTTAATTTTTCAAATATAAGTTTATTCGTCCTGCTTTGCTCTTCAAGTCTGGCAAGAATCAAAGAAAACACTTGGGAAACTGGGTCAGGTATGTTTGTACTTTGTTCCTGGTTTTGTGACTCCACTTTGGCATACGTTTTTGTATGACTTGGTTTGGGTTTTGAGGTTTAGTTTCCTTAGGTTTCATTTTCCCTTTGATAGACTTACTAAACCCTGATAGCACGTGGGCATATGTACGTATTCGTAGTACTTTGTTTGGATTTTTCGTTTATATCTTTAGTTTCATTGGGTTTCGTGTTTTCGTTAAAAGACTTACTAGCCCTTTTATCAATTAAATTTATTTGGCTTGTTTTAGGTTTATCTTTGTTTTGTTTTTGTTTCGGCCGTACACTTTTTTTCAGTGTATCACGCCTTTTTTGAATTTCTTTAGCAACTTCGCATCCTCGATAGTTTGCAGGATGGTTTTCCTTGCAGTTAACACAAGTTGCTGGAGATTGCTTGTCAAGACGGCATTCGTCTGATGAATGTTTCCCCGCACATTTAACGCAACGAGGATCTTTCCGACAGAAGGTTTGCGTGTGATTAAAACCTTGACAACGCTTACATTTGGGGAATCAATCGAGTGCTTTTACGCAGAGTTTCTATTTTAATTACCATATTCAGTATTGTTTTGATGTTGTAAATACTCTCAAGATTTTCTGCTTTGTCAAAGCTTAGCATACAAAGAGGAAGTCCACGTCTGACATACTCATTTTTATTCTCTTGCGATTTTTGTTTCTCTTTCTTAATAATGTTTGTTGCATCCAGAATCTTTAAGCCTTTTTCTTTAAGGTCATTTATAACGTCCTCTTTTGTACACGAAGGATGAAGACCTCTAGCTACAACACGTATTGGCCTATCTGATTTATTAGAGAAAGTATACCATTCGATCTTTTCGGTATTTAATTTCTTAGACAGTGTCCGGTAACCATCAGAATCATTTACATTGATTTTCCACGTATTATTATGTAGCGAGGTAACCTTAAAATTCGTTGGCAACGTTTCTTTAAGAATTGGTAGCAATTTACTATAGTCCGATTGACCAACGATGTTAATAGGTGGTGGAGGACTTATCTTAACTGGTGGTTTCTTCCCTTGAGGTTGTCTCGTTTTAACTTTTGGCTGGATGACCTCAGGTGAGGAGCCAGCCTTACGTTTTTTGGTAAGTCTTCTCTGTATTCCTTCCGTTTCACGCGATAGCTCTTCTTCGTCAGTTTCATAATGAGAAATATTTGGAGGTGGTGGACTAGCGTTTCTGTTTTGAAGATGTGAGGTTTTCAACATCACGTTCTCTTCACGCAGAAGATCAACTTCTTTTTTCAAATCTTGGTAGAGTTTCTCCATTACTTCAAGCTTTGTTCGAAGTTCATTATTGTCCTCCGCAAGGCTTTTTGATTTCGCTGAGTCGATTTTTACGCTCGCTGGCGTTACCGGGGGACTCTTTTTCCCGGAGACATTCGATCTAGTTGGTGGTGATCGATTAACCCTTGGTTTTCTTAAAAAAGGGTTTATCAAATGCAATAATTGGCTCTCCCCAGAATCCGTAGAGCCGACCTCCGATTTACCAGTGTATCTGGACTGCCACCTGGGGTACTATATCTTTCCGTTTTGTTCATTGCATATTTTGTATACTTTACACTCTGTATACGGAGGGTGGATTTTAGTCGCCTCTTACGACAGGCATGCCTACCTCGGGTATATTCTTTGAACCCCTACCCGAAGGGGTAAAAGAAAAAATGATCAAAATCGGCTGTACCGTTTTGGATGAAATTAAAAACAGAAAAATTGTTCTATGTATATGTGGTATCATTAATATCCATTTTTCGGATATTTTTTTTTTTCAAACATAACCTAGATTTTTTTTTTGTGGGGGGAAGAATTTAAAAATGGTATCTACCAAGTTTAAAGAAGCCGTTTAAGCTGTAGTCGAACAGACACACAAACAGAGACAGTGTTACGAGTAAGTCGGATCAAGATCTAGAGTTCGATTTTTTTAACAAATGCCATATAGTTCCTACATATGTTAAGTCGCAAGTAAAATTGTGACATAAAAAAAGCATTGATTCTAGAAGAATTGAACCAAGTGCTAACTTTTAGAGGGTTGAAGCTATCTTACCTTAAAAATTGCAACAAAACTTGGAAGAAGCCACATTGTTATTAAGAGTTTTTTGAAGAAAGCAAAAAACATGAAAGGAACTTACCAGCTTATCAGCTGCTGATAGCGGCAGAGCTACTTCGAATTCCACACGATTCCTCTGCAAGAATTAAGGTAAAATCAGACTTTACAACTAATCTTTTTAACGTCAAACTTGTTAATTGAAAATTCTTTTAAAGCTCTACCGGTTAGACAATCACGATATTGGAATTCGCCTCCATGATCGAAAATGGGCATATTCACCAGCCATTGCCACTCATACGGTGAACACGAGCGTCAGTTAGTTGATGGGACCAATAAAATGATGGAGAAAATACTCTTGAGAAAGGAGACAGTCCCTTCGACTTATTCATCAATCCTGACCAAACAAAAGGACACAAACTCATCTACTAGAAGTTACAAGGACACAAGGAGCCATTATGCTCCTACGGATCTGGTGGGCGCATGATTTCTCAAGTGGAGTTAAATGAAATGATCACGCCCTTAATAGACGTCTACCTCTCCTCAACCAGGTGGTTATATGACTACAGACATTTCTTAAAAAGCTAAGAAGCCTTAACAGACTTGAATGACATCGGAGTATCATAGGTTTCATTACATGGGAGTTACAATCCCTAGGGTATCACAACGGATCTACATTGATCTACGAGTAATTGTGAAGGTAACCAACTGTCAGCCCATTAACCTAACCTAACACCTAAACCGCAAAGAGGCACGTCTCCTTTTTTGAGGCAACCATTTGAGGTGGAAAAACGATTGCAATCGAGTTGTTTTCCCGATGAAAAAAAAATCAATAGATATAATCATCATTTCCTCGAATTCCACAGATGCGGGGCTGTGGAGTAATGGTTTTGGGAGCAATCTCCTCAGAAGTACAATATTGTCTTCAAAAACCCAAATGATGTTCTCGATGTCAGTGCGTTTCCAAAGACCTTTCTTCATTTTTCTAACATTTTTCAAGAGTTGCTTTAGACATACTAACGAGATAACGGTCTATACCGATCCATACCGCTTGGGTAGTAAAAGTGTAGATCAGAGATCAAAATGTTGCATTTCTCCAGAGGCCCTCATACTCTCCTTACTTGAATATCATTGAAAATTTTTGTGGTTCGATAACGCGCAAGATCTTTGAGTCAGGAAAACAATATAGCCATTGATACAATCAAAAGCATGGAGTGACATACCCTCGGATACTATATCTACAGTACAGGTCTTACCACTGTGTCCGAAGGAAATTCAGCTTGAACTTTTACAAATCACTGGATGTATCTTACGATTTTTTTTTTTTTTTTTCAAAAAAAAAGTTTAAAAAATACCACTGTCTTCTGATTGATGATAATTCTTATTTTATTTTTTTTATTTTTGAATATATGTACTAAAACTGAGTTTCAACCCCCTCTAGCTCCGGTCCACATAAAGGGTACTTTAAAGTTAATAATAATATAACACATGAGCAGCGACATCAAAGTGGCAGTGCTTTGAAAAAGTTCACAAAAGCATATTGAGTGTTTTTCGAATACCTCGTAATCCGTATATCATATTCTAAATCCACCTTCTATCCAATAAAAAGGGGTATATCGTCAGATAACTTTACTCACAATTCAACCCTACGTGAACTACAAGCACGAAAAGATCCCAAGCAAATTGCCGATAAAACTAATGCCTTATGATACCAGGTTATCGAATTCAGTGTCTCAGCAATTTCAACGGATTTTATAGAGCGAAAGGCAATCAAATCGTAGGGAACTTATGCGGGAAACGAGTTAACACAACAAAAATCCAATCCAATCCGTTCAGTTAATCGGTTTTGTGTTGCGATGCTTTTTATGTAATTGAGTTTAACTATAGACTGACTGAAAATCCAAAAGAAAAAAATAGTTCGATTTATTTAGTTTAGTTTTTCAAATGCCAGTGTCAAGGACTCAGGGCCTAGCCCTAACGAAAAGGGTAAAGTAATCACAGCAACACATTCAACACATTTTCTTTTTGTCATTGATAAATTACAAAAAGACATGTTATCAATTTATTGATATTCGTAATAGAGGGAACATGATTTCTAGGAGTGGACACTTGTTTTTTTGATTGCAAGAAAAATGAGCAGGTAAACATTTTTCCGTTTTGTTAATAATAAATGAATTGGCATTAATGGAGTTTTTAACCTTCGAACCGTAGAACCGATTTAAAGGTCATCTGAACGTCGCACTTCAAAGCTGTATTTAATGTCGGAGAATATATCGAGATAGAACCATTTAAGGGCACTATTTTATACTTAAGCACATGCACTGGATTAGTGCTAACACTGCTTATGTTTTTCACTTATTGGATGCCAATAAAATATATCACTTGTAGTGAAGTGTTCCAGTGGCGAAGTTACGGGGTCGGCTTTTTGCCCCATTCATTTAATTTCAAACAACTATTTGTGGATACCTAACGAGCATTTTTTTTGTATAGGTACATACATACAAAAACATACTATAGTCAGATGGATAAGTAAAATGCTTAGTACAAAAACGGCGGAAGCATACGCAGGACTAAACGTCCAGAAAGTCATCACAACAAGAGGCTGTCCGCAGGGAGGGGTATTATCACCCTTGCTGTGGAGTCTTGTAGTTGATGAATTACTAGAAAGTCTAACCTCCCAAGGGATTCGATGTATTGGCTTTGCTGATGACATCGTTATAACGGCACTGGGGAAGTACGAAGAAACTCTTTGTGATATAGTCCAGAGAGGGCTGTCTATAACCAGGAAATGGTGTATATCTGTGGGACTTAACATCAACCCTACCAAAACAACGATAGTACCATTTACCAGTAAAAGACTTTTACCTCGCATGAAACCCATTCGGTTGGCGGGAGATGTAATCGATACCCAGAGGGAGGTCAAATATTTAGGAGTTACACTAGATAGCAAACTCCTCTGGAACAAGCATGTCGGGAAAGCCACACAGGCCCTTATGATATGCAAGAGACTTGCAGGTAAATCATGGGGCTGCAAACCAAACATCATAAGATGGATGTACACCATGATGGTGAGACCCATCATTACCTATGGGGCGATTGCATGGCACAAAAGAACCGAACTAAACACAACTAGGAAATCACTAGACAAATTGCAAAGGCTTGCATTTATATTCATAACAGGAGCAATGAGAACTTGCCCTACAGCAGCGATGGAAACCATCCTTCATCTGACGCCACTACACGTGGCCATTGAAAATGCTGCTAAGGGAGCCATAATGAGATTTGCCAAGGAGGGTACTGGGACGGGTAAAACTATTGGAAACAGGGAAAAAGTCTCAATAATCTGGTCCGCAGTAACAAACCTTCTTGACATCCCAAGAGATGGTATGATCAAAAGATATAACTTCGAAAAACATTTCAAAACGGAGTTAAGTTGCAAAAAAGACTGGCTAGGCGAAACAATAAACTACAGTCTTAAAGAAAATACCATCAAATGGTACACTGATGGATCGAGGTCAGCTGAAGGGACTGGTGCTAGAGTTTTTGGGCCTAGAACTAAACTCTCCTTACCGATGGGACAGTCCACTAGCATATTCCAGGCAGAAGTAAATGCCATAGGCATATGTGCTGCAAGAAACCTCGATAGGAAATATAAAAACCAAAACATTGCCATCATGTCAGACAGTCAGGCTGCACTAAAAGCACTAAGCTCCTACGCCATCAGTTCCAAACTTGTTTGGGAATGCGTGATTAAGCTTAACGAACTGGGCAAGAATAACACTGTCACGCTTCATTGGGTACTAGGCTACGTTGGTGTCCAAGGCAACGAAGTGGCAGACTCCTTAGCAAAAATAGGTGCATCGACACCCCTTACAGGGCCAGAGCCCTACTGCGGAATAGGAGAAAACGTGATCAAAAACAAAATCAAAATAGAAGAGGAGACAAAAAGATCAAAAATCAAAACTCCTACTCGGGGACAACAACCCAGAGCGTTTTCTAACCTGCATTAGCTTAAGTAGGAACAACCTCAGGAAAATCACGGGGCTTCTCACAGGCCACTGTAGGTTGAGAAGACACCTCAACATTCTTGGCCTGGTGAACAACGCGACTTACAGATTCTGCAACATTCACGAAGAGACACCTGACCACATACTGGGGAAATGTGATGCCCTCGTGCATCAAAGGCACAGGTATCTAGGCAAGCACCACATAAAAGAGAGTGAATTATCATCCCTTAAAATACTCCAAATACTTCGATTCCTCAGAGGAGCAGATTTGGAGGAAGAGCTGTAATGATGAGCCAACCTCATCCAGTTCATGATGGGGGACGACAACAAATTAGGCTTTAAATTAGGAGCTTATACGAGTATTTTAATATGTTATCAATAAAGATGTATAAAAAAAAGGCGTTGGATATAAAGAGTTTTCCAGGGATTTCCTACATCTGTCGAAATGGCTGTCATTTATTTAGTCTGTCTTGCCAAATCGACATGGAGAGTAATAGCGTTCAACAACATGTGCAAATGATGAAATTCTGTTCGAGCAACATTTTTTGCGCGCCTCGCCCGAAAAATAATATTCAACGATGAGGCCCAAGTTGTTGTTGTTCAAACATTTGTTGCGACGGTGCTCGAGAGATTCAAATGGTTCTGTTATACCTTTATCATCTATCATTTTAAAGCTCTTTTTTGGAATCTATCAAAGAGGCTCAAGTAAGTTTTTCGAGGCTATCAAAATCAGAATTTAATGAGCTTATCATACGCTACCGTTCTATCATCCGCACCTGAAAAACTAGGACATACATCTAAAAACGAATATGAGAAGCTGTCATCAACAAAACAATTTAATGGATTGGAAGTTGCAGACAAAAGATCATTGAAGAATATCAGAAAGAGATTCGGAGGCAAGACGGAGCCCTGTGGGACACCAGCATTTTTTTATGAAACATTTTCGATAAAAGAGCTTAATGCCAAACCCTATCAAAAGCTTTTGAAATATCAAGTGCAACTGTTCGGTGAGGAATACCATCAGATCATCGGTGGACTTATTGCTATACAAAAGCCATACTGTCGGTCATTGAGAATCTTTCGTTCTTCAAGATATTTCTCCAGCTGATAATTTATCAGAATTTTCATACCTAATGACAAAATCGAAAGTTTGAGGTTTTCTATTCAGGGGGCGTGGTATTCGCCCACTTTCTCCGAATTGGTGTTGGTTGAATGGAGCACTTTCGACTGCTGTAAAACGATGAAATTTGGTAAAGTGGCAGGGCTCAAATTGCATACAAAGAAAAAAATATAAAATTCGAGGTTTTCCATTCAGGGGGCGTGGTATCCACCCACTTCCTCAGAACTGATGTAAATTATATGGCACACTTTCGATTGCAGTAGAGCAATGAAATTTGGTAGAACGGTAGGGCTCAAATTGTATATAAAATACCAAAAATAAAAGTTGAGATTTTCCATTCAGGAGGCGTGGTATCCGCCCACTTTCTTAGAAAATGTTTAATTTATATGGAGCACTTCCAATTACTGTAGAATGATGAAATTTGATAGAACGGTATAGCTTAATGTACATTCAAAGCAAAAAATAGAAAATCTAAGATTTTTCATTCGAAGTGTCTTTTTATTGTGATTTTGAAACTATGTATATACATTCATCTTGAAAATTCGTGACTTTTCTTAGAACTAGAGTGCTCTTATTGGTATTCTATTTTATGTTAATATGAAAGAAAAAAGAAAACATTTGCATTCCTGAAAAGATTACGAGTTTACATAAAAAAAAACTCTTAACTGTGATGTGAACTATAATCAAACCACTAATTAGCATATTAATTGGTGGGCTACCTTTATTTTAAAAAAGGAGTTAAAATTGCAACAAAAACATCATCGCATCCTCAACAATTATTGCTTTTTTATGACTTTGAGCTGATGTAGGTACTAGTATTTATAATTAAGATAGGTAGGTTAGTGTTATAGGTATTTTGCCAGGACAAGAAAAAACAATTGAAGCGCAAATCGAAACAACCAATAACAAAAGAAAAATATACCAAAAGAAAAAGGAAGCTATAAACTAAGTTGATTTTAGTAGGTTGAGTCCACCCTTCTATCTTTCGAGATTTTGACATGGCAAGATATTAAAATCTTTGCAAAAAGGAGTGAGATCAGACCAAAAACATAAATGTTAAAAAAAGATCCAAGTGCTTCTATACAAAAACCTTTGCGTAACAAGTCAGTCGTGAAAAGTACTGAGATAAAATTTTAGTCAGAAATAATTAAATAATAAAATTTCTCTATTTCAATATTATTCTACTTTAAATATTCGGTATTAAACCTTCATGAAGTAAGAACTTGGCGTACTTTTATACTTTTAGATCTCAGTACTTTTCACGGTTGACTTGTTACACAAAGGTTTTTGTATAGAAGAACTTGGTTCTTTTTTTAACATTTATGTTTTTGGTCTGATAGTACTTTTATAGATTTATGTAGTATGTACATATATTTATATCGCAAGTAAAATATACATCTATCTGACTGTAGGAAAAAAGGTTTTCCATTTTTATACAAAACAAGGACGATATTATTCGCAGCCACAAGCTTTATGCATCAATTTAATTAAAATTCCTTAAGGCTATCGCCACCACATTACACTAATTTGATACAATGGATGGATATTAAAAATAGGATTTAAATTGAAAGTATATAATTATAAATATTAAAAGACAGTATTGTGATATAAGGTGGTATATTTTATTCATTGCTGCATAGCCAGCGCAGCATTCAAGTGCGAATAAAACGATCAAACTCCATATTTCAATTTAAATTTATATTTCAATGTTGGCTATTATTATAGAAAATCTGATATCACAAAACATGTATGCTTTTGGCAAATAAAAAGTGACTTCCTGCTGACTTTAAACTCACGTTGTCGAGAGGTGTAAAAATGCAGCAACGCCTTTGTTTCGTCTTGGCTCCAGCGCTATGGTCTATATATGTAGTTAAAAAGTTTTCTTTTATTTTAAATATTAAAAAAAATCAACTAATTTTATTTATTTACCCATTTTTGAATAATTTATAAACGATGCTCCTAATTCCAAATTCAAATGTGAAATGTCATTTATCTTTCAAATATGAGCAGTTGCCAGCATTCGTGAAAAAAAATAATTCTAAAATTGACTGCATAGCGCCATCTTCATTTCAATAATTTGAAGTTCTTGCGACTTATACATAGGTACTATAAGGCAAGTTATGCATTCTTAAAAAAAAAATTGAACTCGAGATTTTGATCAAAGTTGACATTACTTTGATAGTGATAACTAAAAAAGTGGGTCTCGCAATTCTGTCTGTTTGTCTGTCTTTTCGACTACAGCCTAAACGGCTCGGCCGATTTTCTTTAAACTTGGTAGATAGTATTTTTAATTTTTCCCCTCTACACGTTTTTGTCTTTTTTTTTAAGACCGAAAATAACGGTACCTACCATACGATTTTTTTTTTCGAAAATTTATAAATATTTTTTTTTCAAAAACTGTCTTGATTTTCTCAAAAACGGCACAACGGATTTTGATCATTTTTTTATGCTTAGGCTCCTCAGCAGTTTGAATATTATTTTGTTTTCAAATTTTTCAAAATCTTTTTTTCAAAACTCAATATTTCAAAAACTCCATGCTCGATTTTTTTAAAACTTGATAAATAAAAGTTTCTTGATATAAATTACAAAATGTAAGAAAAAAAAATTATTTTACCTAAAAATAACGGTACCCTCCATACAAATGTTAAAAATGGTTTCCGAAAATCGTATTTTTCTCGAAATTGGTTCCGAGAATTTCGCTAAATTTTTTTTTTCTTTTGATTAATTTTTACGGCCTATAATTTAATATTTAATTTGAAATTAAGATATTACTGACTGTACCTAATCGTACCATAGAAGCATTTTTCAAATTTAGAATTTCTCATTATGGACATAAAGGATTTTCATGAAAATTTTTATAGAGAAGCTTCTAAAAAGTTTAAAAAACATTGCATTTCAAAACTCAAAAAAAAAATGGTTTTTGAATTTTTGAAAACAAAATCTGTTTTTCGGCAACTCAGCTCGGCTCAATTTTTTTTTTTTTTGAAATTTAATTTTTATTCGAACAATAATAAAAACTTTAAATTTGCGTACCAACATTTTTTCTTAAGAATGTTTTAAAAATTTTGTAAATAAAAGCTTATTTTTTCAAGAAACCAGTTGGTTTGTTGGGCATACTAGTTTAACTCAATTACATGTTGTTAGTGTTATGCCTGAACAACATGTAATGAGTATACCAGCAACCCATTGATGACAATTTTAGAAGGTTTTTAATGGAATTAAAACGACATAGACGACGGCAGGGATCGAACCTGTGATCGTGAGGTTCACAGGCGAGCACACATCCATCGCGGCACGGCGTATTAGCGTAAGCTAATATTTGCTTGAATCACATGGCATCCTGTTTTTAGCTCCAACTACTTAATGAGTTGTTTTAGTCTATTCAAAAAATGAATTTTATGCTTATGAACATTCTATCACAGATAATTATTATATATTATATATATATATTATATATTATATAATTATCTGTGATTCTATGCTATAACATTCATTTTTGAAATTCTTAGTCGTTTCCATAAGAGCACGTTCGTGCGACCCAGTTGTGCATTTTATTTTTACTGACTTCTTTTCCGCCAGCAATTAAATTGTTGTTGTTTCCCGAGGGAAATTTCGGTGTGCTAGCTATGCAGCAGTGAATAAAACACACATAATTATATTCCCAACTAAAGCAAAAAGCTACCCAACAGTTTAGATTATATATTATCAGATATATTGCCAAACATTGAAGGGAAAATTAACCATAAACAGTAAAAATTTCCTTAGATAAATAAAAGCGGTATGATATTGAAGAGATAGAAGCCAAACTTTTAATGAAAAACCAAGTACCTACATACCTACATATATAAAACACGAATAAAACAAAATTCACAGCAACAAAGAAATCTCTCAAACAGAAGATACCAACTTAATCGAGCATATAACGTGACTTAGCAAACTAAGGGAAGTGACTCGCACAGACAACAGAAACGACACAATAATACAGGGGAACCAAACTTGATATAACTTATTTAACAGTAATTACCAAAGTAACAACTTCCGGCAGACTCACCATAGGCAAAATAAAGCATACCCTCCGTATGATCACATGAGTATAGACGCCAATAGTTCACAAGTTAAGACGCACTCAAGCAAATTACATAGAAACGAATACTACTATAAGACAAACAATGTCGGAATATTGTGGTTTAGGAACTTGGGGATCATACCAGGATTACCGTGGAGGTAAATTAAAATATATAAATTATATAATATACAGGGTGTCTGGTAATTCGTGCGCCATACTTTAGGATGTCATTCTTAGTCATATGGTACAAAAAAATGGTTCTACAGTAAAGTCTGATTTTCAACTTTGTTGTACCCTGACGAATGTTAAGCTCAATTTTTCTGATATATTTTTAGGGTTGCCAGATATTCAACTTTAAATGGTGTTCAATTTTTCTTGCTCGAGCAAAATTTTTACTTTGAGGTAAATTTTTTTTTTAAAATGCGTGAAACATAAAGTTTCCTTATTTTTATGTGATGAACAAAACCCTACCCTACCATTAGTACTGACAGAGAAATTGATTTTAACATGGGTCAGGGTATACCAAAGTTAGCCTTTTTTAAAATCGTCAAAAAGTGATGTCAAAGTTGAAAATCATACTTTACTGTAGAACCATTTTTTTTCTTAAAATACGACCAAGAATCACATCACAAAGTATGGCACACGAATTACCGGACACCCTGTATAATAGAAATTACTAATAAACACTGGTAGTACTGATAGTCTTTGAAGTAAATGAATGAAACGACAAATGCATCAGCAGTACTAGCACAAAGTCATGGCCGAATTGCTTTAGCTTCAGGAACACTTAACAAGTAACAAGAAGGGAAGGAAAACAAAGTAGCTGATGCACACAGAAACTAATTTGCTCAGAGAAATTTATGTATTTGAATGTAAAAAAAACATACACACAAGAGGGTACTTTATCTACCCACAAAAGCATAGATAACAGAGACTACGGATGCAAATTTTCCCAGAAAATGTATACAACTATAAAGGACTAAAATAAGGTATGGACCAGAAACATGAACAAAATAGACGAGAACCAAAAATATTAAATTAAATTTATACATACAAATGTACCTACATAGTAATGTTGTATGTAGTCCAGTAAAATTAACAAAATTATCTGCAAAAATTGCTAAGGCGATCTTTTTGTTTTATAAAAAGAGTACCCTTTGAAGATTCAAAATCTATTAAATTCGAGCAAAAAACTTTCTTCATTGAAAAATAGGGTTACTTTGGTGGGCAATATTCTATAAGACTTTTATGTAGAAACATTTTCGAGAGTTCCTTGAACTTAAAAGCTATTACAAGGTGGCGAAAAATTAGTCACCCCATGGGAAGATGTTAAAATTTTTGCAAATGGCGTCTGCAGTATATAAACAGCCAAGCAATGGAACGCTGGAATAATTGTGGCGATTTGTATGACCACCAATAATCGGTCGGTGGTGCTAGCGCAGTGTGAATTTCGATGTCGATTTTCTAATCGTGTCGCGCCGACTGGGCAAACATTCTGGTGCTTAGCTACTCGACCCGAACAGACTGGAACCACAGAAGATCATGAAGGACGTGGCCCCCACCGGACTGATAAGGCTAAGAATATCGCGGCTATATCTGCCGATGTTGCTGATAACGATGTCGCGTAATGCCATTATACAGCGAGCAATTGTGAATCTCTTCCAGATCTTCATTTATTCTGCAAGTTAGATCTTCCAAAAAGTTAAAAGGTCCCGAAAGATAAATTTGAGCATCATCTGCGTAGAGATGTAACATGACATTTTTTTAAATATGTCAGGTAAGTCATTTAAGATGAAACCCTTTGGGACTCCAACAAGCAAGCTGATTCAATCAATAGAATTATTGCCAACTTTAACCTTTTGAGTTCGATGACTTACAGTCCGATTCTGCCCAACCTCACTGATACATCACAAGTCACAAGAAGAGGTGAAATTGATTTTGTGACTTTTTCGTATTCTGCCATACAGTCACAACTTGTGAGAGTCACAAAAACAATCAAAATTGTGATCTCCATCAGAGCAAGTCACAACTAATATATTACTAGAGTTTTGACATTTGATATTATGTTGTGAACAAAATTTTGCATTGACTTATAAATTTGTGAGTGTAGAAAAAAAATGGAAGTGGAATTAATTCTAGTGCATCTTATTGCTGAACTTTCATCCGTAAATGAAAAGTAATGTTTTAACAATATAGCAATTGTTTTATTTTAACAAACTATTCATATTGAAAAGATCGCAGCGCCGACGGCTCCTAAGATCTTTAAGAGACACAAATGATCCATTCACTCTTCAAAACAGTATTTTTGTAAAGTTTTTTCGCTTCCCAAAAACTTTGTGCTGGGAAGTTATTCAGAGCTTGAAGCCTCATGATAATCAGGCAACTTCTTTGCCTTTTGTTATTCGAGTAAGTTATACCTTTTTTTTTCTTGTAATTGCATTTTTATTAATATGTTTTGGGACAGTTTCTTTCAGTGCTTTATTTCCTCGGACATGGTTCATACCAAAAGTGTGTAGGAAATAACTACACAATTCCTTTGAGCCAAGCCACAGTTTGCAGAAACGTAACCTATATTTGTAAACTTATAGTCCAGGTAAAACAAAATGTGGTTCACTTTCCATCAACGAATGAGGAATGTATGTCTAAAAAGTCTGGGTGAGTTGCAAATTAAAATATTTCCTTAGAAAATCTGGAATATAACGTAAATACTTAGATTTTTTAGTAAATTCAACATTAAAGGGACTATTGGCGCTATTGACTGCACCCATATACCACTTGTAACTCCTAAATCTACGGATAATAGAAGTCCGGCACAATTGTACGTGAACCGAAAGGGATATTACAGTGTGAATGTAGAAGTTGTAAGGTCTTTTTTTGATTCGTTTTTATCACTAATAATATACTTTCCTACTCATGTTAGATTTGTGATCATGACCTGCGGTTCCTGCATGTGAATGCAAGGTTCCCTGGATCTTGCCATGATTCTGGTATATGGTCAACATCAAACATTCGCATCAATTTTATACAAAGCTATAGCTCATCGAGTTCAAAATGGCTGTTAGGTGATTCCGGCTATCCTTTAGAACCATGGCTATTGACACCTGTAAACGACCCAACAACAGAAAAGGAAAAAAAATTCAATGTTATGCATATCAAAGCTAGAAATGTGATTGTACGGGCCTTTGGAGTTTTGAAATCACGTTTCCGATGTTTATCAAATGAACGAAAGCTTCATTATTGCCATGAAAAAGTTGCCTACATATATAACCTACGCTTGTGCCATACTACACAATATTTTGCAAGAAAATAGAATATTGTATGATGAAACTGCAGCAGTAGTTGCACATGATGTGATTGGAACTGAACCGATAATTTCAGGTGAAAACGCAAGTGACTACCTCAGAGAAGGAAAAAGAGTCCGACAAGCCTACATAAACTCCTTGCCATAACAAAACTAATGAATTAATCACAAAATTTGTTACTAAGCTGTATTTAATTAAGTCTTAACATACAAATACATAAAAAATATATTTCAGGTACCTAATGTATGAGTATGAGCAAGTACTTTAGAAGTGACAGAATAATTGTCTATCATTTTCAGGAATATCAAGAATTTTTTCATGAAATTCTTGAAAATGGCAGATAAACCACCCTGTCATTTCCAAACTACTTGCTTCATTTCTATTCTTGAAATGGATTTGAGTTGCAATTTAGGTAAGCTTACTAATTCTGGAAACCATTTTTAGTTCCAAGAAGTATTTCAAAAAATTTCTATGTATAAGTAATTCCGTCATGTCTTTGAAATTTTAAACATGACGGAATTACTTTTAGATGGATTTTTTTTTAATTGTGGTTTGAGGTAAAAATAGTTTTGAGAATTCATTGGTTGACTACAATTAAAACTCAAAACTGTTTAAATCATCCAAATCAAGCAAGTAGTTTTCAATTGAGAGCCTCGTTTATCTATCGATTTCATGACTTCCATATGAATTTTACATGAAAACATTTAAATCGATAGCTATACGGAGTTCCCAATTGGAAACCACTTAGTCGATTTGGATGATTCTAACTTTTTTAGTTTAAATTAAGAACTGACAAGCGTCTCTAAAATGAAATCTTTTTGAACTCGAGTTCGATATTTTTTAACGAGGGCATAACTTTGTATCGCAAGTCAAAATAAACAGCCATATTTTCTTACATACTTCATTATATTTTTATTTTGCGATTTTTTTTTATATATTTTCTAAAATCATAAATATCTACATTTCTATGTACATAAATAAATTAACACAGCCTTCATATCACAAACAAAAAATAAAAAATTATTTAATGAAACCAAATCTTACAAATGACCAAAGCAAGAAAATTTTGGAAGTCTAATGAGTTTTCGAAATATCTTTAATGGCTTCAGACAAAGATTGTAGATTTTCTGCAATCCTTTTCAATGCTTCTGCCATTACGGTTTGAACCCGCAAATTTTCTTCCTGGGTTTTACGTTCCCATTTATCTCTTGCTTTGGTCATTTGCAAGATTTGGTTCAATAAATCGCTCGATGATGTATCCTTATTTCTTTTTCTTTTCGGGGGACTTGGAAGAGCTGCAGGCTCAAACAAATCAGCTGTCGGCTCACGAAGCAAATAGCTATCAAGGAACTCTGTTGGGTAGTCAGATTCCTCATAATTTTCCTGCAATACGTTGGTAAAAGATTAGTAAAAATCAACTGAAAAGTATGTAAAATAATACCTGTGATGGGTTTACCGGAATTTCAATATTAATTTGTTCTGAGCCCAACGTTGGCACACCCGGAACACCATCCACAGTTATTGCCCCAAAGACTTCAAGGGCCCTCTCTTCGTAATCTTTAAATTTAAGATTTGAAGGAGGGCCTCCACCAGTTGTTATGCGGTCGACTTTTATTTTTCTGGCCCGTGATCGAAGCTGGTTTTTCCAGTGAGATAGTGTCTGAAACATATAAAACAAAAATTAAATGTCTTCGTTTTTTGAGATAATAACTTACTTCCTTCCACTTTGTTCCCGATCGTGTAGGCCCATTTAGGGAATTCAAAGATGCCGCTACTTTAGCCCACAAGTTTTTTACCCTTTCGGGATCGGTTGGATCGTTTTTGTTGGCGAGGAGCTCCGGATGGTCATTTATATATCCAACAAAGAACTGCAATTGCTCCACCGTAGTCCTCTTATAGTCCCGATTTGGTTCTGCTGAAAATATATACTTATACTTATGTATTTTATTAATTCATTTTTTAAACAAATATTTTTGTTACCTTGCATTTTGAAATTTTAAATAAAAGTTTACGGTCAATCAGCTGATCAACTAATGACACTACAAGTCTCACCATGCTGTGGTGAATTTCGTTGTGAGTTTTCTTGTGAGGACTATGCAAGAATTCCAATAATGTTATCGAGTCACAACTATCCTCACAAGGAATCAAGTCACAAGAGCTTGTGACTTGTGACCAGTGGCGGCTGTACCTTAAGTGCGCTCGTGCGCTGAACCACCAATTTAAAAGATTTAAAAATTACAAAATATTACTGCATCTTTATTTTTCGATTACCATATTAATATTTATTTTTTAAATATACAAGAACATAAAAAAGTAAAATTTCCAATTATGACGAAACAATGTAAGCGCTTTGCTTTAATATTAAGACTTACTTTCCATGCAAGTAAAAATTCTCGTGCGCTTCGGCGAGCGCACGAGGACTGCTAATATAACTTGTATGAGTTACAAGCTAATATCCCTGACGCGTGAGACAAAAGATATTTCATTGAAATGTATAGAGAAATGAGCCTGCTCTCGTGCGGCGCACGAGAACCGAAGATTACCGAGCAACCGATGTTTGACTAGAATGCGCTGCGCCTGCGAATATGTAATGTTGTTTCGCTCTATCCGTGACTGGTTAAATAGTGTTGGTTTGTAGGAGTTAGGTTAATAATTGTTTTTTATTTTGGTTTTGGTTCGATTCTGTACTGTGTACAGTGTGTGGCATGGGATAAAATGAACAGTGATTAGGTATATTAAAGACAGTAATAAATCTTTTTAAAATAAAGTTAATATAAAATTAGCCTGATCGCCAAAGCCCTTTTTAAATTTTACATGCAATATTTTTGGCGGAAAATCGATTTAGACAGAAACCTGAATTCACGATTTGACTCATTTAAGTGAAAAAATAAAAAAACATGATTCCTTGCTAAATGTAATAAGTGTGTCAGTTTTATACCCCAACTAACATTTCAGCTTCCATTCGGTCTAACTAAATATATATTTTCGAAGTTCTTTAATACATTTGTAAAGGTTGTTTAAGAACAAAAAGGAGAATATTACACAAGCTCACAAAACCTTTTATGTACTTCTATAAGTGATTCTGAAAATCCTCTTAGAAGTACGAGTACCATGCACAGATCTTTTAAAGGTGCCAGCTTCGTGTATGAACTATTAGAAGTTTAACAGAGTACTATTCGAAATTGAACTGAAGTTCAAGTTTTGACAGATAACTTCAATAAAGCTTCGCAAAAATTACAAACGCACGGCTATTACAAGCTTACACTCGAACTTTTACCGAGCCTGAAAAATACGAAAATAAAAGTAAATTTATATTTCTTTGAAGACGTTTTTCCGACATTTAATCAATTTTAAACCTGAAACTATGTATCACATTGGAATTGTTATTAATTAATGTATTTGGAATAATTTTAAAACATGAATGACATTATACCTTATTTGGGGATCGAACTCGGCATCTCTTGTGTAATAGTCCATCTCTCTACGCACTGGGCCATATTGAATATTAATTGGAAGATGCAAAAACTTAATCAGCCTATTTCTTTCTCAAACTTCAAAATTAACACAAGACTACGATAAACAATTTTGCCAAGGCCACGTTCACTCAAGAAAAACAAAACCTAAGCAAATGCCTTAAGTTTCCTTGGGTTGGGTTTACCTACATAATGTTTATTTAATTTTCAGTATTGAGCCCTTATCTTCATACCTAATGGGAGCGCACAAAATATCTTTAAATTGCTGACCGGAGTGATTTGTTTTATGTTTTACTTAACTCTTTCTTTGTTTTGATTTGTGTCCTTAAAAACGAATCATTCATTCATATATATGTAAAATGTTTGTATTCCGTTTAGTTTGACATTTGTTATGTTAAGTATACATTATGCCTTTCTTCAATATCGTGAATTATTTTCATGTAATATTTATTTATATTATTTGAAATAAAACCATCAAACATTTTGGTCAGTTCACCCATCTATAGTTTTATGCATTTCCACTTTGAGGGATATAAAGAGATATCATGCTGGATTTACATACTTATATGCCTATTCCAACGAAATTCACATTTATATCTAATATATGGGCACAGAAGATCAAAACATTATATGTTTTAAAACAAAAAGGTTCTCGGATATTCAGGTTATAACTTCGCACCTGTTTCGAAACGCTCGTTTATAATTGCAATTCAACTTTTAAGAGCCGAATAGTTGATCTGAATTTCAGTTGCCCGATTTCGAAGGTATTTTTTCTAAAATTTTGGTTATTCGTCACTACAACTTCATCTTCGCTAGACTCTTAGCGTAGGCGCGCACATTCAATTTTTAGTTTCGCAACTGCTTGGTTCGAGCAACTAAAAAGTTTGTATTTTGACATAAACTAAACGATTGCCTAAAATGAGTTCGCTATTTTGTATAATAATATATAATTATATGCACCTGCGCGGACATTTGTTTTCTATAAGCAACCAAACAGTTGTGCAACTAAAAATTGAATGTGCGCACCTAGCCTTAAGGTTCACAAGGCAAACAATCAAACTAATTGTCTATGCTATATATCATAGGGATCTCGATTTATACTCTTATACTTGCCTGAGTAATATTTAAAAAGTACATAGATGGATTACAATAAATGTGTACAAATAATTAGTTTATGCATGCAATTTAATATTCCTAACTTTAATTAAGATTAAGGCTAGTCGCGCACTGGCAACTGTGATCGAAATCAAATAGTTTAATCACCAGTTGAAAGAGAACCACCCACTGGCAACTCTTTACTCACGATCACACTCTTTTCTCTCTTGCGCTTATAGAAAACAGCTCAACTGTTGCGAACGCAATCCTTTAGTTTGTGTCAAAACACAAACTTTTTAGTTGCTCGAATCGAGTTGCTCTAAGTGCGCGGTGTCCTATATAATCCTATATGTTTCATTTTAGCAACTAAACAGTTGCGAAACTAAAAATTGAATGTGCGCGCCTAGCCTAAATGTATCAGTTTCTGTTAAGATTCATTTGCAGAGTTCTTAGAAGTTTGAACATTGATATTTTCTTTAAAGACTTTTTGTTAAAGTCTGCTAGGCTTAAGAGACGTATTCTATATAGCTCTTAGGAAATTGTTATAGAAACCTTTTGAAAACTCACTGATGTAAACTTCTATATCATATCACATTGCAATCTTTATACGAGTTCCAGCTTCTCTATTTTCATTTATAAAACCATATCCGAAAAATTGGTTCTAGTCTCTGAAAAACTTTGTGTCTTACTTGCAAAAGGCTTAAAAGAAGATGATATTGAAAATTATTTTTGAAGAAGGCTCTTTAGAAGCATTATATAAATTGAAACTTCCAGCATGTCCATATTTCTAAGCTAATAGAAACTGAAATGTTAGTTGGGACATGATCGAAATTCTTCGAGCAATTATACAAAATAATAAAAAATCAACATATACATGTAAATTCTTGTTTTTTTGCGATTTCTAATCTTAATACCTACTTAGTGAGCAAGTAAAGTGCACCACCTGTTCAACAACCCACCAGCCGCCACTGCTTGTGACCCCTCACAACGGCAGAATCGGGCTGTTAGTCTTGTACAGGATGAACCGACCTGTCACTGAAGTCAAATTAACGATTTAGTTCCTTGCACAGAATACTGTGATTACCTCGATCAAATGCTTTTGTTAAATCTAGCAAACAGAGAAGCGTTAACATGCCTTGGTCAAATTGAACTCGAATTTCTTCAAAAACAAACATAGCCGTAGAGCAGCTGTGGGCTTCTCGAAATCCTGACTGCAACGGAGAAAATAAGTTAAGAGCCTGCATGTGGTTTGAAATCTGGTTTGACAAAACTTGTTCTAAGATTTTATACAGGCAAGGCAGTATATACTTATAGGCCGAAAATCTGATGAAGGATTGTTTTTTTTTTAGCACAAAATTTACCTTTGTACGCATGAAGATACAAAAATTTATCATATGAGTAAACGTGGGTATAATTTGTTGTAATATCATTTTAATAAAACGTATTGGAACTCCATCTTCACCCACTGAGTTGGATTTTAGAGAAAGGATATTCATCACCAATTCATTCTCAGAAACGACTTCAAATTCAGAAGGAGGTTCATAAATCGCTCAGTTGTTGATTGTAAAGCTAGATGACTGTAAGTTGTGATCCACAAATTGGCATTACTAAAATTGTTCAATTTTCATTTACTAGAACTTGCTATAGAATTATCGAGCTGCGAATTTGCTAATTCGAATGTTTTCATTGTAGAATCGAGATACTCGTATGTTCATAGTTGGGCCCCATAATGTAGTTCTATAAAGGACTATTCACATGAGAGCGACCAACGACCAACGAATAAAAAAACAAATGGGATTTAAAACATATATAAGCCTAAATTCTTCACAAAAACTTTATAAAAAGGTAGAAATACAATTTAATTCAATGTTTATATATTAAAATTTGCGTTATAATTGCTAAAATGAGAGAAATTTGAGAAAAGAAATTGGTCGTCGCGAATTGCAATGATTGCTACAAACTTGCAAGTTGCAAACACTATTCGCGTCCCACATACCATCCACACTGCAACGAATGAATTGTTCGCGCGCGGCTAACCTCAAAATCAAAAAGGAACTTAGATAGTATTGTCTAAGTAAACGCCATTCGCGACGAAAAAAAAAATGCATGTGAACGAAATGTCAAAATGGGCGAATGTTCGTTCATTCGTCGGTCGTTGGTCGCTCTCTTGTGAATATTCTTTAACAGTTTATCAAAATCCTAAGAGCCATTTTCGAGATAAATAAGATTTTGCATAATGGCTGTGTGTCAGGTAGCGTTAGTCTTGGAGCCAAAAAAAAAATCTCAATTTCTTTTTTAGGGATTCACCGAGCTCGATTTTTTTCCAAATGCAAAACATTACCTATTGTACCTATACCACAAGTAAAAATGAAATAAAACATAAAATTATTTGTTTGACGGTATTAAAAAAATTAAAGATATTACATACATATTTTGACTTCCAGAATTTAAAGCAGAGACAGAGACGGCCAAAGAAATATTTAACAATACCACATTAGTATAAACTCCAACAAATTCATAAAAGCCTTTAGCCTTGTTTAAAAACAATATTGAATTTATAATTATGAATTTATTATGATGTAACCGAATTGAGAAATGGAAATTAATATCAAAAATAGTCATATCCCAAATTATAGGAATAAAATAAGTTTAAGATTTTTTGATAATAATCCCAAAAAGGAAATCACCAAAGACTAAATCCCCAACAATTTGTTCACAGAAAAAGAGCAAGGAGTGAATCAAGCAATAAAATCTATAAAAAGAACTACCATTCTTTATAATGAATACGCTTACGTTTAGCATTAACAAAAAATAATAATCAGTTATTTTAGATCATCAGAATACATCCAAACATGAATATAAAATAATTCAACTTTTAATATCAGAATATGTTAAAATAAACTTTTAACTAAACTGTTATACAATTTTTTAATAATGAGTACTTCCACCTTGGTTAAGAGTAACTTCATAACTTCTATTAGCGGCTGATGTAGCTTGGTAAGTTTAACCTTTCATATTTCTTACCGTAGTTGGAGACGTTCTTCAAAAAACTGTTAATAACGCCGTTGCTTCTTTTAAGTTTTTCCGCAATTTTGCTTGTCTTTATCTTCTATACTCAACTCTTTTTTGTGAGCCATTTTATAATGTTTATCATCCTTTCTCCATGTATAACGACTATTTTTGCACGTATGTATAGTCGTTTCATCTGTAATCAACTTTGTAAGACTATGTATTTAAAATTATCGAATGAATTTATTTATTATTTATTTATATTTCGTGATTGCTTAATAACTGTAAGATACAATATCTTATAAGATAGCTATAAGCTAATTTTACAAAATTGAGCAAAATAGATTAAATTGATATATTTAAAGGTATATTCAAAAATAAATTCAAAAATTTAGTTAATATTTAAGATTTCAATTACACACATTCATAAATTTACTGAAAAATAAGATTTTAAGTCTTTTTTGATTCTAGTAGCGTTTTAAATTTCTTTCATATTTCGTGGTAAAGAATTCCAAAGACGGACGCAATTAACAAAAAATTGACGCTCTGATGTTAAGAATGACCAGTGAGGGAAAATAATTAAATGACGAGATCTATGAATTTGTAAGTTAACTTGTTGATCCATTCCGTTTCAAAGTTTCTAACTAACAGTAGAGGATGTGTGTCCGGTACGTACCCGCAGCTGCGGCTGATATTCAAATATAAATACATCTTATCTGTCAATATTAAATAAAGCCAATTTAAGGGATATACAAACATCTGTCTTTGCTTAATTTAAATTTGAAGCCCTTCGGCTCTAAAAAATGCACCCGTTACATAAATTCATATGGACAGGGTGGGCCATCTAGTGGTTTCTTTTTAAATCATAGTTTATTTTGACACTGACAACTGTTTCCCGCTCGAAATCTGGATAGAAAGTCAGTATATCATACCTCCGCGGAACAAAATGAGTGGCTTTACGTTTGAACAACGTTGTGTAGCCCAAACAGTGGGTTTTTTTTTTTTTTTTTTTTTTGAAGAATTTTGCCAAAATGAAGCACCAACCGCCCTGCTGTACGCAAGTTTTAGCAAAAAGTTTGTAAGACTGGTATGCTAGTAGACAACACTCATAGTCCCCGTCATCGTATAGCGCGCACAGACGAGAATATGTCTGATGTAGCCGAGAGAGTGAGACTCAATTCACGAACATCCACTCGCCATCGATCTCAACAGCTCAACATTTCACGCACTGGCCTGAGAACTCTGCACAAAAATTTCGGATTATTGGCTTACAAGGTCCAATTGACTCAGCAATTAAAGGCACACGACCATCCGCTTTGAACGACGTTCATAACTAATGGAAATGTTTGATCTTACTAATAAAGCCATAATACATTTAAAACAAAATTATTTTGTTCATTACATTGCATTTTTAAAAAGAAACTTGTATTTGACCCACCCTTTATTATTTTTTTTTATAATTAGCACACACTCAAGGGGTTTTGAATACCCTTATAAAGGTGTTCAAGAGAAACAAAAGTTTCCGTAATAGAACTGTCTCCAATTAGTTTAAGTGCTCTGTTTTGGATTCTGTCTAAGAAGTGCAGGTGAGTTTTAGGAGCACCTGCCCAGATAAAAGAGTCGGCTTAGGCCGAATATATGCCTTATAAATGTAGCCAGATCAAAAGGGGAAAATAACTGCTTACATCTTCTGAGTAAACTTAAGCATTTCGCCGCATTTTTCGCAAAATCAAATAGGTAGGTGATTATACAGTAATACACATACCGATAACGGAAAGCTTTTTGGTTTCCTCGATGCAAGTGCCATCCATGAATGACGGACAAAAGACAGAAGAAGGGGAGTGGAGAAGATATAACCGCGAGCTGTACGGGCTGTACAGCGAGCTGTACGGGCTGTACAGCGAAACTGACCTAGTCAAACGAATCAAAGTCCACAGACTAAGATGGCTAGGTCATGTAGAGCGAATGGACCCCAATGCTCCGGCCTGGAGTCTTCAAAACCAACTCCGAGGGACGGCGCAGTAGAGGAAGATCGTGACTCAGGTGGCGCACACAAGTGGGAGATTACCTCAACCAACTTGACGTGCGAAACTGGAGACAGCTAGCTTGTTAGTTGAGGCCCTGGTCCACCCCGGACTGTAGCGCCACCTTAAGTAAGTAAAGACAGAAAATAGCCCATTCTACAATGCTGTCAAGATCAGAATTTAATGAACTTATCATATGCTGCTGTTGCAGGTAATATACATTTACTACTGAGTATTCTATACTTTAATCAAACAGTATAATACTACCCTTGAAATCTTTATAAATCTCATAGCTCAAGCGAAATTATTTTGTTGTTTAAAATAAACTATTGTCTAAAAACTTTGAAAGAAATGAATACGTCATTTAGTCTTTTCCTGTATCATTTCTTCCCTAAATCGAATCCAGTACGATTGTGTAAGGCCGATTTGTGTAGTATGTACCTCAATCAATAAAATCTTTTTCTATTATTTACATAAAATATATATATCAATCTTTCTTTTCAGACAATTCTTGCTTTTTTGGACAAAGGAAATTTTCAAGCAATAAAAAACAAGATTCAATAATTTCCACCGAAAACTCGAAATTATTACTCCGTGCATCTCAAGCCATTTATTCTTCAAATGAGTTGAAGTTAATTCGACTGACAACAGCCATGATTTTTAATAAAAGCATGAAACTATTTGAAAATCATATTTTAAGGAGCCCCTCATTCCAAGCTTCTCTGCAAGCACTGAAATCATATATTGAAAAATTACAAATTCCAACTAACACTGCTGCAAATTACGTCCAAAAGGAGAGTGATCGCCAAAAAGGAGCACATTCAAAGTCATCTTCAAAAGTTATGGAGCAACAAGAAAAGAGTTCCGACTCCCCGTACTAACCATGTATTTTGAGTTCTTGTCGCATTAGCATTGCAGTCATACCTAACAGAAGAATTTTTTAACTTGTACAAATTTATATATTGCAATAAAAGATGTTTATTTTTTTAAAAACTTACCGCACTCCTGTTGTAAAGATCGATCATATTCCTGAAATGCACTGCCCATTGCCCAAAGGATTTTTATTTGAATTTGGTAAAAAGCATTTTTATATAGGAATTGACCGGAGGAGCAATTCGGTGCTCTAGAAAGAGTAGCTGCCATTAAACGATTAAATTTCGATTTTTTTTTTGTAAGTTTCTTGAAAACGGATACCATGGGTTTGTTTAAACTTAACTTAGCACATGAATGTTACCAATTTTGTTACTAATAAAAATAAACACGAAAAAAGGAACCGCAACGAGACATAAGACCGGCGACCACGACCAACATCAACATGGACACGGAAGAACTGTTATTTTATATTTTGATTTGAACTGTCATCGAAATTCTCGAAAGACCAGGGACCAGTGCCACCGCTTTACTTCAATTGAAGTTGATTTATGTCGTTTTTATTTGGCAATCCGGAAGCCTTCCGGACTCTTCTGAAAGTGTTCAATTGGGAAAAAATGACAGTTCTGATTCTGAAAAGAAGAGAAATTTGCTTCTGGATTTGAAATCAGAAGCAAAACCAGAAGCACTCACACATTCATATACCTAAACGTCAACCTCAACAGCTGTGATTTTTGGTATTCAAATTGTGCGAACCAGGGTTGGCCGAATTAACTACACTACATTTTCTACATGATTTACTACGTTTATATGAGGTGTTAAAACGAGCTTGAAGCTCGCTTCGAACCTTTATATACCTGTATTGAGTTGAAATGAGCTTCATTCGACTCGATCCCAATCGCTCAGCGGTGTCGAGTAGAAATGTGACTCGAAAATCCGACGCTAATCCAACTCGATCTTTCGATACTGCATATAAACGTAGTATTTAACTACACGTAGTTTATTGAAGAAACTACATGCCAAATTTACTACAATTTGTTACGTCTGCTACATATTAGTAGTAATAAATTCACAAAAAATAATTCATAAAAATTAAATATAATAAAGAAAAAAAAAACAATTTTGCCCTTTTATGATCTAATGAAGGTTTGTAAAAAAAAAGTTTCATTTACCATAAAGATGAAGAATTGTAAGAATAACTGAACGTTTAATTTAAAAATTCAAATTTCAAATGCATAACTGACAGTTAATTGACAGCAATGCTACAATTTCTTACATTAACTACAATTAACTACATTTAACTACATTAAACTACATAAAATACGTAGCAGACGTAACAAATGTAGTTATTTCTAAAAAGTGACAATTCGGCCAACCCTGCTTTCAACAAACATTTTTCTTGATTTTGATTATAGTACGCATTTGATGTTTCACATATACAATCAAACAAAACTTCAGAATCATCAGAAGCAAACAAAAGTGTTCAATTGGGATTCCGGATCGGAGAGAGATTCCGGATTGCCAAATAAAAACGACATAAGTTTTCGCACCATCGCCAAAATATTAAAATCTACTTCATTTTAACCCTAGAAAGGTAATCATATTTTTTAGTACGTTAAAGGTAATCATTCGTCGAATTGACGAAGTAACATTTAAATGCAATTTTTTCGAAAAGTTATTAACAAATTCTTGTAGATGTTAATAATTTATTTTTATCAAACCTTTCTTTTAATAAAAACACACTTTTCATTTTATTTTTTTAGATTTGTGACTTTTTATTCTCCTTAAAGGTCTATGAAGAATCTATGAGAAATTTTAAAAAGCAAAAATGATGTTCGTCTAATCGACGAAGATTACCTTTCTAGGGTTAAAAAATATCTATTCCAATTCCAACCTACTTTAATTTTACAAAAACAAAAAAATCTTTTTCCCAGAATTACCTAAAATCAATCCATGTTTTATTTTAAGTCTTGAAAAAGAAAAGAAACGTCACAACTCAAAAAATATTCAATAATTGATCTTGAGCGCAGTTTAGGACAAACATCATTTTTATAAATAAAAAAGGTCACAATTTAAGAAAATATTTCTTAATAATAATTTATGCTAAAAAAAATTAAGAAGTGGTATGATTAAAATAAATTTTATTAAAAATGTTTTTTTAAAATATAGATTTATATACAAAATTCATTTTCGAAATCTACTTCGATTTTTGCAATCTTTATTTTTATGAACACTGTTCCAGTGAAATAGCCAGTTGCATTCCTTCTCTTAAACGATTCGACCGTGGTACTCGTGCTTCAGGAAATGCCCATCAGTTTACCCTTGAGCCCAACTTCGGACTTACTGTTAAATTCAGAGATTCTTTTTTAGCCGCACTACACTAATGTGGAATGCTTTACCCGACTCAATATTGCCTTTCCATTATGATATTCAAACATTTAAAACCAATGTACATCAGTATTGAATTTCATTCAATCACTCCACTTAAACAGAAATAATTTTCTATCTTCATTCATCAGTATCTCCTTTTAAATCCTCTTCAACTTTCCTAAGCGCTCGTACTTTCTTCAACATTTTAAGGGTAGTCAAAATCCATTTAGGCTGGTATTCACCGAGCGCTCATAACTTAAAAAGCTCATAAACCTATTCACCAAGCAATATTAGTGAAGATCTACGAGCGCTCTTAAAAGTTAGGAGTGGTCCCGACCATTCCTAACTTACGAGCGCTCTTCTCGAAAGTTTGTTCGCTTAGACGTGTGCCACGCACGCATTTGACTCGAATCCATGTGAGCAACGCCAAGTAGAAGAGTATCCATTTGCTGTCAAGACCAACATTCCATAACATTTTACAGTTTGGGTATGCCTGAATAAGAGAGAGTGGCTCTCATTTTCGAGCCTAAGGCTGGTATTCACCGAGCGCTCTTAAACGGCTCTTAACTTTACGAGGCTCTTAACTTGAAATTTCTGTGGGGTATTCACCAACCACTCGCAAGGGTTTTTCGAAGTTCGAAAATGAGAGCCACTCTCTCTTGTTCAGGCATACCCAAACTGTGAAATGTTGTGGAATGTTGGTCTTGACAGCAAATGGATACTCTTCTACTTGGCATTGTTCACATGGATTCGAGTCAAATGCGTGCGTGGCACACGCACAAGCGAACAAACTTTCGAAGAGAGCGCTCGTAAGTTAGGAGTGGTCGGGACCACTCCTAACTTTTAAGAGCGCTCGTAGATCTTCACTAATATTGGTTGGTGAATAGGTTTATGAGCTTCTTAAGTTATGAGCGCTCGGTGAATACCGGCCTTAGACCTCGCCAAATAAAAAAATCGAATCTACTTCGACTTTTTCCCGTAGGTGGTAACACTAAGAAGGACAATTGAAGGGCACAGTGCGGCCAAAAGCTGCTTTGTGTGGCCAAAAGTCGAAAAACGTAAAATATGATTCGTATATGTATATAGTAATTTTTTGAGATCGCTGATTACGTATCTGTTATCGGAATTCAAAATGATCGGCCTAATATGGCCTCATGTCATACGAAAAAACTTATCAAAAATGAAATAACTTTGATAGTTGGTTAAAAAATTTTGTTTTGAGATTTTAGGGCATGTATGTACTTGAAAATTTATTAAAAATGAAAATTTATAAAAAAATGAAAGTTAATCCGATATTTACATGAAAAAGTTTTCATTGTCCATCTCGTAACAGTCACAATCATCTACATCTGTATCTGTTTCAGAAGCGGAAGAGCTGTCAAAAGATTGTTGTTCATCTTTTGATTGATTACTTACAGGTGGAGATGCTAACAAATTGACACAGTCTTTTGACAAAGATTTGAGTGGTTTTAGATGTAATTTCCGACAAATAGATATTAGTGCATCGGATGCGATTAGGAATCTTTTAAAAACATCCTCCATTGTCTTTTGACGATAATGGTTTCTTGCGAAATAAGCTTGATAGCTTTTAAAAAAATTATAACAGACATCTTCCGACTTTAGACCGATAGGTAACACTGAATATTTTATTATTTCGGGACCATGAATTAAAAGTTTGTGAACTAACGTAGGCATACAATACCAGGGACATTGTTGCAAATAAAAATGCACGAAAAAACTCAACGGGCAGCTACGGGCAGCTGAATTTTATTTTATTTAGTACACAATACTTTTATTAACTATCTAAAATAGCTTTGAGAGCAAAACCTAGCAAGAAAAAAAGTTTTCACTCAAACACATATCGTCGGTGTAGATCGAATACCTCGTAACCCAGAAAAGTCGATTTTTCAGGAGAGACAAAAAACTTATTATCAAATCAATGAAAGGCAATGAGACGTGTTGTTAATTATGCGCGTGGCTCTGCAATTATAGTTTTTAGGTTCACAGGATATTTTTCATTTGATCCGGATTTTTTTTCACAATATAATTGCATCATTACCTAAAAATCGGTTTTTTCTGGGTAACGAGGTATTCGATCTACAGCGACGATATGTACATTTTTTTAATAAATAAATAGTGTTGACATACCTCTGTCTAACAATGTACTATTTAGGAATTTTTATTCAGGTATTCTTTAACTTATTTTACTCACCTGCAGATGTTGAATCTATTTTATTTCGATAGATTTGCTTGCAAATATAAACTTTTACACGCGTTTGATGGAACCGTCCATTAGCTTATCTTAACGACGCGTGACTACGGTACCTTAGCAGCCACATTATGACTGAGATTATGGGGGGGATTTCAGGCAAAAGACTACTACGAACATTTTTCGTCTCCTAGGGTTCTCCTTTAGCCAACCTGATGACAAAAAACCCCTTACTCAAAACATTTATTTTGGACTTTTGGCTTCTAGAAACCATAGAGTAAATATTCTACCTAATTAAACCATTTTGAAATCTGCATTTAATTGACAATTTTTAAAACAGTTTGGCAATTCATGGCAGACATGGATGATTAAGCTTTTTCAAAAATTATTTTCTTCGGCATTTTACATTGAAAAACAATTAATTTTGTTTTTAAGCCCATCAGTAGTACACATTTTCTATAATTCATTTATATGTAGTCGTATTAATCAAAATCATAAATTATTTCAATCATAAATACGAAAATACACAATTGTTTTATTCTACTTGAGACACATCTTTTTTATCAGTTTTTAGAACGGTCATAAAGCACTCTATAAGAAACTCCAGGTTTTCCTTTACTGGACACCCTGTATAAATAACTAAAATAAATACTGCAAATATATTAAAACATTTTTGTATATTATACGCGCACTCAATGGGTTATAAATACCCTTATAATGTTAATCACAATGCGAGCAATTATTTATTTTAAATTGTTTTCGTTTAAAATCTGAATCCGAATTCAACGACATACAGGGAAATACCGCAGTACCCTTGCTCGAACCTCAACTGTCACATTCTTATCCACCCGGATGAATAGGAATACCAATAGTGCTTCTGATCTTAGTATTTTGGGCTCGGTAGAAATCTAAGTTTATTCCTATAGGGGCACAATAGATCTCCAGATCGCAATACAATATCCCGAATACATAATTCCTTCCCATATAGAAATGGTTAAGAGTTATAAGTCACAAAGTTCAGGTTCTCTAGATGTTGTGCCTCTTACTTGTTTATTAACTTTTGTATGAATTGGATGTAATAATTTGTCTGAATACAGTACCACTTGGCATAATGCAGAGGGTCTTGGGTACGATTATCAGCCGCTGCAAAAATGTTTTTCAGGGGTGTACTGCCATTTGCGAGGATCCTTCATCCTTCAAGAGTATCTCTTGTCATGAAAAGTGCTGTTCATCTTAGCCGTTCGGACTCGCTAGGTTCCCAACATTCCTGGTAACAATCGCACAGAAAATGTTGAAAGTTGTAATTCTCTATGAGCTGTTGCAACACCAAATTGATTTATGATTCATCAATTCGTAGAAATCTATTGAACAACATTTTGTTTCGCTCGTTTTATTCTAAGGCAATTCGGCTGATGAATTTTCGAATAAAAATGATGTACATAGATTTTTTTTTTAATATAACTGATAGCCAATTATCATTAAATATTGTAAAAAAAGAGAGAATATAATCAATTAAACAACAAAATATAGAATTTTAAAAAATATACTAATTCATTTAAACTCACTTAGTAGCTAAAAATATCTAGCACATTTTACTTTATGCAACGAAAAAGAAAATAGTCACCCCATCCACACAATAACATTATTCTTAATAGTACAGTAATTATAATTATCAATAAATCAGTTAAATAAGCAACAATAAATGAGCACACAGATTTTATTTGAAAACAATTTGCGGAAATTTTGGTGGATTTCCATATAACCCTTCCGACTCCCACACTTGAATATAAGAATCCTTTGTCAGCACGACTAAATGCTGATGAGTAGAATAGGCAATGCTGAAACAAAACATTATAATTTAACAGAAAATATATTGTTTACACAACTAAGGGATATGTGTACCTTTTAATGTTTGATATACCAGTTGCAATTTCCGTGACAAAACTCAAATTCCAACTTGACCATAAACGAACTATCCCACCTTCTACAGCGGTGGCAATCACATTCACCCCGACTCCCTCCTTGATATAAGAATAGCACACTGCCAAAATACTATCTTCATGCACTATATGGTTAACGTATCGAGCATTTACTGAATGTAGTCGCAGAATTGATTTCCCACTTGGATTAACGGACACATTCACAAAGTCATCAAGGCTCTCTTCTGTTACTTCGAAGCATTCGTCAGCTTGAACTGGAGTGCTAGATATATCAGTATCAGTCCTTGGAATCGAATGTACCGTCACTATGTCACCCAGTGTCGAACTGATTGCAGTTAATTTGATTGGAGAGTGGTGTATTTCTGCTGGGCGCTCTATCGTACGTACATAGCTTAAGCTAGAAAAAGGATAGCTACATTAAAAAAAAGAAAGATGGTTTTAAGTAAAAAACACTCACTCATTCAGATCCCATATCACAGCTATGCCATCCTTTCCCGCTGATACAGCAATTTTAAATTCAACACAGAGGCAAATTGTTGTTATTTCATCGGTGTGTCGGATGAGAATTGTCGGCCCTGACCACGTTAACTCAATGCCAACATTATTCCTTTGAACTTCTGACGTATGTTCTAAATCATCTACTTTCAAACTACTCTTTGGGCTGATCTTACGGAAGGCAGAGTTGTATGATAACTTGATACCTTTTACATAATTTTGACGACTTTTGGCAATACGCGTTGTATCCATACTGGAACACTTATACACACTTATTCTTCCTGACTTGTGACCACACCACAAAAGATTTGAATTCGCATCCGATCCACAAGCAGTTATGTCGTCAAATGAACTATTGAAAAGTAAAGCTCTTGACTTGGTTTGAGTATCATTTAGAGGTTGGATGCGAACGATTCGATCGTCGTAACCCCAAGATATCACATTGAAAGTATCTGACTCAGGACCTTTATGAAAAATGTATTTATTAAAAATTATTTACACCTCTCCAAAAGAATAATTTACCTTGCATAACACAGGACTTTGCAGGAAGACCATAAACCATATTTGTATTATTGAATGAAACCAAAAAATCAGATCCAGGCAATTTATTAATGTTGCCTAATGTAGGCGTAGGAAGTTGTGGTGATCCCAAGAAAACGCCCCAACGCAGGCCCTTTGCAGTGGGTATTACTTCTCTTTCTCCTAAGCAATAATTCAACGGCTTAGAAGAAGGATGTGCTGTTTTGAAAAGCTGCTTTGGCATTTGGCCGTAAGTCTTAACCATTGTCTCTACTGCTTTTCGTTCTATAGGGTCTGTGATCTCTGATTCCAGAAACACCGCATAAGTCTTTATACAAAATGTTTTTTGGTTATTTAGCTTATTTATTATTTAAGGTTATTTATTTCTTTCTAAATATACTCACAGCTGGATGAAAAACATTAATGGCATCGACTGCATTTTGGCCCGTTTGGTTGTGACCAAATATCAAATCGATCCAGTTATGTATATTTTGACGGACAATTTCCGATTCAAGAGCTTGACGATGTATAAGTACAAACAGACGAGGATCGCGTAAGCACCAAGGTGGCAAAAGCACATCTTCGACCCTTTCGCCCGATTGTCGGCAACCAAAATCAAAACGTTCAAAATTTTCAAACATTTCCGGCAGACAAAAGAATTCGGGAATCAGCTCTTTAACATCTGTCGGACTATCCTTGCTTGCAAGACTCCATGTTGTGGCCAATGAATGAAATGTTCGATCAGGCAGATCAAAATTGTTGTCTAAATATTAAAAAAGAAAAATACATGTTGGTTAATCATCACAAAATTCTTAATCAATTTAGCAAATTGCCTTGGTATCGCAAAAAATAGCTTGTAAAAGGTGGAACGCGAACAAGAAAATGCAACACAGTTCCAGAATTTGAATAGTGTGAACTGAAGTGATATGGTTTTATTTGAAGCGTACCCATACTTGTCATTGTATTGTTAATATACTGCAAAAGAGGATTTTGTTTCATTAGTAAAATCAATTTAGAAGAAAATCGTAACTAAACTAACCGTATAATTATTCACATAATGCTGTTCGTTCTCCTCATGCTGTACCGCTATTGGCTTTTCTAACTTTCTAAAATTCTTCTTTTCTGTCAAATCCAAAACATCTGTTGTGTAATTAGCTAAAATCCATGGAAACACTGGATATTGCATTAGATCATTGTACGTTCTACCAGCGATTTGATTCAGTGTCATTATGTACTCCCAGTTAGTTAAAAGACCCTCACGCCATTGTTGTGTAATGAGAAGAATTTTATTCTGATCCGGACAAACCACTATCTTATCAAGAAAAACTTCTTTCATTATCTTCCAGTCATCCTGATTTTGCAATGAAAATAGTAAAGATTTATTGGTCTCAAGGAATATTTCAAAAGCTTTTTCTTGGTGTTGGTAACGTTTAAGCCAAATCTCAGTTATATTCTCAACATCACAGCTAACATAAAAGTATTTGCATCGGTAGGTTGCTATGAAATATAATTTATGATCGGTTATGATTATTTCCCCATCTATTTCCGCATCCACCGGTAGATATTTGGCAGGAAAATTGTAAAGAATTTGAGAGTTTAGCGAAATATTTAGCTGCTGATCATAGCTGGATATGAGATAATCTAGGGGGCGAATAAATTCAATACGCTGCTGCTCGCCGCAATTCTGACGATAGTCTTCCATTATGAAACGTTTGTCGATGTCCAAATGGCAACGTCGTAAGCGTGTATGAACTCTAGAAGGCCCCTCCGTATCGTCTAACTCAAAAGACCTATGAAATAAAACATGGTCTTTAAAAATATACCTCAGTGTGAATTCATATTACGTTTCACTTCGATCCATCGAAAACCATGGCGCACCTTCATGGGTCATTCGTCGAATGATTTCCAACCACTTATGGAAAGTATAGTTCTCGTCGTATTCCTTCATGTGGTTCATGAGAATCTTTCGTTCCGAATTCTGTGAACGAAGGACCGTCAGCGCAATCAGTTAAAATATGACAACAATATCAATGCGTTACCAAACAAACCTGTAACTCAGCAACTACTCTCGTTATAACCATCGAAGTTTCAATGCAGCTTAAAGCTAACGATTCGAATTTGTGAACTGTTTTCTCCAGCATTAGCTTGTGTTTTGCAGATATATTGTTTCGGCTCTGTTCAAAGCGTTCAAGTTCCTGTTCCAAATTCCAGGTCGTGTCTGTGTCTTTTATACCTAAACGCAAGCAAAGCTGGTCGAGGTTATCTATCTGCTTTTCATTATTAGATCTCTCTTCCAGGAGACATAACCACAGAAGTGATTTGATCATTTTACCATCACAAATAATCGTTGGAAGAGTTTCATTTTGGCATGCCATCCATAAAGCATCAACGATAAACTGTCGAAGCTCTAACGGACGTGAGGATAACAATCCCCAGGCAATAAAATTATTACATCTTGTGTTCGTTGAGATGCCAAACAAAACAAGTTGTTCAAAAAGCTTTAACTCGTTTTCATTAGGCATGTACGTAGGACCGAAATTTGTAAAAAACTGCGAACAGCGATCGATGAGTAGATCAAGTCTTGTTTTCGTTTCAGAGAGATTGATAGAGGAGTTAGGTAACACAGAGACTGTAATGTTAGTTGAATTTTATATGAAAGACATAAAAACAAGTTGTAATCAATTTACCTTTGAAGCCTAAATTTGGACTTCGGTTTTTGAAAAAGAGATCTAACCAGTTGAGTTGAAGTTTACCTTGCACGGAACGAAAGCCTTTGACCACATTTATTGGATTGTTGACTTGATAAAAGGACAGCATGTTAAGGATATCCCAAATAATCTATACAGAACCGAACAATAAATTGATATGATTTTATTTTTGGAAGAAAATATCAGTACGTTTATTTGTCCTGTGGATTTTATAGCTCTCTCCCCAACACAGGTTAAGAGTTCGGTGATTGATTCTTCCGCGAATGTATTCGATACTTTAGGCTTAACATACATATTGTGCAATGCTTTCATACAACACTGGATGAGTCCTGTTTCAATAAGACTCTGATTATCCTCTGGATCCTAAAGCACACACATTTTTCAAAGAAACTACACATTTTATATCAAAACTCATTACCGTTAAATATATAGTTTTCAAGACTTTAAACGCCTTTGCCGTAAAACTTGCTTGTACTTCAGTCTTTGTTAATATTGAAAGCAGTGAATTCAAACCAAAACGATTTTGTATAGATATGTATTCGTATTCGGAAAAGGCTTCCAAGCTACCATAAAGACCTGTTACCCACTCTAAACATGTCTCGAACATATTCAAATCGGTCGAATAAATCGCCAATTGATTTGCCAAATGCTGTGGAAAAAACTTTTTAGAAAATGCCCCAAGTTCACTCGGAGGAATTCTTTTGGTAAGAGCAGTGAGCAATTTTAGAATTGCAGTACGAACAGTTGGACTGGTGTGATTGGCAAGTACTAAAAGGATTTCCATTTTAACATAATGCGTTAGAACCTTAAAGACAATTTTTGTGTTCATTGTTAATACTGTATTCTAAAGTTTTCAACTTACCTCCTCCACAATGTTATCCGGCAAGAGGAACAAAAAATCTTTGAGCAATATAAAAAGGCGCTCTTGTAGTTTCATAATGCCAGGTGCGCTATAAAAATCAGTCTTAAACATTGTCTTTGATTTCTTTTTGGTGAAAAAAGAATTTTCTAGCGGCCATTTGAAGCCTTCTTTGGTTAGAATTCCACTTTGATCATCATGTGAAGAAGGTGGACTTGAATCAGAATTTGGGTTATCCAAACGGCTTTTCTTCTCATTTTGATTGGATGGCTTCGATGTCACCCTAGCTCTTTTGCGAATTATTTTCTGTGGAGAATTTTTCGGGCTGCTATGCGGTATATGATGTAATGCATTGCGCTTTATTTTCAATCTCCATTTCGATGGTTCTAGTGGTGAGAGTATTCGCATTTCGTTTTGGTTCAATCTAGAACAATTTGCTATGCTTTCGAGATTCATATCTGATTTGCTTCTAGTTTCTCTATTAAATTTCAATCCATCACCGTTTGTTAAATTATCCTTATTGATTCTTGTTGGTTTAGCTGCTCGAAATAGGCTCGTACTGGACGAACGTTTGCGTTCACGGAAAATTTGTCTTAGCTGCCTTCTGGGAATTTGTAGTCCCAAACTTTTTTCTTTCACTGGGCTTTCGGTGCTTAGTAGAAAATATAAATTTGAGCGATCGTGAGTTATAAAACATTCACTAGGTTTATGAAGAAGTAAAAGCAGTTTCATAACTTCGTCCATAAGGGAAGCCGATGGCGGTGAACCAGCAAATATACTCAAAATGTTGACGAAAGAGTTTGCTGCGTCTATTGATATATGCACCGGATTTGGTGACTCTACCACGTAAACTTTGCAAAGATTAAGAAGTTCTTTAACCAGACCTACTCGATTAAGCTGCTTCATATTGAATTCCTTACAAGGATGTTTGTCTCTCACCAGAGCAATTATAGTTTTAAAAAGTAACTCTAGAACTTCTGAGCTATCAGATCCTGAACGATGCCAATCAGAATAGCGATGTATTATTTTCGCTATCAGCATTGGATGTGCCAAACATGCAATTGTATTTTCATTAACGTGAATTGCAGATCCTTTCTTTATTATAACAGGTTGGGTACAAGAGTTGTTGATTATACTCGCAAGTAAGTAAACATCTTTTGTACATCTGTCCGTTTTGATGACATAGCCAATTAGGCTAAAATAATCGTTTCGCATAAATTCAGTATAAAGCTGTGAGTCGGAAAGGGCAACACTAAGTAAAAGATCCAAGGACATTGATTGCGTTGCGGAATCGGATGTAAGTTCAACAACCCTTGCAAACAGATATAACAATGTTGAAAGTCCTCCACAAAGTATAGTTGAAGTTTGTACTGATTGGAGTTCCCGGCGGCATAGTTCACCGTAAAGCATTATTCCATAACGCTTCCCTGGAAAAGATTTTGTATTATTATTTATTTTTGAATAAACCGAGATACACTGCATTTATTTATTGTTAAGTTAAAGTTTAAAAACATAGACCAAAAGAAAGACTTTTTTCCAATGATAAATTTAAAACCTTCAAAACACTAATTACCAGAACAGAAAAACGAAGTACTAATTGGATTGGGTAAGATATCCCACTTCTTAGATCCCAATTTTAACAACCTACATTTATGTAGATTAAAAAGACCAACTTTCAAGTATGCTGTTAGGATTAACTTTTTCATGAACCAGTCCAGATGCAAAGATATAATATTTTCAAAAATATCGAAACAAATGACCCCAGAAACCATTAGGAAACTTTGACATCGTAGATATATGCCATTGATATGTGAAGCATTTAAAATAACTACTTTTATTTATTTATTTTTTTCTATCGCTAATTCTGTTAGGACAAATCACATAGTGCTAACAGTAAGTTTTATATTTTGGTTCTTTTTTACTCCAAAATCTACAGAATATCCGAAAAGTGCGGAGCGGTACCGCTATAGAGTTTTGATATTCTCAGAAGCATACATTTTACTTTGATTGCGATAAGCTTTTTTTCTAAGATTAGCGCTTCGACTAAAGTATTGCAGAATACAAACTTTCACGCTAAAAAAAATAACAGAAAGAGTTTGAATATTACTTTAAATGCAGAGATTTACTTCAAAGTTTGAGAACCGTTTTCATATTCTACAAGCAAAGCTCGATATCGAATCAGTTGTAATGGTAAGATATAAAAGAAAATATTAACAATTTAACTCGATCTCAGAATTAAATTTAGTTTTCGAGTCTTAAAAGTTCAAAAACATTATTTCTTAAGGTTATGGTACACCCCGAAACAATTTGTTATAATTTTTCTTTGAAAATCCCATCAAAGAAAGATTTAGGGATTCAAATAAATCTAAAGGGGAGCAGAGTACTTTTGAAAACAATAATACTTAAAGTTTTAGTACTTAAAACTAACAAGCATCAAATTAATTTTATTATAATATTATTCAATCTCTTAAACTAAATGTACTTACCACTGCTATTGTCATAATCTGATATCTGATCATAGGCCATTATTGTAGTCGGATCACTAGCTGAATATGAACAGAATCGAGAATCTCTAAGAACTTTCATTGCATCTTGAAAACTTCCAATATTTACATTGTATGATTTGTTGAGATTCAAATAACCCAAATTTGGTTTCCATGCGCCAACCTTAACAAAAAAGAAAAAAAAAATAGTTATATTAACTAATCTCACTTTTCTTGTTGATGTTGTTGTTATGTAACATACCTGGTATTGTGTCATATCAATAAAATCAGGTCCCATTGCCGTTAAATATTGAATAATCTCAGTATCGAGTATTTTTCTATTAAACAAAATCACATTTGAAATTGAAAACTTAAATGGCGTTGCATTAACATATTCCAGAGAATCATTGCAATTTGCCTTTGGTATACTATCACCAAGCGAAAGCAATTGAAAAGTTGATGTCCTTGTTAGGTTGCGAACATTTCGAAAAGGTAAACTTATAGAATGCTGTTCTAAGCCATCCAGAGTGACAGTTAAATTAAATCGATCAGATGCCAAGTCTACGGCAAAACATAAATGCGTCCATTTGGACCGACACAGGCGAAAATATTTTAATTCAACACTAGAGCCCTCAAAATACCCGTCCGTAACACCATGACCATGAAAGAAATGCATTTGATTGAAACTATTCAAGATGACAAGCTTTGTATGTTTCAGAGCATTCCGAAAAGGTGATGGGCTGATTGATTGAGGCGATGTATTTGCTGAAACATTTTCTTTGTTCATAAAAGAATTATCTTCATTCATTGGACTTTTCGGTGATAGTTCGGCGTTTGGTTTAGAACTTTCAAATACCAGATTCATGTTGCTATTTACATAGACACTTATTATGGCTTGATTGCTTCCAACGGAGAGAATATGTGTTCGCTTTAAGTAGAGAGAATATTATAAACACATTTAACTAATCATACGGAACATATAATACTCACCACACTATCATCGCATGAGACTTTCATATCATCTTCAATTATCTGACTAGTACTTCTGTGTGGCATACTGCTTTTCATTTGCATCCATATTGATACAGTTAAACCATCACTGCCCCACATCTTAGCGTGAGTTATTGGGAGAACACAGGCAGATCGAAGGAACGGAGTGTTGGCATGATTGTACAGATGATAATTGCGTACTCGCTCAATTTGTTCAGCTATCAATGGATCAGTCGATGATACACATCTTCCATCTAAAAGAATATACTGTTAGCACATAAACTTCTAATGAATAATATTCCAATTAACCATTCTGCATTGGAAACTCAATCTCAACACTGGGCTGCTTCTTTAAAGTACTCGAACAAATGTAGGACATATACTTTATCAATATGTCAATAGGGGGGTTCTTTGAAGCCAATATACTGAAATATGTTGACAACACATCAGGTGAATTGAGATCAACCACAAGATCTAATATTGTTTGTTGCAGTTCTAAAAATAAATAAATATGCAATATGTATGAGACTTTTTAATTGATTAAAGAGATAATGATTAAGCTAACCTCTAAGCTTTGCATCATTGCTCTGAAGAAGTGGAAGAAATCCTTGCAAAATAAACAACGGTCCACCAAGAAATTCACGAATCACAAACATCCTAGCCGCTAATTGACTCAAGCTACTAGCCCATGTAGCACTGGGATTCTGAGAACAATTCAATGACAATTCAATGAGAATCTCAGTTACAATTTTACAAATTCCACTATGCACGACGTGGGTACGATATCGTGAAGACGGCGTAAAAGGAACCCATAAATCTTCGATTTCTTCTTCACTCTCCGAGATTCCAGGTATTTCGCCATCAGCTTCGTAGCCCTCATCTGCTGTTAGATAAAACTCCTCTGTATCGTTCTCGCTGAGATCTATTTCGCTGTCAGCACATATCAAACTTGCTCTGGTAGAATAAAAATCTGCTTCGCTTTCAGTTGAGGCCAAAGTTGGTTCATCCACACCATCGGTTCTATGAGCGCCAACTTCATCCCTTTGGTTAATCGGATGTTGTTCTTCGTTTGAAAATGTTCCAGTTAGTTCGGCTATTTTCAGTAATGATTGCAAAGCCAATGTTACAGCCGTTATACTTGGATCAGTTTGATTCCAATCTTGCACTGCACGCGAAAGGATTATGGACTTAAGCCTTCGTAAATTCTTCTGCATTGCCTCGGTGGCTATATAAAAGTTTGAAATTTTCATCAGACAAATTTTAATTCAACCAAAAGAATAAATTTTAGAGATGATTTATAACTCCTACCCGACGACTTAGCATCAGATAAGATTAATAATAAAAAATAAATTCAAGGTTGAGATTTTCATTGACTGACTGCACGCAAACAACCGACTGAGAAGAGTACTTTTAATGAACTGCTGGTGGCACTAAATGAAATAGAATCTTCTAAAGAATATTGTCGTAGGTTGAACTTCTGTTGTATGGCTTCTTGAGGTTTTGTATGCGCATGCGGTCTTGGAATTATAATGTGGGGAAATAACAATGTATACATTCTAAACTATAAGCAATGATGGAGAAGTGCAACGTTAAACTTTTGTATTTGTTTTGAAGCGATTAAGGTGTTTGCCGCAAAAATTGTCAATACAAAAATGTGGGGTTGAGCTGTTTATTTCCTTATAGATTTATATGATGTGGATCAACTTTATCTGAATTATTAACACTTTGTATTGATTTGAGACGTGTCTTATTTTTGATGTTATAGGAGATAGGAAAAATATCTGCGCGAAACGTTAGAATAGTGGAAACAAATAACAACGTCTCTATATTACTTCGAGATATGTGCGAAACGGATGTTTGTCAAAAAGTGTTCTGGTCGGGAAGGGTTTCCGAAATATAAGTTTTCGGGGGAATGGTTATACTTTTAGAGGATAACTAAGTTAAGAAAGAAGCTTTTAGATCACAAAAGTATATTTTAGAAGTAATGTCTTTATCACCCAATAATAAGGACAAGCATCGCTGGAAGGTTTATAAGACTTGAAAAGATTTGTAAAAAGCAAAAGAGAATAAGGTACAATCTTCCAACTACTCACACTTTTTGAAGACAAGGATGAGGTAAATAGCTTTGCTTTCCTATGATTAAGCGGGCAGTCAAAAGAATTTTCTACAGCAGAATCGAGAGGCTTGTCAAAATATAGGAAAGGTGTGTTGAATGGGGTGTATCAATCACTAAGATTAAATTATATACCTTGTAATCTATTTATATATCTATCTATTATCAACTAAAACTTTCTTTGAACAATGTAAATGAGTCTTCCAGTAATCGTGAAAACAAAACTAAAGGGAAGTAACATGGATGGATGCCTAACTTCATAAAGCCAACCCATCAGGTGAAACTTCTCATTGCTTTAATCTCAGTCTATTATGAACCACAAAAACAAAGGAGAGAGAATAGATGACATTGTAAAATAAACTTTGCTTAGGACGTGTGTTCTTATTATGAGTTCGGTCAATTGGAATTTGTATGTCTTTATTCTTCTTGACTAGAGGTGTAAAAAAAACCTGAATCCAACCACTCCTTTTGCGTGTTTAACTATTAAGTAATAAAATAAGCAAATCATGCAACTAACAAATAGAGATCAATGAACGGATAAAAACACTGCAATACAAACAAAACAAAATACTTACTATTTTCTTTATTCTCTCGAACATACACAGCCATAGCAGACTCGAACAGTTTAAGCAGCAGGTTTTTGCAGTCACCTGGTTTGCAAAGACATTGCAGTTCTGATTTAGCATCATTGGAATTAGTTGTTTCAGATTCCTTTAGATTATTGGTAGAATTCGATTGGGAGCCAAAAAAATATCCAAATATTCGTCCTAATAGACTTTTTTGATCTTCCGTCACAGACGATTCCTCCATGGTCAAGAGTTTTTGTCCCTCCATTAGTTGATCATGTGAAAGTGCCATAATTTGATTTCTGATATCGAAAAGAACAATACTTTCGTCCATTGTATTGCTTTGGAGTTTGTTTAGAAATCCTTTTACTTCAAAATCGTTATAAAATTTAATAACTTCATCAAAATTCGGCGGTTCCGATTCAGTCATGGAAGTTTGTACCGAAGAAGCTGATAGAAGACTATCTAAAGGCAAGGATTCTGACATAGGTGTTTGATATTCCTCGGATTGAGGTGAAACCTGATCAATTTCTCTAGAAAACAACAAGAAACAACTTAACGTGTTGCATGCTAATTTTATAAGATCTGTCTGTTCAAATCGCTCAGAAAACTCTATCTGAAACTGTTGATTAGTTTTTAATAGCTGATAATTTAAGTACCAATGTCTGGAAGCAACATGTAGAGTATGCAAAGCACTCATTTCCCTATTATCAATACATTCATCCTCCTTATCCAGCCATATCATTTTATCGCTATTTAAGTGTTTAAGCATTCCATTGATCCATTTTGTTGATGTAACACTTCCATTTAATTGCAATGCTATAAGACGCTTACTCAATACCACTTGTTCTTGGCTGTTATCTCCTAAAAAGGCGGCATTTTCAATGCCAATCTTAATCAAATCACATACTGGTCGGATAAGCTCGGGACGATGCAATAAGTCTTCTAGATGTGTTATGTTCTCATCATTGTAAAACGCCTTAATCAGTCTCACGTCACTAAGATATGTTATGAAAATATTAAGACACTCAATGAGAATTCGATTGATGTTTTCGCAAGTTGAGGATTGTTGTTTGTAAGTTCTGAACATTGGCAAAACAATATTGGCCATTATCCCTGTTGATATGTCGAAGCTAATCAAATGTGATATGTGTTTGAGATGCTTTAGAAATCGTTTGTATTCGGTTATATCGCTTATCTCTTCATACTTGGTCTTATATAACTCAAACACGTCTTTGTGGAATTCATTGGACTTCAATTTGAATTCACAACTATTACAGTTATTTCGCAGAAAAACAGTCGTCAATATTTTCTGGTGTACAAAACTGTAAGCAAACTTTTTATTCTCAGCGTCGATAGACCGACTGAATAATATTCTCATGGTTTCGATGTTGCAGAGGCAACAACAGACGCCTTGTCGCTGCAGACAACGAAGCAGATAATTTTGCAGGTCAACAGACAGGTGTTGGACTGTGTTGATGAGTATCTTTTGAAAGAAACAAGGGAAATTATTTCGAAGGCAATGCTGCTGCAAGATTCCTTTTAATTTTTTTCGATGCTTTTTGGATTTACCTGACGAATTTTTGGTCAGATTGTCTATAATTTTTTGAAGTACTTTAACAATTTTTGGAAAAAGTGATTCTAATTCTTTTGAATTCTTTGCCAATAAGTCGGATAATTTGGAAACACACATATCCAATGAGTCTTCATCGATGAATTTCAAAGCATTATGAAACTTTCCATTCGACAGTGCAATTACATTGTTCATCAGTCCAAAAATCAAGTAAATAATTCCAAAGACAATCTGAGGATGTGGAGTTATTTCAAGAGCTTTCATTAATTTATTGATTGTTTCGTGTAAATTTATGGAAACTAAGTTATCTCTTTGCCAGCAGATATTATTAAAGCATCTTCCAATGAGGATTAATAACTTGCATTTGATGATTTCAGAATTTTTGGTCGAGCTAAATACTTCTTCGTTGCTAGAGAGTTTTTCGACACCAAATTTCCAACAAATAACACTAATCGACTGATCGTTGAGAACCATGTCGGTTTCAATATCAACCAGTTTTTCTAGCAAATCAATTAGGACTGCAGCAATTTCGTCGCTTGTTCTTGTTTTTTGTTTGTGTGTTTCAAAATCAAGTTCTTCACAGTCAACAAAGCAAAGCTTGGTACTTTCATTCAGTGTGGACCGTAACTCGGAGGATTGGCTAAATTCACGTGATCGGAGTGCTTTTAAGCGTTGATGTAGAAGGAGATTGTCTAGAAATTCATTAACCGAATTCAATTTATTCAGTTCAACTTGGTTGCCATTGTCCCATTGGCAGTTGGGGAATAGATTGATGCATATATTGCATAGACTAAGTTGTGATGCAAGTAACTAAGGATAGAAATGACATTAAAACAAAAAACCACAAAAAAAATTTGTATTACCTTAATATCAACGCGTCGTAGAAAATACAGGATATGATGACCTATCTCACATGTAAGAAAAGTGCGCAAGGCAACAATTTTACTGTAATCGCTAGGAGCTCTTAATATAAGCTAAGGAAGCAGAAAAATAAGAAAGGATTAGTTTTTTGTCAATAATAATGTGGGTTCAAATGTCAGCTATATGTTTATAATATGGATAAAGAAAGAACATTTTACTCTAGGATGTCATAAGCTTAAGTGTGTATACAAACGGATTGCAAGACTGACATAGTGACGAGATAAAATCATCATAGATAATATCATTATAGACAATCAGGCTCCTTTTAAAGCCATTTAATTAGTTGCCTCGAGCTCTAATTTAATCCGGCGAGGTCGAAATAAGCGCCCAAGGTCACTTACATTTGGGTTCGGGAGAATAGTGGCATTGAGGAAAATTAACGGGCAGCTAGACAAGGATTAGGACTCTTAGATCACTCTAGCAGATAGAGTTCCTCTTTGAAATATGAATGGAAATTTATCTAACCGAATTCAATCCAAGGTGAAACAGCATTTTATCCAAAAAGATTTGGATGTTGGTGTACGCTAGCTTGCGAACCATGTAACACTAATGAAATTTCATATTATACACAAGAAGAATTAGAAGTTACGGTAGAGAAAATAATTATGGTGGTAACGTGACCAGTGACCATAGGGAAGGGAGTCTCTTTCCTCCTGTATTTTTGATAATGATTACTAAGTCACGTACGTATGTTTTGTTTTACTTCATATTATTATGATGGGGATGAAAAACACAGGGATTTATATTTGATAACAAAGGTTGGGATGGGATACGTGAGATGGAACACGTTGAAATCTTTTCTGGCATTTATGTATTTATTTTCATTTGCGATAAATGTACAGCGATAGGGACAGTTTTGCATTCATTCGTTTAGTAATCATACTCAAGGATTTAATATGCTATGAAATAACGATGTAGGAGAAAACTAAAAAAACAAACCTTAATCCGATGCGCTGAAGCAATTTTTAAACTATGTATGTATATCAAAAGTAAACACAAAAATAAAATGCAAGACTTGACACGTACATAGAACTTGCTGTTATGTTCAAGCAGCTTGGAAATTCAAAAAATCTAGTTATAAAAACATCTTGCATATTATATTACACAGATTAATGTCGTTAGGTTTTTGAATTAAATTATCTTTTTAATTTATCTCTTTAAGTAACACTTTAGAGGTTAATGCTGTAGGTCGAATTACAGACATATCTGCAGACCTAAGGTATATACATATGTGTATACGAGAAGTTAGAACCTTTTTTGAATTTACAAACATCAAATAAGTTGATTTTGTATAAATGGGGCTGGTGTTTTTTTTATAGCACTATTGGTTGAATGACTTAAGAAGTTAAATAAAAATTGAAAATCGAGAAAAGGCTAGGCTGAGCCATTTACAAAGGAAGTGAGATGAGCCCTCTTCCACCTTTTCGTTTTGACACCCTCTGCATAAGTCAGATTTGCTGATGCCAGTTCTGCTCATGTGGGTTCCCATTGAAATTAGATTTTTTTTTTTAAACAATTAGTAGGTACTGAAAAGAGAACTACTCGTTCAGAACTTTCATAAAATATAGTTTTATTCATTTTTATTTATTTCAAGATGATAAAATGTACAAATTTAAGTTAATTTAGATGAAGTAGGTAATTCACAAGTATTAATATAGTTATATAATAATTATGTTATGATACAATGAAAGATGAAAGGTCGATACGTCGCGATGGTTCTTAACCGTTGCGTGGTCGTAATCGTTCTCCCTATGTCTCATTGTCTCTTCGTCTAGCTGACGAATTGTTGGTTGTGGAATGATTTATGAACGGTACAAGGGATAAACAGAAGATAATGGTATAATATGGTAATTGACACATCGTTTTCTCAAACGGTACTACCAAACGAAATAAACTATCAAAATTTCAAGACAAAAATGTATTTTCTGACAGCTAAGTTAGATCCCTACTACACCATTCTAGGAGTACTTTGCTACCTGAATGAGCTACTTACAGCGACATCTCATTGTGTTCAAGGGTAAAACCTATAACGACATTTTTTGCTTTAAACACCATTAAAGCCATTTAACGGATACGAAAGAAAGAGCTTTTTTCGTCATCTCACATACAATTTAGTGATGTTCATACAAGAGAAAAGAGAAGAGAAATTCATTTTTTGAAAAAAAAAACATCCTGTTAAATATATGTATATAAAATATATACTTATATAAAAATGTCATCTGATTCTTTAAGGAAATATTAATTTACGAAATAAATATTATTTATTTCGTTGGAGTTTTTGAAAAAAAAAATAATTTTTAGGTTAGTAGACATATTACTGTTCATTTGTTTTTAAATTATTTGCAGATGGTTGTGATACGGTCGTAGTGAGAGTGATCAATTTGATTATTTTCTTCACCGATTTTAATTGGAATTTATTCAAATTATCCACTTATTTATCTCTATTAAAGTCGAGTGATTAAATTAAATTTAATTGAAAGTTAAAGTCATTTGAAAATATATTAAACGAATATTTTGTATCGCACGAGAACATCATCACAAAAGCAAGACTTTTTTAATTTGGTCCTTTGGAGTGACGAACAAGTTCAGCGTGTTTGTAAAAGATGGAAGACGAACAGGTGACTGGCGAAATAGAGTCCAATTATATTAAGGTTCTGGATTGGTCTGCTAAAAGTCCTGATTTAAAACCCATAGAAAATTAATTAAGTACTATAAAAAGGGCAGTTTCAACTCAAAAGCCGATGAATATGGAAATAACCGGAGTTGATTAAAATAACTCCTACTCAATGTGCAGGGTTTTTCGGTATATTGTCAAACAGATGTGCACAAGTTATGCTACAAAAATAATTTCCAATGGAGTACTGGCTGCACAAACGGTAAAACTCGATTTAAAACTTAATAAATTATGTGTTCACTATAGTTGGGGAAATCTGAACAGATTTATGCATAAACTTTGTTTTAATTTTAAAATATGCTTAAAAATATATAAATTATCAAAAGTAAAGAATTAAATTAGTTGAATAAATAAGTTTAAATAATAATTTGACAATGAATATTTCATCTTTAACTCTTCGGATGTGGAACTGCAACGAAAAAATATGATAAGCTCATTTAATTACGACCTAAACAGCATTGTACAATGAGGAATAAGAAACCGGGTGATATTCGAAAATTCAATGCTGTCTTGTATCGTTAAAGTGAGATATACCCCCTTTTCAATATCTATGAGTGGTATCTACTTGCATCAATGAAACTGAATATCTCGATATTTTCGGTATGTGCATCACGAACCACATTTTGTGGAACGATCGCATACGCGATGTGTCGCCAAAAAGAAATTTGTCTCTTCTTCTGATCAGGCTACAATTTATAAAACCTATATACGTCCAAAGCTTGAGTATAACTTCCATCTATGGGCTGGTGCTCTAGTAACTTACTTAAGCCTCTTGGACAGTATTCAAAGAAGAGCTTTTAAAATGATTGGTAATAATAACATCATTGACACATTTACGTCACTCGAACATCGTCGTAATGTTTCTTGCCTCACTCTTTTTGACCGTTATTTTAAGTGAAATAGCCAGCTGCATTCATCTTCTTAAACAATTCAACCGTAATACTCGCACTTCTATAAATGCCCATCAGTTTTCCCTTGAGCCCAACTTTGGCCGTACTGTGAATGTGGAATGCCTTACCACGCTCAGTCTTTCCCTGTCATTGCAATGTTCAAGAATTCAAAACCTTTTTAACCCCTCCCCTTTTTCTTAATGCTCAAACTGTGTCTCTGGCATATTAAGGGTATAAAAAAAACCTTTGAGTGTACGCTAATTATATTTCAGTGGCACAAGGAATAAGCAGAGATATTTGCAAGATCCACTTTTTTTTGTTTTCCCTATCATCGTAATGTCAAGTTTGATTAGAATTCTGAGATCGATTTTTTTTACGAATGCATTATGAACTACTTACATATACGTACATAGGAACATAATATATCGCTATAAAATGAAAATCTAGAGATAACTAACTCAGGTTTATTATGGTAAAACTCTTCGAAACTCTCGTGTATTTTTTTTTTTTCATTTTCAAAAAATGAAAGCCCGCTGTTGAGCGACTTTTTCTACATATAGATAAACATATAGAATATACTATATACATAATGTGTATTTGTATACATCCTATTATTTAATTTTGAAACTTTTTATCTTATTCGTAGTTCAAGAGAACGCAATCGGCTTTAACAATTACTGTTTTTCCCGTAGGAATACTTATCAAATGTTTCTTCTCAGGGGACGTTGATAGACATTTTTTATAAAACACACCAGCTCTCCGATTTATTCGCATCTAAAGTTAGCTCTGTTTCTTCATAAAAATCACACATTTACCTCCGTTTTGCAATCAACGTTCTATACATCAATTTAAATCAAAATATACGTTTCGTATTTACTTTTAATAATTAATTTTGTGTATCTCGTTAACCGAATGACATTAATTTTACTTACCTGAGCAAAATTGTGCTTATCTTTTGACCATTTGATTGGATTAGCAGTTTTGTTGGAATCCGATTTGTTGTCAGTGGCTCCAATATTATCAGCATCATCGTTATCATCTTTTAACGACGAAGCTGATGTTGTGAGATGAGATTTGCTAATGATGTCATACACTCTCTCTAGGAAGAACGAACATATCTCTTCCAAAGCACAATGAACAAAACTGAAATAGTTAAATTAGTTTTTTTTTATATATGTAATTACAAAGTGACGTGAATTTCATCACGATTTGAAAAAAAAATCAACATCAAAATGTTTGAAATCTTTTTCGCGGTCTAATTGCTATCTGGGTAGGTAGTATGTTAGGAAAAATAAAATGCGTATTCTAAAAACATACCAAGAAATTGGCGTTGGTTCATCAGATGATATCTCTAAGTCAGCAAATTGGAATTTATAAAGAAATAGTTTAAGTGATTCTTCCTATAAAATATAATGAAAACAAATTAAACACCAATTAGTATTCAAAGAACAAAAACTGATAAGAACAAAAATGATAACCTTTTCTGCTGTATCTTTTTGCTCCTCCTCATAGTTTGTCCACAGCGTTTGGAGTTCCTTAAGCAGGTCCTGCTCTGATTGTTCATCCATCACACTGAAGGTTTCGCTGGCCACTACCTCCAGCAATAATAATTAATCGAATACCAGATAATCGGCAGTTGTTGATATTATGTTTAGATGCAGGTCGAACTCATTACGTCTTGTCTATACCCAGAGCTATCACTCTCTCCCTGTTCATGTATCAACCTGAACTATTATTTTATTTTCCGAACAACTTACAACTCATTACATGTACGAAATTGTATAGGTAGGTATATTATAAAAAGATTTTTCAGATTTGGATTGGTTTTGGTGAGAACGAAGACGTGCATCGATCACCGAGGCTGTACATTTTCTTGATACAAAAAAAAAGAACCGATTGAAACTTTACCGAACAATTTGTAATCTTTTCTTGGAGCCTGTCACTGCGGAATAATTGCGTATTTCAATTTATTTACCAATAATATAAAATTCAAGTTTTGTTTTCAAGTTAATAATAATTATTTTTAATGTTACAGATAAGCAATAGATGCTGGATGGTCGAATCATTTTGTAGATATGATTCAATACGGCGATAAATGGCATACGGATGTTTTTGATTTCGGTGTAAAATTACAGTAAATCGCCATTTTTATAACCATTGATTTTAGTGGATTCTGTAAATTTTCGATGAATATTTTTCAAAAATGAATCTCTGCTTTTTTGATTTAATTAAGTATTGAATATTTTAATTTTATAAATTGATTTTTTGGTAAATTGAGATGAAAAATTGAGGTATAAATACTTCTTTGTTTGTTTTTTTTTCTTCACAACCGAACTCTTTGGACGAATTGCAGAAAATAAACGAAAAAGAAAAGTTGAAAACATAAAACAGCTGACAGTTTATTTTGATGTCGTCATAAGACGAGTTGCCGGTGGAGATAGAAAAGTAGTATATAGAAATACGAAAGCTGTAGGTGCAGTCGTTTGGGTTTTGAAAATTATTTTTTAGTACTGAAAGTGATAATAGAGTTTCGGGTATGAATAAAATTATAATCGCCAATTTCATGAAAAAAAGAAGCACATTTATGTAAAGCCCTTTTATATTTTAATAGATCATATCAAGCATTATCTGTTTCATGAATTCAAACATGGGAAATTTTAATTGAAATTAGCCGTGTTTTTTTGGAAAAGTTATCCGCAGTAAAGTAGGATTTTATATGAATAACAAATACAACATCCGCAGTAGGATGACTACCGATAAAAGGAGAAGTGAAATCCTGCTGCGGATAGAGATTTGACGTTTATTCGAGTATCGGCAATGATCTTACTGCGGATGTTGTATTTGTTTTTCATATAAAATGCCACTGTACTACGGATAACTCTACCAAAAAAACACGGCTATTAATTTTGCTTGACATCTGTCAATACAAAAATAGGTTACATTTGTCATATTTCTTCTAATACCTACAATAGAAAAAAAGTAAAGCCTAGTACGCAGATCGAGACAAGACAAATTTTATCTCTACAATTTTAATCTCTACATAACGTTTCATCTCGCGCAAAAGTTTGATACAAAATTTTTCCCGATCTGCGTACTAGGCTTAAAACGTGAAATCAAAAACAAGCTACCAATTTGTATTGCCTGCCCGATTTGATATCATTAGGAATTTATTTTTAATACTGAATGGGATTTTATTAAATTTAGCTAAATATTGAAAAGCGTCTAATGCAATATGCTATAAGAATCGTAGACTTATTTACTATTCTATATCAATGACGCATTTTAGTTGAATTAGTACGATGTTAACGCTGTTATAGTATGAAACTAGGTTAAAACGACTATTTTGCAAATTTTTATCGAATATAGAATCATAATTCTTTCTCTACCCTAACCTATTTTCTTTTTTAGTATCGTGCTAACTTCATATGACTCTTTGACAGTTATAAACATCAAAACAGAGGTCTGTTCACTTACAGGCGAATCTATAAACAAATCTTAAAGGTTACTTAACTTTCAAATACCTCTAAGCAGCTCTTAAGTATGAAATCGGTATCTATAATCAATTTTCACATTTAAGTAACGTTACTTAAAGGCCTCTTAACTTAAACGCCATCAACCGCGTTTAAGGGTCACTTAAAGGCATTTTAAAATGTATTTTGACATATCGATTGTCATCTTTGAAATTTTGAAGTTTCAAATTGTGAGTTTGTAGGTATTGTTTGTTGTGATATTATATTAGAACTATAAAGTGCAACGATTTAAGAAACATAAAATTTGTATTGATTAAAGTATATGTACGCGCAAAGAAATTTCGTCCACGCTTCCCTCTTAGCCTTTTTGAAGTGTTTGTATCGACACTTTCTTCCTCGATGTTGGAAGAGAATAGGCGTTTTCCTAAATGCAGTGTTGCAGCGCATCGTGGATTTTGTTGCCCTTGCAACGTTTTTCTTCACTCTGAAATTGACTTTTACAATTCATTAAAAAAAACTCTAAAATTTAGAATTCGTATTTAATAACGTTATTTTATTGAAGCAAGTAAATAAAAAAAAAGCATCAAAATTCATGATGTGCTGCAACACTGCATTTAGGAAAACGCCCAATCTGCGCATAAAATAATTCTGTTTTGTAGTGTATTATTGTAAATTCTAAAATAAAAAAGTTTCCTTGTAGGAAGCATCCCAATTTTCAGATCTTTTTCTTTTATTTGTGGCGGCGGCGGGTGTGGGTGTGTGTTCGATAGCTTTTTTTTTATGATTTCACAAATAAAAAATTATGTCTTCCATTTATTTACTGAAAGAAGGTGTCACAAAACAGCTGTGTTGTATAAAATGAAGCAGCATTTGTTTTTTTTCTGTACTAGATTTTCACATTGTTTTACGTTACGTGACACAACCATTGTTTAGTTAAGTACCAATGAAAAATCGATTATAGATACGAATTGAAGTTTCGTCATTTAAAGCCAAATTAAATATTTAAGTATGCTTAACTAAATAACCTCTAAGATGCAGTTTAAGAAAATCTTATAGATACGGCTGTTAGTTTTTTTGAATGAACTGTCATTACTTTAGGTGTGTTCAGAAACAATTTATTGAAAAAAATTGACTTAACACGATACTAGTTGGAAAATGTTTAAAATTAAGAATGAGTTAGGAATCTACTAAAAAGTCAGGAAGTTGTTAGTATTATACTAATTCCTTAATACAAAGCTATTTAAAATTTTGCGCAGGAAATTTATACACGAATGGCTTTGCATAGTAAGGGTATTCATGTAAACGCGGAAAACCTGTATAAACCACAGAAACGAGATAATTTTATCTCCGCAGAAACGAGCTGCCATTTTGTTTTTGATTTTTTTTAAGTAAGAAAACAGAATCACTTTTTAAGTTAAAATATTGAATGATGTACATTTGTGATAACAACAATTTTATATGAGTTGACTATCGTTCAACGAACAGCTGATTATTTCCCACATTTACACAAATATTTCTTATGGGTTGCTCATGCAAATATGTGGCGAAAAGTAATTAGGCCTATTCGACGAGATCTTTTATTCTTCTATTCTGTTATTCTGCTATGAATTTCCATACAAATGTTTGAGCTGTCAACAAATCTTTTATGAATTTTAATTTTGGTATTCAGCACGCTAAAATCTGTTATAAAATCTGCTAAGAAAACTTTTATGAACTGTCAAACGTTCGAACATAGAAAAAATCTTTTACGAATAGCATTTTTGGTATTCAGCATGCCAGAATCTGTTATGAAATCTGTTAAAAATCATAAAAGAATAAAAGACAAACTTCTGTGACTTTTATCATAAAAGATTTCAATACATACACAGATACGAGTATATCAATGAAAAATTGATATATCATCGTCGTCCATTGTGCAATACAATATTTTGCAAATATGGCTGATCTGGAATGAATTAAATAAGAATTAAATTACATTTTTGTTAAGAATGGACGTTTCATAGAACGACGACGATATATTTTTTATTTCGTCAACGAAATCTTTTTAAAATGAGACAAATGAAAGAAAATATATTTACACACATACGAGTATTATATAAACATTATGTATATGTAAGTAGAGTAGAGGACACCAAATAATGTGTAAGAGAAGAGATTACTTTTTTGTTCGTCATCCATTTTAATTTTGTCAGATGAATTATTTTATTTAATCACAGCTGATTATGATAGCAGATTTAGTTCAGTTTCATAACAGATTTCGTTTTCGAAGTTGCATAACAGACTTTTATAAAAGTTCGAGCCCCTGAATACCAATTATAAAAGATCTTTTAAGATGGAAATCTTTTACGATTCATAACAGAAAATCCATAGCAGAATAACAGATGTTGCAGAATAGGCCTAAATATCTTTCTGCAAAGTGGAAAATTATCTCGGTGCATGAATATCCGTAGGTTAGGCGCTCACTGGCAACTGTGATCGAAATCAAATAGTTTGGTCACCAGTTGTAAGAGCAGCGCGCACATGCACCACTTCAGTCACACTTGAAATTTTCCCTCTTGGGCTTGTAGAAAAAACTCAAATATTTAGTTGAATGTTAGGTGTGTTTTTTTTGCAAGTCCATATAGAATTGTAAAAAAAAACGACATCGGGACTAAGCGCTTTACATGCAAATGCAACAACTACTTAAATCTATACAGAGTTAGCTAAGACCAGATAATTATCGAGCGTTAATCTAAGACCCGATAAAAATGGTGATGCCAAAATAGTATTATCTATATGTTATCGATAATTTGCTCAGAGACGTCAAAAGTGAAGTTTTTGGATTGGTTGATGCTAGCCGTCAATAAGCTGACAAATGTCATAGCGTACACAGTGCTTCCAGCTATGTGGAAAAAAAGCTCCTAAATCCCGATGTCGTTTTTTTTTACAATTCTATATGGACTTGCAAAAAAAACACACCTGTTATTTGGTCTTTTCTTTTCCTCGATTTTTTTTTTTCAAAATCGCAGCATTTAAATACGCTTATCTATTCCTCTAGCCTCCAGTCACTGTCACCTGTCAAGTGTCAATTAATGTAAAGCTTTCCAATAACTGTGTGAGTTGTGACGTAAATTGTTTTTTGTTTTTATTTCTTATCGTGATTAGTAAATAAACTCAGTTAAATTTAAATATTTTAATTTTAAAGAGCCAGTTTAGCTCGGAATCTATTATATTTATTTCCTTCTTCAATTCAGAACAGTTGTCATCGTTGTTGGACGACTTTGTACACTCTGTGCAATAATCTGTTCCACTTATAAATTGAAGAATTACGATATAATAAGCACACAAGTGTTCTGTTAAAGCTCTAATTTAATTTTATTTTTGATTTTAATACAGTTTTTTTCTTCGAAGAATTAATATTTGAAATGATTCTGTCTAAGATACCCAAATACCTGTTACGTTCTGGCAAATGGAGCCATCAAACATCGTTTGAGGTAAGGAATTTCAAGTTCATTATGCAATAGGAAATGAGTATTCAACAACTTGCTGTGTGTAGGCTTTTACCTTCCAAACTACTGTAACTACTTTTATATAAATAATAATATACAGTGCAGTAGTAGTATGCACAAAATTATTTTATTATTAAGTTAGAAATTCTGTCCTTTCATGTAAAATGAAATAAAGTTGCTCCACCGCACCGGTTCTTGTACCGAAATATTATAATATTTAATTTAATAGTTGATCATAAGAAGTTCGTTTTATATAAAGTACCTAGTACCTATCTAATATTAGTTGTCGTATTTAGACAACACTTGACTCTGCTTGTGATTTTAATTCCCACCCAGTCGAAACATTTCCAATTAGAATTTTATTCGTTCACCACCGGCCTCGGCTAAATAGTGCACGTAGAAGTCCTAGGTTCTTAACACCATGAGCACATGTAAATCAACATTGCTGCAGATTGCAATCATTTTTCGGAAAAGTGCAATGGATTAAGATAGTTAAGCCCAGTGACCTTGAAGCGTTGCATAACTTTTTATTTTGAAAACTGTCCTGATTATAAAGCAATGTTTAGGCTTTTAAGATCATTTGATTTCTGTGGGAGACTACGAATCCAATGTTGTTAACAAGATGTTTAATTTTGAAAATTAACTAAAATTCATAGCATATGTGAATCTATATTAGTTTCTCCATGAAACAAAACCGATGCAAAAAACTGTTTCTCTTATCAAAAAGTGTATTGACTCTGACCTTTTGATATGTGAGCATAATGTGAAAACAATTATTTAAAAAAGCGGGGTTCTATTTTTATAAGTCACTTAAGTCTTCATATGAAAACCGATATCAGGTACATAATATGTAGGTATATAGAAATGGCGACCACTAACAGTCTAGCTCTGCCCAATTATTGCTGAAGTGCGCCATTTTGACAACACAACTCATATAAACCTGTGGATGGAATTCAGATGGCAAAATGTGGACATTCTCACGGAGTCATCCAGTTTGGATTAAGTTAAAAAATTTGGATTTGGTAGGTTTTGATGTCTCTTATTGGATGTTTACTTTTGCACAATCATCCGGAAAGCGGATCGTTCACTTAGCCGGGCCACCACACTCATCCGACACCATATATACTGTACCAAGCTGGCCAGCTTGTTGACTGGTGTTGAAACAGTAGCCAATCCGATTGATTGATCATCTGGCCCCGGCACCGTAAAACTCCGTCAAAGCCCTAAGACAGCTAGCTCCGGATCTAAAGAGTCAAAAGAGGAGCACGGCATAGAAGTAACCAAAGTTCGTCCCAGGCCATTTCGTCACGTTGCGAAAAGAGATCAAGTCTTTGATCTTCATTTTCGAAAGTTCTTCAAGGTTGTCGAAAAATGCCTTTCCTAATCATTGTGCTTTAAATTTGGACAGATACGAAACAAAACAGAAAGTAATAATATTATACAAATGAACAGTTATTTTTGAAAATAGAATAACTCCATTTTTCATTTATGAGATACTTAATATTTTTTGCGTTTAAATGAGTTTAAAATGGCTGTCAATAATGAAATAATAGTTGTTCTGTCATGCAAAAGGACATGGGTTCGCTTCACAGCAGCTGCAACAAAGTTTTTCAGAGGTGTACTGCCTCTTGCGAAGGATTGACAAATCCTCTAAGAGTATCTCTTCTCATGAAAAGTGCTGCTCATTAACCGTTCGGAATCGGCAGAAAATTGTAGCTCCCCTCCATTCCTAGTTCGACTTCTCGAAGTCAATTAATGCCGAAAGTCAACAGTTAATGTTATTACTTAAAAACATTAAGCTGACAACCAACAATCAAAATTATCCTTATCTATACCCAATGCAATTTGCCTCTCAAAATAGAAAAATAGAAGTTTCGACTCAAATTACCCAAATGAGGTGGCCAAAATAAAGTATAGTGCAGATTATATATTAGAAAAATATCATCTTCTTAATGCCTTCCATTCAATATACTCATACAATGGGAATTTTAAATTTGTTATCACGCTGGAATAAAGCATTGGTTCAATGACAACAATTCAGCAGCGGATATTTTCTTTTTGGGCCTTAATTTCTTAAAGATTGTTGCTGTAAATGTAAATACACATCAAATAACTTGTTTTGTCATTGTATTCCTTTAATTTCAAAACCGACAGCTTACAATTATTTTGGTGTTAGGACAGAAAATGTTAGAATTTTTTATCAATGAAATTCAAATATATAACTAGGGCCTCGGAACTTACAACTCCAATGAATCACAGCACTTTTAGTACTGGTCAATCGCGAATACGCGGTGCAAATGCTCATTATCACTGGTAAAACCGCAAATCACCGGCATCAAACGATACCGCCTTCTCCTAGTGTTATATTACGAACAAAGCATTTACAGTTTAAACTTTTAAACTTCCCGCTGGAGATAAGTCATTGTCAAACTCTATTTTGTATAAATAAACCCGTCGCATAATGGAAAAAAGATCATGTTATACATATATTTATTTATCCATGTAGTCCAGTCATTTTAAACCCCAATCTGCGGAAAAATTCCTAGTGAGCTGAATTTTTGTATACACCTTTATTACGGCATTGTAATGAAGATGTGAAAAATCGACATTGATATCGTGCTGGCTAAAAAAGTTATAGGGGTCAAAAGGTCACAAAAATCAGTTTTTCGCAAATATCTCGCGATCTATTGCTCAGAGGTCAATAAAGGTCATTATGAAAATTGTTTGTCGTGAAATTGTCTACAAAAAATGTCTCTTGCATTTTTCTGTAAAATTAACCGTTTTCGGAGTAGAGCGCTGAGAAAGCGAATATATTATAACGATGCACTCGTTTCCTCACCACCTTCGAGGTAGAATGCAGGGCGCGTTTTTTTACATGTTTTCCCCCGTAGGCATAATCCATGATATGTAATCATATATGTATAACTTTTTTAGCCGGCACGATATCAATGTCGATTTTTCACATCTTCATTACAATGCCGTAATAAAGGCGTATACAAAAATTCAGCTCACTAGGAATTTTTCCGCAGATAAAACCTAAAATGACTGGACTAATGGTCACTTCGCAAGTTATCGCTCTTTATTGTTATATGCGGTGTGCAACGAAGATACAGTTCAGTTTTCGGAGATCCTATTAGGTTATTCAGACCCAAGTATTATCAAAAACATCTCGAAAGATTAAAAAGAAAATGGATTTCTACACCCGGCTTCTTCAAACACGACCTAACCGCAATACAACCGCAACCGCATACAGTTATAGCGATTTCAAAAACATTGATTACTCCCACCTTATAGCAGATGCTAGAAATATAGCTTGTAATAATATATTCACCTTGTCCTCATCTACTGAGCAGGTACGGTTTTTTAATGATAACGTTGCTCAGCTCTTGAACAGGTATGTTTTAGTAAAAACTAAGCTAATTGGTTTATCCAAAAAATACGTATCATAATACAGCAGTGAGATCGAGCCTACGACTTGGTGAAACTGTATCGTCTTCCTGAATTTACACAAATGTATAATTCACTTCGCAATTAAGTTGTGATGGAAATTCGTTCAGCTAAGACTTGATTGTTCGCTGGCAAACTGAATACTTTCCTTAATAGCCGACAGTTGTGGAATAACTTGCGAAGTATTGGGCTTGGTAAGGCCAAACACAATCATATTGAAAATGTTGACGGCAATTCATTAAATAGGAAGTTTGTCTCCACTCCTTCAATGCCTAATCCTTCTAACCCTACCATTCCAGTTAATTTCTTTTTGAATAATTTTAGTTTCTCTAGTTTTGGGTTCACAGTGTTGAAGTCGTTGAAAGTATACTTTCAGAAAGGTCAAATGCCATCTGTCTCCATGAAATTCCCCCTCTTCTTTAAACATAATACTTCCAATTTCCAAAAAAATCATATTTTCAACATCATATACTTGAAACAGGGGAATTTTCTTCCGATTGGAAATTAGCGAAAGTCCTACCCATATCCACATATCGGTAATGATGCAATTATATTGTAAACAAAAATCCGGATCTAATGAAAAATATCCTGTGAACCTAAAAACTATAATTGCAGAGCCACGCGCATAATTAACAACACGTCTCTCATTGCCTCTCATTGATTTAATAATAAGTTTTTTGTCTCTCCTGAAAAATCTACTTTTCTTGGTTACGAGGTATTCGATCTACAGCGACGATATATGCTAAATGTAATGATTTTAGGCCGATTTCAATCTTAGCTTTCCTTTCAATTTTTTGAAAGTATATTGAAAAATGAAATGGGCGATTTTCTTAAGACGCATAATTTTCTAAGTGTAAGTCAGAGTGGTTTTCGAGAGAAACACCGCTGTGTCACCGCTTTGCTAGATGTAATTGAGGACCTTCGTCAAGCACACACGGAAAACTCGCAGTCTGGGTCTTCCAGTCATACACACCGGTGAAGACGCGTACAAAGCTTGCTTAAAGATTATTTCTTTCAATTTTAGTCTATGGTTACGAAATTTTCTCCAGCTTTAATTATGACTGCAAAAGAAAGCTCAATGTCGTCTTCTTCGAAATAAATAAATAAATTGGTTTTTCCAGTCTGTTTGGTTTTGTAGTAAACCACAGGAGTTATAAAATTTAAGTTTGCTTTTAATTCCAGTTGATTGCATGTTGTTACTCAACATCCTCCGCTCAAACTAAAAAGATATTTGCAAGTGCCGACGAAGCCATAGCTGATATTCCTGATGGAAAAACTATTCTCTTCGGTGGTTTTGGTATATGTGGTATCCCAGAGAAGCTTATTGATGCTATGTCAAAAAAGAATGTAAAAAACATCACAGCTGTTTCGAATAATGGAGGTAAGAATTTAAAAAAAAATTAGTAGTAACTTAATTGTTTTGTTTATTTTTTTTAAGGCGTCGATAATACAGGCTTGGGTGTACTCATCAGAAATAAACAATTAACTAAGCTTATTGCATCTTATGTTGGTGAAAATCAGGAGCTGATACGTCAATACCTTGAAGGTGAAGTGGCTATAGAGCTGACCCCACAGGGAACTATAGCGGAAAAAATACGATCCGGTGGTGCTGGTTTGTACCCTGTTATGTACTTGTGTTAGTACTACAATTATAACAGACTTAAACACATTCTAAAGGTATCCCAGCATTTTTCACACACACTGGTTATGCTACTCTGATTCAAAAAGGTGGTGCTCCGATAAAATACGGTAAAGACGGTAAGGTAGAGATTTTAAGTAAGCCCAAGCCTGTCGCAACATTCAATGGCAAGAATTATGTCTTGGAAGAATCCATTTTTGCGGATTATGCTCTGATCAAGGCCCAAAGAGCCGACCCATACGGGAATGTTGGTTAGTTTTAATTTTCCTGCCTTGAAAAGGATAGATTATTTTCTTTTGTTCAATTGTTAGTGTTCAATAAGACTGCCAGAAATTTCAACGCACCAATGTGTAAAGGTGCCAAATGCACCATTGTAGAAGTCGAAGAAATTGTACCAGTTGGAGTAATAAAGCCCGACGAGGTTCATATTCCTGGTATTTATGTACAACGGATTGTTAAAGGCATTAACTACAACAAACGCATTGAAAAGCTTAAGATTCGAGAAGAAAACGACCAATCCAAGAAATCGATCAGTCCTGCTCAAGCTCTACGAGAACAAATTGCAAAACGAGTAGCAATGGAGTTTACTGATGGAATGTATGCTAATTTGGGAATTGGTAAAATGGATTAACTTTTGATATTGAATTTATTACGACTTCTATTTTGAATAAAGGAATTCCTGTACTTGCATCAAACTATATTCCAAAAGGAGTAAATGTAATGTTACAATCTGAAAATGGTGTTCTTGGACTGGGGCCATTTCCCACTAAAGATGAAATTGATCCTGACTTGATTAATGCTGGCAAAGAAAGTGTTACCATTTTGACTGGTGCTTCGTTTTTTTTGGATCTGACGAAAGTTTTGCTATGATTCGAGGCGGACATGTAAACTTGACTATTTTAGGAGCTATGGAAGTTTCAGCTACAGGTGATTTAGCCAACTGGATGATCCCGGTAAATGATCATGATCAATTTCAAAAAATGAATACAAATATATCTGTCTTTTTAGGGGAAATTAGTGAAGGGCATGGGAGGTGCTATGGATTTGGTTGCTGCACCGACCAAAGTAATTGTTACCATGGAACACAATACCAAAAATGGAGCACCTAAAATTTTGCAAGAATGTTCTTTACCACTAACGGGCCAGCATGTTGTGGACATGATTATATCAGAAAAGGTTAAAATAACTTTAATATCAAAAACCTATTATGTTTTATCAGAAGTTTATCGTTTTATAGGCTGTTTTTGAAGTTGAAAAAGGAATTGGTCTCACATTGATAGAAGTCGCAGAGGGTCTGACAGTCGATGATGTGATTGCATGTACCGGGGCAAAATTCACTGTATCCCCAAACGTTAAGAAAATGGGTCAGATTGATGAATCGTTATAACAAGAAACACTACGGTTATGAGACTTATGTTACAGGTTAAATTTGTATATAATTTTCGTTTTACCCACAAAGGATTAAAGTTGGTTTATTGTACAGTTTGGATTTTATACATACTTAAGTGATTAAATGCATTTATTTTGTAACAAATATTTTTGCTTTAAATCTTTAATTTTGACTTAGGTAAACTTGCCATATCAATAGGGTCCACAAGTGTGGAATGCACTATGAAGTAATTGTCGGTTACACAAAGAACAAAAGTAAATGATAAAATACTTACGTTAGTTTGTCAGATGCTCCTGGATCTGAACTAATCGAACTAGACATTCTGCTTGATCTCACTCGATATTTCCAATTTTACACGTCAATTTAATGAAGATTTCCTTCTCAACCTTATCATGCCAACGAAAGTTATTAGTGCCTATGGGTTGTTACATCCCCCATCTTTTTTATCCTTATTAGCCTTATTAGATGATATTGTTTCGTCAATGAGCACAGCACAGACCGGACCATACATTTTCAGTTATGGAGCTTTTGTCCGCCTTGGAAATATTGCATGCACCAAGCAATAGGACGGGGGTGATCACTACCTTGTTTAATAGAGCTTTATTTTAATATAAAGTGGTAGCTTGGATGAGAAAAACTTTTATATAGAACTATGCGAACAATTCTTCGATGCTTCAAGTCCGAAATGTGAACGAGAAAAGTCAAAAAAGGGATATAATCATCTTATCTGTATCGAACGTTCCTTTGAGATTTTTTGTTGCAACAGAGAGAAAATTGTAGCGTTTTTTTCAACATAAACCACACAAATTCCTTTTGTTCTTATGTTAAGTATTTTTTTATTTATATTTTATTAATAAAACTTAATACAGATAAATGATCTAAAAAATAAATATTGTTAAGTTTATTTTTGAACAAACAAACACTAAAATTAATCGTAAGAAATATTTTCACAGAAGAAGAAATGACGAATAAACTAAACAAACACAAAAACCAAAAAAATTAGTTATAGTTTCATATAACTATCCAATAACTTTTGTCATATTTTTGAAGCTTATATTTAATCTAGACGAGCTGATCTTATGGAGTTTTCTTATTGAATCCATTTCGTTCTCTGCACAACACTCACGGCAAAACTGCGACGTAAGCAAATGTAATGGACTGCGATAGAAAATATTTGAGTTCGAATTATTTCGATTTTTATAATGTGCCAAATAGTGCAGGAGTGATTCGCAAGCTAAAATAAATATAGCAGTCATCTTTGTGAAACAGAAAACTGATGGTACTAAGAACAGCAGGTAGCTTGACTTTGTGAATCCAAGAACGATGTCCTGAAGGGAAAAAAAAAACAACCGAATACCATTTTTAATTTTTGTACCTTTTTTAAATCGTACAATCTTTACCTTATTTACACAGTCCATTCTTATGAATGCCTCTTTATCGAATGGATTGTAAGCAGCAATCTTCTTTGAGCAGGAGGGTTCATCAAAATCGTCATCTTCCGAAGAAATTCTCAAGTATTTTTTTGGAATTTGAAAGGATTTTCTTTTCAAGTAGCGTACTGATATTTTTGAACATTCTGGCTCTCCTGTTTCAGCATCAACTTCAATACTTTCGGGGAGGGCAGGGGGCTCCCGTTCGGCAAAGATGTATTCTACTTCGCCAGTTTCGACATCCTGAAAAAAAAAAAAATATCAAATCAGGTCCGTAGGGATAAGTCATTTAATATACGTATACATTGTGAAAATAAAGTACACACATACATATATAGTATATGTATGTTTGTACATATTGTGACGCAAAAAACCTGCAGTGGATTTTACTTTTGGGAGTCGGCGGTTATATTTACAGAAAGACACTGTGGCGTATGTGGAACATTTTATGAACGTATGGGAATTCAATTTCATACTTTTATTTACTGTAACTTCTTTCTTTTACAAATGCAGTTTCCATGCAAAATATTCAAAAAGACCCAAACCAGAGTCGAAATACAACTCACCCATATTCTGAAACTCGTATTTATGGCTCGTATTCGACTACAGTCGTATGTAGTTATTCCAGGAGTCGAACATCCGACTTCACTTGTACTAATATTGGCAAACGAAAAACATCGCATACGACTGTTCCTACGACTGTTCCTACGAATGTAGTCGAATACGAGTTACGATGGTATGAAAAAAAAATATAATTTACAGAACTAAGCAACAAAAAAGATTCGGTAGGAGAAGTAACAAACTGCACCCTTGAAGCAAATACCGTCCAGTGGTAAAGGCACACTGATCGATCGAGAACAAGCCAAGGGACTCGTGCAGAAATCTTTGGATTATGGGGCATTCCACCAGCATTTTCCAATAGGATATGCGTATATATCGAGAAAAAAAAACCGTAACAAGAACATTGCCATCATGTCAGATAGCCAAGGTGCACTTAAGGAACTGAGCTCATACGCCACCAGCTCTTAATAAGTGTGCGAGTGCATAAACAGAACAGGATCACACTTCATTGGGGACAGACTAGGACAGACTAGAATAGGATAAAACATTATCAAAAACAAAATTAAATAAGAAAAAGAGGCAAATAGATCCAAGAACTGGAAATAATTCCCATAGCTAAGGGAGACGAAAATACTACTGGGCATTACAACCAGGGGCCTGTTTCACAAATCATACATCACATACATTACATACATCATTACAATAAATTGATTATCATACATTACATCAAATTACAGAATCTCATTGGAAATATTCCAGTCGATTACAATGTTGTATGACAGTGGTCATACAACAATTCTGTGAAACAGAAATGATACATCAAACCTGTCACAATCATACATTGTATGTAATGTATGATTTGTGGAATAGGCCCCAGGTACGTTCCATAAACTGCATAAGCATAAGAGCAACCCACGAATAATAATAGGTATCCTTACAAGACACTGCAAACTTAGAAGACACCTAGGTTTACCTAGCTATGGTAAGCAGTGCCACATGCATATTCTGCAACATGCACGAGGAAAAACCGGACCACTTGCTGGAAAAATGTGCCCCAAATACTAAGATGTCTAAGAGCAATAGATTTTGAGGAAGCTCTGTAATACGAGCAAGCTCATCCAGATTTAGGTGGGGACGCAATAGATATCTAGATCGCAGTGCAATACCCCAATACAGAATCAATTCATTCATTAAACTGTTATCTTTGTTTTGGATCACAGTAGCATTGTGGGAAGTTAATGAGAGACGAGGCAAGGATCAGACTTTTGTAGATTTAAAACTTCATAATGAAATTTCACTATGCTGTCAGGGGGTTTCGCTCGGTAAAGTCGATTACCTCCGTGTTAAAAACATGAGCGTTTGACTATAGCAAATAAAAGCATGTAAAGAAGGTGGGCCAAATACAAGTTTCTTTTTAAAAATGCAATAAAATGAACAACATTAAATTGTTTCCATGCATTACGGCTTAATTAGTAAGAGCAAACATTCCCATTAATTATGGAACACAACGTCATTCAAGTGACTGCCTCGGCTGGGACCATAAGTGTTGTTCACTAGCATACCAGTCTCACGAACTTTTTGCACAAACTTGCGTACAGCGGTAGATGCTTCATTTCGGTCAAAACTTCTTTCCAAAAACTTTGGAAATAAGTTTTCAATATTTCCCAACGTTTTTAAGCGTAAAGCGACTCATTTCGTTGCACGGAGGTATGATACTGACTTTCTGTCAAGATTTCGAGCGGGAAACGGCAGTCAGTGTCAAAATAACCTATGATTTAAAAAGAAACCACTAGATAGCCCACCCTGTAGTTAAAATTACCGAATAGCTATGTCTTTTAGTATCGTGCTAACTTTCATATGACTTTGACATTTACAAACGTCAAAACAGGTCTGTTTGCATGAACTTTCATAACTTTAGGTATGTTCATACTTAAACCTTAATAATAGGCCATATTAAGTCTTCCGTCATTATCCTTATTTTGGTCGCAAACAAATTTTAAGATAAAATGTTATTAACAGTACCTGGTGTAGAACCGATTTTTTTTTTATTTTTGACTGTTCATTAACGGCTTTACAGATTTCGATCAACATTTTTTTTAGAGGAGATCCTTTGAATTTGAAATAAAATTGTATATATTAATTCATAACCTAACCGTTGTCTGAATATATATAGAAAAGTGGTGTCGATACTTAAGCCCTACATAACAATAAAACTGCAGCTGTATAAACGATACAGGTACCAACGCAATAATTCCCCTCATTCAAGGCACAAAAGAGGTATGAAATTCCGAATGTGGACTGTCTCATGTCAATAGTAGATCCTTTAACAATTCAGTAAGCGTCTGTACAATATGAAACCCTAAGTTTACCGAAATTTGTAGTAGTCTACCCTTCAGGTCATGCAAATAATACAGAAAGAAATTTATTGAGAGTTAGAAGCTTAATCGAAATCAATTTTCAAAACTCTCAACAATTCTACAACCCTACAATTTCCTAAAAGACTCACAAATATAAAAATTCATAAAAACTACCTTCGGTAACTTTCTACTACTACTACTTTACATAGACTACACTTAAATCTACGTAAGTCAGCCAAGACAATAAAAATGCATGTTTATTTTGAATACCACAGCTTCAACCACAAGAATTGGTTCTCCTTTCTTACCTTGTCTCTTTGGTTCCGATCGGACACAGTCCTATTGAACCGAAGGCGCTCTACTCCGTCTTGTGTGAGGATGTCTCCATCATAAAGGCTGTGTGCCATACGACGTGGCAGATTAGCGGAACCGCCATTCTATCCTGAACCAGTCTTTGACTGTCTAAGAAGAAGAATGAATGGGTCGGGATAAATCCGCTTAGAAGCACACTCTCGTAGACTTCGTTAGGGTCGTAAGTCTCGAAAATTAAGCTGGGTGTCGAAGACATCGGTCTTGCTACCGATTCAGCTTTACCAAAAAACTATCTATTCTGTTTATGTTGGCTCCGTTGTAGAAAACCTGGTTGGAATAATAATGTTTGTACTCCGACTATGTTGTTCTGTGTATTTCAACGCAGCTTTTAAGACTCTCAAACACCCGAATCTTTCCATTATCAGAGATGGGTTAATTTCGGTAACGTTGAACTACACCGGCCACCCATAGACAATCATCGGCCGGATAAGGGCCATGTAGCAAATCAGCTTCACCCTGCTATCAAGCCGACTGCTTTAAAACAATCGTTTGCAAAAGCAATTGTCTGTCGAAATACAAATACTGATCTAATCAGCAGTGAAGGTACTTTACTACACTTTTACTCGCCAGTGGCTGTGATGTAGCCAAACGATCACTAGCTTGTGCTAGTTCTTTCTCGTATCCCTTGAGAATCCACGCAACGGAGTCCTAAACAGAATAGTTTTAGATTTCTGAAAGTTTATTTTCAACTTCCAATCATCGCAATATATATAATATACAAATATTGAAAGATGTTAGATAAATTTCATCTCTCACCGCTCGTCTCAGTGTTTTCCTCTAAATCTCTGTATTTGAAATCACCAACTCACCACACCGTCCACAATAAACAATCGTGGATCCGCCTATAGGCGATACAGTCGATCGTCGCCATGATAGTACTAACTATCCTAACTTAACTAGCCAGTATTAACTATACCACATACACTTCAAATGAAAGTTCAAGTGACCTCAACCAAAGTGCGTTTCGCTCGTATAAATATGTATGTACATATGTTAATACCAAAATCATGCTTCCGATAGAAATCTAAACAAAGCTTTAAAACCAAAAAAGCTATTTGACTCACTATTGAATTTGTTAATAAAAATAATAATTCAAATGGATTGCAATGCAACGCAAGTAATATGGATGGTGTGTGGGTATGTATTTTAAATATTTCCAAGGTGATGCCATTGACCTGATGGCCAATTTTAAAATTATCCATTAAAATTTATTTCACTTTAATGACATCAGTTGCAACTTCTCTCTTCTCCTGGGGCGCCTGGGAAAATTTTCGTATTACAATTTTTATATACATATACATAGGTACATACTCGTGCATACATTTTCTTTTATCGAGATGTATTCTTTATTTGAATTTTAAAGACGTAAATTGGTTGTTTTCTTATTGTTTTGGTGTAGCTACCTTGTCGTTGCCATAAAAGCTGTTTTAATATTAAGAGATATGTATGTTCATCGTGAATGGGGCTTCTTTGTTTGATTGTTTGTTTTTTTTTTTTTTTTGAGAAAATTTTCTAAGCTACAACTTTAAAGAAAATTATTAAGAAAGCCGACACAATCTCCCATGACTTAGAAGTCTCTACACTTAACTAGACGGAAAAACTTCGAGGTATTTGATATATTAATTGAACTTACGAGTAGTAACAGGAGAATGCTGTCTAGGTAACGTTGGGACCAAAAGGGACTCACTTAAAATACATACATAGTTATGAACAAAAAAAAATCGCGACCAAAAATGGCCAACAAAATTGCCAAACAATTTTTTTTTTTCAAAGCTTTGCATTTTTGTTTTTGACTTTTTAAACAAATTGTGGTAAATTGTCTCGTAAGAAACCTTCCTTTAAGTGGATTTACCATAAATCTTCTTCAAATCTAGAAAATTTAACATACAAATTTATTTCGTAAATCTAGTAGATTAGAAATTAATTTTGTTAAATCTTTATTGGATAAATCTTAATATATATAAATCTCGTGTCACAATGTTTGTCCTCAATGGACTCCTAAACCACTTAACCGATTATAATAAAATTCGCACACCATGTGCAGTTCGATCCAACTTGAGAGAAAGGATAGTTTAAATCTCAAATTATAGTCGCAATTTTAATTTATTGCTAATTATTTGTCTGTTATTATTTGACAGTCACAATTATCTGTTAACTCCAAATGATTCTAACAGATGTCGATACCTTTCGACTGGGTTGAGTAAGTAATCAATAGATGGCGCTGCTATGGTAAATCTACGAACGTGTCATATAAGCTACACTAGCTGACCCGGCCACGCGTTGCTGTGGCTAAAGTTTTTGTTATATTACATTATAGTAAACAATCTAAGAGGAACAATAAGAGAACATCAGTCACGGAGTCCACTATGCTTTTTCACACAGATGGTATTTGTAAAAAAATATGGTGATCTCCTTATTTGACTTTCTACTACTATAACCCTTTAGTACAATGAAATTATTTACGAACAAAGACGAAAATGTTGATGTTGGTATACAAATTCACTGGATTGAGATTTGAAGGGGAAGTACGTTGAACACAATTAATTAAAATGTTCTTACACTTGATATTAAGCATAAATCAGTAGGTACAAAATAAAAATTTATCAGATTTATTATTTCCATTTAATTTTATAACAAATATAAGTATATTACAGTATAATACAGTAAATAACATGTGACGCTTAAACTCATGAATGAGGTAGGCAAGGCAGACAGTCTTAAACTTTTAAACATTAATATCTATTTTTTTGAATTATAAATACTTTCAATTTCAATTTAATTTAACACCAATCGGTGCACAATGTTTTTGGTTAACCTGTCTTTAGCTAACACAAATAGATTCGACGGTTTCCCAACACGTGAACACGCAACATAATATAGTTGCTAATGAGAAAAACATTAGCCACAGCAACGCGTGGCCGGGTCAGCTAGTTATTCTATAATTCGAACCGATCTATATCCATATCGTGCTTAATTATCTCGATGATTTTTGATGATCGTTTGGCACAAATGAAACTTTCTCCCGCTTCCACTTTATAACAAAAATTGATAGGTGCTGTTAAAGTTAATCTTCTATTTAATCTTTTAGTGCGGTGGAAATACCACATATGTAAGTAAATATCTTGCCTTGAAGCTCGGATTATGTTTTGGTGAAAACGAAGTAGAAGCCAAATACCAAAGAAGAAAAGAATTTTTGAATTGAATTTAGATTTTGGTGGCCAGGGGTTCAAAGTTTATAGCCACAGACAACGCCGTTTGTTCGCTGATTAGGAACATTTGGAAGAGGACCCCAATTTTGGCCGAAAAATCATATTTAGCGACGAGGCGCATTTTTAGATGAACAGCTGTGTTAACAACAAAATTGCCGTATATTGAACAAAACCAACCCACACGAGGTTCACCAGGTGGCAAAGCATCATTAAAAATTAATCGTCCGTTGTATCGGCGGCTTCATTGACCCGTACTTTTTCGAAAACGACTATGGTGAGGCCGTTACTATCAATGACCACCGAACGATGATAACCAATTCCTTATGGCCCAAATTGAAGCATATGGGCCAAGAAGAAATGTGCTTCCAGCAGGACGCAACGATTGACATTGTGCATGAATAATTTGAGGGTAAGGTTATCTCTCCTAGAGGTCACGTGATTTGGCCACCAAGGTCATGCGATTGGGCCCCGCTAGAATATTTCTAAAGCCTGAAGTCGCAGGTCTTTGCGAATAAACCACAATCGACCGATGCCCTTGAGTTGAACATAACACAGGCAATTTCTCAAACAAATTAAACCTGATCTATGAGGAAGATTGATTGAAAATTGAAAACACTACCGTAAGAAGCTGAGAAGAACACTTGAACCATAAATAATGGCATACAAGGGCGGTTCAAATAAAAAAAAAAATGTTAAAAAAATTTTCGTTGTATGTACTGACGTACGCGCCGCAGAAGTAAAACTTGTTTTACCTCAAACAAAGCCTCTGTAAGATTCAAACCTATAAACGTACAAACATTTTGTATTCTAAAAACATGTCGCTGTCTTTGAAAGATAACGTGTCGTTTAGACATGTCACTGACAGCTGCATATACATTTTTTTACCCCCAACTCCGGAAAAAAAGTTTGACTTAAAAAAAAACGGCCTAGCCTTTTAGACTGTCTCATCTAATATACTCTCTAAAATGGCGTTCAATTTAAAACAAAACAATAACTTTTTATCAGACTTGATTAAGGTCGGCTTGCAGACCAAATAATTATTAGAAGTTTATTCAATCCTTTTTTTATCAAATCACCGCAATATTAAATTTATGTGTTGTTTATCAATTACCTTATCATTTTTGCTTGAATTGTTTTTTCTTTATTCACCTTGAATGATTTAAGAAGGTGAGTTGTTGAAGATTTTATTTTTACACGATGTAGTTTAAAGTAAAAAATAAAATTGATGATACAATCTCCGGCAGAGGTCAACGAGAGTGAGCGTTTTTCTATTCCTGAAACCAGATCGCAGATCACACCTTCTGAAGCTTTTTGACGTTCTGAATTCCATTTCAGAATTTTTTCATAGACTCAGGCTTTCAAGTCTAATCTATTTAATTATTTCGATATATTTGAGGTTGAGGTGTAACCTTATCTTACATAATATTATTTTTTGTAATCTTTTATCATTCAAGTGCAAATCGTTATCGATAGTTCTGGTAGACGGCATGATACCATGGTACGAGTATAAAGATTTTTCTATAAATAATGTCATTGTGTTTAAAATTAAATTAAAAGTGTAACAGTCATCAGTCATCATAAAATATTTGAATTATTCAATCACATATTTTCTAAGAAAGCACATTTTTTTATATGAAGTAAATGTCAAAGTGCTAAACGGAATTGTTAACAAACACATAGTTTGTAAATTTTCAATTGTAATGTGATGTCGGCTTATACAGTATAAAAGGCCGCAGCAAATCACTAAAAGTCACAGTCTGTTCAATAAAGTTGATTAGCAAACAACTCAAAGTATGAGCAATTATTTTTTGATTGGCTGATTGTATTTTCCACAGTAGAAAGGCTGAACGAATTTTTGGTCGCCTGGCTCCGATTTCGTAGGTCATCGTTGGTTGATGATTTTTTTTTTTTGAAGAAGAGGAAGAAGAAGCTCCCACGCTTCAAAAGTACCTAACAATCTACGAATTTTTATCTACAGTGAAAGCAAGAAAAGGCAGACAATCATGGTCCTCGATTTTTTGATCGAGCTTTAAGCTCGCTTCGACCTTTTGTATACCTGTATTGAGTTGAAATGAGCTTCGTTCGACTCGATCTCACTCGCTCAGCGGTGTCCAGTCAAAATGTGAGACGAAAAACCTGGGTCGAGGAGTTGGCTTAGCAAATATTTTCAGAATCGCTCAAAACCATTTCAACTCAACTCCAAATCTAACTCATAACATAATTTATGAAAAACCTGGGTCGAAAATCCGACCCTAATCCAACTCGATTTTTCGATACTGCATATAAACGTAGTAATAGCAAGCTTATGTCGTTTTCCATTGGTTTCACTCAAGAATTCACTCATTCTGAAATCTTCCATTGGATTTCGGTGATCACTACTTCTACTCAACTTTCAAATTTTGCCTTTGTATTAGTTAATTGTCGTGTTGATGAAAATCTGCCATAGTTATTTGTTATTTGTATATTTTGGATTAAGTAAATTATTTCCAAACACAAACGAAACAAAATCAAACAAGAATGCTGCTGCCGATTTTTACTTTTGACATTTGAGTATGTGAATTAGTGCTTGTTGAGTTGATTCTGACTTGAAATCGAAAAGCGAAATTCTCTTCTGAAAAGAGTATTTTTTCCCAATGGAATGGTTTCAGAAGACTTCCAGACGCTTCTGGATGACCAAGGGAAAATGACATTAGAAATCGGGGAATCCCATAATAAACTCAACACTTTCAAGGCAGAACTATAATAGTTTATATGCGAAATAAATGGTAGTACGAAATGAAACGAATACAAAGAATTTGTATGACGTGCCCATAATTGAGATTTGCTCGGTTTCGTTCAGTTCTCGTTAACTTTTCTTTCGACCGCTCCTGCGTAAGTAAATTGACAGCTGACTTCAAAATAGTGGAATAACAGTAAACTTACAACTTATATAATGTATAAGTACACACAATATGTAATATAACGGCCAAGAGACACTCCGGGCTAAGCGACTCTCTTATAGAACTTTTTGCCACGAAAGTTTTGAGCAAATTGAGTAAGACATCGTAGTGTTGCGGGCGCATCTAAAGAACTTTGGGATATCTTGTTGAATTATTTTTAAATAAGCCACTTCACAAAACCTATTTTATTTTTTTCGGTCACGCTGAATCGAACAGACTGGAACCACAGGAGACCATGCAGGGCACTAATTTATTTTAGTTTTATAATTTAACTCATTGTTAGTATGGCTAACTGCAAAAGTTTTAAGTTTTTAATTCATTTTTGTTTTCATCAAGCGAAACACTTAATGCGGGAAATTGCTAGCTAATAATTTTAATTTTGATTTTAACATATTATAGTTCATGGGTTTTCGGCAATCCGGAAGCCTTCTGGACTCTTCTGAAAGTGGTCACTGGGGAAAAATTACAGTTCTGATTCTGAAAAGAAGAGAAATTCGTTTCTGGATTTGAAATCAGAATCGAAACCAGAAGCATTCACACATTCATATATTTAGGCGTATTCTGCCACATCTGTTATTCTGCTATAGATTTTCTGTTATAAATCATAAAAGATTTCCACCTTAAAAGATCTTTTATGATTGGTATTCAGAACTTTTATAAAAGTCTGTTATGCTACTTCGAAAAAGAGATCTGTTATGAAACTGAACTAAATCTGTTATAGTAATTCATAATCAGCTGAGATTATGTAAAATATTTCATCTGACATAATTAAAATGGATGACGAACAAAGAAGTAAACTCTTACACACTATTGGTATCTATACCATAAAACAGGAATTTACCTCATATGGGAAAACCATGGCCGTACTCTACTTATATGTTTATATGATATGAGTTTTAATACATTTTCTTTCATTTGTCTCCTTTAAAGAACATTTCATTGACGAAATAAAAGATAAATATTAATTTTTACTTGATGCACCTGTGTACTTATTGAAATCTTTTATCATAAAAGTCACAGAAGTTTATCTTTTATTCTTTTATGATTTTTAACAGATTTTGGCATGCTGAATATCAAAAATGCTATTCGTAAAAGATTTTTTCTATGTTCGAACATTTGACAGTTCATAAAAGTTTTATTAGCAGATTTTAGCATGCCGAATACCAAAATTATAATTCATAAAAGATTTGTTGACAGCTCAAAGTTTTGTATGGAAATTCATAACAGAGTAACAGAATAGAAGAATAAAAGATCTCGCCGAATAGGCCTAATTAAACGTCAAACTCGACAGTTGTCATTTTTTTGTATTCTAGTTGTGCGAAGTGATTTTCTTGTAAAATTTATTGGAATCCTTTTCCTCGTCTTTATTTATCGTCATCAAGTGATGATGATATTATTGCAGTTTTAGCTAAAGGAGTATGCCAAAAAACCAAAAGTGCAGAACTTCGTGGAGAATGTAGTAGAAAAATATTCAGAGGAACAGGTAAATATTTATATCTTCAAGCTTTTAAAGTATAAAATATTTGATTAGATTTGTATTCTAAATAGTTTCGCGTCCCATTTTGCCTAGGAAGAAATACTTCTAATGGTTTAATACAGAGATACGAAACTTCAGTTAATTTCAAAAGGAAAATAGAATGTGTCATTTCACATATACAATCACACCAAACTTAAGAATTGCCAAATAAAAACTACATTATTGGTATTATGGGTGACTTGCTCATTTGACGTTGCGGAAGGTTAACTTTTCGATAACTTTGAAATAATCTTCCCACAGCGTCCGGCTAATACAGGGTGGGGCATCTAGTGGTTTTTTTCTAAATCATTGGTTTTTTGACACTGAAAGTTGTTTCCTGCTCGAAATCTTGACAGAAAGTCAGTATCATACCTCCGTGGAATTGAGGTCCATGAACATGAACTCGTCATCGATCTGAACGGCTTAACATTTCACGCATTTTTTTTTTTTTTTTTTTTATAATCTACACACGCTCAAGGGAATATGATTACCCTTCAAATGTTTCAACACAGCGTGGGCGTGAAGTTACGGAAGAGAAAGAAGGATAGGAAAGATGTGTGGCACGATGTTCTGAGACTGAAGGTGGTTGTCTCAGATTTTTATCTCCAGGGATGGCGGCTGAACTAAAGCGGAGAAATGCCGTGTGTTATTTCTATGTCGCTTATAATTCGCATTATTTTATTCGTTTTTCATCTTTGTTGGGCATACTAGTTTAACTCCATCACATGTTGTTAGTGTTATGCCTAAACAACATGTAATGAGTAAACCAGCAACCCATTGATGACAATTTATAGAAGGTTTTAATGGAATTAAAGACGGCATAGACGACGGCAGGAATCGAACCTGTGATATTGAGGTTTTTTTTTTTTTTTTTTATAATCGGCGCACACTCAAGGGGTTTGTATACCCTTAATATGCCAGAGACACAGTGTGAGCATGAGGTTGACAGGCGAGCACACAACCATCGCGCCACGGCCCACAGTGCGTTGATTCAGTGCAAGATAAGGAAAAAATTCAAAACAGCTTGATTTTAATATATTTTTTTCTTAAATATTTGTTTTTTATTTCAACTTAAGCAAATATTGTTTAAGTAATATAAATAACCTTAAAAAAATGTTTTTGTTTGATTGTTCACATTTGTTTCATAGTAAGAGTGGAAATGATCGAGCCAATCCTCATTTTTTTCCATAAATCGAAAACGGTTATTATAACACTTTTGTCAGCGTTTATTAATATTTGCACACAGATTTGAAACATGTTTGTTCAAAATTTGCTCTTGGTCCGGCTCCAAACTAATGATAATTCTAAATTTATTTCGTATAAATTCTAATAAAACAGAAAATCGGTCGTTTGGATTAGAAAACCACATCTCAAACAGTTCCCTATTCGTACACATTTATCTATAAAAAGACGAGAAATAAACAGTTGTTACAAGGGGGGACGTGGACGGACGTGGATGAATGTTACCTTTTTGGAAAGATCGTATTTCCCACTTTATATCCTACTAACTTTTTTGATGAATACAAGTGAATAAAACGTGATGCTGCAGTTTGAAAATAAGCTGTTTTGGGAGAAATAAACCGTTACTTAACCGTTTTTAAAACGATCGAAGGGTTTCGAGTGCAAAAAAAAACAATAAAATATGTTTGGCTTACCCTTCTAAAGAGTATCCAATTAAAAACCGGTTTATTTGGAGCAATTTAGCTCCGTGGTGCAGCGCTTCGTAGATCATCACTAAATGGCCTGCTTTTGACATGTTACCTTTAAGAGGTTGTATAGCTTGCTGTAGTTGCATTTTACAGAAAAATTTTTTACAGTTCATCTAGTTAAAGTTCTGGCTATAATTTTGCATTTTTCAAAACCGGTTTTAGAAGGTCATATTTTTTTACTTTTTTCCACTGGTCGCCGCACTGTGCGGCCACCCCCATTAGTCTGAGAAGAATTCTGCACAAAGATATCCGATTATTCGCTTACGAGGTTACATTCCAGTAATTAATAAAATCAGTTTTATAATAAGAATAAAATTTTAAAATATTTTAATCTAAACTACCGGTCCGTCGCTATAAGTTTTGTGTAAATAGAAATCCAGCAAAAAAAACCTATGTATGTGTACGTAGCGTAGAATAATGTACGAATTGTTTGTATGTGAATTATAATATACTTCTATCGCACTTTCTATCTATTTTATTTAAGAACGAAATGGAAAATAAAACCCAATTAATGTACATGCTTCTTCGTTATTCTTTGTTGAGAGAAGAACGAACTACGTACATCGAATTGAGAACGAAAGTCTAAATGGGGCAACTGGGGAATACCCTTTTAAGGCCACCCTGAAACAACGTTCTGTCAGTTTATTAGAATTTCGAGTAAAATTTTTTGAGATTTTCCAAGGATTTGCTGCAATATTAAGAAAATAAAAATTGTACTAAAAACATTTTTTGAGTGCGTCCGTTTATACGAGTAGGAGGCTATCGACAAAAAAAAAGTAGGAAAAAGGAAAATGTCCGTTTGTATGAAATAAGAATGTATTTTAAATGGCAAATTAAAAAAAGTTTGGTTCCTGAAAAAGCAGCTTTCACTGTATCTATTAATTTTAAATTTTTATGAGAATTTCATTCTTAAAATTTTATTTTGACCAAAATAAATAAAAATCTATAACTCAAGTTACACAGTCAATTAATTGATTTGGCATAATTGTGTGCACCATGTATGTACAATTGTACATATTCCTTATTTCTAGTATCGCAGCAATTCTACGATTGTTTTCACAAAGGTTAAGAAATCCAATAAATTAATTCTAGAGCATGTCCTTTTTTTTTTTTAATTTTTTGCTAACTGATGTATACACTTATTCTTTTATCGATCTTTATCAAATAAATCCAAATGTCATTGCGACAAAATTAAACCAAAGTAAAATATTAAATTACATCCAGAGGAACACACCATTAACAAATGAAAATATATAAACGAAAATAAAAATGTTGCCCGCATTTAAATCGAATAATTTATTGAGGCCATCATGCAATTCTTAAATAAGCCTATATTTTTATTTTTGAAATTGTCCAACTACATATTCTGTGTTGCGTTACACTTTATTATTATTTCTTTTAATAGTTTTGTGTGTTATTTGCTTGATGTCGCTGGACGAGCATTTGGTTAGGTGTTTAGAGGACATTTTTACGCACATTGAAATGTACGAGGTTATGTTAGAATTAAAAATACTAAAATAAGATTTTAGATTAGATATGTATGTATTCAATATAAAAAATTGTACAATCGTTTACATTGAGAAATATTCCTGAATACATTGTTAAGACAGGACCTTAACAACTTATGAAGGATAAAACCTCAATAATGGAAAATAAAAATTGCGTCACTAACACATATCGGATGAAGAAGGATACCAACAATTTCCTATACAATTTTTAATTTAATTTATTTTTAATATAATATTGGATTTTTTATTCAGATGAATAAATAGTTAATCCATACAATGTTACCAATCACTGGTAACACAACACTCTCGGAGTTGAACAAGCATATCAAATAATATGAGCTTTCTTCAGGTTTTATGTGAGTCAACAGTGATAGTTAAACATTCGATAATCTTTTGCCCTCGAGAGATGTCAATGTTCGATCTTTTTTAGAACAGTTTGAATATATTATACATATATTGTTATCACCATTGAATGGCACGCGAATTAAATAAACAAACTAGTTTTAGAAAGTTAGCAAAAAAAAAAAAACAAACAAACATATTGATATATTTTTTACCTAAGACAACTTCTTCAAAAAACTCGTAAATTTATTTATCTTACTCTTTATTCTATCATGTGACTTATTTTTAAACAAAAAATAACAACTCAAATCTATTTAAAAATTATAGATACAAATATATACCTATATCTTTATCAGGAGAATTTAAATTAAACAGCTTTACTTAACCTTACAAGATAATCATTTGATCGATGACCTACTCCTTGTAGTATTTCAATCTCCAAATTGTAATGATAAGATTTTAGATAAGGAGATATTAGATGTTTGTATTGAAATGACAATAAGTTGGGTTACTTATAAATCTGTGATTTTATCAAATATAATAATGTTTACCCTTGAAGGCACATACAATAAATTTCTTCTCCATGACGAAAGTCAGAATAATAACCATAACAACATCAAGATAATAACAAATACATTGTATCGTATGAGGATTATTAGAAGCGTTTATTTACCACTCAACTTTAAATAAAGACAATTCAAAAAAAACTTATTGTATATTTCTGACATCTACTTTAGGGTGGGTCAAATAAAACTTATTGGAACGAAGTTCCTTTACACGGGAAAACGATATTGAAGTAGTTATTGCAGCTATCCCCAAGTCAACATATTGAAGATGTTATATTATTTATTCACCGAACGCTGTTAGAATACACTGAGGAAGGTTCTAAAATAGTTAGACAATTTTCATATACTTTCACTCATATTAGCTGAAGACAGCTAAGTTTCTGTCGGCGGGCCCAAGACCGCAAATGTTTTTTTTTCCTTCAAAGCAAAAAACTCATTGTTTGTTTGTGGCCTAAAAAGGCTTTAAATTATGAGCGAAGCCGAAAATATTTATGTTGTTAGGAAAATTCAGCAAGAAAACAATCTCTCTAGTTCCCCGTTTCAATGGGAGAACACTTTGATTCTTCAGATGTGTTCGTTAGGTTTTCACTTGATTTCAAGCAAATTCGGTTGAAATCATTTCTTTTTGAAATTTGAACTTAAAATTCGAAGTGGAAAAAGATTACACTATTAATTATCGAGCAACGAAAATGTATTCTCAAAAAATGCCATGGAAAAGAGGAAAAAAATGTAGATAGAATCAACGTTCACCTTACGTCAGCTAGACTTTCACTCTAATTTCACAAGTGATTGTCTTGTTGTGTCACTATTTTCAAATAATTAATTCAGCCATTTGGGGTAAGCGAACCCGAAACTTTCAATTTATAATTATTATTTTTATATTAACTCACTTAATCTAAAATTAAATACTTTCTTTTTCTTTTTTCATATAATTATGTTAACATTTAAAATGTTTGTACTATGAAAGAACCATTTCTTAATGTACTATTCTTATTAAACTTTAATAAACTGAAACTGAAACTGAACGATATCGACATCATTGGCGGTTCCCAATGTTCCATAACTGAGTCCTTCAAAGTTATTAAAGATCAAGTGAAACATTTTAGTCTTGAAACGTTTTTTATAAAAGTCGTTATTTAGTTTTAATCGATATGCCTCCTTAATGTTGGTATGTATGTACGTGTTGTGTGAAACATTATTCATGATTTCATACCAAATCATGACCCACCCCAATCCCATTCAGGTTTAAAGGCCAATGTCAACACCATAGCATTCAAAATGATAAACAAACATTTGATTGCTTGGTGCACAATGCAAAACAAAAAATAACAATTATCTGGGTGACGATTCAGTTAATGCATAACTGAAGCGTCATCAGAAAATTGTAACAGAAAATTTGCGGCCAAATAATAAACCCAAATGAACTTTGCGAATGCACTAAATGCTGACGCAATTTAAGTAAGTAATAATAAAAAGAAAAATATGTGTGTCACATTTAAGAAATAATAAAAAAGAAAAACTATGTGACACACTTAAACAATGAGAAAATATGTATGTCACATTAAAAACAAAATGTGTGTCATATATTGGGGTAAGGTAAATTGTTTTGATGATCCGGAAGTATGAAATGCCAGATGCAAGATGTAAATAGGAAGTTATATTAAGTAACCTAGTTTTAAGTTTAGAAGTTAAGATAGAAATAAGTATAAATAGTAAAGTAAGTTCAGAAAAAGATACGAATTGAAAAAGTAATCTGTAACTGGATAAACCGAAATTAAAGTAGTAAAAATCTTAAATCGTATTTTTTTGTTTGACCATTAAAAGAAGGAGGAAACATTCAAAAGGACAAGTAAGTATAATTAATAAGAAAGAAAAACCTTTTCGGCCTCGCTGCCGATTACCCCTTTCCGGCCATCATCAGGCCTTAAATGTGATGAAAAACCCCTAACCGTCCACATCCTAAATCCCAACGTTAGGATTTCATTGTATAAAAAGAACAATTCCACAGTTATATATTATTATATAACATAAATGGCGCAGCCGGTAGGATGGTGCGTTTAGATAGGAGTTAAAAAAAAAACTTAAATACCTGAAACGTACTCCACTTCAGGAACACCATCCGAACCACACACAAAAAAAAAAAAAAAAAAAAAAAAGGGGAATTGTTCAAAAATCTGTGTTCATCTATTTACCGTTCTGCCTGATGGCATTTCGATTTCCATTTTTTGATTCATTCATTATATAATGAACTACATAATTTTTTGTGGTCCATAGTATGGAACAGCAAACACTAAACCAAAAATTGGAAGCTAACAAAAAGTGCGGCCCTCGACCAATATCCATAGAAGAATACCGACGGAGGCTCGGTAAAACCCCCAAAGAGCGAGAGGTTGTATTGGATACACAACCCCCGAACGAACCCAACGGACCACCAAAAAAAACGAAGAAGAGGGGCGGACATAAAGTCTGGCTTCGAAAAGAAATTGCCAAATTCCACTATCTGGCAAGCCTCTGCACAGGAGAGGCAAAACAGAAATTTTTGAAAGAGGCCCAAGATTTAGCCAGGGAGGAAGGTAGAAAGAGGAAACGTCTAATGCTGGAAAATCCAATAAATAAAAACAATTAATTCAAAAAAAAAAAAAAAAAAAATCTTTTTATTTAATATCACTCCGTTTTTACTCTATTCTTGTCGATGAAAGTTGTCTTGCCTTTTGGTAACTTGAAGTTTTTCAGTTTCGGCTATTTTCTTGTGATTTTTTCTCTCGAATATCTCGGTTTATGGATCACAATCCAAAAGTGATTGAGGAATTGCTAGATGAAATCCGGCAATTAGAAAGAGAAAAGAAAGATCAAACTCAGGAGATAAAAAACTTCAATACTACACTATTAAGTGAATTGAAATCACTAGTGGGTAAGGAAGTCTATCAATTAAGATTTGATCAACTCAGTATACAGTGGGGTCAGTTTAATAGACTTGAAACTACTGACGCTATCCTCACTATTTATATTGATGCCGTAAAAAGGCAACAAGAGGAACGAGAAAATAGACTGATAGATCTCAAGAACGAGATTAAAAGTCTGAAAATAGTTCAAGCCAAACTAAGGAAAAATCAACTGGAGGCAGAACAAACCAACCAGCAAGCTGAAGCAAACATAACCAAATTAGAAAAACAGTTGGCTACCCTTGAATCCAAAAAAGAGGAAGCCCAGCAAGACTTTATCCTGTGCAAAGCTAAGGAATCTGATTTGGCTAGCGCAGCTAACAAATTCAAAGCACAAAATTTGGTTTATGTCAGTCAGATACAATTCCTGAAAGGGGAAGTTAAAAAACTAAAAGAAAGGATAAACACCCCTTCCAAGAATAACCACCCTTCCATGTCACTATCGGCAGAAATAACCAAAGCCAATACTCCCAAGAAAAATTTGACAAACAGCTTTGCACTCAAACCAACCGAACAGAAAACCTCACCTCTACCTCCACCCAAAATGTCTCTGGGATTTGAAAAACTGTTAAAACTCTCTCATGGGATCCCAGAATTCTCTGGGGGTACCGATCCGAGAATAGCTCAAAAACTCCAAACATTCCTTACATGTATTAGGCCGGTGATAGAACATATCCCGAACGAAGATGAAAAACTCTTCCTGCAAATTCTCCAAACTAAATTAAGAGAAGATGCACTTGACCTTATACAAACCGCTAAACCAAAAGACTTTAAAGAATTTGAAGACACACTCAATCGGGCATATCTTCCAATCGAAGATTACAACGATTTGGTAAACTGTTTGATAACAAGTCGACAAAGTCAGTTCGAAACACTGAATGTCTTCATAAGTCGGTTACGACATTCTTTAACCCAATGTCGAGAAGCAGCGGAAATTAAATATGGAGACAATGCAGAGATAGTAAAAATCCAACTATCCGACTTTGCGAAGTCTGCCCTCGCTTCAGGGATATCTAATAAGCAATTAGGCCAATATCTGTTTACATTGGAAAACAAGAGTTTTGAGGAATTGGTACGCACTGCTCTAAGTATGGAGAAACACGTGCAAAGAACTGAAACAATCCCAATAATGTCGTGCAATTCAGCATACACGATAAAAGAGGCAAAACCTTTCGAAACCCTGTCACAAACAAATACAAACCTCTCCACAAAAAACATCGTCTGTAATTTCTGTAACCTACAGGGTCACACTTACAGCGAATGTTTGAAACGCCTCAACACTCCCATTTGCCAAATCTGCAAAAATTATGGTCACGAGGCCGCAAATTGTTATAAAAAAGGACAAGGCTCCAATCCATGGTACAAGGGAAATCAACTGCAAATTAACAGAGGTAATCCGCAAAATAGTTACAGAAATAACACAGCTTTTGATAGGAGAAACCCCCAAAATGGTTACCACAACCAAAACCCTAGAAACAACACAAATACTGATTATGGTAGGGGACAGTCTCAGAACACACCAGATCAACGCAGATCTAATCCTTTCAGGACAAATAACACAGGGCCCCAAAACCCAGCAGGCTCTAACAATGTAAACAGGGTATTTCATATGGAAACTATTTGCGATTGGTGTGGTAGAAATTCACACACCATTAATGAATGTTCTTTTAAGACCAAGTGGGAAAGCAACCAGACGGGAAACTCAAATTAGTCGACCGAAAGATCCCCGGTTCGACTATAAATAATATTAAGGAAAATTTAGGGCAACACCAAATTACACAAAATAAAAAACATATAACATTACCTTCCATAGAAATTGGAATAGGAGTCGGAAGAACCAAAACTACACGTTTATTGGTAGACACCGGCTCAGAAGTAAGTCTCCTCAAGAAGGGAGCATTAGGATATAAAGCAATAATAAATAATAAAAAGAAGTTAACCATTAACACACCTTGTGGTTCCGGTTATACATTAGGAGAATGCATCGGTGAAATACAGATACCAACACTGCCCACATGTGAATTTCAAGTCATTGAAGATGACCTAGCCATCCCGGGTGATGGAATTTTAGGGTATAATTTTATGGGAAAATACTGTAATGTAGATGGCCCTAACAAATTATTAACGTTTTCAAAAATACATGAAAATATCACGAATAGGCAAGTAGAAGAGGTATACAGTACCCCACTGATAGAATCCAATGTAACCAAAGAAAATGGGTTTTCCATTTCGCATAATGGAAGTTGTTTCACGAGGGCTCACTCGCATGTGAATAACCTAAACGAAACGCACCAATCCAGTCAAAAAGACCACGTACAAAAGGGTGAAGGTAATTTAGTAAAAACCTCACTAAACTTTGAAAATAATGCACTTGAAGAAGCATGTATTTTGCGGCGCGAGACTGCGACCGGCCTAGACAATGATTCTGATGGTTCACTTTCAAAAAGTTTAGATTCTTTGAACACAACTAACGATTTGCATTTACCGATATCTCAAACCCCGCCTCGAAAAGTGGAACAAATAGTCGGGCAAAGAAAAGTTGGGACTGAAGGAAATGTTAAATTATCAAGGCGACGTAGCACTGATAAGCAAAATAAACATAAACTCAGACAAAGAAAGAGGACAAATAAACCTTCAAATAATGGAAAAAACTTCAGCGAAACAAAAGAAGATTTAGAACAAAGAACAATAAAACAAGAAATACCCAAAACAAGATATTCAATTCAGGAAATATATAAAATTATAATTACTTTTTTATACACATTGATACATACAATTATATTAATTAGTACCGCCCACCAAGCTAGGGTAGAAAAACAAAAAATAGAAACCATACAAAATAAAAATGATTTAAAAAATAAAACTTATAGTATAAACCTAAAACAAGAGTTAAAAATTCCCCCAAGGGCAAAAACAATAGTAGAACTTCCAATAAAATGTAAAGAACCAAAGATTTGCTTAGCAAAACAAATAAAAGATGGAGTATTTTTAGGTAACTGTTTATTGGCAACTGGCCAAGATAGGATTAGGGTACCCATAATAAACACACACCAACAGGTCGTTTCAATAAATCATATAAATTTGGAGCTCTCAAGTCTGAGCGAATATGATATTTACAACCTAACCAACAATTTTAGAGCGCCAGACATAAAACAAGCAAAATGTTATTACACTAGAACTGACACCGAAAATAGAAACGTAAGAGTAGAAGCTCTAAAAACACAACTCAACAAGGACAAAACGCTTAATGACGAGGAACAAAGGGCCATTACGGACTTATGTACACGATACCACGACATATTTTTTTTACCAGGTGACAAACTGACTCATACCATGACAATGAAACACGAGATACAAATCAAACAAGATCAGGCACCTATCAATACTAAGATGTACAGATTACCCGAAAAGCAACGAGGTATAATCAACGAGCAACTCGCTGAAATGCTCGAAAATGACATCGTACAACCAAGCAAAAGCCCTTGGAATTCACCACTTTTAGTAGTACCTAAAAAGGCAGGTCCAGACGGTGAAGTACGATGGAGAGTTGTCGTTGACTTCCGTAAATTAAATGAATGTACAGTAGGAGATGCCTTTCCATTACCCCGTATAGAAGATATTCTCGATCAATTGGGTCACGCAAGGTATTTTAGTACACTAGACTTAGCGAGTGGTTATCACCAAGTCCTAGTAGACCCAAAAGACAGAGAAAAAACTGCTTTTAGCACGGCGTATGGACACTACGAATTTAAGCGTATGCCGTTTGGACTCAAAGGAGCTCCCGCTACTTTTCAACGCTTAATGAATTATATCTTGACTGGCCTACAGGGTCTAGAATGTTTTGTATATCTGGACGACATAGTCGTTTATGAAAAAAATATAGAGGACCATAATAGAAAATTGCAATTGATATTCGACAGATTGCGAGAACACAACTTGAAACTCAACGTAGAGAAATGTCAATTTCTTCGTAGAGAAGTTGTATATTTGGGTCATAAGTGTTCTGCAGAGGGAGCACATCCAGACCCTGGAAAAACGAGTTGTGTACAAAATTTTCCTGTGCCTCGAACAGTTAAACAAACACAATCTTTTCTTGGTCTTGCCAACTATTACAGAAAATTCATCCCAGATTTTTCAAAGATAGTTCGACCTCTTTCTAATTTAACCAGAAAAGATGTAAAATTCAAATGGACAGACAATTGTCAAGAGGCATTCCAAAAAATTAAAAACCTTCTGGTATCTCCTCCATTACTGATATACCCCGACTTCAATGAACCGTTCATTTTAACGACTGACGCCAGTGACGAAGCTATAGGAGCTGTCTTATCTCAAGGTAAATTAGGAAAAGATAAACCAATTGCGTACGCTAGTCGCACATTAAATAAAGCTGAACGCAATTATTCAACCATTGAGAAGGAAATGCTAGCTATAGTGTGGGCCACTAAGAACTACAGATGTTATTTACTAGGACGAAAGTTTACCGTATATACAGACCATGAACCTCTAACAGGCAATTTTAGAACAAGAGACCCGACATCCAGACTAATACGTTTTCACCACAAGCTCTCCGAGTACGATTGTACACTTAAATACAAACCAGGTAAAAAGAACAATAACGCAGACGCTTTAAGCAGAATACCTGCTGCTGAGACAAAAAACACAAATACTAACGAAATTCCAAAAAACACGACATGTTTAGCAGTGACAAGAGCACAACGTCTTCAACAAAATTCTAATCAAACAACTCAAGACACAACCAACACAAATAATACACAACGAACTGTGAAAACACAAAACACAAACCTTCCAAAAACACAAGATGTATCTATCGCTGATGACTTTTCACAAACATTTCCAAATAATAGTTTAGATAACATTACCCAGAAAGACTACGACAACCACGACATACAAACAATACTCAAAGACTACCATGACTCACCATTCGGCGGACACCAAGGAGTAATAAATACATACAAACGCATTCGAAGAAAATACAAATGGCCTAAAATGTTTAGGGACATATCAAGATACATAAAAAAATGTCCTAAATGTCAGAAAATGAAATCAAGCCCAGAGGCAAGAATGCCAATGGTAATAACGGATACTTGCCATACTCCATTCGATAAAGTATACTTAGATATAGTAGGACCACTACAAGATTCTAACATAGGAAACAAATACATTTTAACTTTTCAAGATAATCTCACAAAGTATGTAGATTTTTATGCAATACCGAATCAAGAGGCAGAAACAATTGCACATATATTTTATGAACAAATAATTACCAGATACAGAATACCCAAGCAGTTAGTAACGGATCAGGGAACAAACTTCTTAAGTAAATTATTCAAGCAGGTATGCAAACTTCTAAAAATAGAAAAACTTCAGACCACGGCATACCATCCTCAATCAAACGGTGCACTAGAAAGAGCCCATAGACCCCTAGTAGAATATTTACGAACTATTTGTGACGAAAATCCAAGATCTTGGGATCAGTACCTAAGAACAGCGGCATTCGTTTACAACAATAGTATTCACGAAGGAACAAAATTCACTCCAATGGACTGTCTATTTGGTTTCACTGCAGATATACCAACTAATTTAAAGCGAGAACCAGAACCGATATATGATCACGAAAATTATTACTTTGTTTTAAGGCATAAACTCCAAAAAACATATGCTATAGCTAGAAAAAACTTAATAAATAGTAAAAAGAACTCAAAAAATTACTATGATCAAGGTGTAAAATTTAAAGGGTTCCACCTTGGAGATAAAGTGTTACTAAAAAATGAAAACAGACAACACAAATTGTCCGAAATATGGACAGGTCCATACACAATAGTGGAAATTATCAGCCCAACAAACAGCGTGATTCTTGTAAAAAAGAAACACGTAACGATACACAATAATCGTCTGAAACATTACTACGATTCATAAAATAGTAATAATATTAAATAAAAAACCATAAAACACTACAATACATTGGGAGTACCAGGAAACGAAACACTCTCAAAAGTAGAACAATACATGAAAAGAGAATGGAAAGCAAGAAATGGAGAAACAGAGGCACCGATATACAAAATCAAAAATGTAAAGATTCCTAAAAATCTAATGGGGTTTGATGACGGGACAGTCGTATGCATGGTATCAAACTACCTGGCGGGCGACAAAAGATTGACATCATCTGTGGAAGAAATAGAGAAATTTAGGACAACTCTATTAAACGAACTGAAAAGATACCCGCATTTCCGGTACATACCGTCATCCCACCCACAAGAGAAAATTATATGAAAAGAGGGAAATCTCCCCAATTTAAAATTAGAAAATCATATGAAAAGAGGGAAATATCCCCAAATTAAAAAAAAAAAAAAAAAAAAAAAAAAAAAAAAAGAGGGAGAAAAGACCCCCACATTTAATTACATAAAATAAAGAGGGTCCAGGACCCCAAACACAAAAATACTATTTACATTCACACATACATAAAAACACCTAAATATATGATACCTATTAAATAATAAATGTTCATACTTGTGAACATAAGACTTAATGAACAAAAATACAAAAAATGTAACACTATCCATGTACGAAATATTAAAAACATTCATTTTAAATAAAAATAGAGAATATGAGATTTTAAGATGTTAAAAAGAAAAGAAAAACAAATCATATGTGTACAAATAAACTAAAAAAATAATTACCATGTAATAATCAAATAAATTAATCATGTAATATTTTTATAAACTAAAAATGATTACCATGTAATAATCAAATAAATTAATAATGTAATATTTTTATAAACTAAAAATGATTACCATGTAATAATCAAATAAATTAATGATGTAATATTTTTTCAAAAAAAAAAAAAAAAAAAAAAAAAAAATATAATAATCAAATCAAATAAATTAATGATGTAATAGTAAAATAATTAGTAGTTAAAAATAAAATCGAATAAAAATTTGTAATGTAATAAATTTAATAGTTAAATAATAAACAAACACAATCGAATAAAAATTTGTAATGTTATTCGTAATTAAGACTTATCTTTGTAATAGTAGTAATAATTTTAATAGTTAAATAAATAATAGTTGAAAAATAAACAAATAAAAATTTGTAATGTTAATTGTAATTAAGAATAGTAATAAATTAAATAATTAAATAAAATATAGTTAAAAAAAAAAAAAAAAAAAAAAACAATAAACAAAATTTGTAATTATAATTAAGATTTACCTAGGTATTAGAAACTTAGTAATTCTCTAAAGACACTCTCTACACATACGACATCCACCTCATACTCAACAACAAAGACATATTGTATACGAATACATATCCGAAGGGAGTAACCAAAATAAACCTAGACGGAAGGAAATTTACCACTACGATGACCAGCCTATGGAGTAGAACATTTACCTACATCAACAATTTTTCATAAACATAATTATCATGTTCATATAAAATAACTAAGACTATCAACTATCTTATTAAATAAAATGTACTTTATTGTAAAATTAAGAATTAAAAATGTTCCTTAAATAGTGTATATTATACTAAGTAAATAAAAATATCGTGAAACATTTGAATTAAAATTAAGTCAAAATAACTATCAACTGTCTTATTATAAAATATGATCTCTGTTACTATTAAAGAAAACTTATACTATTAATATAAACATACAAATAATTGCTGATCTTAAAAATATAAACTAATTAAGCCCATGAAACAAGAATTATTAACAACAATGTAAATATTAAATAATTCCCATAACTTCCATAAGTGCATCATCTGAACAATTTCCAAAACCTAAATATAAACAAAATCAAAACACATATTTATCAAACTTTATGAAACATCCATTTAGGATGCAAGCTCAGCATTTTTTGCCTCTTCAAAGCAAAAAACGAACTTTTTCAAAGGGGGGAGGTGTTGTGTGAAACATTATTCATGATTTCATACCAAATCATGACCCACCCCAATCCCATTCAGGTTTAAAGGCCAATGTCAACACCATAGCATTCAAAATGATAAACAAACATTTGATTGCTTGGTGCACAATGCAAAACAAAAAATAACAATTATCTGGGTGACGATTCAGTTAATGCATAACTGAAGCGTCATCAGAAAATTGTAACAGAAAATTTGCGGCCAAATAATAAACCCAAATGAACTTTGCGAATGCACTAAATGCTGACGCAATTTAAGTAAGTAATAATAAAAAGAAAAATATGTGTGTCACATTTAAGAAATAATAAAAAAGAAAAACTATGTGACACACTTAAACAATGAGAAAATATGTATGTCACATTAAAAACAAAATGTGTGTCATATATTGGGGTAAGGTAAATTGTTTTGATGATCCGGAAGTATGAAATGCCAGATGCAAGATGTAAATAGGAAGTTATATTAAGTAACCTAGTTTTAAGTTTAGAAGTTAAGATAGAAATAAGTATAAATAGTAAAGTAAGTTCAGAAAAAGATACGAATTGAAAAAGTAATCTGTAACTGGATAAACCGAAATTAAAGTAGTAAAAATCTTAAATCGTATTTTTTTGTTTGACCATTAAAAGAAGGAGGAAACATTCAAAAGGACAAGTAAGTATAATTAATAAGAAAGAAAAACCTTTTCGGCCTCGCTGCCGATTACCCCTTTCCGGCCATCATCAGGCCTTAAATGTGATGAAAAACCCCTAACCGTCCACATCCTAAATCCCAACGTTAGGATTTCATTGTATAAAAAGAACAATTCCACAGTTATATATTATTATATAACATACGTATTCGTTTATTTAATATAATTAACTTTTTTTCTACTAATTATGTATGTGTCTTCTACATAAAAATATGTATAGTCTCAAACAATACAGGTGGTTGCTGATCGAAAATATACATCGTCTTTCAAAGATTGAGTACAATTCACATATTTGGTCCCCTGCTCCAATAACCCACTTGATTTTTTTGGATAGAACTCAAAAAAGAGCTTTAAAAATGAAAGGTGATAGAAATATAACGGAAACATTTGCATCTCTCGAACACCGCCGCAATGTTTCTCGCCTTTTTTATATTACCGTTAATCTTATAAACGGTGTTCTCCCATTTGCATTCCTCTCCTTAAACAATTTAACCGTAATACTCGCGCTTTTAGGAATGCCCATCAGTTTACCCTTGAATCTAACTACACGAATGTGAAATGCTGTAACTAGTTCTATTTTTCCTTCCAATTGTAATATTCAGAAATTTAAAACTAATGTGCATCGGTATCTCTTTTTGAACCCTTCCTTGTTTTTATTTATTTATTTTATTTTATTCTGATACTACGAGTACATATTGTAGGACATTGTCCCTTATTTATATGCTTAGTTACTTAAAAAAATGGACAAACTATAAAGTAATTTTTGTAAATTTACAACAAAGTTCAAAGAATATCAATTAAAAATTTAAATCATAGTAATTTGAAACTTACTTAAATAAACATTAACATAAACTTTAAACTAAATCAGGGCAGCATAAGAATCGAAAGTATGTTTTGCAAATGCAGCAGATATTAAACGCTTGAACTTATAAAAATTGTGTGTACATCGCCCATCTTGAAAGGCCATTTCAAAGTTCAATCACCCGAATTAGAAACGACGATGAAGCCCTAGTACTTCTGTGTCTAGGAATAGAAATCCTATTTGAAAAATTTTTATTCCTCAAAAACAATAACGCTTGTACTGTGATAATAGCCGAATGCAAAATGGCGCACAATGCGCGATTTTCTAGGAAACAACCACACGATGTAACGAATTTTTATTCTTCTTGCTTGTGATTTCCGTCAAACTTTGCCTGTACCTTTTTGAAGGCATACTTCAAATCATAATATCTTTTGAACCGAGTTGAGAAAAACAAGCTATCGACGAACATGCGTGTGCATTTTCTTCAAGATCCGTCTGCCATTCTCAAATCAACTCGTTGGCAAAATTACATTTGATACGCCAGAACGAGATTTCGTTTCCACCGAATTTCTCCCTAATGCAATTGAATATTCAAGCCGTTGTCGACAAGGTGTTCCCAAGTCTAACAACGAATTGGCTGGGCGAATGTGCATGAAGAACAGGTTCATTAATCGCCTATATTTTTGAATTCTTTGTTGCCACCCAGAATGCCGCCGCACATTGAGGGTTGGATCACCTGTGTTGCTTATTCGAAACTTTAACGCACTAACGTTGTTAATCGGGGCAACTGATCCTATGCATATCGATGATTTTCAACGATATCACATTCGAATTCAAACGGCTTTAGTTGTCTTTGCTATTACCATTAGCACAAGGCCAATCGTTGTCTATTGTTGGCTTATATTTGGAAAATTCTTATTTTTCGTAGAGCCAATTTTATGTAGTTTACCCCAGGTAAAAAAAACAATAGAAATTGTCGAAAAATATAATTTCCCGTTTGCTTTAAGTACATGTTCTATTTTCTTAAGCGTATCACGACACTGCGCTCATAAATATCTGCTAAAACTTAACATTGTTGTCATCTTTCTAGCAGAAGTCATATGGCCATAGATAATTAGTGCTTCCCATGCAAAGTCGGGGCAGGTCGTTATTTATTTATAATTAAGTTATATAAAATTATCGTATAAATTAAGAAAAGAATTGATTAAATACAAAAAAAAACATTTATAATGTATTTAATTTGATTATTTTTATATTTAAATTTAAAAAAAAAAACTTTGGTTAAACCTGATTTTAAAAACTACTTCAAAAATTTAAGACACCTACATTATGTATGTATGAATGCACGCTCATTTTAGTTTCGCTAGGAAGTGAACAATTCTCCCAAAGGTTTTAATGTCATGATATAGTGCTTCCGATCGACTTTCAATAATAATACGCACACTGGCGCATCGACGTCGTGAGTATGTCACTAGAACCTTATTCTCAAGAGCTTCTCAGCACCTCCAACAAACTAATTTATTTCTTTTATATCAACTAACGTTTTTAGGTTCCTAAAAGCCACAATTTTCTTGCAATCTTTGAAGCTTAAAATAAACCTGGTATTTATAGCAGGTAAGTAGCTATCAGGCGGATGTACATAGATAAAAAGTAATTTCGTCATCAATGTGATAATAATTTCACAATTTTTGTTTCATTTCAGTGCGACTATTGTTTTCAAATGATAAAACAAATAACAACCATACCTATTAATCAAATTACCAAAGAAACAAATATGTAGTTAAAAATAACATTTTGATATCCGGAAAAAAAGCTAAGGTAAACACAATTAACATCAAACTTTACAATAATTAGTTGCCATAATAATGAGGTAGTGAAGTGAACCCTAATACATGTAAAGGGTCACATAAGACATAAATGAATATTACAAATTGTTATAAAAACAATAAACTAATATATGTTTAGAATGACCAGGGGTTCTCTTTTAAGAAAACAGTTTTATTTTTCAGGATGAGCGTTTTCTCTTCTGCCTGTTGAATATTTAATATTGGTGTCTTGGTTCGGTTGGCTTTTTGATAGGTTATTTGACTATTCAAAAATGTTTCAGATACTGTGTTTTACAAGGGATTTGAACACATTTCTATTACGATAAATTGATTCAGCGCACAATAAGTTTGTTTTAAGTTTCAAAATACAATAAACAAACTCCGGCGTGACAGTCGATCGCTATAAGCTCTGCCTTAAGGGGACTAAGCTCTTATTATGATCTTTTAATGTTCCTAAGAAATTGCCACTGGTTTTTCGAATCTGGTCACCTCAGCGTACACCAGCCAACAAACTGACCGAGACCGATACACTCTTGTTCACGTCATCGGTGTAAGCAAACCTCTCCATTAGCTTTTTGAAAAAGAAATAATACTGCACTTGCACTTAGAGGTTTTATGTTGCATGTTAATTGCAAATTGCATATACAAAATTAAATATTGCACTTATGGATTCGGAACAAATCATATTCAAGTTGACCTGTTTTGACGGCCAAGGCTCACAAACAAGCTGGTCAACACTTTAAACACTATCAAATAAGAAACACTTTAATTAACCCACAAACTAAATTATTTGCAACTTAAATTTATTATAAAAATACATACAAATTGAAGCCAAATGATTTCTCACCTGTATTCCATCTCTCATTGTTGGAAATTCGCTAGACATTTTGGACTTCGTTTAAGCTAATTCAAAAACTTTTTTCCCGAATTAAAATTTATGCATAAATTGTATGTCAGTGCACTTTCACGAACTTAACACCAGGTACAGTCAACTTTTCACTACCTAAACGTATTTTTTTGAGTTAATTTACCTATTTCGAGTGGCGCTATAATTATTGCTTTTTTTTTAAGTTGTAGAAAATTCTTTTGTTGCAATTTATTTTTTTTTTGCTTCAATAAAATATACACATTAAACGAAGAACGGACTTCAACAATAATTATTGACTATTTGTTGATGCAAGGAAAAAAGAACGATTAAATAAATTTGTTCTTTCTGCGCACGTTAACATTAAGTATAGCAGCTAGCAGCAGCAGGCAGGCAGGCAAAATTAAAACTTTAATTTCCAAAAAAACTAGATAGCAAAACAGCTAGCTACATGAATCATAAACGTATGACATTTGACATTTCTGTCAATGTCAAAATATACATCACTAGCGCCACCAATGCCCATCACTACCAGTGGTATTTCTGAGAAGCCATAATGATTTGCTTGGAACTACGCAAGTCCGTAGATTGAAAGCTTTTGGTTTTGTTAACGTTGCGTAACGTGACATAATATGAGCGTTCAAAAAGGAAAACAGAACAGTGCTTCAGAATAGCCTCAAAGGTGTATTTTGATATCGCTAAAGCCAGGCGCACACATTCAATTTTTAGTTTCGCAACATTAAGCCTAGTACGCAGATCGAGACAAGACAAATTTTGGACCTTATTCGGAATTGCTAGTGCGCGGCTAACCTAACTAAAACTACTTTTTTATGGGATATTTTCTTTTTTTGCTTGCTTACGCATTACGGCGTAGAAACAGTGAGATATGTATGGGGGGGGCATGCTGCCCCCCTGCAACCCCCCTGCTTGGGCACACTATAGGAATTGGGGTAGGTGCGAGGTTGGGTGTATGCAAGGTTTCTTTTGCATTTACAGAATCTGGATTTAAAGAATCTTTGAATTTACCCTATGCCTATGGCCTATATTAATTTTTTTATACTTCACTTTTTTACCATAAAAAAGTGTTTCTCCTCCATAATTTGATGTTTTTTATCAACAGCACACTTTTTTTTATCGATTCATAAAAAAAAAGTGCATTTTGGGGGGGGGGGGGGGAATTCCGAATAAGGACCCAAATTTTATCTCTACAATATTAATCTCTACAAAACTTTTCCAAATCTCGCGCAAACATTTGAAGTTGGAGAGATGAAATCTAATTTAATGTGTTTTTAAGTGTATCTCTGGAACGGGTTGTCTTACAAAAGTCGTGCATACCTTTTTGGAATCTCCTCTTGATGACAAGCATTAGCAACTTTTACATAAAACCAGTTTTGACAAAAATCACTTTCACATTAAGGGTATTCATGTAACGAGATAATTTTCCGCTTTGTAGAAAGATATAACTTTCCGCAGCATGTTTTCATGAACACCCCCTAAGAAATACTTGCGTAAATGTGGGAAATATTTTGTGAAATGTCAAATTAAAAGTCAGAATCCATACTTCTTTAGTTTACGAGGTTTATTTCTGCACTTTCCGCAGCAAATTTGTGAGATAATTTTATGCGATTTGCAGAAACTTTTTCCCATACAAATTTTGACAGCTCGTTTCTGCGGAGATAAAATTATCTGGTTTACGAGGTTTACGAGGGTTTTCCGCGCTTACATGAATACCCCTATTGTTTTTCCTGGCAAAATTTAGCGGAGACATTTTGTACAGCAATGCACAAAAGTATGAATTTTGCGCGTACTGCGTACTGCTCGGAAAAATATCGAAGACAAAATTTGTCAAAGGAAAAAAAAATGTATGGGAGACAAAATTTTTCCCGATCTGCGTACTAGGCTTTAGTTGCTAAAATGAAACATATGGGCTTATATGGGACACCGCGCACTTAGAGCAACTCGATTCGAGCAACTAAAAAGTTTGTCTTTTGACATAAACTAAACGATTGCCTAAAATTAATTCGCAACAGTTGAGCTGTTTTCTATAAGCGCAAGAGAGAAAAGAGTGTTAGCGTGAGTAAAGAGTTGCTAGTGCGTGGTACTCTATCAACTGGTGGATTAAACTATTTGATTTCGATCACAGTTGCCAGTGCGCGGCTAGCCTAATGGTCCGTATAAATCATTAAACGAAAATAAAAAGATGAAATAAAAATAAAAATATAAGTTTTGTATTTTCTCCTTATTTTTCTTCATAAAAAGATATGACAGAAGTGTCATGTACCCATCGCTTTTTTCCGTATTTTTGTTTACTATGCAAGTATTTATTTCTTAAACTATTGAAACTATTTGCAAATCTAAATGGTACAATCTTCATCTACCGGTTGGAGTTAAAAAATTATAATTGAGGCAAGAAAAGTGATCCTGATAAAGAACAGAATCTTATAGTGTTCATTGTTGTAATTCATGTTTTTTTGATAATCTATGTGGATCAAATCCAGTAATAAAAAAAGCTACAACATTTGCAAATCAAAATAGCCACCGTTGTGACTTTGAATCATCAAACGTGATTCCGGAAAAGACTAGAATCTCCATCTAAGAGGCCTGTACTGTACAAAATGTCGAACTTTATTAAGCTTAGTAAGCAGATCGAGCAAAGACAAATTTTATCTCTACAATTTTAATCTCTACAAAAACTTTTCCAAAAGTAGCACAAAAGTTTGAATTTGGAGAGATAAAAAATGATTTGAAAGTGTTTTGGAGTGTATCTATAGAACGGTTGTCTTACAAAAGTCGTTCATACCTATTTGGAATCTTCTCTTGAGAACCAATGATGCAAGAGAAGCATCAGCACCTTTTACATAAAACCAGTTTTTACAAAAATCACTTTCGGAATATGGTGTCTGTCAAAACTTCTTGTGCCGCAAAATAATGCTTCTATCATTCTTTCTCCTGGTAAAATTTAGTATAGACATTTTATACAGTAATGCACAAAAGTATCAATTTTGCGCGCGAACTGCATACTGCTCGGAAAAAAATCCAAGATAAAATTTGTCCCAGGAAAAAAGTTGTGTGGGAGAAAAAATTTTTCCCGATCTGCGTACTAGGTTTTATCACCGAATGCAATTTATTTTATAATCTGTACGTAATATAGAAATAAGTGGTTTGGCGCTGGGGGCAGAAAAATACAAACGTAAAGTGAAGGGATGTTAGGTTTTTTGCCATATTGGAGCTATATATAGCAAGTTATGCATCAGAGTTGACATAACGATGATTGAAAAGACGAACAAAATGTGTCGAAATTTTGTGTATTCGACCAGTCTCGTCACCTCTACATGAGATATTCATACTCTCAAATCGTGCAGAATGTCAGCTGGGGTATCATTCATCTGTGTACCATATAGCGTAGCCATGTTGAAAGCATATGTCATTCACATCCATATAATCAAATTTCAGCGGAAAAAATCGGTTATCATCTAACGTTTTTCGAAGAAGGATCGATGATGCCGTCGGCTTATTATCCGAAATTTGAGGTAGAAGATTTATTTCCACTAAAAGATTAAAAAGAAAATTTTTTGATAGCAGCTTTCAAAATGCTAATGGTGTTTCAATATTTCTTATAAATTGGAGGTCAGAGAAAGAAAGTTTCATTTGCTCTAAACTTTAACATGATAAGGATATAGGTCTGTTTTATAAAACAATTGATCTAATGAAGATGAATAAGATTAATCTCCAATCTACTAGATTACGAAATAAGTTTGTATGGTAAGTCTGAGATTTGGAAAAGATTGATGTTAAATCCACTTAAATCCAGGATTAATACTTGGTGAAAACGTAATATTATTAAGAGTTTTTTAACTGGCTCGAGTGGGTTTTGGCGGCCTGTGGCGGCCATGTTTTTTTTAACACCTGACAATTTGTATTCAGTTACAATTTTTTCGCTGACTGGGCTTCGGAGCATTTGGAAGAGGACCCCAATTTCAGCCGAAAAATCGTCTTTAGCTACGAGGTGCATTTTTGAATGAATGACTGTGTAAATAAGCGAAATTGCCGTATATGAGACGACATCAATGCATCCTCAAAAAATTACCGTCCGTATTTTTTCGAAAAGCAATTCTTTCTCAAATTGAATCATATGGACCTAGAAGACACGTGGTTCCAACAGGACGGCGCTAAGTGCCACACAGTACACGCCACGATTTACGTTCTGCATAAACGATTTAAGAGTGAAGTTATCTCTCGCAAATGGGACGTGAATTAGCCACCAAGGTCAAGCGATTCGACCCCCTAGACTTTTTCTTGTTGGTTTTCCTGAAGTCGCAGGTCTAAGCGAATAAACCACAGCCAACCGATGCCCTTTTTATTGAGGTGCGTTGGTTTCCTTCTGTACCGAAGATAGGTGTACGTTGAGTCTTTATAATGATGTTCTATTTATCTATGTATATCCATCTATTTGTGCAAATTAATAATTTTTTTTAACGTTTTATTAAACTATTTTATATTTTATTGTCTTTTAAATTGGTATAAAAATATGTGATAGTCGATAACTTTGTACAAAAACACTTCTCATTTTCAAATTAAATGTTACAGTTAGCAAACATCATCAATAGGGTCTTCGTCTTCAAGACTTTGACATGCTTCCTGCAGTATATCATCTGCAACATCCGCAAAGCCATCAACCCTGTGTTAAAAAAAATATTAAATTTAGTTGTGCATAAATTAGTTTCGAAAGAGAATATAATCAACATGTATGTAAATGTGTATTTAGATATACATAATACATTATGCAACTGGTATTAGAAAAGCAAAAGAATATTCAACCAGTTTTATTTTGTATAAAATAAATAATGATTAAATTTTTTATGTTTGTCTCAAAAATGTATAAAACACTTACTTTTCAAATTCACAATGCGGCAAAAGACCCTCATCTTTAAGATTATTGCTAAGGCGAAACAGTGTGCAGAGTCTTAAAGATGCCAACAATATTAAAAGTATCCCTGCTACATAGCTTAGCCATAAATTATTTGGCCACATGATTAACGCAGTTCCGAAGGCAATATAGAATGGAGATAATCTCCAACCTCCAGCTAGCTTACAAACGCTCCAACATTGGACAAATTCTGAATATCCACCATCACTGAAATTAAATAATATAAATGAGATTAGATATAATCTAATATTGAATCAGCTTTATCATTTAAAATTTTTATCTAATAAAAAGAACAATTGTCGAGTTATTTGGTGGAAAGGCAAATAGCAGGTCACCCGACATACTTTCAATAATAAATAACCAAGCAACATATGTACAAATATAGTCACTACACCAACTTTTGTAAGGAATGGGTCAATTTGTAATCCCACCCACTGGACTATTTTTTGCCCAATCCTCAAGAAAGGATACCCCCGAACGACATAGGTAGTCTTCTTAACGCTTAAGAACGCTCGTAAGCAACCCGATAGCTCCATATTCACGTATCATTAAGCTAGATAAGACCAATTACGGGAAACCTCAGAAACTTCAAATCGGCACCTTCCACATTTTTTTTTCGACTTCAAGGCCGAGTAGGTTAAATCTATAAAGACTAGCTACATAGATCAATAACTATTCTGTGCATCCCTTCTAAAATTGTCCGTTTGTGCAGAATGACGATTAAGATCCCAATAACCTCTACCATACCTTTGATTTCAAAAGGTGGTCTAGACAAGACGATGGGCTGTCATCTGTCATGCGAACTTTAACATGCTTTTTGAAAGAGGATCTTGCGCCAATAGCAGACGCATGATCTTTCAAAGCTCCGTTCAAATAAAAAATCAATTACTCATGATATTGACATAACCTTAAGAACAGAAAATAATGTAAGTGGGACTTTTCTGAGAATTAAAGAGGAAGCGAAGAAGATGGAATTAACGGGTAATGAGACCAAATATGAGTTTATGATGTCATCAAGAAAACACACATACTCGTAACATAGAAACCTTGGGTTTTAAGCCTAGTACGCAGATCGGGAAAAATTTTGTCTCCCATACATTTTTTTTCCTGGGACAAATTTTGTCTCGGATATTTTTCCGAGCAGTACGCAGTTCGCGCGCAAAATTCATACTATTGTGAACTGCTCTTCAAAATGTCTCCACTAAATTTTGCCAGGAAAAAGAATGATACAAGCATTATTTTGCGGGACAAATTTTGACAGCCACCGTATTTCCGAAAGTGATTTTCGTCAATTCTGATTTTATGTAAAAGGTGCTGATGCTTGTCTTGAGATCATCAAGAGGAGATTCCAAAAAGGTATAAACGACTTTTGTAAGACAACCCGTTCCAGAGATACACTAAAAAACACATTAAATTAGATTTCATCTCTCCAACTTCAAACTTTTGCGCGAGATTTGGAAAAGTTTTGTAGAGATTAAAATTGTAGAGATAAAATTTGTCTTGTCTCGATCTGCGTACTAGACTTTACCAATAATCAAATTTAAAATCGACTTTAACCTTAATGTAATGGAATCCTCATAATTAACCATACATGTTATGAACTTATATTTAAGTGGACTCTAAATAATGATCAATTCATGGTATGGAATATACTCGTAAGAAATAAACAAAGCATGTACTGTACACGTACATACATAGCTATGGTTAGTTAGGATCTATCAGAAAATGGTAAATTTCACTTAAATATCAAAGTCCTCTTTAAATTTTCTTATTGATATGTCTCCTTGCTCCACTATAATCTCAGGCAACTAAAGTACCACAGAGATCTTACAAAGAATAACTTATGCCAATTTTTGTTTGTTTTGTCTAAGAAGTTAATGAAGTATCAAAGCCCTTTCTTATGCAACTAAAGTGTCCCTTAAAGCACTAATCATCCAAGTCCTGTACATATGTATGTTACAGAGGCATGTCCCTGCATTGATTGGGAGGGAAGAAGAAGATACAAAAATTAATTTTATGGGGTGTTAATTGACTCGAAATGAACCTACCCATCTGATAAAAAACCCTATGACTGATGTGGTTTGGTCAAACCCCTATGGAGAGCAGGAGAGGCATTAGAGGTAGACCATAACATAACGCACAACAGCGCCTCGACTGCTTTGGCATGCGAAACTGGACACTGGAGACAGCTTGTTTGCTACTGAGCTAATTGAAAGAAGTTTGTTGGTTGGGGCCTTGGTTTAATACTGTACATACGAGTACTATGGAATGTCTTCCGCTTTGTTGAACAAATTTGAATGTATGAGAAAAAATAAAATCGTTGGAGCGCAATTTTTTTTAATAAAATTTTCCATACATATTTTTAAGGAAATGTTTTGGAATGCCAATTTAAAGTTTTCAATAATGTGAAGATACTCGTATAAAATAAATTTCAAAAAAAAAAATCATAAACGCATTTTTGAAGTATTGAATTTTTACTTTAAAAAATTAAATCCAAAAAAATACTTTTTTTTTTTTAATTTTTTATATGCCATATTATTAAGACCATTTAAAATATTATGGTTATAAAATTTAATTCAAATCGGTTTAGCTGAAAATGAAATGGTCAAAAGTCTTACAAAATTATTTTATGGGGAGTTCTGTTGATAACGACTTTTTGGACCGTTTTCGTTTAAGCACACATCAAATTATCTTATCAAAATTCTAAGGTCCATTTTCGAGGATAATAATGTTTCTGTTAACAGCTTTTAAATATGTTATCATACTGCCAGTTTCCTTTAAGTCTAGTACGCAGATCGAGACAAGACAAATTTTAATATCTACAAAACTTTTCCAAATCTCGGGCAAAAGTTTGAAGTTGGAGAGATGAAATCTAATTTAATGTGTATCTCTGGAACGGGTTGTCTTACAAAAGTCTTTCATACCTTTTTGGAATCTCCTGTTGATGCTCTCAAGCATCAGCACCTTTTACATAAAACCAGTATTGACAAATATCACTTTCGGAAATACGGTGAATGTCAAAATTTGTCCCGCAAAATAATGCTTGTATCATTCTTTTTCCTGGCAAAATTTAGTGGAGACATTTTGTACAGCAATGCACAAAAGTATGAATTTTGCTCGCGAACTGCGTACTGCTCAGAAAAAATATCCAAGACAAAATTTGTCCCAGGACAAAAAGTTGTATGGGAGACAAAATTTTTCCCGATCTGCGTACTAGGCTTTAGTATTGGTGGTTCCAAGAACATTTTTTTTCTAAATCAACCGATCACGTTGTTTTCAAAAAAAAATATCTATTTTTTTCAATTCAAAGAATATTTTTTGAAAGATTTGGTATACAATACTATTTATACTCTCCACACTTGATACCAATCTGTTATAACGTTTTGGAGAGAATTAAAATAATGGCTTTAACTATTTTTCGTAAATAAAAAAAACAAATTAAAATACAAATATTTCCTTTCGTAAAAGTAACTGTGGGCACATTTTTGACAATTTGGCTTTGCAATTTTATATGACACGTGTATATGACGAGGGAAATCTCGGACCCGGGACGGAAAAGTCAAGAGGCTGTTCCTATTCTCAAGAGGATCTTATCTATCTTAGGTAGAGGTGGCCCCATCAACTCATTGACGCTCATGTTCACCGGAGGAGTGGCAATCGCTGGTGTATTGGCGAAGTGCCCATTCTTCGCTTCTTGCCTCTCCTGATGCAAGAAAGACGTGCATCGTTAAGTCGTTTTCGTTCGAACTATCATTATCGTCTATGACCATTTTTGTGTTTTTTGACTGAGTGGTTGGAGGCGATTTCCAGTCTCGTGGTCGGCTGTTTGATATAGATAGCTTAGGAATTTTCAAGCCATTTCATAGCGTTAATAAATATTAATGTCTTTGCTTGGAATATCAGAGAGTTATTCTTATTCGTTGAAGAGCTGTCTCCCTAAGTGCCTGTTTCTCAGATAATATAGCGCAGGGCAGTGACACAGGTAGTGAGGAGTATCCTCATGTATATCTCCTCGTCACCGCATCGTCTGTTGCATAAGTCGTCCATACTGAATTTCATCTTTTTCTTGTGGTAACCCAGTTATTGGATGGTAACGTTGACCTTTTATTTGCTGAAACTAGGCCATAGTTTTCTAGTTATAAGACAGGAATCGAGCGAGTTCCATCTCTTGTTTGCTATAGCTAGAACTTTGCTCTCGATTAAAGGTTTTAAGAATACAGGGTGGGACCTGAACTTTTGTGCCTGCCTGACTAAGATCAAGTGTTGATCCTATTTTTGCCATTTCGTCAGCGCTTTCATTACCTCGGACACCACTGTGACCAGGAACCCAACAGAAAATAATATTGTGCCATTTACCAACAACCCTTAGATCTTCGCGACAGCAAGTTACAAGCTTCGGTTTGATTTCAATGGAAGAAATCGCTTTTACCACCGCTTGGCTATCAATGAAAAAGGTGATATCAGCTTGTGGTATTGCCATCATTGACACTTGTCTAGCAGCTTTTGTCATTTCCAGGATTTCAGCTTGTGAGACACTGCTGTAATAAGGAAGTCTGAATGAGCTGGCTAGTCCAAGGGTTTCTGAAAAGATCCCTGAACCAATACCAGTTTCCTTCTTGAAACCGTCGGTATATAATGCTACCATCGATTCGCAGATTGATGGCTCATGATAACATAATTTGAAGCCCAAAGAAATATGGTTGGTACGTTCCAACATCACCCCCATCATTCTGCGATTGCCACCAAGAAAACGAAAAAAACTGTTCTAAGGTCTCAACTCTTGGGAGAAAGTGGAAATCATTGCAAGTGTACCTCTTGCCAAGAAAAAGTCCTCTCATCTTAGCCGTTCTATCCTGAGTGCTTGATAGAGGTAAGTCAATTCAAGTCTTAATTTTATTTTATGTTTAACCCCAAAACTCGTATGATCTCTCACAAATAAAACTGTTCCATTCATTTTTGATTTTTCATTTCAAATTATCTAAAGTACAAAACTATTTATCATTTCACAACATTTTATCTTAGTTTTGAATTAGCTGCTTTAAATTTTGTTAAATTATTTAAGAATTTGAAAGCTAATGCTTAATTAATTATTAACTTTCCCTTTGTCTCTTAGGCAATAAATGAACTTTGTGCCTTAAGCACTCTTCAATAAAACTTCAACTAAAAATCCATTAAAAATCCTTTGTTTCAGAATTTAAAATACCTATACCTGCATAGTCTTTATGCGACAATTTATTTTCATTAAGGAAACTTCTTCAACGTGAAAACTACGGTACAACTACAACTATATATTTTGTGAACAAACCTATCCTTAATGTCTCCTCAGGTGACACTTTGCCTTTCGCCTCTCAACTTGCGTGAATATCAAATATAATTTGTTTTAAACATCTTTGTTCTTACGAACAAAATATGTGCATGTATTTTGTATTGTATATTTACCTAGCAAAGAGTAGCTGCAGGAAAAGTGTTATAACCCACTTTATTTCGAAAACCAGGACCAAAAAAGATCCTAATCTGAAAAATCCAACAAATTACTAAACATCAATTTTGAACTATGATATGGTTTTTCTTAGGTTTCTAGTACTCACAATATAAAGATGCCGGACGTATGGCCATGTACGTAAACATCCACTCCAACTCCACAAATAACTGGAAAGATAGCAAAATATAAAAAGGACGTAAGTTTAAATTACAATATTACTTTGGAAAGCTATCAATAGATGATAAGATATTCTTCTATATTGATTAGCCTTAGAAAATATGGTTGCCATATAATATTTCTGTTTAATTTTTACTTGCGACTCATAGGTACTATAAGGCAAGTTATGCATTCGTAAAAAAAAATCGAACTCGAGACTTTGATCAAAGTTGACATTAGAATGAAAGCGAAGACGAAAAAAGTGGGTCTCGCAATTCTCTCTGTCTGACTTTTCGACTGCAGCCTAAACGATTCGGACGATTTTCTTTAAACTTGGTAGATAAAATTTTTAATTTTTCCCCCCAACACGTTTTTTTCTTTTTTTTTAACCAAATATAACGGTACCTGTCATACGATTTTTTCGAAATTTTATAAATTTTTTTTTTCTCAAAAACTGTTAGACAGATTTAAAAACAAAAAAAAAAGATAGAAGAAAATTTCATTTAGGTAAAAATTTCCGGAAAATGGTTATTAATGATGATCCCCCTGGAACCGTTTTTTTTTTAATTTTCTCAAAAACGGTACAACCGATTTTGATAATTTTTTTTATACTAAGGCTCCCCAAAAATTTAAATAGAATTGTGTATTCAAATTTTCAAAAAAAAAAATTTGTTGCATTTTTAAAAAAAGTTTCAAAATTTTTTTCTGAAAACTCAATATTTGGAAAGCCCCATGCTCGATTTCTTTTTAAATTGATAAATAAAAGTTTCTAAATATAACCTACAAGATGTAAGAAAAAATAAATTATTTTACCTTAAAAATAACGGTACCCATATAAATGTTAAAAAATGGTTTTCGAAAATCGTATTTTTCTCGAAAACTGTTCCGAGAATTTTGATAATTTTTTTTTCTTTCGTTTAATTTATACGATCTATAATTTAATAAAAAAATTGAAATTTATTTATTACTAACTGTACCTACCATAGAACGATTTTTTCGAATTTTGAATTTCTCATCATCGGCATAACGGATTTTAATGAAAAGTTTTGTAGGGAAGCTCCTAAAAAGTTTTAAAAACATTGCATTCCAAGACTTTAAGAAAAAATATTATTTTAATTTTTGAAAAAAAATCAGTTTTTTTTTTGGAAAATTCAATGTCTCAAAAGCGGCTCATTATTTTTTTTTTCGAAATATATTTTTTATTCGTATAATAATAAAAACTTTAAGCTGGCGCGGTGTACCAAAATTTTTTCTTAAAAATGTTTTAAAAATTTTGTATACAAAGCTTATTTTCTTAAGAAACCAACCACTACAACGACTTCCAATTTTTGTTCTTGCATAAACCATAGCATTCTGTTTTTAGCTCCAACTACTAAAGAAGTTGTTTTAGTCAGTTTTTGAACAGTTTTTTTTTTTAATAACATACATTTTTGAAATTCTTAGCCTTTTACATAAGAGCAAGTTCGTGCGACCCAGTCGTACATTTTATTTTTTTTTTATAATTAATACAGCACGTCGATGGCGAAATTAATGGAGGGAGAAAGGAGGTGTCGATAAACATTGGACTTGAATGCTTTGCAAATTAATGGAACGGGAAAACTGTGCTGGTTAATTTATTCCATAATGGTGTTGTGCGGCTAAAAAACTAATCTGTATGTATATTAGACGGTACGAACAAAATTAGGCTCGAGGGTAAATTTATGAGCATTCCAAGCAAAACGGGTATCACGGGTGAACTGATTTAGGGGAGGAATGCAACTGGCTGCTTTGAGTGATCATTGTTTGTGAAAGAAGCGATAAAAAATGGAAATGAATCCATGATAGCTCTGTTTCCTATCAGTTTTAACACTCTGTTCTGAATTCTTTCGAATAAGTGGAGAGAAGTTTGTGCTGCACCTGCTCAAAGATGTGAGTTATACTCGAGTTTTGGACGTATAAACACCTTACAAATGGTAGCCAGATCAAAAGGGGTGACAAATTTCTTACATCGATATAAAAATCGTAAGCATTTAGCAGCATTTTTGGCGGTCTCGAGAATGTAGTCATTCCAACGAATATCGTCGTTGACACACATACCGAGTACTGAGAGCTTTTCGGTTTCTTCGACACAAGTTCCATTCAAGGAGAATAGCATAAGGGGAACATTTTGTTTCAACGACAATAGACAGCATTGATTTTTGGAAGCATTAAACTCCAAACGGTTTTTTACACCCTATTTAACAACGCTGTAAAGATTGCAGTTTAATGAGCTTATCATACCACACCGTTGCAATTGCACTTCCGAAAGATGACCTGAATTTGAGAACGTGTATGAGAAGCTGAGAATAGAGTCGTCGGCAAAATGAAGTGGATTAGAAGTTTCAGACAAAAGATCATTTATAGAAATGAGGAAGATAATGGGAGATAAAACGGAGCCTTGGGGAACACCAGCATTTATTTTGTGTAGATCAGACTTCAAACCGTCCAATACAACATGTATTGAACGATCTTGAAGGTAATTTCAGCTTTACATTGGTTAGGCAATGGTGCTCAATAATATGGTGTTAATGATATCCACCCTGTCTCAAAGCAAACGATGTATCGTATTGTTAAAAAAATTTACCGAAGAAAGTAAAGTAAGAATTTTTTGGGATGTATTGATGGAACTTTTATAAAAATAGATTCTCCAAAGCAGTATGAAGACCGCTTCGTTGATTGAGTGGTTCCCCCACTCCATTTACTTTATGCTCATTTGTGGCCCGAACTTGCAATTTTACTATGTCAGTCTCAGTGCAAGGTGGCTAAGCAAAGTTCACGATAGTAAGGTTTTTCGAAACAGTGCGCTCTGCTCTAAGATGAATTCTGGTTGGAGACTGCATCCATGATCAATTTTATTATTAGGTTCGTTGTCAGTTTTTGGTCAAATATAACCTTAGCATTAGCAGAAAATATATATTTGCTGAAAAACACTATGGGCCGTACCAACAATCAAATTAAGAGACGACTTTAATATTTGAGCGAAATGGACCATTATTTAAAGAGCTCTATAAATTTAATCATACATGTTATGAACTTAACATTTATGGGAACTCTAAATTATGAACCATTTATTGTACGGAACCTCAAAAATAAAATGCAGCATATATGGTCAGTTATATAGAATCCATCAAATAATGATTCATTTCGCTCAAATATTAAAGTCGTCTCTTAATTTGATTGTTGGTAAGGCCCTATGTAGTATTGTTAAGGTGGTTCCAGATATGGAAGTACAGATTGGCTGATTCCGCAAAATAGCGATTTGATGGACGATGCAGTGCAGAGGTTCAACCGTTCGCATACATCAAAAAGGCGGTTAATAGAAAATGCATTCGGGATATTAAAAGAAAAAATCCCTCGTCTACAATAACTTAAAGGAAATCCCATTTGTACCTTCAATTTAATAAAAGCTTATATAGCCATTTGTGATCCAGCTTCAAACTCTTTGAACGAAATCGAAGATGAAAACGATGATGAAGATTAAGATGAAGATGACCAATTAAGCCAACATCCATCCATCCATCCAACATCATCCAGCTAGTTCCAGATACGCACATCAAGTTGGTTGAGGTCGCTCTTGTCTTTAGTACTCTCCACTTCGTATACATAAAACTCGGTAGAAATTTTAGTGAATTAGTAGGATCGCAACAAACGGTCCCACCCTAAGAAATAAAACGATTTTTTCTGTATTGATTTAATCGAATCTCATTACATATTTTTTTACTGTGGCAACTATATTAAAATTCTTTCCCAAGCTCTTAAGTTTTGTAAGCTATTGTCTGTATTCACACAGCACAGCGACTAATTAAGGAAATTAAAGGACGTATCAAAATTCAAACGATGTACTGGCTTCATCCTCCATTCAAGGATCTAACTTTACGCCTCCCTCGCTAGCCCTATAATTCCACCAGACAATAGCGCTATACGACGCGAATAGAAAAAAAAATCTTATTAAACTTATTGAAATGCCAGCTAAAATCGATAGATACTCGTAAAGCTGGCTGTAACACAAAAAGAAATTCTCACACTTTGGAGACTTAAGGTTTTGTGGCGCCACATTCACAAAAAAACAAGCAAGAACATGTTGAAAGATTAGGATGTATAGTGCAATGTATCCCCCGGAATCTTGTTGTAAGGAGATTACGTTGCAAAATACAGCACTGCAGCACGTTCGTCCTTTTTGCCATAAGTGCGCTACACAAATGTAGGCAGACATTTTTTTGTCTCTGACACTATGTTTCGCCTGTCGTTGATGATTATTACAAACAATATAGGAAGTGCAAAAGAAAGTAGTTACAGTAAGCACATAAGGAGAGGGAACGGAAACGGATTCACTCATTTAGCTCACCACATTAAGAGGATAATGAATTGTTCTATATACCACAGCAATCAGTGTGGGTATTTTTCATGGTTTGACGCAAAACAAAGCATCTCAATGTGTATGAAACTAACGGTGCGGCGGCGGCGGCGACGACGACATACATTGGTGGGCGTGCCGTGGCAGTGGCGTTCATTACTGTTGCCACTCTACTGCCGCATCCTCGTCCTCAACAATTAATTTTTCGAAATTCTTCCAGTAAATTGCGTTGTTTACCAGCAGCGTAAGCCATTAATTTCATGCCGCCATTATGTGTTACTTCTGATGAAGTCAACTTTGGCAAAAACAGCAGAGAAATCATTTTTTTGCTCCTGAATAAGAATACAGACTGCGGCCTTAAGACAGAGGCTTTAAGACGGAGGACCAAAGCCTGGGGATAGTAGTCGTTGTAAGTTGAAGTCAGCCACTTTGTTTTATTTTTTACTGAACAGAGTGCCTTTGTTTCATTGTCTGGGATTTGGGTTGATTGGGATAAGGATAATGATGTGATAAATAAATGAAATAATTGGCTGGATACACAGTTTTATATAGATTCTTAGCTTGCGGTACTTAATAGTCTATTATCGTAGATTTCCTATTTTTATAACATTAGAGATGGAATAAACGAATCTTTGATTTGACAAAAGTTAAAGGGAAAACACAAATCTAAAGATACGAGTAATTGAACAATTTTTGTTTACTGTAATATCCATGTGTAATGAATGTACTACATATCTCGAAAACGAACTTTGGTTACATTAAAAAACAAATAATAATATTGACTTGTCATCGGTATAGACTAGTATGTGAACGGGCTTCTATCAATGAAGCTGAATAAGCTATTATGGAGGACTTTTATGATCTCCTGAACTTCGACGGGTTAGCTGGTCAACACAGCCTCCAAGATACGACAAAGATATCGGTTTGCAACTATTTGATTTTTTTGCAGCTCGTAATACGGTAATAAATAGCACTAAGCTTTCAAAGTCTAAGAATCCACAAAGCAACCTGGCACTCTTCAGACAGTTGAACCACCAAAAAAATCGACCATGTGCTAATCAATGCAAGCACATTCCTGACATATTACACGTGCTCAACTTCCTTTCAAGGAGCAAAGGTTGACTCTTACCATTTCTTAGTTGCGGCAAGACTCAGAGATCGATTGTTGAATGAATATAAATTACCAACCGTCCATAAAAAGAAATTAGACATTGGACATCTTAGCATACCTGAAGTAGCCGGGGTCTACAGAGATCACCTGGGACCTATTGCACCAACTACGAATTACAAGTACAAATTTGTGATTAAAAAAAATTACATATGAAAAAAACTCGATTTTTTACAAATTTGTTAGGCTAGGTTAGGTTAGGTTAGGAGGGGTGTGCAAAGCACAAGGCTGTTGCGTACACGGGGGCCTATTGGTCCATTGTGATCCCCTATTAATAAAAGCAGAGATGCTGCTCCTAACTAATGTCTTATGTAGACTGGATCATTTTCGAACCAGCCTGTGCTTACAATGAGTTTTCTCATATTTTCCATTGAGACCTGCGTTAGATCGTCTAGTTCTCCAAAAAACCTGTTTCCAAAGTAGCAAAGGCGATTTGTTTGGAGGTTCGGACAGTTACAGAGCAGGTGTTTAATGGTTTCAATCTCCTCGACATCCTGACAGCTCCTACAGAAATCTGGTGCAAATGCACCCATTTTTATGGCCATTGTGCCAATGGCGCAGTGACCCGTTAGTACACCTATCAGGATTCTGATTTTCTTTTTACTGAGCTATAAGATATATCGAGTTTCCTTTTCATTAATTCTAGGCCATAAACTTCTAGAGATAACGCAGTCGTCCCTGGAGGACCAGGAGTTATTGATTCGCTCTTTCGTTATTAGTTCTATTTTCCTTTTAATCACGCCAATCGGGATTTTTGGTCCCAAATTTAAATGGCTACTGCTGTTTTTATTTGATTCTGACCCTTTCCTTGCCAGTTCATCTGCTATTTTATTCCCTTCTATATTACTATGTCCAGGAACCCAGCAGAGATTGACTTGGTTGGTGTTGCAAATATTGTTCAGCATGTCTCGGCATTTTGTTACTGTTTTGGATCTTATATAGTCTCACTGGCTAAAGCTTTGATGGCAGCTTGGCTCCGACGAGTTCAATTCTTTCGTGCGTACCAATTCTGCCGCCTTTTCAATAGCGTAGATCTCAGCCTGAAAGACACTACACTCATCTGGGAGTTTGAATGATTCTTTAATATTGATAGATTCACAGAACACCCTAGCTCCTGTTCCTTCTTCCATTTTTGACCCATCGGTGTAGAATGAAATACTTTGTTCACTAATTAGTGAGTTGGATTCCCATTCCTGTCTTTCGGGTATAGTAGTGGAGAAGTGTCTGTTGAAATCTATTTTGGGTGGTGGTAAGTAGACCGTTGTCACATTAAGCCCTGCCACTTTGTCATACCTTTGCAGGATAGCCCCATGACCATGACTGCTGTGCTTCCAAGAACCCATTTCTTTAAGCCGAATTGCGCTTTTGGCTGCTGTGCATTTTATGTGCTCGTCCAGGACTGGAAGATTTAAAATAATTTCCAGCCCCGCCTGTGGCGTAGAACTCTGTGCCCCCGTTATTCCTAAACAGGCTAGTCTCTGTACCTTATTCAGGTTTTTGAGAAAGCTTCTTTTTTCTACAGCCGTCCACCACACGATCGACCCATAGGTAAGTATGGGACGAACTATCGCCGTGTACATCCACTGGATGACCTGCGGTCGCATGCCCCACCGTGTACCGAAGGTTTTTTTGCATGTGTAGAGAGCGCATAGTGCTCTTTTCATTCTTTCTTCTGTGTTACGTTTCCATGTTAGCTTGGAATCAAGAATTACTCCAAGATAATTAGCCTCGTTGGAAAGTTTCAGAGGAATGTCGTTAAGTTTTGGGGGGGTAAAATCCTCCAATTTTCTTTTCTTCGTAAACAGGACTAGTTCGGTTTTGGAAGGGTTAACTCCGAGACCGTTTTGTGCTGTCCAAGAAGATAGTTCTTTAAGTGTAGATTCCATAATATCCTTGATGGTGGTAAGATATTTACCCGATATCAGAATTACTATGTCGTCCGCATAGGTTACTATTTTAATGCCCTGATTCTTAAATCTTGTGAGAATTTTGTTACTCGTAACAACCAGGACCCAGAGAAGAGGTGAAATAACTCCTCCTTGTGGAGTGCCTCTTGTAACCGATTTCTCTACTTTGCTATCCCCAAGTTGCGTTTCTTCCTCTGGAGGATCGATTCGTTCAATCAACCATTTTGAATACTTTGTCCAATTCGTCCTAGTTGTTAAATTAGTTAAAAAAACGCTTGTAATCACAATTTTGTAAGATGGTGCAATAGGCCCTTGCTAGCTAGCCGCTGTGCAATGTGCATGCACCAACCACAGATGACAACAAACAGTGGTCTCAGTATCGGGATATCATCAAATAGGCAGGTGGAACCAGATGATTGTGAATGGACTCAACTGAATAAAGTGACAGAAGATACACAAAGAAACAGAGAGGGTAACCTGGTCGCTGAATCACAGAGAATAAAAATAAATAGAGTTGTGCAACAGCTCGAAGAGAACCAGGACCTAGTAACTTACAACTCTCAACCATTCATGTATACCAGGAATGGAGGGGACCTACAATTTTCTGCCGATTCCGAACGGCTAATGAGCAGCACTTTTCATGACAAGAGATACTCTTAAAGGATTTGTCATTAACTCACAAGAGGCAGTACATCCCTTTCTTGCAGTGGCAGAGAATCGAACCGCAGACCTTCTGCATGACTGTCCAATACACTAACCATTATGCCAAGGGGTACTGCACACAGGGTATAGCAGATTATTTTAAACAGCCTTTCCAGCAGCTGCTAAATGGGCGTCGTGTAGAACAGTTAATAGGACTAGTAGTCAACCCACTTCTATTTAATGAAAAACCAGGTAAATCTCCTAGCAAGGAAGAAGTGCCCGTAGATAAAAAAAGCTTAAAAAAAACAAGGTCGCAGGATTTGATGGCTTATCTTTTTTTATAATCTACCCGCGCTCAAGGGATTAGATTACCCTTTAAATGTTTCAACACAACGCGGGCGTGAAGTTACGGAAGAGAAAGAAGGAAAAAGGTTATATTTTAATAGGTGATCCAATATAATATATGCGTACAATTCTCAACTAGGGAATAGTTCTTCCGAAGTTCCCTAAACATGCACAGGGTTTTACCAAGGAGGTGCGCTGTCATGTAACTTCTTCAAAGTCGCTCTGAAACAGATAGAACGCATACCAGGTAATAATACCGAAGGCACTATTTTCAATAAATCTTTCGACATTATCTGTCTGTTAAATAGTAATTCACGTTGAATGAAGATCAAGCGAAACTTGTGGGGTTTGATATAAATTAGAACAAAACCAGTGTACGCTATTAAAAAAGGTATGAGGTACTGACTTCCTTTCAAGATTTCGAGCGAGAAACAGCTGTCAGTGTCAAAATAACTTACGATTTAAAAAGAAACCACTAGATTACCCACCCTTTATGTGTATGCTCGCTCTGAATCAAGCTTCAAGATCAAACAATTATAACATTATAATTAATTACAGAACACAAAATTACAACCAATTAAATGTTGTTAGAAGCATTTCAATTTAATACCTTAAGTGCATCTTATAGTTCAAGTGACACTACCCTTGTCTTTCCGATAGCATTAAAGCATTAGCTTAATTTCAAACCAAGACTACCAAATGGAATAATTTATTATCATTCATCTTCATTGGACCGGAAGGAATTAGTTAAAATTCTTCCACATAACGTTAAGTAAAGGCATGTCATAAGCATGTTGTAAGTACCCACATACAACAATCATCAAAGCATCCATAGGTAGATAGATACAAAGCACAACATGGTGAATTAATCAACTCTGCCGTGCAGTGTTCTGAATAAAGATGGTCCTGTTTCCTATTCCTGTATAATCAATTAGTGATTTCACTTCAAGTGTAATCGCTTGTTGTGGTTCATTACGCTTACAAATCATTTTGTTTATTTATCCTCTTCGGAATGTATTTCCGCATTTGAAATACAGAGACCGAGAGCAGTTAGGATAAAATTCCAGGGTAAAATTATAATAAAGAAGACTAATTTGGTATGGATTATTCATTATGGAATGCTTTTTAGACTAGGGTTATTTATCTTTTTTTTTTTGAATATAGTAAATTTGGGGTTAATTGTGTTGCTTCTTTCGAAATTCAACATTTCTTTCAATAACGTCTTTGAAGTTAAAAGCTTATACGGGGTAATTAGCATCAAATGCCACCAAAAGCAAGCCCATATAGTTATCATAATGCACTTGTGATTCATTTGCCGCCCGATTATTTAATCGCAAATAAATTTTTATTTAGCTCAATAGTATTGCACAAATGTTGTGCAATTGTGGATCTTAAGAAATTGACCGTTAAGTAATCAGCAACTTATAACCGGATCCACCCAATACTTTTTGTTACGTTTTTAAATAGACTTTAATCGTAATAAACGTCTCACTACACAACAAATGAATGATAATAAAACCCATTTTAATACTGACAAGAATTTTATCAAAAAGTCGCGAGTGCGGACAAGATTATTTAAAACCAATTTTTATATTTAATTTTGCGATGAAGAATTCATTTCATTTTTATAATCGCTACGATGTTTTAGTCGCATGTGCAATGTGCATGCATTCACATTTAACGCCATGTGTCTTATTTCTTGCGACTAAAAAATCGTGCGATTGAAAATCACAATTGCGTGCATAACAATTTCTTACTGGCTGAACACAATAGAATGCTGCAACTGGAGCTGCAGCAGCAACTGGAAGAGCTGTCAAAAAGTGTCGTACGTACTTTTTTTTATGCGCCCACAATGAGGCTGTACAGCTTTCATGTTTTGTTGTCATTTGTTGGATCAGGTGTTGAATCTTTGGCAAATTGTAAATATTTTAAGTAATTGAAACTATAAAATGGACACTGAAATTGAAGATTTTCGTCCATTATTTTAATTAAAATTTAACCACGAAATCACAATACAACAAAACAACACTTAAAATCATAGACAGATATATAAAATTTGAAATGTCAAAAATGCTGCACGAAAAAGTTAAAAGTTCGCCAACTCTTGCAGCACCGACTGCAGCACCGACTGTAGTTGCGTTGTGTTGTGTTCGTAACATTGAATTTACGTGTATTGAATATTTTGACAGCTATTCCAGTTGCAGCTCCAGTTGCAGCTCCGTCTCCATTGTGTTCAGCCAGTAAGTCTTACAATATTATGGCTAAAGATTATTTAAAGGCCAATAATTAATTTATTTATTTAATTTAGTTTCTAAATCAAGTTGTTTTAGTTAATGGTTTTTGAATAATTAATTTCAAACTCAAAAAAGTACCATTGATGTCTTGTTTTTATTTTCATCAATTCAGTAATATTTTGCATAAGCTCTTCCCAATTTTTTAAAGTGTATTTCAATTTGGACGGGTCTGTGACCGCCATGTTGCTTAAGTGACACCTGTCAAATTTGTTGTTTATTTTTCATTTAATGAATCCATTATCAAAATGAGTGTTCGTTAGTGGAAACTTTGCGCATTGCGCTTCTTTTACAGTAGACGTGGTGTCTCTTTACAGTTAACTCTTCAACGTTAAAATAAGCGTTTCGGTAATCAATTAGCCAACAATTGTACGTCAAAGGAATACAATATCAGTGAAAGTATACAGCAGAACCTGAGGCAATCGATTCCTCGCCGTACACGAAAACTCGACCTTTCGCGTCGGGACTTCAGCCTACACCTGTACAAGATCCAAGTGAACTAGGAGCTCAAAGTTCAAGACCATAGAGAACGCCGTTCAACAGGTGACAACGTATCCTCAAAAAGTAACCGTTCGATGTGGATTTTGGGCTAGGTGGTGGCGTCATAGGTCCATACTTTCCCAAAAACTATGTTGGTGGGGCGGCCACCGTCCAATGATGAGTGCTACAAAACTATGATAACTAGTTGCTTATGGCCCATATTGAACCATGTGGACCTAGATGACATGTGATTCCAGCAGGACGGTGCTACGATTGACATTCTGCATGCACGATTTGAGAGTATGATTATCTCTCACAAGGGTGACGTGAATTGCCCACCAATGTTTTGCGATTTGCCCCGCTAGACTGTGGACTGGCATTTTTTTAAGCAGGGGGAGACAGTCACTGCTGATGTTCTGTAATTGAAGCATAGAACGAAATTTAGATAAAAGGTTCTCCCTGAGAGTAATTTTTTTCCATAAATTAATGAAACACATCCCGACGCACTTCGTTCGGCAAACCTTAGAATTTGAAACTTTTTTTATAAGGAGATACCTCAAAAAGAGGGCTTACAGCAACAATCTTTCCATACAATCAAACTTTGCTTTTGCGTTTCCACAAATCAAATAGATTGATAGAAATTTACGGCATTTAAACGAAATTTTGTCAAATAACAAGAGATGGCCTCGAAAATAGTTGTTTGTTTTTGCCACTTTGCACCAATAGCTCTTACGTCGCTTGGAAGATGTAGAACACCTTTCATTGAAACTTTTTTATGGAAACCGGATTCGATTAGCAGCCCATATATAATAAGTCAAAGCATTGCTTCTTCTGTCAGTTTCGGATTTTATACCTTTCTGTCGATATTTATCCCTTTACTTATTGAACGAGCCTTGTTCTTAGAAAATTATAATTAATATCCCAAGAGGTAATAAACCTTCTCACTATACTATTATGAACGATATTGCAAAATTTGAAATTCTCGAATTGCTTAAATTCGATTACACATCCATTCACAATTTCATTTAATCCATGCATGTGTTAGAACTATAAAATTATTCAATTTCACTGAGATGTAAACTAGTTAACAGTTATTTGAGTTAATTGACACATTTATCAAAAACCCCAAAACCTCATAACTTATTTCAGCCAAAAGTATGTATGTGGAATCCACTTTATTTTTGGTTCATGGGAGTTACAACTGCGATAAAACTGAACTAATCCCGTTCATCGTTATAATTTGAACATTTCACAGCACAGCAGCCGAATTGCATTGTCCCTAAAAAACAATACATAAATCCAAAATAATTGCGTGTTTGTAACGAAAAACTTCATAATGTTTTCATTCACATGTACCTATGTACATATCTATAATACCCAAGAGAAACTTGTATGAAGAAGCTCGTTGATGCACGAACCCCATTTCCCTGTGGCGAATTATTCCATAAAATGGTTATAAGCACAATACCCATTTCTACCGTAACTTTTCTTAGTGCAAAATTTATTATTCCTTTTCAAATACGAGTACATACAAATTTTCCTATAAAATAACATCATTGAAGTTTCTTAGCTGGTGTTGTTATTTTAGTAATTTTGTATGCCCAAATTCATCGCTTAACGACTCCTTGGTTGAAAACAATCTGTAAGAAGTTTCTTAAGTTTCTTGTTTTCTTGAAAATTTACCCCTCAGAGTGTGATAAAAGGTTTCATTCAGGGAATTCGATTTGGCAGGAAATTTGTTGAGCTTAGTTACACGTAAGTATATGAATTTATTTAAGAAAATTGGGAGAAGAATGTGGTTGAGGAGTAAATAGGGATTTTTTGGAATTTTAAATGTTCTGCCAAAATATAAGTACAAAAACTTATAGTTAAATGTTAGTTTCAGCCATGAATATAATTAGGTTTAAATGATTGAAGGGTAAATAGCTCGTTTTCAAAAATATAAAGAATATATGTAAATTTCCCAAGGAAATTTGAAATGAATTTAGAATCTTTCCCATGGGTTTTTTTTCCATAGAGAAATCGTCTGTAAGTTGTTAGTCACCACCTGAATCTACTTTATTTTTAATACCATTGTATGTATTATGAAAATCTAGACACTTTCCATTGATTCTATTCATTAGACCGACGCGACAGTACCATTCGTTTCAGCGGGTAAAAAACAAAATTATAACTTTTATAACCTTTTTACTTGCGACATATTATGTACAGTATGTAGGTAAGGTACTCTATGGCAAGTTATGAATTCGTAAAAAAGATCGAACTCGAAATTTTGATCAGGCTTTATATTACCATGATAGGGAAGATGGAACAAGTGGGTCTCACAATTCTGTTTGCTTGTTGGAATACAGCCTAAGCAGCTCGGCCGATATTCTTTAAACTTGTTAGATAGCATTTTAAAATTTCCTCCCACAGTTCTTTTTTTTTTCTTTTTTCTTAAAACCAAATATAACAATACGTGATACACTTTTTTCGAAATTTTAGAAAATATTTTTTTTTCTCAAAAACTGTTCCACGGATTTAAGAAAAATTTCAACCAAGCTAAGGTTAAAAAAAATCAGAAAAATGGTTATTAATGGTACACACCATAAGACCATCATTTTTACTTGCGACTTATAGGTACTATAAGTTATGCATTCGTAAAAATAAAACGAACTCGAGATTTTGATCAAAGTTGACATTACGATGATAGCGAAGACTAAAAAAGTGGGTCTCGCAATTCTGTCTGTCTGTCTGTCGGTTCGACTACAGCCTAAACGACTCGGCCGATTTTCTTTAAACTTGGTAGATATCATTTTTAGTTTTTTCCCCAACACGTTTCTTTTCTTTTTTTTTATATGAACAAAAATAACGGTACCTACCATACTATTTTTTCCAAATTTTATAAATATTTTGTTTTCTCAAAAACCGTTCGGCATATTTAAAAAATAAAAAATACAAAAAAAATTTATTTAGTTAAAACTAGGTAATGGTTGAACAAAATTTTCCGAAAAATGGTTATTTAGGGTACCCCCCAAGGAACCTTTTTTTGTTTTCGATTTTCATAAAAACGGTACAACCGATTTTGATCATTTTTTTTGCTTAAGCTCCCAAAGAATTTGGATAGAATTGTGTATTCAAATTTTCAAAAAAAAATTTTTTTGATTTGTAAAAAAGATTTAAATTTTTTTTTTTCAAAACTCAATATTTCGAAAACCTCATGCTAGATTTTTTTAAACTTGATAAGAAAAAGTGTCTCAGTATGATCTACAAGATGTGAGAAAAAAAATTATTTTCCATATCTAGTTCATTTATTTCATCTAACAGATAATACATTATAATTATAATAATATACTTCTTTATGACTACTAGATACAATATATATAGACTTAATTACCATCCAGGTTTCCTTATAATAATTAACAATTTTTCTTTGAATAAGTTTCTATTTGAAGAATTAAAAAAATCTATAAAACTCTCAACCGAATTTGCTTCTCTTAAACATCTTGTAAGAGGCTCATCTATGAAAGGGTTCACAGAAAATATTTCTTATTCTCAAGTTTCTTGAGGGAGCATAGAACTTAATTAAAGCTAAAAGAAAGGGGCAGTTGATGTGATTATATAATAGGTCTCTTACAAATATTATAGAGAAATATTTACGGCGATTAGCCAGGTTAGTTAAATCAATAAGTTGGCATCGCGAATCATATGAGGGCATTCGAATATTCCAATGTAAATGATAAACTACAAGTTTAGTGAAGCGTTTTTGAATATTTTCAATTCTTAAAGAACTATTTAAATAGAAAGGGCTCCATATCACCGAGCAATATTCCAACACAGACCGAACGTAAGCAATATAAAGCGATTTGAGAGTATATGGATCCGAAAACTCTTTCGAATTTCGCGATATAAATCCTAGCATCGAGTTTGCTTTCGCAACAATATAATCTATATGTAGATTGAAATTAAGTTTTCTATCAAATAAAACACCTAGGTCCTTCTTTTCAAAAATTCTCGTAAGCGGTGCATTATCAATTCTATAATTGAAAAAGATAGGACTCTGATAACGATAAAAAGACATAATTTGACATTTTGAAACATTTAAAAATAATAAATTTTGTTTACACCATTGATCAAGTCGATAAAGATCTTCTTCGAGAAGTAAGCAATCGGAAATAGATTTAATACGACAAAAGATTTTCAAATCATCAGCAAATAACAGTTTTTCAGAGTTGATAATATGAAGAGGTATATCGTTTATCAGTATTAGAAATAAAAGTGTGCCAAGATGGCTACCTTGGGGAACACTTGAGGGAACTTGAATTTGATGGGATTTAATATTGTTAATATTGACAAATTGAATACGATCACATAGATAGGAATGGAACCATTTCAAGAGATTCGAGTGGATACCCAATTCTTCTAACTTCTTTATTAAAATTTTGTGATTGACTCTGTCGAAAGCTTTTGCAAAGTCAGTGTAGATGACATCACATTGAGAGCCATCTTCAAAACATCCGACTGCCTTATTGCAGAAAACCATAAGATTTGTTGAGGTAGATTTACCTGATATAAAAACATGTTGATTAGGTGAAATGACTTCTTTGAGAAGAAAAGAAAGTTTTTTACATACAATTTTTTCAAATAATTTAGGTATTAGAGATAGTTTGCAAATCGGGCGATAATTTGAAACATCCTGTTTAGGTCCAGACTTATGGACAGGGGTAATGAAAGAAATTTTCCAATCTTTCAAAAATTCCCCATTTCTAAGTGAAGTATTGAACAGGAGAGTCAATGGAACACTAAGGGCGCTTACACACTGTTTTAAAATAAAAGGAGATATTCCATCTGGGCCACATTGTTTTTCTGGCTTCAAACTGTTCAAAACTTCCATAACCTCTGATACATTAACTTGCAATGTTCCTAGATTTAGAAAGCTATTCAAGGTCTGGTGTACCGATGAGTCAGGAATGTCAGTTGAGGTGTAAACCGATTGAAAGAAATTTGCGAAATAGTTAGTAATCGTACAAATGTTGGTGGAAGAGTTTTGCAAATAAAACATTTTGTTGGGAATACCATTGGAGTTTTTTTTTCTCATTTATATAGTTCCAAAAAAATTTGCTACTTTGTTTTAAATTTGATTCAATACGAATAAGATAATCCTTATCCAAAAATGTATTTAGAACATCAAAATCTTTTTGAATACGTCTATATTTATATAATAAAGTTAAATCGTTATTGGAGCATCGAAATTTCTTATATGCTTTATTTTTTTTATTTCTTAAATTGCATAATCTTTTATTGGACCACTGAGACTTTGACTTTAAAGAAACCATTTTCTTAGGAACAAAACTATCAATTGCCCCTTTTAACAGATTAATAAAAATACTATAAGAAACAGAAAGAATATTACTATCGAAAATTGTTTGCCAAGAAATCGAGTTTAAATGTTCTATAATGGCATTATAATTACCTTTGGTATAATTGAATTTTACTAATTTATCACAGATAGGTTTAAAGTAACCAAAAAAACTTAATTTCAGACTAAGTGCTAAATGATGGATTGAATTTTTTAATATTGGATTTATACACTTGATTATATCAAAAGAAAGTTCCTTATCAACATAAATTAAATCTAATATTCGGTTTAAATCATTAACAAAGCTATTTATTTGAATAAGGTCAAATTCATGAAAAGAATCCAAGACAATGCTTTCAAGCTCTGAATTAACATTAAAAGGAATTAAACATACTTCATCATCATCAAAACTCCATTTTATATTGGGAAGATTAAAATCACCTAATATTATTATGTGTTGGTTGTAATTTAATTTTGAAAATAGTAAATGACAATTTGTAATATGTATTTTATATAAATCTATTGAACTTCCTGCTGGTATATAACTTAAAATAATTAATATATCAAACAAACTATTCATTGAAACTCGTACGCATAGTTGATCAATTTCAAATTCTGAATTAACAGCATCTGAATCCAATTCTATTTGCGCACAAGAGAAATTAGATCGTACGGCTATTAATACTCCGCCGCCTCTGGTAAGATTTGTTTTCAATAAGCATCTTTTCCTTACGAAAAACATTATATTGACTTTCATCGAATAATTCGGCATTGTAATGATCATTAGTGAACCATGTTTCGGTAAGAGCCAAGACATCATATTGTGAAGCGAGAGAGTGGAGAAACAATTCATTTGTTTTTGTACGAAGACCACTAGTGTTTTGGTAGTATAAGAAAAACTGGTTATTGGGTGATGAAGACGAAGACCTAAAAATTAAGGTACCCAACATAACGGCGCCTAGAGTTTTGTTAAAATTTTTTTTCTTTCAATTAATTTCAACGATCTTTAATTTAATCAAAAAAATTAAAATTAAGATATTACAGCTTGTACCTACTATAGAACAATTTTTTCAAATTTTGAATTACTAATTATCAACATAACGGATTTTAATCAAATTTTTTATAGAGATGCTTCTTAAAAGTTTAAAAAACATTGCATTTCAAAACTTAAAAAAAAAGTATTTTATAAATTAAAAAAAAAAAAAAACATTTTTTTTTTTGGAAAATTCAATATTTCAAAAACGCCTCAATATTCTTTTTGCAAATTTAATTTTTATTCGAACAATAATCAGAACTTAAGGTTGGCGAACCAAATGTTTTTCTTAAAAATCTTTTAAATTTTTGTATACTAAAGCTTATTTTTCTAAGAAACCACTACAATGACTTATAATTTTTGTTCTTGCATAAATTCATGTTTACACAGCATTCTGTTTTTGTCTCTTACTAATAAAAGAATTTAAAAAAAATAATTTTATCCTTATGAACAGATTTCTCTAATAACATTCGTTTTTAAAATTCCTAATCTATTACATATTAAAAATGGTAGATACAATTGATTTTGATAAATTTTCTTATGCTAAATCTCACCAAAAGTTTAAATAATATTGTGTATATTCAAATATTTAAAAAAAAAAATTGTTTAAATTTTTTAAATAAAATTAAAATTTTTACTTTTGAAAACTCTAATTTTATCGAGCTCGATTTTTTTAAATCTTGATAATTAACAGTTTTCTGATGATATCTACAAAATGCATGAACAAATTTTGTATCTTATCTGAAAATAATCATACAAGTATTAAAAAGTGGTTTCCATATTTTTCTCGAAAACGGGTAACGATCTATAATTTGATAATTTTTTTTTGTTGAAATTATGATCTTATTGACTGTGTACTTACCACAGAACCATTTTTTTTTAATTTTGACATTTTCATTATCAGCATAATGGATTTTAATGTATGTATGTATGTATGTATATATGTATGTAATTTTTATGCAGAAGCTTTTAAAAAGTTAAAAAAAAAAACATTTCATATCAAAATTTCAAAAATAAAATGGACGCCCTTGCTCCCATGTAATAGACTAAAAATTTTAAAAACGAATGTTAATAGAGAAAAATATTCATAACCATAAAATTAATTTATTAAATTACTAATACAACTCCTCTAATATTTGGAGCTAAAAACAGGATGCCATGTGATTTCTCAAATGATTCCAGGGAAAAACCTAGCTTTAACTAAATGAAATTTTTTGATTTTTTTTTAAATCTGTGGAACAGTTTTTAAGAAAAGCAATATTTTATAAAATTTCGAAAAATATAGCAGGTCACTTTTCTTTTGGTCTTACAAAAAAAACAAGAAAAAAATGTGTGGGGGCGGGATTGAAAAACGATATCTACCAAGTTTTAAAAAAATCGGCCGAGACGTTTAGGCTGTAGTCGAACAGACAGACAGAATTTCGAGACCTACTTTTTTCGTCTTCGCTATCATCGTGATGTCAACTTTGATCAAATTCTCACAAGTAAAAACCCAATACTGTAAGGTCAGGAGATCTTGGAGGGCAGTGAACTGGTTTGTTTCTTCCTATCCAATAATTACCATGTTCTTAATCTAGCCAATTATTAACCCCTAGTTTTTCCTGTTGGAAATATGAATCAGTGGAAGAATCATATTGGAAAATATCCTTGACTAATTAGAGAACACCCTGTATAATACAAGTTAGCGCAAAATTAATCAACCCATCGGAAGATGTTATAATTATTGCAAATGGCGTCGTACGTCAATCATATTTGACATTTTTGAACTAGACAGCTGCAGAATAAGAATACAAGTAGACAAGCAAGCAATGGAGCGCTATACTCCACAAGAGCGTGAAATAATTGTGTCGTTTTTTTTAAACAATAATCGGTCGGTCGTGTAAGCGCAGCGTGAATTTCGATCTCGATTTCTAAAGCATGTCGCGCTAATTGGGCAAACAATCTGGCGTTTAGCTAATCTACTCGATCAAACTGGAACCACATAGACACCATGCAGGTCGTAGCCCCGGACAAGTCGTTTGGCCGAACAAAAGAATTACAAATATTCCCGTACAAAGTGCATCAGTTAATGCCTGCTGACCGTCCGTACTGCCTCTTGTGAGGAATTGACAAATCCGTCAAGAGTATAGTTCTGTTCAACCAGCTGCACTGGACTACTCTGGGCAGAAAAGTGTAGCTTTTTTGTGTTCATTGAGAAAATTTCTGCACTGACTTACACTGATTAGCGTTCATTGAGCTGAACTAGTGTACACTAGTTCAGAATATTTTGCACTACCTTTTGAGCTAGTGCAGGTTGGTGAAAACTATCAAAATCAGTTGATGTCATTATTCGATTATATTTTGTTAACGAATAAAGTTGATTTTTTTCCGCGCTTTGTATTTTTGATTAAAGTTTTTAAATAATGCATAGATTAGAGCCAACTTCGAGTGAAGGGCAATCTCTGGTGATTCAGTGTTTTCCAATTAATCCAATAATATCGTAATTAAATCTATGTATGTTTATTTGCACGAAGAATTCCGAACGCAAGTGTTTGAAAGTTGGATGAAAAAAGGTGTAGAGGAGGAAAAGATTTTGTACCTAAAAAGCCAACAACGTCGTCGCAGGCACTGGGAATGAATTTCTTCCCTTTGCCATCGACTTCAGCGCAGGCATAAGGCATTTTACTTGCGCCGAATTTAATTTGTTTTCTTTTTTTTAACATCTGACGTATGACGTTTCTGCTTGAGTTTGCTCTGACAGTTGTCATGAACCTGCACTGCACTACACTACTCTACACTTGCTCTACACTGGCCTTTTCCTGGTTGAACACAACTCATCTCTTGTAATGAAAAGTGCGACTCATTAACCGTTCGGAATCGGCCGAAAATTGTAGTTCCCCACCATTCCTTGTTGTAAGTCACTAGTGACTTAAATAAAAAATCTTATAATTAGACTTTTTAAACAATCTGTTTACCAAATGCCTTGAAATATGTTGAAATAATAACCAGTCTATTAAAAAAAAACCTAAACGTCTGTTAAAACTCTTTGTCACTCACTATAGCACCATGCTGAATGCCAAGAGTATAACGTCTTCAATTTTCATTAAATTTATTTATTTATACAAAATGAATAAAACGCTTCACCAGTTAAAGTTATTCTCCTTATTTAATTTCAGACAGAAGAAACTGCTTCAAATATCAAAAACATTTTCACCTAAGTGACTCCTTCGGGAAATACCTCATCTCCCAATAGTTCAACGGCATATCATCCAAGAGTGTCAGACCATCAGTACCCAGTTGTTGCTCTACTCGAACATTTGATATGGATAAGCATGGAAGCCGGAAGGCGTGTCGTTTTGTGTTGGGCTTGTACTTGGTTATTCAGCTCATGTTTATGGATGGATATCTTTTGGGTTGAGGGCTTCTTCGTTATTGCTTTAACAAAACTTTCAATATGAATAGCGGTTTTGAAATTTCAATAACAATATTTTGTTTTTCTTTTCGAACGAAATCGTCCCGGTTCAGGGAACTATATATAGCAACTTGGCAAATTAGATTTTTTGCTTTGTATTGGAATTTTTTAGTGAATCAATCTTGTTTTCATTTTATACTTTTTTCAGGATACAAATTGGTTATGTTATTTCTATGTACTTGTTTTTCATATAGGTAGAGTTTTTTACTTTTCGATTTTATTGGTTTCTTGTGTGTATGATGGTAACGATTATAAAATGTTTTAAAAGTTTCAGTTCAAATTGGTATTTCAAGTTTTTTTTTTTTTTTAATTTGTTCTTTTTTATTTTTGCTGGTATCTAAGTTTACTCATGTAGTAAAATATTTAATTTTATGGAAGCATTGTTTCAGTTTTTTAATAAGGTTCTAGCGAGCACGAAAGTTCCCTCTTTGTTCAAGAAATCTGGTAGCGTTCCAGCACCTACCTCATACTCGTACTCGTACATATAAATATAAAACTAAACCATTTATAAAAATGTTTAATATAGAGGGTATTTTGTGGTATTCTAGTTAACCGATTGGAAAATTTCAATTTCCCCAAAGAACTTTAAATACCAAATTTGAAAAAAATCGCGTCAGTGGCTTATAGGCTTTAAGTTGAGGCACGGAAATACAGATATACGGATATCTATGACCGTACAGTCAACTTTGATTAAAATCAAAAACTTTCCTGCGCCTCTACCGCAAGTAATAAATATGTGCAATTATGTTTTTCGTGTGTACAGTGTACATACATATAGTGTATAAGAAATTAGTTTTAACATCTCAACATCAACATCGCCATTAAAAAACTTGGCTTTAATGGCTAATTTTATTGCATAATTAATTTTTAATACAACAACTGATGATACTATGATGTCCCAGTAAAGACAATGTTTGCCTTAGCCAATCTTCGCTAAGTTGCATTACGCTCTCTTGTCCATAAACTTTTTATGTTTATTTTCTTAAAATAATATAATCAAATCCTTCTTATCAACGTCAAAGTCTTTTACAAAACCATTTTATATCTTTTTAAATTTAAAATTTAGAATGTCAGCTATAAATCGGCTTAGCTAAGCCACAATTTGTGTGAAAGCTAAATTAGTTTCTTTCTTCATTAAAAAGAATCCCCCAAAATCAGGAACTAATTGAAATCCAAAGAGATGCCGTTTGCAGTTGGGGTTTTAATACTTTAAAACCAATGAAAACATGACCTTTTTTACTTTAAAATCCCTGTACCGCACCCGTTTCAATGAACTGTTTTACTTTCTTAACGAGACTTATTTATGTTTGTTTGTTTTCTTTTTTCTTAGAAAGGATGTTTGAAATTGAAAAAAAAAAGTATAAAGTTACACAAAGATAAGGACGAGCATTAATTTTGCACGTGCACAAAACGTGTGACTAGAAGTCTCTATTCATTTTAGGTTTCAAAAGAAAAAGAAATCTAACTTAATTGTTGGCTGTAAAAGTTTGTTACGTAAGTAATGGCTTCCTTTCTAAGTTCCGGATGTGGCGAACCTAAAAAGAGTGTACCTACTATTATCTCTTTCTTAATAAAACTACAGTGTTTGTTTTTGCCTTAACCAGGTCCGCATTTTACCATATATGTACATACATGTTCTTGATTTATTATTAATAAACTGCTTCCATTTATAAAAATAAAACTTTTTCTCATGTTTTTCCAATTTGAAATCATATTTTCAAAACATATTGGTGCAAAATTTAAAACAGCCTATAATTAGTATGATACTGGTATTCGCTAAGTTTTAAGCAATTTACTCACTTTTTTTCAAAATCTTAAATAATTTTTAAATTTTAATTTCGTTCATTTTGAAAGATCGAATCAATCAATGATTGTTTGGTTCAAGGATTCGTTCTTTTCAATCAATCGTTCATTCAATCAAATAAAAAATTCAGCCGTTTCGTTCCGAATGAGACCAAGGCCGATACGAAATCTATTCAAGCGTTCATTCAACGAAAATAGTTTTTTTCCAATCGTTTCGTTCTGACCGAGACCAAAACAATATGAAAATGAACGAAAGTTTGGCTTTATCTACATCTTTTCGACTTCATTCTCTCTCGCCATCTTCTATTGTATATTAAATAAAAAAAATTTATACATTCCGTTTCATTTCCATTCCTTTTTGGTATTGTGAAATGACTGGCAACAAGTTGAATGAATGAAACATAACTTTTTTTCTTTCACTTTATATTCATCGATTTTAGTGGCAAGAGATTTACATTAGGATTCATTGATTTGGTCTATTTTTATTTCAATTATTTATTCTTTTTTCGTGAACAGATCACAAAGACCGAATCAATCGCGATTGACATAGTTCTACTACATGATTGGAAATAGCTTCAGAAGTAGCACTGAGTTGAAAGCTATCAACATGAAACCATTTCAATTTTTGCATCACGTCATTTTCAAATAAATCATCAAAATTTCTGATAGCTCTAGTGATAATACTGCTGTTAAAACCTAATTGTGAATTAGAGAACTCTTCAGAAACATCAAGAATAACTCAATAAAAAATCGGCACCAACGTTTCTTTAAATCACCACTGTAATCAAGAGTATAAGCAGTATCAGACCTTGATAAACATTTGTAAAAATATAAACAACTACATCAACAATACCATCCGAATTAACACCAGTACTAACAACATCACTATCAATTTCAAATACACCAGAATCACCATCAGCATCATTAACATTTGCTAGTTTTTGTCGCCTCCAAAATTTAAGGTGGTAACCTCGTTAAGGACATTTACAGTGGCAGCATTGTCAACTTCAATAAGAAGGGATTCAAGTTCATCAAGCACACTGCTTTCTGCTCGCTGCACTTGCATTATTATTTATGACAATTTCAGTGCACATCGGTAGATTTTCATTTGTTTAACTTTTTCCAACTCAGTAGTGGAATTGTTTTTGTTTGATGAAGCTGGCTTAGGCGCCCATTTTTTGAGAGTGGTAGAGGCAAAATAGTAGTCTTCAAATATCAATTGATTGATTAGCCATAGAACTTATAAATTGTTTTAGGTTTTGCTGTTAAGATTCACAATTGATAAATTTCTCTATAAATGTAAATATTCAATAAAACTATAATCGATTATGAATTGATATTTCATTACAATTCAAATATTAAGGGTATTCATGTAAGCGCGGAAAACCCTCGTTAACCTCGTAAACCAGATAATTTTATCTCCGCAGAAACGAGCTGTCAAAATTTGTATGGGAAAAAGTTTCTGCAAATCTCATAAAATTATCTCACAAATTTGCTGGGGAAAGTGCAGAAATAAACCTCATAAACTAAAGAAGTATGGATTCTGACTTTTAATTTGACATTTCACAAAATATTTCCCACATTTACGTAAGTATTTCTTAGGGGGTGTTCATGAAAACATGCTGCGGAAAGTTATATCATTCTACAAAGCGGAAAATTATCTGGTTACATGAATACCCTTATTGTTTTATCCAATAATGGTTCTAATGCCATTAAAATGTTAGATTTCAAGTGACAGCGGCGTACGAATCCTAAAAAATACATTTCTCAACAAATATTTTTGAAAACTATAATATCAATTTTTTTATCAATAGAACTATTCATAATGGATCCTATCTTTTGATACTATTGTTATTCCAATCTTATTCATTATGTGTAAACATAGGTATTATGTTCCTACCACAGCCTCTGACTTACATTGGCATGCTTGGAAGACTAAGCTCGTTGATGAGAAGGATTCTTTCAAGTCAGGAAAACGCTAGAATAACAAATCAAATATACGAGTATCATGCCACTGAACATTCATAAATGAACATCCTTTTTCAAAAAATGTCCTTAAAATCGTCATTTTTTATTTTTTTGACTGGCCGCTTTCAAACCTCGCAAAGAGACGTTCCAATGATCAACTAGAACAACTCTTACGACTTTTGGCTTCCAAAAATGTCATGCCGAAATTTTCAACATTTTATTACATTGTTTGTAGAATCACCCAAATATTCTTTACTTTTTTGACAAATTAGATGTTTTTGCGGACTTACATTGTTAGACATTTTCAATGGGTAAAGAACAAAGTGCAAGAACAAAAATTATAAGTCGTTGTAGAGGTTTCTTAAAAAAATAAGATTTTATATAAAAAATTTTTAAAACATTTTTAAGAATAAAATTTGGTACGTCAATTTAAAGTTTTATTATTGTTCGAATAAAAATTAAATTTACAAAAAAACTATTAAGCCGTTTTTGAAATATTGAATTTTCCAAAAAAAAAAAATAGATTTTTTTTCGAAATTCAAGAAAATATTTTTCTTAAAGTTTTGAAATGCAATGTTTTTTAAACTTTTTGGAAACATCTCTGTAAAAAATTTCATTAAGATCCGTTATGTCATTAATGAGAAATTCAAAATTCAAAAAAATGGTTCTACGGTAAGTACAAGCTTTAATATCTTAATTTCATTTTTTTTTATTAAATTAAAGATCATACAAATTAATTGAAAGAAAAAAAAATTTTATCAAAATTCTAGGCGCCGTTTTCGAGAAAAATACGATTTTTGAAAACCATTTTTTTAATTTTTTTTTACATTTGTATGGTGCGTTCCTTTATTTATAGGTAAAATACAATTTTTTTCTCACATCTTGTAGATTATATTACGAAACTTTTATTTATCAAGTTTAAAAAAAATCTAACATGAGGTTTTCGAAATATTGAGTGAAAATTTGAAGTTTTTTTTTTTAAATCCAAAAAAAATGAAAATTTGAATACACAATTCTATTTAGGTTTTTGGGGAGCTTTAGCAAAAAAAAATTATCAAAATCGGTTGTACCGTACCCTCAATAACCATTTTTCGAAAAAAAATTTTCAACTACTACCGAGCTTTAACTAAATGAAATTTTTTTGTATTTTTATTTTTTAATTCTGTCGAACAGTTTTTGAGAAAAAAAATATTTATATAATTTCGAAAAAAATTCGTATGATAGGTACCGTTATTTTTGGTCTTAAAAAAAAAGAAAAAAATGTGGGGGGGGGGGAAATAAAAATGATATCTACCAAATTTAAAAAAAAATCGGCCGAACAGACAGACAGAATTGCGAGATCTACTTTTATAGTCTTCGCTATCATCGTAATGTCGACTTTGATCAAAATCTCGAGTTCAATGTTTTTTACGAATGCATAACTTGCAAGTAAAAAAATCGTTTATTTAAGTTTTTAACTGACAAAAATGATCAAGATAGGCGGTTTGATTTTATTTTTCTTCTGTGTCGTTGTAGAGGTTTCTTAAAAAAAATAAGCTTTTATATACAAAATTTTTAAGAAAAAAAAAATAAATAAATAAAAATTCAATTTACAAAAAAATATCGAGCCGTTTTTGAAATTTCGAATTTTCAGCAAACTTCACATAAAAAAGTCTAGCGGGGTAAAATGGCATGACCTTGGTGGCCAATTCACGTCACCTTTTGCGCAAGATAACCTAACCCTCATATCATTCATGGAGAATGTCAATCGTAACATCCACTGTGTAGGACGTAGCGCCACCCTGCTGAAACCACCACATTTCGTCTAGGTCCATATGGTTCAATTTGGACCACAAGAAATATGTTATCAACGTTCTGTGGCGCTCACTATTGACGGTGATGGCATCACCAACGTCGTTTTTGAAAAAGTACGGATCAATTACTCCGTTGTACTCCTTGGTAAAATGGATAGTGTATTAGACTGTCATACAGAAGGTCACACCCCCTGCCAAAACGTGTTTCAGGTGTGTGCTTTCTCTTGCGAGGAATTGACAAATCTTCTAAGAGTATCTTTTGTCATGAAAAGTGCTGTCTTTCGGAATCGGCAGAAAATTGTAGGTTCTCTCTGTTTTATGTAACACGCACACAGGAATTGTTGAGAGTTGTAAGTCACTAGGTACTGGTTCTCTTCGAGCTGTTGCATCACCAAATCTAATTACCACGCCAGCCGGCTCAAATCCTAACCCAACCGTCAACGTTTTGAGGATTAAATTAGGGTCAAGCTTAGTCGGCGAAGAAACGGCATTGTCTATACAGTCGTGAATTTTAGGCTTCTGGGTCAGTTGGATCTTGGACGGGTGTAAAATCAAGTCCCGATGCAAAACTTGCCAAGTTGAAGTCTTCGAAATGCCGAATTCTTGTGCCCGGCGAGGAATGGACTGCCTCGGGTTGTGATGTACACTTTCACGGACCGCGCGGTCATATTCCCTGCCGATCTTGCGTTCCTATGACCCACGAATATTGGCTGAATGATAAAAGAACCAGTCGCTCAAATTTGGCTACCAAATGTTGAAGAGTCGACTGTGAAGAGTAACCACGTCCACCGTAAAATAGATGCAATGCGCTCAATTTTTGCACTAACGATAATAAAGTCTTATCATATAGACGTGCTGTTTAATCGTGTTACTTGCCATGGCGATTAAGCATCAATAACTGAATATTAAACAATAAATTTGACAGATTTCACCAAAACAACATGGCCATAAGAGGCAACCAAAATTTGCCCGCGCCAATTAAAAAACCAGCTTCGAAAAGTCAAAAACTCAACTATTTTCTATTTAACCCTATCAAAACGCTCTTTTCACCACGCATTCCAAACAAAACCTTCTTATATTCTGAGACTTTGAGTTTAATTTTAGTCTAAATATTTCAATTATCTTCTAAATAATTTCTTCGAGCAAAACCGGAAGGGCCCTAAAAGTTGCGGCCTTCTGAAAGTTATCTTTACTCTTAAAAATAACTATATATCCGCCACTGGGGTGACATTTACCACTGTATCAAAAGCTGTATTCAAAGCCTTTGGAATATAATATGGTCCTTTATTATGAGTGTCAACGAGGGTGTATTGAATGCTGTTGCTTAAGTTTCATATCACCTTTAATGGAATATTTTGTGTGTGTATTTTATGATGTGATCATTTCGTTGAGACCGAAACGGTTATTATCAAGTTCCGAGAGTGTGATAGGAAGAAGGTTTTCACCACAAATTATATCTCCATCCCAACTTATAAATCTCTTTGAAAGAAAAAAGATGTGTAGCATTCGAGGATATTAGAAGCAGGTATAGCGTCGCATACAATTTATTATGGTCTTATGGCGGAAGTTGGTTGTGTAAAGACAATTATTAGACAAACCATATTTGTTTGCCCACTCATATGGACTTAAGATAATGTGCATCACTTAATGTTTCATCTAATGGGTAACGAACGATATTATGCATGAAGACATTTCTTCATAGACCTTTCGGTTTCGGTCTTGGTAATGTTATGTATTGCTCTCCTGTGTTATGTTGACTTTTAATGGTTTCAATTTCGCCATTAAACAAAAAGGTCTGTTTAATGTACATTTATTGTAAGTATTTCAGTAAGGAAGTAATAAAATTCCAAATGAAAATAAAAAATAAATCGCTTGAATGGTTTTTATGAGCGAACCTTTTACAGGAAAATGAAAACAAACAAAAAATAGCGCGTGCAACTCAGTACACATACAAGTGACAGAACACAGAACTAAAACTTCCTTGACGATCTGAACCTCGATAAGTAAGGAAGACGTTATTTAAAGCGTATGTATGTGTTATAGGTACATAAATCAGAATAATCTCTCAGTTTTAGACACAGATTAATAAGAGTGGTAAAAATTGGTTAAGCATTAAAAAATAAAAATGATTGAATGAGTTTAAATTTTCCAAGATTTTATATACAACATTCAATTGAATATTATAACATCTAGCTACATTTTATTTATCAATAAAAACTACGACCATAAAAAATTTTAAATAAAATGGTCGGAAAAAGTATTTTGACATAACTATATGCAAATTGAGACCGCCTGTTTTGGTGACTAGATAGGAGTAATTAATTAATTACAAAATTCCTCTTCAAACCGTGTATTAGATACGATATCCCGCTTTTTCAAATCCCGCTTTTTAAAATCCCGCTTTTTAAAATCCCGTCTCTTATAATCCCGTTTTTTACTTGCGATATAGGTACTATAGGGCAAGTTCTGCATTTGGAAAAAAAATCGAACTCGAGATTTTGATCAAAGTTGACATTACGATGATAGCGAAGACGAAAAAAGTGGGTCCGACAATTCCGTCTGTCTGTATGTATGTCTGTATGTCTGTATGTCTGTATGTCTGTACCTCGAACTACAGCCTAAACTACCGGAGGTATTTTCTTCAAACTCGGTAGTTAAGGGTCTTCGGTGATTCCCTAGAGGAGAAATTGAAATTTTTTTTTTAGCTCCAAAACTAAGGGTACCCCCCATACACCCGTAATGCAAAATCTTATTTATCTCGAAAACGGCTCTAACGATTTTGATACAAAAAATTAGGTGTGATATTATGGACATGGACTATATTTTGGTGAAAAAAAAATTTGGGGGGAAATGTTATTAGGGGTACCTGTCATAGAACGGTTTTTTTGATTTTCGAATTTCTCACCAACCGCTCTAACGATTTTAACCAAAATTTTTATGCAGGAGCTGCTTTGCATTTGAAAAAATATAAACTAAAATTTTTTTCGAAAAAATAGTTTTTGGATTTTTAAAAAAATAATACATATTTTTTTTTGAAAATTCAATATCTTGAAAACCGATAAACGATTAAATTTTTAAATTTCGTTTTAAAATGTATTTTATTAAATACTAACAATTTGCATATCAATTTTTTTTATAAAAATTTTAAGGAAAATTTAGTACACAAAAAACATGTTTCAGTGTGTCTGTATGTCTGTACCTCTCACTACAGCCTAAACCACTGGACCTATTTCTTTTAATCTCGGTAGTTAAGAGTCTTCGGTGATTCCCTAGAGGAGAAATTGAAATTTTTTTTTTAGCTCCAAAACTAAGGGTACCCCCCATACACCCGTAATGCAAAATCTTATTTATCTCGAAAACGGCTCTAACGATTTTGATAAAAAAAATTAATTGTGATATTATGGACATGGACTACATTTTGGTCAAAAAAAATTTTGGGGCAAAATGTTATTAGGGGTACCTGCCATAGACCCGTTTTTTTGATTTTCGACTTTCTCATTAACGGCTCTAAGGATTTTAACCCAAATTTTTTAGCAGTAGTCCCCTTAAGTTTAAAATAATATTGTATATAAAAATATTCGAAAAAATATTTATTGTGTTTAAAAAAAAAAAAAAATTTAAATCAATATCTTCAAAACCTATGAACGATTATTTTTTGAAATTATTTCCTAAAACCAATATTATTAAATACTTAAAATTCGCATCCCACATTTTTTTCTTGAAAAATTTTAGAGAAATTTCTTATATAAAAATTTTATTTAATAATAAAACGATTTTTTAAAGTTTATTTGCATAGATTCATACTTTTCCGGAAACCAGACGGCAATTTCATGCATTTGAACATTATTATCTCATTAGATCCATGTTTTATATTTATAAAACGTATCTTAAATTCCAAAGTACTTTTACATAAGAGCAAGTTCGTGCGATCCAGTCGTGCATTTTATTATAATTCCCTTTCTTATTACGACGTTTAAGCAGTGATGTAACCCCCCTGCTTGGGCACACTATATGATTTGGGGTAATTGCGAGGTTGGGTGTATGCAAAGTTTCTTTAGCATTTACAGAATCTGGAAAATAACCAACATAAAATCAATGGTGCAAAATTTTAAACAGCCTATTATTAAGGTATTAGTATGATACTACTTAACAATTTGCTAAATTTATAGTAGTTTACTAACTCATTCTTAATTTTAAACATTTTCTAACTAGTATCGTACTAAAAGAATTTTCTTAATAAATTGCTTCTGAACACACCTAAAACAATGACATTTCGTGTAAAAAAGTAAGTACACGAACCTTTTTTGATGTTTGCAAATGTGAAAGACTCATATGAAGCTAGCACGATACTAAAAAATAAAGTAGGTGTTCGATGATTTTAACTTTAATAAAAGGGTAGAGAAAGTATGATGCTATATTCGATTAAAATTTGCAAATTCGTTGTTTTAACCTAGTATCATACTAAAATAGCTTTAGCATCGTACTAATTCAATTAAAATTTTGCGCAAATAAGTTTTAGCTACGTATTCTAAAAAACGGTATTAGAGGATTTAGCGGGATTTTAAAAAGCGGGATTATAATAGATCGGGATTTTGAACAAGCAGAATTTTAGAAGACGGGATTTAAAAAAAAAAAAAAAAACAATATTTTAGCAGACGGGATTTTAAAACTTTTTTTTCGGGATATTTGAAAAGGGGGATTTCAAAAAGCGGGATTCCGATACGCTCCCTATCAAATCAATAAGTAAAAAAAAATAAAACGACATGAAATTTGCCACGTTCGGATGCCCCCGCAAGACGACTAAGAGGGAGGATCGTTCAATAATTGCAATTGAAATGCTGTCAGAACTGCAAACGAATATAAAAAGCAACAATTTAATATATTAGAAGTTTCAGACAAAAGATTATTGATGAAAAGAGTTGGAGACAAAACGGGGCCCTGGGGCACACCAGCACCGCATTTATTTTATGAATATTAGACTTGAAACCGTCTAATATAACTTATATTGTGCGATTCGAAAGGTAATTTCTAATTTAACGAAGAAGGGATTAATCGATACCAAATGCAGTCATTTTAGATAAGAGAGAATGATGCCAATTTCTATGAAATGATTTCAAAACACCGAAATCAATACTCTTACTTTCTCCAAATCTATCTAAACAGTTGTGCCACTGATCGGTGGGATTTACCATCAGATCACCAGTAGACCCATTCTACGAAAGCCATATTGCCGGTCATTGAGAAGCTTTCGTTCTTCAAAATATTTCTTGGTCTTGGAAAGAAGGGACGTTATTGCAAGATTCGCCTTTTTGGGGACTGGCTGGATAAATGTTGTTTTTCATCCACTCGAAAAGAGACCAGTAGAGTAGGATATATGGAAAAGTTTACGCATATACGGTTCGTTGGTGCACCAATTGTGTTAGTTTGGTTTAATATGCAACTGACCAGTGGTGTCTACCAGAGGTTTTGTATGTATTTAAAAACTTAAAGATGCGCGTAAATTACTCAAATCGTTAAATCATCTCCCACTCAATCTGAGTTACAGCGAATTTGTTCAATTCTCTTTACCTGTGTTACTTTTTATAGCACGGAATTTGTGTAAAAATAAATATTTTAAACATTTTATGGTTGGCATTATGGTTCATGCATTATACTGTCATGTAGAAGGTCTTTGGTTCGATTCTTAGCCGCTGCAAAAAAGGTTTCTCAGTGGTAGTTCTTAAGGTTCTAACTTAAGGTTATCATATTGTAAATTTTAAAGCAGTTTTTCAAATAAAGTTTTTTCAACTACAACTAACTAACTAAGTCATGTCCTGGTTCTCTTCGAGCTGTTGCACTACCAAATTTATTTATCAAAATTACTCATATTACTTGTCAATACAATGTTAAAAAAACCAGGGTAAATATTTATAAGGAAAGTGAACAACAATTTTTGATCAATTTATAAAAATATAAATGTAATCCAAATCGACTCTCAATAATTATCAAAATTTTTTTATATGTATTTAGAACTGATGAAAGCCCTTTTTGCCTAATGATCACTCAAAATAAATATACACAGAAATAATATATATCTATATACATACATATACATATGTAAAACTGATAAATTTCGATGAAACTATAAAAAAGCCGGGTTTTTTTTTTATATCAAGACCATACATTTTATTTATAGAAAATGAAAACGAGAAAAAATAAAATGATTTTTGAATTTTTCTACATCATTATAAATCGTTTTCAAATTGATGAAAAATACACAATTATAAAATGATATACGATAATGATTTCATTTGACATTCTTTAAAGATTCAGGTATAATGTTGTTTATTTTTAAAAATATTTATGAGCAATGTTTGTCAGAGTTGATTTCTACCAATCTTTTGATCATGCTCTTTTTAACTAGCGAATGGTTTTGTTTAATCTGTTAGCCTTTGTAAAATTCACCTTTTAATATCGGCAACAAATCTTTTGAGTACTATTTTCATAAGTAAAAAATATTTTTACCGAATTGAATAATATAGTAACATATTAACACTCCTATGAGTAAAAACATGTATCCTCCTCTATCTATAGAGAACTTATCCGGTTGATAATTTTTCTTATTAATAAATATAGTTTTTGTTTATGATATCTTCGTCAACGGTTATTAATCATTTATTCAAAAGAATTACAAGTTATCAGTGAAGTCCCGGACTGATCAATCGTACTGTACATATTTACATCTAACATCCGTATAATTAAGACTTTTTATAAAAAGTGGTCTTACCCTACCCTAATTTTAATTTCTTCTCACTTGTTTTTTTTTAAATACATATATAATTACTACTTACTAAAATATAACATCTTTATCTGGATTTAAATCGAGCGAATTAATACTACCCCAGTCATGTCATGCTTCGTGCATTTAATTTAATTTTTATTTGCAAAGAAGTCTCATTATTAAAAAAGAATTTGTCACCGTTACCAAACGATTTAACTTCCCAGTTAATAAATATTGCATTAAATACGTTAAGAATTGTATTTGAGTTGATTTGTATAGCCATCGAGAAGTATACAATATACCTAAGCACACAACGATAGAAATAAAAATAACTATTCAATATTACTAATTAATTTCCATTTGATTTTAACAAAATTGAAAAACTTCTAAAAGAAATCATAACTGTTAATATTCACGATGTGAACCCAAATCAAATGGTGTATTTTTTTATATCCTCACAAAGGTTATTGCAAACAAGAAAAATAATCTCCCCTTTATTGCAAGTTCCGAGTCAATCAATCCTTTTGAAAAATTAATCACATCGAACCTATAAATATTCAATTAGAACTTCTTTCTATAATTCAAAAAAAAAATCATCCCACATCCTTGCCGGAAAGGTAAATACTCCGACCAATGTAAACGCAGAATGTATAAATAATAGATTCAATATTAAATCCAACTAGGTACTTCTCAATTTAATTAAATTAATCCAAAACAAACATCACACTAACTTACCTACAGCAGTTATAATGCCAAAAAATCGTATAACTGGTCTCAGACAGTCAAAGGGCTCTGCAGTTTGACGACGTCTTCGATTTATTTGGTTCATTTTACGATCTCTTATTACAGTACGAGAATATTATTTTTATTTTATTTTCCTGGCCAACTCAGCCCCACACAGGCTCAACACAAAAACACCGAACTGAATAATTTGAATTATCAGCACAAAAAAGCAAGGACCTTTCCAAGTCAATATGTTTTCCGTACCAGACAACGACGACGGCGGCCAGGACGACAGTACCGAGAAAAGTTGAACAACTTCAACGAAGGCGACGACGGCATCCAAGTCAAAGTTTGTGTCGTTGTCGACGACAACATTCAAAACCAATAGCCAAGAATTCAAAGGACACCCAGATTCAGTGCCAGTGCCAGTTTCAGTTTCCAGCCCCCTACCAACAAGGATGTATTTTTGCAATTTTTTGTATCCTGTCCAACTTGTAATTCGCATATATTTGTAGTTTTCATCATAAGTTACCGACATTCGGTACCATGCGTTGAATATAAATCAAGTTTGTTTTTTTTTGTCGTTGGCAAGGATTCCAAAGGATGTACTACATACAAATCCACTCCAAGAACGAATGATTATCCTCTTTTGGTAACAATAGTGCTACTCTTTGTCGACGGTTATCTCGTGAAACTGTAAACTTTGAACTCATTCATTTCAACATTGTACATAATAATTAATGAAAGCACAGAATAATAACTATTCTTATATTTGCTCTTTGCATCCCCGGTCCCCGAATCCCCGTACAATGTACCCGGCCAATATAAATTTTATGAACACAAAACTTAAATGTTACACGACACAATTAGGAAGTTTAAAACGTTCGTTCTTGTTCATCTCTTTCAGACAAAATAGGCACGTTTAATAGTTAATAGTGAATTTTGCGTAACTTCTTCGTCATTAAATCAAGCACGTTAACGTGTTATACTTCTAAGGATTCCGCTAAAACCATGTTGGCACTTTCGAAGCTGAGAAGCGAATGGTATTTATTTGGCCAGAACAATAGTCCATTTCATAGAAGCTCAACAATTTAACTGCTTTTCAGTGTGACCTTTCTAATTTTTTTTACAATTACACTTTTTATATTTATTTTGATTTCAAAAAGTCGAAAACACAAAGACCATTTGAAAAAAAATAATATTATGTTATCTTCACCCTTGCAAAAAGATTTCCAAACCGATCTGGAACAGAAATAGTACCGTGATGAATTATAGTTGATGCAGCTCATTCTAATGCCGGATATACACTGTTAAAATGCATGACAAGCATGTGCAAGTGTATTAGTGAAAAAGTCACACGTATAGATTGGATGTTGGATTGAAGCTAAATCAAAATATTTTTATTTTCTTTCAATCTAGCGTCCTGCATTGAAGTAGTGTATATGCAAGATTGATGATTGATCATGCATTTATTGGTTCATTTGCGTATAGTACGTTGAAGAGATGAGAAAACAGCACAATATAAGCACAGATTTAAATATTAGAACAGTAAACCAAAATTGTATGATGAAATGGACAGACAAAATAAAACAAATTACTCGCATAGAATTGAAAAAATCCCAAAAAAATTCGTAAAATCACAATTTTGCCGAAAAAAAAACTCACAAAGCGCAACGTCCTCTCACCACACCGTCGTCGATGTAAAAACAAAAGATTGAAGACTCATGCTTGATATGTGTATATGCAACTTCAACCCGAATTTATCAATACACTTGCACGTGCTTGTCATGCATTTGAACAATGTATATCCGGCATAATAGATTTCGCAGACTAGCCACTTGGCAAGAATAATATTCAACTTTAATTCAATTCGTGGTTTAGACTTGACATCCCGGTTATAATCATATACGTCAAACTGAACTGTCATTCCAAGCAATACGTGTCAAGGTTAAAATGTGCCAATATGGATCGTTTAGTAAACGCTTAACGTGTAACATAATTTAGTAAACTCATTACGAAAATAGTAACTATGCGTTATATAGGTATGTTTTCACTACAAACAGAGCTATAGCTAAATGTTAAGAGATTTTTTGTTCGGCCTGAAATGGCAGGTATGGATGTGTGAAGACATATATCTACTTCCACTTCTGTGTCAATTTTATTGAGTTTATCGTTTAAAAGTTCATTTTATCGACTGTTTTAACGCTTCCGTTAAACGTTGCCTCTGTGTAGATCTTTTTAAGCTCTAAAAGGATTACCTACATAATCGTTTTACATTATAATGGCGCGGCTAGATTTTGGAAGCCTGTGGCATCGATGTTGTGTTGGTGATATCTGTCAAATCAATTGTTTATTATTCAATTACTGATATCAAATCATCATTGCAAGTTGCACGATTGAACAGCACGTAGGAATGATAAAACTTTATTATCAAAATGAGTGTTCGTTACTGTAAGCTTTGTACGGTTGACGTGGTGGCCTTCACAGGCGACTGTTTAACGTTTAGTGGTCAAATTTAACTTGACTAAGTAACTAAATTAACTAACATTAGTAAGTCAAGGAAACACAAGACCGGCTGAGGACATCGTCCTGATCGATCCGTGAAGGTGTGCAGCAGAACTCAAGGCAGTCGATTCCTTGCCGTGAACATGAACTCGGCCTTACGCTGACTTCAACTTGGCGAGTTTTGTGTTTGACTTGTGCCTACACTCGTACAAGACGCAACTGACTCAAAGTTAAAGACCAAAAACACCGCCGTTTGTTCACCGACTTGGTTTTGCAGCGTTTGGAATAGGATCGCAATTTTGGATAAAAAATCGTCTTCAGCGACGAGGTGCATTTTTGGATAAATAGCTGTGTTAAGAATCAAAATTGCCATATTAGAGACGTCAACAACTCACATAAGGTTCAGCAGGTGACAATTCATGCTCAAAAAGTTACCGTTTGATGTGGATTTTTGGCTGGCAGCGTTATTGGTCTGTGTGGCGGTTACCGTTAATGGCGGGCGCTACAGTACGATCTACGATGATAACCAATGTCTTATGACCCAAATTGAACCATATGTACCCAGATGGCATGTGATTCCGGCAAGATGGTGCTATGTCCCGCACAGCAGACGCCACGAGTGACATGAGAGAGCATGCACGATTTGAGACTAAGCTAATCTCTTGCAGACGTGACATGAATGGGCCACCAACGTCATGCGATTTGACCCCGATAGATTTTTGTCTTGTATGGTTTCCTGAAGTCGCAGTTCGATGCGAAAAGCCCCAATTGAACGATGACTTTAAGGTGAACATAACACATGCCATTGCATGAATTAAGCCAGATCTATGCAGAAAAGTCATTGATCCACTCGGATTCTTGCTTCTGTAAAAAAAACTGAGGCAGGCATTTAAATCGGAAATAAAAAAGTATAGGCACAAAATAATAAGCTTGAAATTTCGAATATTTCTTGCTTGATATCAATTTGAATGTAGTTAATCAACAAAAAAAAGGTAAAAGACAGTTATCTCTATGTGTAAAATATGGTGTTCTCTATTTATGAACGCTAACTACACAAACTTTGACAGTCAACCTGAGATTAAATGTATTCCTAATCTCAAGTTAAGCATTTCATTTTTAATAAAATAATAAAGGTATTCATGAAACATTAGAAAACAATCGTAAACGTCAGAAAGTTTAAGTAGCTGTAAGCGAAATGTCAAAATTAGGATTGAAAATATTTTCCAACAAATCGTTAACTTTCAGACACGAATTCGTATGGTAAATGAAAAAGCTAAACATCGTTAGGTCGTAAACTTGTAAATTTGCAACTTTACTATGACGTCTATAATAATTCACAATCTGTCAAAACCATTTCATCAGCATCAAAAACAGAATTTCTTCTTCTTTTTAAAATGGCTGAGTTAAGATAATCAATTTAAAAATGGGAATAAAATTGGAGAAAAATAAAATTTTATGTAAAATATTTGATTTCCTTTAATTTTTAATTTTGAACTCGTAAAAAAAGTAGGATAATTAATATTTTTTAATGCTAGATTTTTCGCATGAACTGGCCTTGCTCTGGGCGTGTTTAGCTACAGATTATTACAAAAAAAAATATTTAAGCAGAATACCAAATACAACAATTTTAAAAATTAATACAAATTCCCAAATTTAAATAGAAGTATCCTAATCTTAACAATTAGACTATTCAAAAAAGTGCGTCCGTCAGTAATTTTCTTATTAAAACAAAAAACTAAATAAATTATGTTTGTCACACTATTATGTTGGCATGGTTCATTCTGGCAGTGTATGTCATATTTAAGAATATTTATAGATATAATGCGCATCTCTCGTTGGCTCTCTTCTTCGAAATTATTTGTGGTGCTTATTGCTCCTGCCCACGCTCATAAAGAAAAGCTTTATATTTTCCCGGCACACCAAACAAAATAGCAAAGTAGGAAATTTCGCCATTTCCTTTAAGATTGGCGGTATGGAATAGATATTTTGTTTTTGTTACCAAACTAACCATGGGCCGTAACTTGTTCAAAGTGCTTTGATAAGTTTGTAAGCAATCGGGACAATCACCTTATCTTACCAAAAGGTTGTGCTTCATTTGTTGGATGATGTAAAAAATATTGAAAAAAAAATGAAGAAAGAAAACTTATTTAAAAAAAAAAAACTTTAAACTTACAGCACATCAGTCATAAAATTTATAAAATTTTATGCAAAAATAACTTCAATATCACCATAATAAAGTCCACTTTTTAGGGCTCTTTACAGCAATCAATGAAGAATATTTTTACATCTACAGTTCTATACTTCTAATGAGCTTCATGCATTTATTTTTAAACAAAATGAAACTTTGAATTTATCTAAAAAGTAAGTATAGACTGATTAAACTGATTTATTGAAGTTCATGTCTTACTTTTCATCCTATGTTTTTTAGTCATTTAAAATAAATGCCCACATTTATTTTTAGAATTATATAAAATTGTTTTCTCAACAAATGTGTTGGTATCTAATTGTTTGAGTTCATCAAGTTCAATCGCATTAGAATTTGGATTTAGAATTCAGTTAGAGATAGAACTTGAATAAACTTTAACCCGGTATCTCATGACAATTTGAAGTCTAAAGCGTTACAAAGTGAGATTTCAGAATAGCCAGATATACTTAATTATATTCAATGAAAGATTATATTTATGTATAAATGAACACTTAAATTAATAGATACTTAATGAACCTTGAATCAGAGGGCTTTTGGGAGAAAACAAGTGCTAAAAGTGCTTACAAATGTTAAAAAAATTAAGTTCTTTTATAAAAGTTTATTACTTAAAATATTATAGGAAATGATATCACTAAATTATTTTGACATATTTTCATATAACATCGTGTTCTCCGAACAGGGTTGTTTCCATGGCATCAACTTCAAGGTATTCGTTTTGGCCCTAAATTGTTTGAGGATCGTTGTTGTCGCACGATGTTAAACAACATTTTAATTTCAAATCTATTTTATTTATGACTCATATATTTTATATAAAACCAACGACTCGCACCGGCTTTGCACGGGAAGCACTGATTATATATAGCAAACGCGGTATCGGTTTGACTGATGATATCGTTATTACAGCCCAAGGGAAGTTTGAAGAAACTCTCTGTGATACCTATCATCCAGAGCAAATGTTGGTGTCTATCTGTAGGATTATCAATCAACCCTACAAAACCGACTATAATACCATTTACCAAAGAAAGACTTCTGACACACATGACATTTATTCAGTTAGCTGCCGAAGAAATAGTAACAGAGAAAGAAGTAAAATATCTAGGAATGATACTAGATAGTAAAAACCTCTGGAATAAATATGTAGAACATTCCGTTGGGAAAGCCACAAAAGCCCTTATGATATGCAAGAGACTTGTTAAGTCATGTGGATGCAAACCTTATATCCTTAGGTGGATGCATACCATGATAATAAGACCAATCATTACCTATGATGCGATTACATGGCACAAAAGAACCGAGTGGCAAACAACTAGGAAAGCACTAGAAAAATTCCAAAGGCTCGCTGGTTTATGCATTACTGGAGCAAAGAGAACTTGTCCCTCAGCAGCGATGGTGGTTATTCTTCATCTGTCCCCATTACCTGTAGTAGTTGGAAGTGCTGCTTAGGGAACCATTTTGCCAAGGAAGGGACTTGGTCCGGTGAATGTATCAGTCACCGAGAAAGGAACTGCCTTTTAAAGTCGGCAATAACTAACCTTATCGACATTCCTAGGGATGGAATGATTACAAAATACAATTTTGAAAAAAAATTATAATACGAAATTAAGTTGAAAAAAAGTGTGGGTAGGCCAAACATAAAACTACACTCTCAAAGGCAATGCCATGCCATTAAGTGGTACACGGATGGTTTGAGAAAGACAGTATGGACTGGTGCTGGAACCAAACTTTCCATACCAATGGGAAAATTCACTAGCATTTTCCAGGTAGAAGTCAATGCCATAGCCGGATCGAAATCTCGATTTGAATAAGCAAAACCAAAACATAACCATTATTTCGGACATGTTGGAGTGAAAATGTGTAGACACTGCCCACTTCATTGGGTACCTCAACATGTAGGTGTCCAGGGAAATGGGGAGGCAGACTCCCTAGCAAAAAATAAGTGCAAGTTTTTTTTTTGATTTTCGACTTTTTCATTAACGATTTTAACCAAAATTCTTCTTTGAATTTGAAAATATACATTCTACGTAGTCCTGCCATAAGTTCTGTCCCTAACAAAAACACGTTTTATTTAAAAAATAAAAAAACAATCAAAATTCTTTTTACGTCATTTATTAAGTATTTAATTTACAATATAAATATATAAGAAATTATTCAAAATGCCCCCCTTCAAACACTTTCTTAAACGATCCGGCCACTCGCCTACGCCTCACGCACGACTTCCAAAGGAAACAAAGCTACCGTCTTCAACAAATCAGCTTTGAGTGAGGCGTAGGCGAGTGGCCGGATCGTTTAAGAAAGTGTTTGAAGGCTAAGGGGGGCATTTTGAATAATTTCTTATATATTTATATTGTAAATTTAATACTTAATAAATGACGTAAAAAAAATTTTGATTGCATTTTTATTTTTTAAATAAAACGTGTTTTTGTTAGGGACAGAACTTATGTCAGGACTACGTATAAAAATTTTCGAAAAAATTGTTTTTGGATTTTTAAAAAAATAATACAAATATTTTTTTGGAAATTCAATATCTTGAAACGAGTAACCGATTAAATTTTTAAATTTCATCTAAAAATGTATATCATTAAATACTAACAATTTGCATATCAAAGTTTTTTATAAAAATTTTAAGGAAAATTTAGTACATAAAAAACGTGTTTCAGTATGTCCGTATGTCTGAACCTCTCCCTACAGCCTAAGCCATCACTGAAGCTATTTTCTTCAAACTCGGTACTTAAGGGTCTTCGGTGATTCCCTAGAGGAGAAATTGAAATAATTTTTTAGCTCTAAAACTAACGGTACCCCCCATGCACCCGTGATGCATAAATTTATTTATCTCGAAAACGGCTCTAACGATTTTGATTTAAAAAAATTACGTGTGCTATTATAGGCATAGACTACATTTTGGTTAAACAAAAATTTTAGGATTTTGGTTAAACAAAAATTTTATTGATGCTACCTGTCATAGAACCGTTTTTCTGATTTTCTAGTTTCTCATGAACGGCTCTAACAATTTTTACCAACATTTCTTTCAGGAGCTCCCTTAAATTTTAAATAATAGCCGTGTTTTATTTTCCCCCAGATCTGATCCAGATTGAATCTTAATTCAAAATTACATGTATAACACAAGGCCCAGGCCAAGTTGACGCCATCCAGTTGCGCATTCCAAGGCTTCGGGCGTCCTGGTCTACGCCATCTCTCCAGCGCAAGCATGGTCTACCACGCTGTCGTCTACCATAGAATGTACCACAAAGAACTTTCCGAGCAGGTTCCTCTTCGCTCATGCGAGCTAGGTGCCCTGCCCACAGGAGTCTACCAAACTTAATTTTTGTTACGATATCTGCTTCTAGGTAGATTGCGTACAGTTCATGATTGTACCGTCTCCGAAATCGTCCTTCCTCACATATGGAGCCAACAATTCTCCTTAAGACTTTTCTCTCGAACGCAGCTAAGAGGTCGGAGTGCCTTTTGCTAAGCACCCAAGTCTCGGATCCATATGTGAGTACTGGCAGGACCATGGTCCTGTACAGCAGCAGTTTTGAAGTTATGGTGAGATTTCTGGATTTGAAGAGCTTTGACAGACTATAGTAGGCTGTGTTGGATTTGAGAAGCCGCCCGCGTATTTCTTCTTCTATATTGTTATCGGCTGCTACTATTGACCAAAGGATTGCACCACTTCAAATTCGTGCTCCGCTACCTTGATTGTTTGACCAACTGTTCCTCTCGCATTCGACGCCACCATGTACTTTGTTTTACCTTCACTAATGTGCAGCCCTAGATTTTGTGCCGCCTGCTCGATCTGGACGAAGGAATCGTGTACAGCTTGTTCGGTTCTTCCGATGATGTCGATGTCGTCTGCGTAAGCCAGTTACTGGCTGGACCTGTTGACGATGTACCCTCTTGTTACCGTGCCAGAGTCACGGATTGCTTTCTCCAACGCCAGGTTGAAGAGGAGGCAGGCCAGACCGTCCTGTTATCGTAGTTCATTAAAGCTGTTGATTGGTCTGGATAGCAATCCGGCTAGTTTTACTTGGCTTGTTACGTTGGTCATGGTCAACCTACATAGTCGCGTCAATTGCCGAATTCTCTCATGGCTTTGTAAAGTTCTACCCTGGCTATGCTATCATTAAATTCCAAAGTACTTTTACATAAGTGCAAGTACGTGCGATCCAGTCGTGCATTTTATTTTGATTTGCTTTCGATTTTCTCAAAAACCATACTTAAAAGTTAAAGCTTCTAAGAACTTTGAATACAACTGTGTATTCAAATTTAGAAAGCATTTTTGTTTTGGATTTGTAAACACATTTTTTTTCCAAATTAATATTGATCGATTTGCCTGAAACTTTAAAACTAATATTGTTTAAACATACAAAAATTGTTTCTTTTATCCAAAAATAATGAAAATGTTTGCTTGAATATTGATATTTATACTTTTTGTACGCTTGATTTTTACGAAATTGAAATTGAGAAATTACTGACAGTATCTGTTATATAACCCTTTTCCTGATATTTGTTTAACTTTCTGATTATAGGCATTACGGGTTTAAATATAAAAAAATATACACAAGCTTTCGTAAGCTTTTAAAATAAAATGCACGACTGGGTCGCACAAACTTGCTCTTATGTAAAAAATAAGAATTTCAAAAATGAATGTTATTAGAGAGAAATTGTTATTAGCATAAAATTCATTTTTAAATGACTAAAACAACTCGTTGGAGCTAAAAACAGGATGCCATGTGATTCAAAGAACAAAATTTCTTAAAAAACTAAGCTTTTATATACAAAATTCTTAAAACATTTTTAAGAAAAAATTTTGTTTCGTCAAATACAATTTTTTATTTCTGTACGAATAAAAATTAAATTTCAAAAAAAAAAAAATATTAACCAGTTTCTTGATATTGAACTTTCAACAAAAAAAATTATTTTTTTTTTTTCAAAAATTCCAAAAATATTTTTTCGACGTTTTGAAATGCAATGTTTTTCAAACTTCTTAAAAGCTGCTCTATATAAAAAAAATTTTATATTTTTAAGTCGATAATGAGAAATTCAAAATTAAAAAAAATGGTTCTATGACAGGTAGATTCAGTAATATCTTAATTTCAATCTTTTTTTACTAAATTATTATAGATCGTAAAAATTAATAGAAAGAACAAACATTTTATCATTAATTAATTCTAGGCGCTGTTTTCGAGCAAAATACGATTTTTGAAAACCATTTTTTAACATTTGTATGGTGGGTAAATGATTTTTTTTTTAAATCCAAACAATTTTGTTTTGAAAATTTGAATACACAATACTATTCAAACTCGCACTCAAAAATTATCAAATTCGGTTGTATCGTTTTTGAGAAAATCAAAAACAAAAAAATGGAAAATTTTTACAACTATAATCAAGCTTTAAGTAAATTAATTTTTTTCAGTGTTTTTGTAATCTGTTAAATAGTTCTTGAGACAAAAAATATAAATTTTCGAAAAAAAATCGTATGGCAGGTAAGGTTATTTTTGGTCTTTAAAAAAAAAAGAAACAAAAACGTATGGGGTAAAATTGATTTCATCAGTTAACAGCATTATGCTGGAATGTTCTTATCATAGACGACTTCAATGGAAGAACAACAATTTACAAGTAACGTCAATCAGCAGCAGAAATAGCTCTTCAATAATCATTAATACAATAATTCCAAGGACAATGTTTGTAATCATAATGGAACCAATCTTCTTGGAGTGTTACAGATGACGATTGCATAATTTTGAACGATTGTACTAACAGAGATATTGAAGGTAACTACACTTTTATAGGAGGTAAATTTGTAGTTGATTATTTCCCTGTAAGTAGTGATTGAGTTGATCTTATATAAAAATTTGAAATACAATGTTAAAATTACTCAGACCACATGCCAATTTTTGTTGAATGATCAGAATAAAAAATAACAATCCAAAGGAATCTTCAACTTATCCGGCGATTGGAATGGTAACAGAATGACGTATTGAGATACCAAAACAAACATCTAATCCTTTTTTTTTGCTCTAAATGGGATGACTAACTCCATAAGACTTCATAAAAAGAACACTTACAAACATTTGTAAGTCTTTTAAGCAAAAAATGGTTTGACAAAGAGTGTATGAACGCGAAAATAAGTCCTTTAACCTTTTAAATGTATTTCGAAATTTCAAATTGGTACATCGAAACAAATAAACAGTACAAAATTGTGTGTTTCGAAAAGAAAAATGAATTCAAAAATCATCAAGCTCATGTACTTTGTCAAAGAAGACATTCCAAAAAAATTTTGGAAGGTGACAAAAAAATTAATGAATCAACCTTTAAAAAAGGGTACGAAGTAACTGCTGATGATGTTGGTTTGCGCCTCAAAAACATTCTACAAAATCTACTACAAAATCTTTTAAATTTGAGTCATGTTTTACTCTACGAAATAATACAAACTCATGAAAATTTTTGAACGCGATACACTTATAGAAAAATCTCGAAGATCACAAAGTAGACTTCTTTACTCTCAACTGAAATTAAATTTTATGGATTCAAACCACTTTGAGTAGGAAAATTATTAGAATTTAATTTATTTTAAAAATATTTAAGTAAAAATTGACAATAAGAATGAAAATTAATATTGAAAATTCAATATTATGTAAAGTTATCAAAATGCTTTATTTAAAATTTGATTGCGATATCTTAAGTAGGTGTTTACAAAACCTTATAATACAGTCTACTCTTGACCATTGAGCACTTCAACAATTTCACTCCAAATTATGAAAGTTTTTTTTTCAAAATAAGCAAGCCTTATTTCTTTCAGAAAGGGACAGATGGCTTAGAAATGATACGTATTCTGAAGTTGCACAGTGAACACTCTGTATTTCCCTCTGGACCATACGGTAGGTAATTTAGACGGATTAGCTTCCCTGTGGTCTTATAGATTATAGAGATTGTGTGAATAGAATACCGGTAATTTAAATAATTTTTGACGCTAATTGTAAGTGCCAAGATTATGCGCCAGACTTTTGTACATGGTTCTGGACTAACTCCATAGCGCCATCTCTACAAACTGTTCAAACCAAGTTTCTTCAATCATTGCCAGCATCACCTCAAGGGTTCTACTCCAACCTTCAAAGTCTCTCTCCGCCAATTGGACGTTATATTAAAGTTTCAACCGTGACAATTCCGCAAAAAACTGAGATCTTAGTTGAAGCAGATTCTATGCAATTATGTTTGGTAGTCGATGATTTAGCAGAGCTAATATTCTTTTTATGTAGTTAAAATGCATTCTGAGTGAAAAAATATAAAACTTTGAAACACCAGTCTCGAGATGCAGCATATAGATAGGTGTATTATCTTGTACACGAAAGATCTTTTTGAGAAAGTGCCTTATCAATTTTTCTACTTCATCAAATTGTCGGAAACCACAAACCTGTCCAACATAGCACATAATAATAGATCGCATCACCGCTTCAAAAATCTTGTTTGCAATATGTTTTTTTAACCAAGGAATCTCTTGCAGTTGCAATTGATAGCCTTTTTCGAATCTATCAGTTTACATTGTAGAATCATTTTTGAAAGAAAGTTGTGGCGTTATAAGTACTGTAAGATATTTATATTCTTTCACGATTTCAAGAGGTTCATTTTACTCGGTCCATTTTTCTCCTCTTATATATCTGTCCGTTCCATTTCGGCAAATCAGTATTTCGGATTTGATAGTGTTAACCTCGAGGCTCCACAGGCAACAGCAGGCTTGCTATTTGTTTACTCGTATCATCGTTTGCATCATTTGTGGGAATTCGGCTAGTTTGACGATATCGTCTGCTTACATTAAAAAATAAATTAGAGGCCATGGCGGTTCATAGAGATCCTTAAACTAGTGGTTTACAACTCTCAATCATTCCTGTGTGCGTGTTACTCTAAATAGGCAGTACATTCCTATAAAACTTTTTTGCAACGGCTAATAATCGAACCCAAGACCCTCTGCATGACATAAAAACGCACTAACTATTATGTCAAAACGTACGCTTTGATATTAACTTCGGAAAAACTAATACTCCAGACAAAGCCGATGATAGGTAATCTAAAAAGATCGAAAAAAGAAGCGGACTAAGCAAACAGCCTTGCTTAACTCCAGTATTCATATGAAACCAAGCGAATCCCTCGTTGCCATCATAAACTGGCTTTTTGTAATAACTTTGTAATACCGTTAGCATTTTTGTGGACATGCCAAGACAGCTTAACATGTAAAAGAGACCATTACTATCGAATGAGTCAAAAGATGTTTTGAAATCAACGAAGAATCCATATAAATTTTTTCCCCTTTCAAGGTCAAGGAGTGAAAAAATATTATCAACAACAGTAGAATAATCTTTCCTTAAACCTGCTTGAAACTCGCTCAATAGTTCGTTTTATTGTACCCATATTATAGGCCTGTCTAGAATGATGCCAGTAAATATGTTCATTGCCGAGTTCGTAAACGATATGCCTCGATAGTTATCAGGGCCATTCAAATCATCCTTTTTGAAAAGTGGCAGTACAATATTTCTTCGAAAACTTTCTGGAAATTCTCTCCTATTTATATGCCTCGGTAAGTTTTTCAATAAAGTTCACCGTGGCGTATTTGAAAAATTCATACGTCACCCGGTCTTCTCCTGGAGCTTTGTTGAGATTCCATCGGTGAATCGCTATTGAGACCTCTTGGACAGTGAAAGAACTGTCAAGATCTTCATTTTCTAGAAGCCGTGTGGCGTTGAGCATCAAGTGGTTTGAACTTACAGGCTTACTGTTTGGAAATGGTCGGCTTAAGGACTTATATTAATTTTCATATTTTGAAGGAAAGAAACACCATTGATTGAACGTGCTGGTTTCCAAAACGAGCGACTGTCATTTACATTAGATAATTTTTGCATTAAATAGCATGAGTATTAATTCTGTTTCTCCTTTTAAATCCATTTGAAATCCTTGTTCACCTCTTGGTACATGTCTTTCGATAGGTTGGAGTTTGAGTACCTCAATGATTCACTAAATTTCAAGGAAATATCGTTAATATTCAAAACAAGATGTGAAGTTTTTGGCTTAAGCGGATCACTATAAAACGGCTGTTTTAAACGGTTTTGAACCTTATGTAATTTGAGAACAAAAGTAGACTGCTTTCAACTCATTAATATTTATGTCCCATTTTTACTGCCTACAGAAATATAATCTTTGGAAATAATAGACGCTGCAAGAAACAATCACAGTGCTAGCCGAATTTCAGTGGAAAACATTCTATTCTTTTTTGAAAACCATTTACATATAAATACGGGATCTTAATTATAACTGAATTTGTCTGAATCCCATTGAATTTCCTTTAAAAATTTCATTCATACTTATAATATTATTTATTTAATTTGCTAACCGAGCTGACGGAAATACCATAGGTACAAATTTCATAAAAATTATAAATAAACAAATGTATCGAAATAAAACTATGAATACAAATTTCAACAACTTTCCAAATATTTTTTTTTAAATAAGTAAAGGTTACCCAAGTAATTATTAAAGAATAAATTTGTATTAAGTGTTTCTTTATAAATATTAGATAATAGATAGCCTTAGATGAAACCTATAATTTTCTTTCTATATCTTACAACTTATATTACCCACTTAACTAAGGTCAAAGTTGGATTAGCACTTATAAAACCCACATTAACACTCCTCGTAAATCTCCGACAAAGTGTTATATGCTCCCCAAATTGCTTGTTTGGCTGCATAAAACGTATGTTTCAAATACACAGACCCTCACACACACTTACAGCCATGCAATGGTAAAATGAATACACTCATCGTCATCTGTAGTCATAAATGTTGAACTTCTAGGTCCTATTACAGAAGTAAATAAATTTCTCGGATGTTAATATTGTTTTCTTTATAGAAAAAATGCGAAAAAAAAAGAATAACATCCCCAACTAAATGAATGTTTGGAAATTTATAACGAGTGTAAAATGATGAATGCCCAATGCGAAGTATATACGAGACTTGTATTTACGAGACTTGTAGACTTGAAATGTTAAAAATAATGGCATAAAAATATCGCACATCATCATAACATCAACTCATTAATTACGTTCACTGGGGCGTATACGTAATTTTTTCTTGCTTCTGATGAAGGGTTTGAGTTTGAGATGTCAATCAATCTTAAAAGTTTCAGTATGTTCCTGGTACTTGGTGGTGGTGTGTTTTTAAGAAAATTAACTTGAAATTTAAAATTACACACAAAAGATGGTTTACGCTACAAAAATTGAATGGTTCTGAGTTCTTGGTATGGTATAATGCTTTTTAACAAGTTAAACAAAAAAAAAAACAGTTTATTCAATAAATCCTACCCGCTATGACTGTACGTTCGTATGTCTGTATATCTGTATGACTGTAAGTTTGTATGTCTATATATTTGTATGTCTGTATGCCCAAACGTTTGCACATATGGCTTAATGTTGTTCCTTGATCTACAGACTAAAAGGCTGAAACGATTTTCATCAAACTTATAACCTAATGTTTTTTTCCAAAATAAATCCTGCCTTATAACCGTATGGAAAAATATTGTTTTTGATTTTCAACTTTTTTGTAAATTATCTCATGATTTCGATCAAAGTTCAAACATAAAAGATCCTTGAAAGTTTAAATAATACGGCATACCAAAATCTTTAAACAAAATTTTGTTTGAATCTAAGAAGTGTGCTCGTTTAAATTTGAAAAAATTAGTAAACAAAAAATAATTTTTAAAAATAGTGATCCAATAACGTTGAAATAGTTTTTGCATTCATATATTTATTTTCTCTAAAGAAATAAGAGGACATTTTGTTTTTTGAGTTCAACTATTTTCTATTTAAGGAGTTTTTTATCAGTTTTTGGAACGAATTTTAAGCCCTCGTCAAATTTTCTCTGATTTCAACTGTAAGACCAACTACCGGGGGAGTTGATTGCAAATATTGTATTAATTGTGTTTAGTTTTAAGGACTGTATTTGCTCATTAAGACTCAAAAGTTACAACTTTCTTATTAATGCTAGTGGTCTCGAGAATTTTTTATAATTCGAGCACCAGTACGATGAAAAGTCTAACAGTGATATAAAAGATCAGCCAGTTTAGATGTACAAAAAATAATCAAAAACACATTAAGACCCTTGTATCTTCTTAAGATCCTTAGCTATACCTTGTTTAAGCTATAGCAAGGTATTGATCACTGTTGTGAATTGTGATACCGTTGCATTGACTGACTTGTAACGTCATCGCGGACTTACGAAAAAAATGTGTTTCATATTGTTTTGCTGAGTTATATTTACTGTCAGAGATATATCGGTATGGGTTCAAAGACAATCAAATATTAAAGAATATTTTCTCTATTTACAAAGGTTCAGATATTACAAAACCAAAGTGTTTGGAAAAACTCATTCAAAATTCCTATTTACAAAAAAGATGGTGATGTTTTCAATAGGCCAATATCCAAACTTTCATGTTCATTCAAACTCTTAATAGCTATTTTTTTTGGCGTGTCAAAGAATTATAAAAAAGAAACCTATTTTTACTAATCCTCTTAAACTCACGTCATTTATAAACTGATAACGGCCAAGAAGTTGATTGTAACTATACAAACTTCAGTAACGCCTTCGACAAGTTATTCCAGCTTTCATCGTTCGATTTGCTTTCAGCTTTCGTTCAATAGATAAGATCGTATTTGAAGGGAAAGCTTACCAAATTATTCGTAGATAAATCACTTCTAATTTAATAAACGCGAACTCTGGTATACCTCAAGGTAGTCACCTTTGTTCACTACTCTTTCTAGTTGTTTCGATCGTAAATTTCTGTAGAGTACTTTTCTATTATTTAATTATTTAAAATCGTTCCACATTGGGAAAATTATAATTTTCGTGTGCTCTCGTAACATCATCTTTGTATAACACTTTTGTTCGTTCCCACTTAGAATATGTCAACACACTGTATTGTCTCAAGAATAATCTGTAAACATTGATCATATCAAATGTTTTCAACGTATATATGAATGTATGTGTTTCACATGAGGCGGATCATCGACGATTAATAGAATAAATGGTATTTAAAACATTTGAAATATTGTTAAGCCTGAATTCTTAACAAAACTAGACAAAATGGTGGACAACTTATTTAAATTAACGTTATGGTACTAATATTAGGGTTTTAATTGCTAAAATAAGAGACATTTGGGATAATAAAATGGTCGTCATAAATCTCAATCTGATTGTTACGAACTGTCAAACTCTATTCCAGTTCCATTCCACATTCTATCCACACTGGAACGAGTGAATTTTTCAAGTGCAACTATATAATTATATTCATTCCTTATTTTTTTGGTGATTGGATATCAAACTCTTTGTGTATGAAATGTCAAAATGGATAATTGTTCTTTTATTCGATAGTTGTTTATCATTGATTGCACTCAGGTGAATAGTGCTTAGGCTGGAATGACCCAAATCATCTATAACTCTGACTACTCTGAAAAAATTTCAAAAAGTTGGAGATGTTATGTTTTTACACAAAATCTTGGTCAGTTCTCACGAATTTTCGGAACTGTGGCATTGTTCATCTAAATCTAAATCATAGTCTTACTTATTATGGTCTTAATTAGCCCCTAACTCATAATAAACTTGAAACAAACATCAACGATATCAACATAGTATGTCATTTTCCATTGGACGTCCGGAAGCGTCCAAAAGTCTTCTCAAACCATTCCATTGGAAAACATAAGACTCTTCTGAGGATTCTGAGAAGAGAATTTCGCTTTGCGATTTTGAGTCAGAATCCACCCAAGAATCGAAAAACAAACGAAAAACCGCCGAGCAGTTTTGGCACTTAGCGAAACCCAGGTGGTTGCAAATTCTGATCACAAGGGATCCAACGTGCATTGTTATAGCTTAGTGGCTCTTTCTTTTCTTCCCTCACCATGGCATCGACATATATGTACAGTCTGTATAATACAAACTTTAATTGCATGTGGTTTAAATTCGCTGTCCATAAGTGCATCATTCATACAAGTTTTATTTATTGCAGCCCAAATTTGGATAGTAACTCGACTTTTAACGAATTAAATGCGCTGCTTGGTCAGATAATGCCTGAAGGAAGGTATGTCGAGATTTTGTCTGAGTTAAGAAAACTTGACTCAGCTGTTTCACGAACCTACCCGAATTCCTGACGTTGCAGGTCAATCCGTCATCATTCTAGACTTTTTTCTCATCTCCGACCCTGACAACTACACTTTGTATTAGTACCTCTAGGTACATCAGACCATTGCGTCATATCTGCAAATTTCCCTTGTCAACAAAACCAGGTTAGAGAAAAAATTCCTTAAACAACCGTTTGGCCATACAAAAATACAAACTTGGACGGTCTTGAAGATTTCTACAGGAACTTTAACTGGTCCACTATGATTTCTCGATAGTGACGTGGAAGGTTATTAAGCGCAGAGAAGTAAGTTTCCGATGTTATAAGGCCAACCCTACTGATGAAAACCGGAATCAAGCAATCTACAAAGCAAGGAATCAAGCAATCTACAAAGACCTGTAATAATCTTATTGGACAAACCAAAATTTACGCAAAAATTGCTACAATGTCTCAAAGGTATTTAAAATGTTTGGTCATTTGTAAAACATTCTTTACGTTATCTTGAATTTGATTGTCATAACTCCTCCTGTAATCTAGAGCGGCGTAAACGATTTTATGGGACAAATCTTCCTTTGCAATCATACAGTTGCAACAATACTTAAAGATCTAGTTAAACACTTAACAGCTGGCCTCGGAATAGTACTAGTATCCCTACCATTGTTCTAAAAAGTTGTTCTTCATCTCTGGCAAAACCATTGCTAAAGCTTGCTTTTCCATTTGTCCTACTGTACCTACTTTTGAAGTGGATGGAAAACATCATTTGTTCAGCATGTCCCTAAAAATGGCGAATCTTCTTCCCCGTCTAACTATCGGCCAAATTCACTTTTTTCCAAGGTCATGGAAATGCTGATGAATAACAGCTCAAGAAATATCTCAAAAATCGAAAGCTTCTTAATGACCGGCAGTATATGGGTCCACTGTACCCGTATTTCCCACCGAGCAGTGGCACAAATCTTTACATCTTTTTGAAGAAAATAAGATTATTGCACTTAATATTTCAAAAGCATTTGATAGGGTTTGGCATCAAGCTCTCTTATCGAAAATGCTTCCATTTGGTATTGATCAATCTTTTCTTCGTTGGAATATAAACTATCTTTCAAAATGCTCAATACAAGTTGTATTAGATGGCACATCCACCTCGTACGGGCCTTGGTTGCATCCGATAACTTTAGATTTGAGTAAATTTTCAGAAAAATAAATGCTGGTGTGCCACAGGGCTCCATTTTGTCTTCGATCCTCTTTCTCATATTCCTCAATGATCCTTTGTCTCAAACTTCTAATCCATTTATTTGTTTTGCTGACGATGGTACTCTTAGCTTCTCATATTCGTTTTCATATTCACGTCCTTGTCCTTCGGATGTGGATTAAGAGCGGCAGCGTAGAATTGTCTAATTTTGAATTCGTTGTTTTTTGGTGTTTTCCCAGATTTTTAAATGGGTTGTTTATGTGAGCTTTACTCCAAACACTCGGAATTGTTTTTCAATTAATTATGTAGGGCGCCACCTTGGTTATAAAATGATAATGTATGAGTATGAATGTGACAAAATTCGATTTCAGACATGTTGTTTTTTTTTAATCTACAGTATTTTTGAATGCAAAATAATCACCTGCTCTTCATTATTTACTTCTTCAATAAATTCACTACATACAAATTTTGATTAAAAACGGAAAAAAAATCCCTTAATAGAGAGGATAGTGGCAAATGTCGAATCTTTATGTACATTTTTTAAACCATGTTGCTTACCCTCATAAAACAAAATACCAAATAACCAGAACCATCCAACCTTACCACTTTTCCCTGACCTCCATTTACTGGACTAAAAGAGGACAAACACATTTATTTGTTGTTAAGAATGGGATGTGAGTAAAGAATCGTACAAGTTTCTGTGAATGAGCCAGTTTATTTATTTTATAATTTTCATCTACAACAAACTCAAAGTTCATTGTTCTTTTTGTTTTTTAAAAGTTTTGTTATTCCAGCAACCATGGTTAATTCCGGTAGAGCTAGCTTTACTTCCGGTTGGAAGTCAGTGCGGCGTTCGATGTGCAACCAAGCCCTTTCGGTGTTTAAGGAAATGGGCGTTTGCAGCCACATCGAATAATCTATCTTCAGTGATCCAGTCAATAGCTGAAAGGAAATATTTTCAAATTTATTATCTGTTATATATTTTTATAAAATATACAAAATATTCTTAAAAATGACTTACCTGATCGAAGGGAGTATTGCCAATGTAAAACATCGATTTAAGAATTGAAGGTTTTACTTCGGTTATGTTTTGTCCTAGAATAGCTTGAAAATCACTTGGTTCGGTGTCTGTCACATTTAGTTGTTCGAATAGCCAATCCTTGTTGTTTTTTATATAATTGTAGAAGACCTGCCAAAAATTTTTAAATCACTTATGTATGTACTTTTAATAATTTCAGTTTAAAATTTCAACGATAATAAAAAAAAATATCTTTGGTTTAGATTTCAATTCAAAGTTGTAAAAATAATAATACGTGACTATGTGGTTCATACGAAGTTGGGTTATCAAAAATATTTTGTGGATTTATGAAATATTAATGATTTAGCTCAACATGTCTGCTATTTTTATATTTCCACTTACATTTTTTTAGTTCGCAGTAAAAGGGTCTTGGCTGCCGTTCATAATAGGTTTAGTCTCCTTCCGGCTTTGAGAATAACTTTTCATGATATAAAATACTCTTCGAAGCTTTATCAATTCATCCCAAGAGGCAGTCTGCCTCACAAAAAAGGGTTTTTTCAGGATATCCGGCGAGATAGTCCAATGCAACTCGGATTTCAACACCTTTCACATTTGTGGCTTAGCAGAGTCCGTCATATTCTTCGTCTTACCACGATATATCGGCTACCAGGGGTGACCTTTTTTAACCTACTCATGGGAACACCTTTTTTTTACTCTTTTAATATGAACAAATGTGACAAGACAGATTTTACTCCATCCACCGACACAGAGGATGAACTTTTAGCCTTCAGCCAGGAGACCATTAAGGGGATTTTAAATGGCGATACTTTTGGGCAACCCAAACCATCAGGAAGCCCAGGAAGTAAAAGCCATAGTACTCCTTTGCTTCCTAAGCCAACCAATACTAACCATTTATCTTCGTGTAACAACGCCGGCCATAGCAGCACTGCACAGTTCAAGATTGCCAGGTATAAGAAAGTTGGAACATTTCATGAAAGGGACCCCGCTGATAAAATAAAATACCAGAAGAAAGTTGATGAGTACAATAATTATGTGGAAAATTCAAGAAAATGCAATAAAGCGAAACAGGTCTCAAGATAAGACTAAAAGATCCTAGAAAAGGAGTAAGCTTGATGGCACTAACAAGGCTCTTCTTGCCAGATGGTATAATAAAGGAATGTTTGTAGAGTCGGATAAATTAACATATTCATCCAGAAACATCATGAATGCATTTGAATTTACTTCTGAAGCACTGAAGGTTGAAATAGAATGACCCATTCACATACGACGGGTTAATTTTCTAACATATTTGGCTAGCATAATTCAGAATTGAATTATAAATAAATGCTTAATAATAAATAATCTTCATATTGGGTCAAAACCTTTTGTAACTGAAGTATGTACGTAATAATTTCAATACAAAAAGTGGTCCAAATGAACAACCAGATACTTCACGGTCTTTGAATAGCTATTAAGGCCATCCGAAAAAGTATGATTTTCACACTCAGAATCCAGCTTTTCAAATTTACTTTTAAGTTCTTGATACATTTGCGAACAAACATCGGATGCTCTTCACAAACACTATCTTAAAATTGATTTCTTTCAATATTTCAGAAATTTCTACAGAGTAATCAATTCAGGTCCAATAATTTAACCCTGTGGTACACCATAATTCATACCGTATTAGTTTAAATAATAGCCCCTTAATCCATACTATTTCAAAGGCCTTTTCGCTATCTAAGAACCAGGCAACTAGTGGCTTTAAGATTCCAGTTAATATCTGAAATGAATTAAGAGGCCATTATGACTGGCAGAGAAGCTAAGCCTAATAGTTTACAACTCTCAACCATTTTTGTGAGCGTGATCAGGAATGAAGGGAATCTGCAATTTTCTGCCAATTCCGAACGGCTCATGCATTACACACCTGAAAAAAACCAGAACCAAGACCCACTGCATGAGAGTCTAACGCACTAACCATTATTTCAAGGAGCACTACACATTCATTGCTAAGAGGTTCATCTTGAATACAAATTGGTCCCACGGTATTATTTAATTTGCTTCACACAAGAATTGCATGGACTTTCAAAAATATAATTACATACTTCAAAAATCTTCCCGATGTGGAGCAGGAGGCTTATTGGTTTATAGTTGGAACAATTGGCATAACTATCATATTCTGCAGCGAGGATTTTTGTAACATAATGCTTGAGAACCATTTACACGATCATCTGAATTTGCAAGAGGTAAGCTTAATAGAATGCTATAAAGCTTTTTTTGTGAATGATTTTGTTTTCTTCAAGAAAGTGTGAATTTAGTCAAGCCAAATGTTTGAAAAGTGGACACGTCTTAAAAATACTGTCATTAGTACTGCCAACTCCATCTTAGGCAGCAGTCGTAAAAATCGGAACGACTGGTTTGATGATGAATGCAAGCTAGCGACTGAACGTAAGAATGTTGCGTACCAAGCAATGCAACAATCTCATAGAACGCGGGCACGCGAAGAGGAATATAAAGAGCTCAGAAGAACAGAAAAACGGCTTCACAGACAAAAGAAATCAGCCTGGGAGAAGAACCTAATCTGTGAAATAGAAAATAGCCGAGAGCGAGGTCCGCACCAGGCGCGGAAGTTCTACCAATCCGTCCGAAACATGACGCAGTACACACCACGCTGCATATACTGCAAGGACGGAGAGGGAATTCTGATCACCGATCCTGAAAGCATACTGGAGCGATGGGAAGTGTACTTTAATGAATTGCTAAATGGTCAGCTCACTGCAGAAGTGGAGGCTCCACTACTTCAAGAAGAATACCCTATGTTGCCGCCACCAAGCATAGAAGAGGTTGAGAAGGCTATAGGCCGGCTTAAACAGAACAAATCCCCGGGAGCCGATGGCATACCAGCCGAATTATTTCATCACGGCGGGCCAGCCTTACGTCAAGCAATTCATGATATTATAGTGCACGTATGGGAGCAGGAAGAAATGCCAGAAGACTGGCGAAAAGGCATAATATGCCCCATACATAAGAAGGGAGATCTCACAACGTGCAGCAATTATAGAGGTATCACGTTGTTGAGTACCGCCTATAAGATACTCTCCTCTATCCTACAAGACCGGATAACCCCATACGCTAAAACCGTCATCGGACAATATCAGTGTGGTTTCATTCCTCCGACAAGGGGACGGTTTGGCCTGCCTCCTCTTCAACCTGGCGTTGGAGAAAGCAATCCGTGACTCTGGCACGGCAACAAGAGGGACCATCGTCAACAAGTCCAGCCAGTTACTAGCTTACGCAGACGACATTGACATCATCGGAAGAACCGAACAAGCTGTACTAGATTCCTTCATCCAGATCGAGCAGGCGGCACAAAATCTGGGGCTGCACATTAGTGAAGGTAAAACAAAGTACATGGTGGCGTCGAATGCGAGAGGAACAGTTGGTCAAACAATCGCACGAATTTGAAGTGGTGCAATCCTTTAAATACCTTGGGTCAATAGTAGCAGCCGATAACAATATAGAAGAAGAAATACGCGGGCGGCTTCTCAAATCCAACAGAGCCTACTATAGTCTGTCAAAGCTTTTCAAATCCAGAAATCTCACCATAACTTCAAAACTGCTGCTGTACAGGACCATGGTCCTGCCAGTACTCACATATGGATCCGAGACTTGGGTGCTTAGCAAAAGGCACTCCGACCTCTTAGCTGCGTTCGAGAGAAAAGTCTTAAGGAGAATTGTTGGCCCCATATGTGAGGAAGGACGATTCCGGAGACGGTACAATCATGAATTGTACGCAATCTACCTAGAAGCAGATATCGTGACAAAAATTAAGTTCGGTAGACTCCGGTGGGCAGGGCACCTAGCTCGCATGAGCGAAGAGGAACCTGCTCGGAAAGTTCTTTGTGGTACATTCTATGGTAGACGACAGCGTGGTAGACCATGCTTGCGCTGGAGAGATGGCGTAGACCAGGACGCCCGAAGCCTTGGGGTGCGCAACTGGATGGCGTCGGCTAGAGACCGGGATAGGTGGAGAGACTTGTTGAAAGAGGCCAGGACCGGAACCCGGTTGTCGAGCCGATGATGATGATGATGATGAAATGTTTTCCGTATCTGTTCAAAAACAAAATTATATCTCAAGGTTAAATTTTGAGGTTTTCGTTCAAGCCCGACAACGATCTCTTGCCTTTCTGACAGTATTACACCATCACTTTATAATTCCAAACAGTGATAATTCACATAAAAACCTTGCTGTCCGATTGAAACTTGAACATAAAACCTACCTCAAATTAATCTAGCATTTTACTGGTCAAAATAATAAAACACAAAGCTACCACAAAAATGTTTTTTGTCATAAAATCGAAATGTATAAAAAAATATCAAATTCTTGATATTTTACCATAATGTCGAAAAAGTAAACGAATATCAAACACCTGACTCACCTTAAGTGATTGCTTTCCTATGTTCGATGTCAAAATATCACTCGCCAATACTTCGGCAATGCAATGCGCCGATCCGACATCAAGTTCTAAGGGATAGTTTACCGGAGGGCTGTATGCACATCTCGCATTTGTTTCGTCGGCCTTAACCGTACTTGACGCACTTAGCCCAGATCCCGATGAAAAGTCACCTTCATATAACACACTTTCCTTAGCTTGAGCTAAAAACACATTAATTTGTTCCGTATGCTTATCATCTTCGTCTAATGAACAAATGGCCTCGGAAAGAGAATAGCATATTGTTGCCTTCCCATCATTCTGATCTATAAATGATACATTACACACCACCACAATAAAAACACATCCAACAATCTCATACTCCTCTCGAAGGCCCCTGCTTTTTTAATCAATTCCGTATACAATGCACCAAATACAACTTGCAATAAAACAGAATCACCTAAAAAGCAAAGAGCATACTTTTGAATTCATCACATCAGCATCAAATGTAACTCTGATGGACATACTCAAGGGCTTCGTTGACACAGAAATAATTTCTTGTAACAGTGCTGTAACTTTATAAAGTCCTTCCGGAATGCATACCCACATCTCAGATACACATGTCAAGGCTAGTGACATGGATTGGTACATACTTGCTCCAGTTTCCACCGCATTTATCAACATATCAACAATGCAATCGAGGACGGGATAAACCAAGTGCATGATGGCCTCCAACCAGGGTGGACGTTTTTGATTCCACACCTTGAATTATAGATAGTTCTAACCTCCATCTTTGCGACAATTTGAATCACTATTATGGCTCACCTGCCGTTTGTCAAGACAATCACACCAGCCTGGTGGACCATTTTCCAAAGCACTTACTAGGCATGTTTTGATGTCAGTTGATTTGCCAATGGATACCAAGATGTATGTTAAGGAGAGTACTACTTGACTGTTTGTCTGTCCAACTGGGTCTAGAAACGAATTATTTCTTTTGAACAACTTCCTTATACTATAGATTGGAACCGAAACTCTACATACCTAATTCATCGGTTATGAGCTCTGCTGCATTGAAGCACTCCTGTCGACATAAGAATGCTCCACACTTTTCATGACTTTGCGATTCCGTAAAAATCCATTTAGAAACATTTTTAAAGTTTTCTGCTGATGGCAGATATTTCATTAAATGGGGCAATATGATGGATGATAGCTTAGCGTCCCGCATAAGAATAACCTTTAAAATAGAATATATTATATATTTAATAGGCTTTAAAAAAAGTTATTTATTTTTGTATTTAATTTTTATGAAAACAATTGAATGGAATCAATTTAAATGTTGCAATTTTCAATTGCTTGGAATCTTTTAGTGGATCCTTCACGTTCGAACCGAAATTTCAAACTATTACAAACAGGTTTCTTCTTTTTCTTGATTATATACTTCGACAGTAAAAATATCAGTACAGAACAATGCTTTGATATCAAACCATTCCAAGATTTCAGTTAAGCAATTAAATAGTATATCGAACCCGTTCCCTTTTTAATACAGCAGGCAAATCACTTAATGGATACACGAACTTAAAAAACATTTGATTCGAGAACCCTCGAAAACTCTATTGAAAACTTGTGGGACGATACTAAAAATGCAGAACAGAACAGTTAGTTTTGTGAACAACCTAGAAATGTATTTTTAGTCCTGATGGTATACCCGCCATTCTTGTAAAGAGGGTTGGGTACGATTTACCGATTTTTAAAATGTCGATTTAAAAAAATCGATCGTCAAAATGTTGATTTTCAAAAAGTCGATTGATAAAAATGTCGACTGATCAAAATGTCGACTTTCAAAAAGTCGATTTTAAAAATGTCGACTCGAAAAATGTCGACAGTGGCAAAGTGAATGATGCTCACATGCATGCGGCGCCGCCACTGTCGATCATAGTTGTGTTTATTTTTTGTATAAATAACAAATTATGAAAGAAACCTTTGTTTGGGTTGGGTACGATATCCCGCTTTTTAAAATCCGGCTTTTTAAAATCCCGTCTCTTATTATCCCGTTTTTTATAATCCCCTTTTTTATTACGACGTGTAAGCAGTGAGATATGTAAGGGAAGGGGGCATGCTGCCCCCCTGCAACCCCCCTGCTTGGGCACACTATAGGATTTGGGGTAGGTGCGGGGTTGGGTGTATGCAAAGTTTCTTTAGCATTTAAAGAATCGATACGCTCCCCTTTTTTTTAATTTATAAAATTGAATTATTAATAAAATTTAGTTAACATATTAAAAGAGAGCATTCTTGTTTTATTTAACTCTATTTTGGATAAAAGTCGACATTTTCACCGACAAGTTTTCAGTCGACATTTTAATGGTCGAGATTTTAAACTGTCGACTTTTCTTTCTTGTCGATCAAACTTCAGTCGACATTTTAACAGTCGATGAAATTTATATTTGTCCAGTCGACATTTTTTTGTCGACATTTCGTACTCTTCCCTTGTAAAGAACTGTTCTTCATCGCTGGCAAAGCCATTGCGTTTGCGTAAGTTTTTCCATCGTTTCTGCTATCCTATCCAATCATTATAGCGGGGGGCAGCAGATCTTTACCATGTTGCGCTTGATATTTCTAAGGCATTTGATAGAATATTTGGCACCAGGGGCCTATTTCACCAACATACAAAATTGTAATTACAAGCATTTTTTCACAAAATTTGTGAAAATTCGATAAATTTAGTTTCACCAGTTTTATGTAGTTACAAAATTGTAATTGTAAATTACAATTTAAAATTTGTGAAAAAGTTGGTTTCCGTTTCACCGAGACTTGTGTTTTACAAGTAAAAAATTTGTGATCTTTCAAGTTTCTTGTGTGTTTTTGTTTCAGCAAAGAAAACAAAATTACAAGTTTCCTTTTATTTGTAAAAAAGTTCTACACGTGTCAAGACGTACGTTATTTTTGAAACAAGTTTTTAGGTGTTTAAAATGGCCTTACACCGAAGGCATAGTAGTTAGTGACTGCGATAATATTGCAAACGATTATATTGTCTTGAATCGCAGAAGAAGAGTTTATCGTCCGCGGATAAGCTTTGATATTTCGGAGTGTTTTGGTGTGAGTTCCTGCAAGGTGGAAGAAATAATTTTGCTCATTGGAGGCCGGATTATTAGTCACAGAACGGACAAAAATTGTGCATTGTCTCCAAAGCAGCAATTACTTACTCTCTTGCACTGGATTGGAAATGGTGGGCAGTATTATGGTGTTTCCGATATGCATGGTATCTCAAAATCCACAGTATGCCGATGTGTTAGCCGGGTTTGCTCAGCGATTGTTGATATATTGTTAGAAAGTAATAGTGAGATAATTTCAATTTGACTATAGGTTTTTTTTATATTTTTTCTTTCTATGGTTCCTCTCTTGACATTTTGGCAGCTAATGTCGCGGAGATATTTCAAGTCCTTGTTCCCCAGAATGCCTTTGGAAGCTAACTTACTTAAAATATTTTTCCATTCGGTCATTTTACTTTGGTTAGTGACCGTTTTGCTAAACTTTCCAAATAAAATGTCTTTTTTTTCGCGCACTAAAGATGCAGAAAACAATTTAGTTTGCTTATCCGTTGTAGACATCATTCTAATGAGCCTTACAAGTTAATGAGGAAAACTTGTTGTTTACAAGAAAGAAAAAAAATTGGTGAAACGGTATTTTCGCAAACTTGTTGCTTTCCAAAGATAGTTGTATTTTTTTTTGCAATAATCACAAAATTGTGAAACAGTTACTTGTACTTTGTGAAACCGAGTTCTGTTCTACAAATTTGTATTTGTGGATTACAAGTCACAAATTTGTGCTTGTAATTTGTAGTTGGTGAAATAGGCCCTAGGCTTACTCAATCTTATATACTCTTATTCTTTAGATTAGAATTTACCTGGAATCTGGAATGTTCAATATATTTTGCATTGAACGGTTTCAAGTATATGATCCTTACAAAACAAATGCTAATGTTCTCCAAAACTACTCGTACGTTTTGTTTCCGACTCTCTTCCTCATTTTTATAAATGATCTTTTGCTGAAACTTCTAATCCACTTCATTGTTTTGTTGACGACTCACCCTCAACTACTCATATTCGTCCTCAAATTTACGTCTCGCATAACTCACATCCTTGGGCAGGTGCAGCACAAACTTCTCTTTATTTATTAAATAGGGTCCAATTGGATAGAATGCAATAATGATAGGAAACGGAACTATCATGGAATCATTCCCATTTATTGTATTTCTTGAATGTATTTCCTTATTTTATTTTTCTTTTCTTAATCGCAAAACACGAATATAGAAAAATTTACACGACACGGTTTCCCTTAGCATTTCAGTTTGCAAACATTCAAGGCCAACGTTCATCTACATCTCCTGTATCTGGAACCCCGCCTCCCCCCGCCCATTGCTCGTGCTATATTTATGCTGAATAAGAGCATAAAGAGGTATCAAGAGTATCATAACAAACCCTGGAGCGCGTGTAAATTATAAAAAACAAAACAATGTTTCTTCTGTAAGATTCATATGCAACCCACATTTCTCCAAATTACCCAAACTGTTCTTTTTTAGTCTTCTAGATGATGTCTTTATTACGAGTAATTTTATATTTATCATATTCCTGTTTATATTTTTGGTTAAAATAATTTGCGTTTATGTGACTACGTCGTATTTGAAATCACTTTTATATACTTAAATATAATTGAAATTTTAATGAGTACATATACTTACTTTGACTAAAAATGACCAATCCGCCTCTGGAAATCCCAATAGGACCTTTAATTCCAAAGCAATGGCAGTGTTCGCGTTCAAATCAGAAAATTCAGTGACCCATTGACTGGAGTGATCTTTAGGGAATAATCTAGGCAGTACAAAAATAATCCAAGCACTGGGGAGGCCGTGGCGCGATGAAAACATTTCCATATTTGACAAGCCCTTGCGAAAAACCTAAGAAAAACACGAAGCAAAATTTTGTTTTCAATGTATAATATGAATGTATGTGATGTCTATATACATTTTATGTTCTACATAGATATTTGAGTTTTCTGTTTAGTTTTAATTTTATTTATTAAAGAAAGTCGAAAATTCAAACCTTTGAAAGAACCCCAAGGGGCGCTCCTCGCAGCAGTAGACAATAAAAGAGCTCTCGACACTTTGCATGGATATCTCGTATAATGATGCTCTGTTTATCAATTCGGAGTCCTGTTGGATTTAAATGAAAAAAAAAATAACAAACTTGGAGATGCAAAAAATGTAAATATAGATACATATGTACATCGTAGTAAGTACATATAAGTACAATGTACAATGCTGCGCAAAAAATATATCTCAAACCTATGCCTATGGGCTCAAGGATTTAATGATCAGCATTTATAGCCAGATGAGTATTTCGACAGAATTGTTTAAAAGGAGCAATGCAACTGGTTATATAACCATTTTTAGAGGTCGAATAAGTGGTATTTTTATGAATTTTTCACAAAAAAGGAGCTTTTAACAGCGAATAGCCAGGTCAGCAAATTCTAAAAACATACGAGTACATAAGTAATTGTTATCAACTAAAAATTAATATAATTTAGTTCAGCAATCAGAAAAAACAAAGCGCTTGATTCAATTGCAGGCACTAATTTTGACATCGAATGTCATTGAAATAATCATGATTACCACACAGCTTTTGCAGATGTATGTATATTTAGAAAGCAATAAAAATATTTTTTTCGAAAATGCCCCCGATAATTTGAACAGTTCCTTATTTTTTGTATTAGGCTTCGTAGAAATAATAAAGCCTCCAGTAAATTTTAAAATTTAATTACTGAAATTTTTGCGCACAATGAAAAACATTGTTTTGTTATTAAAAAATCGGGTTTCAAAGTACCCATAGAAAACATTATTTTAAGTGACAGAAGCTTCGAATGTATGGCCAGACATTTACCGTGAGAGTTTACCGAACATACCATTACGCAACGAGGAAATTATAACATATTGTTAAGAAATAAGCATGTTTCCACTTAACAATTTGTTAATTGGATCTTGATGAAGCTATTTTTCAATAAACTTTAGTTTGAAAACTCTAAAAAGTATGAGTTCATGTCAAGAAACTAAGTAAACATACCTAAAACATATTCATAAATGTCAAAGTGTCAATAAATTTTAAGTACATAAGATATTAAATCAAAAAGAGGATTTTGTTAGTTTAACATCGTACTACTTCTTAACACTTTTTCACCAAGTGGCTGTTTTATATTTTTTTATCATCTTTCTAAATTCATGACATCTGTCATTTTATTCTTTCCAATAGGATCTTCGCTATAGGATTTTAAATAATTGTGTATTTTTTAAATTGATTCTATGTAAGCAAATAATAAGATAAGTAGATATAGAAAAACTGTCAGAAAATTAATTGTTAAGCTTATCAGAGGATGCACTAAACCACTTGCCTGAATTTTAGTTCCATTATGGCCAACGAGAAAGAATTGTGTCATGATTACCGGTGTGGTTATTCGTTCCTTTTGTGCACTAGCTCCTATAACTCAAGTGGGTCTTTTGGGGATAATTCAAAACAGAGTTTTAAAATTGATAGGCAAGTGAGCTATGAAGAAAACTTTTGCATCACTCGAGCACCGCAGAAATGCTTCATGTATCTCATTATTTGATCGCTATTTTTATAAACAATGATCTTGTGAAAAAGTTGCTTTACTCCCGTAAGTGATTACACCGTAATATTCGTGTACATCAGTTTACCCTTGAACCCAGTTTCGTAAGTACTTTCATATATAGATGTTCTTTCTCTCGTCGTACTAGACGAATGTAAATTGCTTTAAATGGCTCTACATTTTAATCCTATTTTCATATTCAGAGTTTCAAAATCAATGTGCATCGGTAGCTTCTCTTTAATGATTCCCTATTTGCCTTACGCATGTACTGTGTTTAGGTAATCATTTTTACGGTAATCAAACCCCTTTAGTTGGGAATCGACAAAATTGGGTCATGCCATTAAATATGTCTGCACCTCAACCAACAGGCTGAACAAACAAACTTCACAGATATTAATAATTCTCTTAGTTAAGGATTTTAACAAAAAAAATCTGTGTATTACTTTTTACAAAAACACGATATTAACAGTATCAATCATAAGATCACTGTTTTCATTTTCGACTATCTCATTTACCAGGGTTCAGAATTAACTTCGATCGAAGTAGATCTACTTCGATTTTGAGAAAAAAATTTAATCTACTTCTCTACTTTTTTTTTTTTAGGATCTACTTCTATTTGAAAAAAATTCATAACCAACATATTTAAAGACAGCGCTGATCATTATATTATATTAGGAAAATTTAATGTTTTCGAGATCACTTACAGAAAAACGTAAAGATATTTATGAGCCACCTTTTGAATTGATAAAATTCATACAAAAAATAGAAAAGTTCGTTGATGGAAAATTTACTTCCAAATAGTTATATTTTTTTTACAAGTCTGAGGTCTGAATTTACTTTTATATGTTATGTTTATATAATTTATTTTTTGGTTTTTTTTTTAGAAAGCTTTATTTTATTCCATATAATATTTCTTTTAAAAATTTCCGAAAAAATATTTTTAAAGAATAAATAATAAATACATTCCATTTGTTTTTACTTGAATATGTCAAAAACAGATGGAAGAATTTTTTTTTTCTGAAATTATTTCCTTAAATGCATAATATTTAATACTAAAAATTAACATCTCAATTCTTTTATAATGTTAAAGATATTTTGCATTAAAAAATGTTCAAGAAATCAGTCAGTCGGTATTTTTTTTTTTTGAACATCCATGTTTTTAAATATATTATTTATAAAATTCCAAGCTGCTTGTACATAGGAATAAGTACATGAAATCCAGCAGTGCACTTTATTTTTGACAAAACTCTTTAATTAATGGTTTATAACAAGGTAACTACATTATATTTTGAAAATTGTTAAGTATTATCGTGCCAAATCCCTTATAATAGGTTATTTAAAATTTTCTATTTTATATTTTCAAAAAAAGTAATTACTAATACATATTTGACTTAAGTTTGGCCCTTTATTCTGAAATTATTTGAACACAATTTTCTACCCAGCACTGTACGTTAATATGCATTATGTATTATGTACACACATTCATTCAAACATCTTACCAACATATGCCTCTCCACTTTCACTAATGTGAGGCAAAAGCTCAGATATGCAAAATAGCAAGTTACATATATCAACCAAATGCAATTGAGACCGTGCTGTGCCTGTTACTATCTGAGGTGTAAAAAAAATGTTTTTTTTTTTTTAAATTAAAGGTACTCATTTGCGTTAACATTATTGAAGTGTGTACATGCGAGTAACGAACTGTTAAAACACTTAGCGTCTCGTTAAGCATTCCAGCAAAAATGCGTTGAGCCATCTTTGGGGGAACAGAGTTCCATAGATCATCCTTGGTGCCCCTCATGTAGTGCCACCACATTTGTATGGTATAAGAGCCTCTTTCAGATTCAAAGAACGGCTCTGTATCCTCCCAATAGAGACAGTCAGCATCTTGAACAATGTAAAGGAGGAGAATACGGCAATGAAGGTCTAGAAGACGTTCAGCAAGTCCCTCAGCCATTTGGGAATATTCTTTATAGGATATCTTTGTTTAGTAAAATAAAAAAAAAAAACATGAATATGAATAAAATATGAAGACAATAATTTATAAAAATTTGTGGTGTTACCTTAAGTGAACCACCCTTCTCATCACCCCTTGGAGGACAGTGTTTTGTAGTTGCAGCTGATAGATATATTTTGAGACAGTTTTTTATCAATGCGGCTGCACCAATAGTTGCTGTCAGCACAGATAAATCTGCATGATCTAATGATTCTTGTGTGAGAATATGAAGATGCTCCAGTAGAAGGTCCGCTGATTTTGTGACCAAACTCACAAACTTATCAGGGTCCGAATTCTTGACAACAACTGTAGAAGTCTTTAAAAAAAATGGATTTCGACTAAGTTTTTGCCTTATTTACTCTTTTCACATTTTATTTTTAAATTTTAGAACTAACGCCAAAAGTTATCAAAGACTTTTTAAGGAAAATAAAATAAAAAAAAAGGAATTCTAAAAATCAAAGCATACATTGTACATTTTACATTGTATATGTGTACTAGATACATTTTGATTATTTAACAAATATATTTAGAAAGATATATAGATATATGTATAGAAATATGCGAATAGAAAGAAAGATGAAATAGATAGATACATATCACACCAAAAACATAAATGTTAAAAAAAGAGCCAAGTTCTTCTATACAAAAACCTTTGAGTAACAAGTCAGCCGTGAAAAGTACTGAGATCTAAAAGTACGTCAATATCTTACTTCATGAAGGCTTAATACCGAATATTTAAAGTAGAATAATATTGAAACAGCTACAATGTAATAGAGAAATTTAATTATTTAATGATTACTGACTAAAATTTGATGGGTTCACTTGTCAAGTTTTTAAAACCTTTCGAATTGGGCATAAAAAAAAAACTTGCCAAGTAAGCCCATCAAATTTTAGTCAGTAATCATTAAATAATAAAATTTATCTATTACATTGTAGCTGTTTCAATATTATTCCACTTTAAATATTCGATCTCAGTACTTTTCACAGCTGACTTGTTACACAAAGGTTTTTGTATAGAAGAACTTGGCTCTTTTTTTAACATTTATGTTTTTGGTCTGATCTCAGTCCTTTTTGCAAAGATTTTAATATTTTCCCATGTCAAAATCTCGAAAGATACGGAAAGATAGAAGGATGGACTCTATCTACTAAAATCAACTTAGTTTATAGCTATTTCTTTTGGTATATTTTCTTTTTGTTATTGTAAAGTTGATCTCGTCTGTCTGGAATCCCTCTTCTTAGTGGAGGTTCTTTGGCGGTTTAACTCTTCTAGTATGATAGACTTGGTCCGGCGAGTAGCCTTTACCCAAAAGCAATACTGCTCTGTAGGGCGTCTAAAATACTGAATAGGAAAAACTAAGTGGAACCTCCAGCGAGTTGCTATATAAAGGAAAGACCCGTTTTGCTTCAGTAATAGAAGTGAACGACAGAAGTGAAGAATTATCTTTTTATTTTCTCTTTTTATACAAAATAATTTGCCTTCGTTCGTATCCAACCATACTTCGATAATCGATAACGTTCTATCGATTTTTCCTACAAAATGCACAATCAGCATTTGACCATGCCATGCACTTTAATTGTTTTTGGGCTAGCTTGCTTATGATGCACAATATAATTCATAAGCCGATGACCCGTGGAAATGTTTTTAATTTGTACACAAAAATACTCCTCAAGCACTAGAAGTGTCATATGAGTATTTTTGTGTATCTTGTTTTTTGTTCTATAGTTCGTGCACTGAAGGTGCCGATTGAACTATATATACATATGAGATATGAATATTTATAGACATTATGTATCTTGTGCACAGAGTGTGCCAAAGGAAATATGAATGAACATTATGAATCGGCTCTGCTATGGCCGGCAAAGTGAGTGCATGCGATAGATATGAATGGGAAACAGAAGTCGTTTTTTATTGGGAATTGTATAGGCAGCGCAGTAAAATTTTACACAGTAAACAACAACAAAGCAAAGTGCGTATAAACTAGGCAGTAATAAGAGTGCACATAATAGTGCTGATAAAGTTTTGGAGCATCTGGATTACAGTGACACTCAAATCGGTTGCAAAAGTTTTATTTTTCTTGAGGTTGACAGATTTTGATTATTCGAGAATGTGTTCGGTGATATTTGTTCATTTTGTGGTAAATTTTCACAAGAGCAAAATTATGTGGTTTGAAATATTAATTTACGATTAGACGGTAAACGTTAATAGTCAATGTTCAAAATTTTGCCTCTTAATGCGTGTGCATGTTCCCTATCTGTCACGTGAGAGTATGAAAATCATTGAAGGATGGCTGTGATATCAAACGATTAAGAAGGACATGAAAATGATTTTTTTCTGACACCGAGCCCTTAATTTGACTTTGTGTACATATATGCCATTGAGATTTGATTTTATTAATAATTTTGCCACTTGTTTGACAACAAATTTTTCAGTGATGTTAATTCATCATAAACCACATCAAAACTTATACTTTTCCAACGCATCCCTTAGCTTATTCAAAAGTGGATTGTTTATTCGTAGGTATATATTTCATTTTTGGTTTTCGTTTCCTTTTACTTTGTTCACTTAATGAGTCTGAAATATCTACTAAATTAAGATGATTTGTTAAAAGAAACTCAGAAATTATGTACATATAGCCCTTTTCTGTTTTGGATCTTTATTCATTTCAATTTGTATTATTTTTGTAAGAAATTACATATTTATTTTGCTTCTTTTCCAAATCAGCTGATTTTGACACGGGTGTAAATGCAAAGCACACCAACTTTAAAATTTAAAGCAAAAGTGTATATGCAGTCAAAAAAGCATTTTATTCAGACTTCCATTGCTGCACTATGTATACATTACCAATAAAATACGCCTAGAGTATCAAGTATCGAAGCAGGTTGAATGTATTTTTAATTGGTTTGCGGCAAGTAATTAAGTGATCGCTGGTGCGATCCCTTCACATTATTGGTTGTTTTGATTTGCGCTTCAATTATTTCTTCTTGTCCTGACAAGCAGTGTTGCCGATTCAAAAAAAAAAATTTCATGATTTTTTATCATGAGATTTCTAAAAAATCATGAGATTGCTTGGCTCTTAGAATAATCTCTTTTACAATGATTCACAAAATTTTTTGAAAAAATTAAAGTAAAAAAATACATATGTATGAGATTTCATTTCATTTTATTAAGCATACAAAATAACATTTAATTATACGAGTATCTTATCTTTTACGTACATAATAAAAGAAAATGTTCATGGCAGTGTATACATATTTGACGTTGGTTTAATAATTTTTACCAGAGATCGAAAATAACTGTTGACTTTTCTTAAATCAGAAAGATGTATTTGAATAGAAAAAATCCCTACAAAAATTAGATTTAACTAGCGTACCCATACGGGAGCTCTCGCAAGCAAATGTCCTTTAAAAGTGAAGTTATTAGTATTCAAAACTAATCATGTGTCTCAAACTTTCTGTAAATTGGTCAAAAATTAATTTTTAGTATGCAAACACTTATCATTTTTGGGCATTTGTTTGCTTTGAAAACTCACAAATTGGCTAGCCCACGAGACAAAATATTCCGCACGGTTCATCCCTGGCTTAGCTCATCCTAAGACTGGTCATAAAGTAAGCAAGAACTCATCACAAAAACTATACCGGGAAACTAATTTATCGAAAGTAATGGGTTGGGTTTCGATTAATTCGTTTAAGTAAGCAAACCAAATATTATTTTCCAAGTATTATATCATATTTTTACTTTAAGAAAAATACAGTTCGCATAGCCTTCAGACTATCTTTCTTTTGACACCTCATTTATTAAAATTTGTTCACTGTGAGAGTCGGTAAAGATTGAATTGTATATGAATAAGTGCTGATGACAATACTGTCCCGGTAAGTGTGTACTTACTACGAAATTACATTACATTGTGCTGCGAATATAAATATAGTTTGTTATCGGACCCAACACCCAACATAAATACCACAAAACGTATATGACGTACAAGTACAACTAAAACTTAACACATCTTAAAAAAAAAAGTTAGTACGATAGTATAAATGGAATAAAAAAAAAGTATATTTCTAATACTGTTAAGCGAATTATTTGCCAACCAAGATGTTTTTCTCTATTATTGGCCATTTTTATAAAACTTCCTTTATTTTGGGGTCTACTAATCTCATCGAAAATACTGTCATTTAAGTGAAACATTATTGCAATTAATGTTTGCTCTTATTGTAATCTTCGTTGCCATATACTACCTAAACCCCATGGCTTACAGCTTTGTGTCCATAGAAATGATGTTCTAGGGCTAAGCTTTCAAACGATATATATAAAATGCCCATTCTCCTTTATTATAAAAAATACACTAAAGCACTTAAGAATTGATTTGGAAGAGCAAATTTTAAACTCACCTTTTCCACTTGTCTGAATCAAATTTTTGCAAAAAAAAAAAGAGCTGCAGGTTGAATAGGTATTTTTAAATTATAATAAAGAAGTTGCATGGGCTGATTATAATGGGCTAAGGCGTTGCACCCATTGGACAACTTAGTTGCCTGCAACTCAAAATTACCACTGTTGCTCCAAACGCGTAACCAAGTTGCTTTTATTAAAGAAAAATTAAAAAAATCATGAGATTTTCAGTGAATTTATGATTTCATGAGAAGAGGTAAAAATCATGAGAATCATGATAAATCATGAGATTCGGCAACACTGCTGGCAAGATACCTAACACTAACATACCTACCTTAATTACAGCAATCAGAAGTGCCACATATAAATTAAACATTTTCTCAGAAAGTGGATGAATACCACGCCCCCTGAATGGAAAACCCCAATTTTTATTTTTGGTCCTTTATATGCAATTTGAGCCCTACCGTTCTACCAAATTTCATTGTTCTACTGCAATCGGAAGTGTGCCATATAATTTACATCAGTTCTGAGGAAGTGGGCGGATACCACGCCCCTGAATGGAAAACTCAAAATTTTATATTTTCAATTTGCAATTTCAGTCCTACCACTTTACCAAATTTCATCATTTTACAGCAGTCGGAAGTGCTCCATTCAACCAACACCAGTTCGGAGAAAGTGGGCGGATACCACTCCCCCTGAACGGAAAACCTCAAATTTTCGATTTTTTTCCTCTACTTGCATAACAAGACCTACCGTTGTGCAAAATTACAAGATTCTACGATGTCGGGAAGTGCTCCATAATTTTGATGATCTGTCAGTCAGTCAGTTACGGTTTTTGTGATTTTTGAGGTCTTATATCTCAGGAACCGCTTATGCTAGAAAATTTAAATTTGGTGAGGTGCCTGTGCCTGACTAGCTTAGCAAATATTTGGAATTTCAAGTTTCTGACTTCATTGGTACTGAAGATAGGAAGATATATAGATAGATAGGTGGATAGAAAGATAGATAGATAGATACATAGGTAGATAGATTGATTGATTGATAGATAGATAGATACGTGGAATATTTTTTGACAGTTTTTTTCTATGAGTATAGAAATGATTCAAAATGGGCAATTTTCGACAACTTTATGAACAGGCATATTGTTTAATTTAAAAGTTCAAAGATACTTTGACGATTCCATTCAAATTATCGATATCAAAGTTAAAATTCACCTCCGAGATACAGTTTTTGGAGTAAACCTCCAAAAATTCCCTTTGTTGAAAATTCTCAATTGTAAAAAACAGTTAGAAAACTGAACTGTAAAATCCCCTTTCACATGTAGCTGAAAAAGTATTGTTTTTTTTTTCAATTTGTAAACCCCGATGTCATTTTTTTACTCAATCCTACAGATACTCGTACAAAATGGTTTTCCAATTGGGTCTTCACGACTTTAAAATTTCACTCTGAAAGCACCCTTAAAACAATGACTAAACTGTCAATGTCAAATCATTCTGTAAAAACAACATTTTCATCATGGTGAAGTTCATGAATGAAGAACGTTTTCAAATAATTAAAATGTATTACCATAATTCTGAGTCGGCAACAGCAACTTTATAAGCGTTAACGCCAATTTTGTTTCGTAATTCAGGTAAGCGCATTTTAGGCTTTTTCAACAAACAGAACATGCGTTATTGGTCGGAAGCACTCATGTGCTTCTTCACCACTTCATCCACAAAAAAATAACTGAATCGTGTGGTGTTGATGCCGGTCCTGCCGTTTTTTTTTTTTCGTTGATGACATTACAGTCAATGGAGTTCGCTATAAAGACGTGTTGCACCATTATTGTTTTGGTCAGTTGCCTCAACTTAACATAAATGATATGTATTTCAACAAGACGGTATCGCAAGCAACACAGCAGGTGTTACAATCGACTTATTAAAACTCAACTAGAAGGGGTGTATTATGCCAAGAAATGGTTCTATCGATTTGCCACCTAGGTCGTGTGATTTAACACATTTAGACTTTTTGAGTGTTGGGAGAGATAAACCGTTGGTCTATTGATCAATAAGCCAGCGTCGATTGAGGAGCTCAGAGTCAGAGCCAATAATGAACAAGAGAAAGCACTTGTTTCCGTCGAAACATATCAAAGAATCATCGAAAAATGTGTTCAACAATGGTGGACATAAAAAAATGTCGAATTCCATACATTAACGTTTCGATTGTGCTTCAAACCAATAATAACATTTTTGAGATATCTCAAGTGGTTAAAAAGAAAATTGTCAAGTCCTTTTTGGAAAACCCGATACGTAAAAAATCTGAATTGCTGAATTGAGAGTTTCATTAAATATATGAAGTGAGTGTGACAGAAGGATGTACATAATTTTAATTAATTTTCTATCTCTCTGAGCTAAAAAACAAAATTTCAAAAGAAACTTACATCATCATCGACTTCTGGTTTAGTTTCAGTGTGCAACAATCCAGAATGTTTGCGATATGCTGCAAAGAATTCCTCTTCCCACCTTTGTATATATGTATTAAGTGAAATGACAAAATTTGTATTGTACGCACTTTATGTTGATTAGAATTTAAAACAATTACCATATGACAACCTTAATTGAAGCAAATGAGGCATACCGCGGAAAGTCTAATTTACCACCAACAACTCCCTGGCAAATAGGTTCTTGAAGCACACTCTGATGTTCCTTCAATACACGATGAAATTTGTTTTTACAAATTAAATGTGTCTAGTCAAGAAATATGATTTTATGGAAAATAATTTCACCTGATAGTACTTAAGATCTCTTTGCAAAAGTATAGGAACTCTGTCCATTAAATTTCCTTCTTCCATTACTTCCATGGCTAGTTAATTGTTTTTTTTTTTCAAATTCTTATTTTAAAATTATTTTACTCTAAAAAAGTTCCAGATTTCGAAATAATTTTCTATTTTATTGATCAAACAGTACATTCACCATCAGTACTATAATTTTACTTTGTTTGGTGTTGCTTAGAAATAAAAGTTCCGACTCCAATTTGTAATGTTTACTTTATTTTTAACGATTGTTTTACTTTTGCGTTCTTTATCCCCGATAAACCCAAACGCCGATGCCAAGATGATTTTTTCAGGAATGGATACTAGGGCTTACTTTTTATATTTTAAATTAGACAAAAATGCGTCACAATGTCTTGGACCAAACTGAACTTAATCATAAAAATAAGTAATAAACCCAAAGCATCGTTAACCTTATTAAATTTTCTTAATGAGGAGTCATTGGTTGATTTTATGTGAGCATACTTCTCAACTAGAACTGTGTAAAACAGACTTGGCAGCAAATGTGTTAAGACAGAACCAAGCTTAAAAAAAATCGAACTTGTTGTTTCCAAAATATGTATCTATTGAGTTTTCAAAAAAAAAAATACTAGATCAAAAGTCATTTGGACCCTTTTTTGATAAAATCGAAAATAGAAAATGGTTACAAAGTTTGAGGCAGCACTTAGAACCATTTTTCAAACAACCTAGCTTTTACTGAGACATTTTTTTAATTTTTTATAAAAGTCTGTAAAACAGGTTTTGGGATAAAAATATTTTATTTAATTTCGTTATTTTTGGTCAGGAAAAAAGAAAAAGAAAGGAAGTAAAAAACTACTAAGTTAAAGGAAATCCAACCGAGCCGTTTAGACTGTGGCTGAAGAGATAGTCATCTTCCCAAATTTGTTCATTTATAAAACATGTGAAAAACACACATAGCATTTATCACTTAAGAAAATAATTTGACTAAAAAGTTAAATAAAATCTTTCAGTGGAATCTTTAAAGAAAATGTTAAGGGATGCTTATATTTAAAATACCTCGAAACAACCTTTAAGTATAAAATTGGTATCTATAATTTCTTAATTTAAACGGCATCCAACGCGTTTCAAGGTCACTTTAAGATATTGTAATATTTTTGCTAGGTTCGTTAAATAAAACTTATCACTCTTTTTAGTATTTCTTCTTTATTTACACTTTCCAATTCAAAACAGTAAATCTCAATTTATAATCAGCTCAAATACTTTTATTCAGTTTAAATCACACTTGTTTAATAACACAATCCAATAAGCAATACTTTTGCACACTTTCACAATCCAAAATCAACTGTCTCGCTAACCGTGAACACTCCCTTATATACTCAAATTAGTTGTTGTCGAAAGTTCTTGTCTTGGAATGTTCTAGATGGTTGGAATAAGGGGAAATACATTTGACATTGGAAAAGAGCTTTTGTTTCTTCCAGAAATTAGATATGTAATTTTCCAACAGATGGCGCTGTAGTAAGTATAAAGCTCTGTTCACAACAATATTTTAAAATTTAGTTTGACATATCCACTGTTATGTTTTAAGTTTAAAACTGTGAATTTGTATTGTTATATTTCAGAATTATTAAATGCAAAGAATTAAGATATAGAATTTTTGCTATTGATTCAAATATATTATTTATATGAGCACAGAATTTCCTTCCACGTTTCCCGCTTAACCTTTGAAGTGTTTGTATCGGTAATTTTGTCTCGATTATTGAAATGTTCCCCTTAATACGTTGTTGGAGGGAAATCTGTGCATAGAAATTATTCTTTATTTTTAAATGTATTATGGCATATTTTAAAATAAATATATATTTGTACGTTACCTTGTTGGAAGAATCCCAATTTTCAATTTTTTTTCTTTTGCTGTCACAAAACAGATGTCTTGTTCAGAATGTAGTATAGACGTGTTTTTGCAAGACCATATAGAATTATAGAAAAAACGACATTGGGACTTAGAAACTTCTTTCTTGGGAGCACTCTGTGCACGCTATGACATTTGTCAGGTGTATTGACGACTAGAAAAGTTTTTATGGTGAAACGAAAAAGTAATCTGAAAAAAAAAACGACATCTGGACTAAGCGATTTACATGTAAAAACAACAACTACTTAAGTCTATACAGACTTAGCTAAGTCCAGATAATTTTCGAGACTTAGGCCGGTATTCACCGAGTGCTCATAACTTAAGAAGCTCATAAACCTATTCACCAAGCAATATTAGTGAAGATCTACGAGCGCACTTAAAAGTTAGGAGTGGTCCCGACCACTCCTAACTTACGAGCGCTCTCTTCGAAAGTTTGTTCGCTTGTGCGTGTGCCACGCACGCATTTGACTCGAATCCATGTGAGCAATGCCAAGCAGAAGAGTATCCATTTGCTGTCAAGACCAACATTCCACAACATTTCACAGTTTGGGTATGCCTGAACAAGAGAGAGTGGCTCTCATTTTCGAACTTCGAAAAACACTTGCGAGTGGTTGGTGAATACCCCACAGAAATTTCAAGTTAAGAGCCTCGTAAAGTTAAGAGCCGTTTAGGAGCGCTCGGTGAATACGAGCCTTAATCTAAGAACCGATAAAAACCGTGATGCCAAAATTATATTATCTATATGTTATCGATAATTTGTTCAGAGAAGTCAAAAGTAACGTTTTTGGATGATGGTTGATGGTAGTCGTCAATACAGCTGAAAATGCCATAGCGTACACAGTGCTTCCAGCTTTTTGGAAAGAAGTTCCTTAGTCCCGATGTCGTTTTTTTTTACAATTCTATATGGACGAAAAAAACACGACTTAAGTCTCGAAAATTATCTGGACTTAGCTAAGGCCGCATGGACTTAAGTTGTGGTCGTATTTACATGTAAAACGATGTCGTTTTTTCTAAAATTCATTATGGACTTGCAAAAAAACACACCTCATGTAGCATTTATTATTTTTACAATAGGTTTGGAGATTCTTTAACATTACGTGACACAATAATCGTTTAGTAAAGAACCAATACAAAATCGATTATAGATAAGAAATGAAATTGTTTCAGAAAACTTATTTTTAATAATAATAAGTTAAGTATTAAATTATGTAATGAAAAACTACTCGCCCTTTTTGTGGTTCAAAGTGAACTCACCGAACATTAATGTTTCCAATAGATACTTGCCGACGACCGAACAGTTCACGAAACATTTTGAGCTTGTTTCCCTGTTGTGCCAATTGCAATGTCCAAACACTATTGATGAGTTAGCTTACTTGTAATTCTGCAATAGTGTTACAACATAAGGCAATGAACTGTGTTCGTGCAACCTCGTTTATGCCTCGCGACCTCCTCATTGCAGGACATAACATTTGATGTCGAATAGAAAACGCCATTAGAATTCGCATGTTACATAATACTACGGTTTCACCAAGAGATAATCCTGGATTTAAGTGGGTTTACCATAAATCTTCTTTAAATCTCGAAGATTTACCATAGAAATTTATTTTGTAAATCTAGTAGATTAGAAATAAATCTTGTTAAATCTTCATTGGATCAATTGTTTTATTGTTCGAACTGACCTAATATCCATATCGTGCTATCATTTGTTGGCACAAATGAAACTTTCTTTCTCTCGCTTCCACTTTATAAGAAAAATAGAAATACCATTAGCATTTTTATAGATTCTGTCAAAGGTAATCTTCTTTTTAATCTTTTATAGCCATATTTATTAGTTTTCACTAATACTCGGTTCAACCTCGGAATAATTAAACCGAGCCGAAGAACACTATAGCTTACACTACCTTACCATAAAAAGCCATCTACTCGCCAGTGCAATAACTAATTTTTGGATCTTTGAAATAGATCCCGATAGAAAACAGGATCCCAAATTGTTTTTGTAATACATGTTAAAACTTAATCTAAATCCGGATCCAGATAGATTTGTGAATAATAAAACGTACCTATTGCGTTCCCAATATCGTTCAACTTTTAGAGCGTTTGAAAAATGTAAATCATTAGGGGTATTCCCGATTTGGTACAACGAGTCTAGTAAAAATGCGAAATTTTATTATTTTTTAGTAGACCGTGAACGCACTTTTTCTCACCTGTTTGCAACACTCAAGTAAATGTCAAAATGAGTTTGGCATTTGTTTTTTGTTTTGAAAATTTAATTTTTATAAGAATTGAAGTTTGTTCAAGTTTATTTTTTAATAGAAGATGCTGCAGATAAAATTATGTGGATCGAAGGTATCAAATAAAATTCAGGCTGAAAATCATAAAAAAGCTACATACATATGTACATGTATATTTCATTTTCAGAAAATGGGTTTTCCCTCCCGCGGCGCTTCCTTTTTTATTTTAGGTCCATTTAATTTAGGTCCATTGAGCTGTCAAAAAAGCGACTGCAAATCTTACACCGTTGTATTTTACTGTTGCAATAGGTTTCGGGTATAGCTAAAGTGCGACGCTATCGCAAAATTGCACTCCGTATATTTTGTTGTTGTAGTGTTGTAAGATTTTACACTTCTGCATTTTTACAATAAGGGTATTCATGTAAAGAGATAATTTTCCGCTTTGTAGAAAGATATAACTTTCCGCAGCATGTTTTCATGAACACCCCCTAAGAAATACTTGCGTAAATGTGGGAAATATGTTGTGAAATGTCAAATTAAAAGTCAGAATCCATACTTCTTTAGTTTACGAGGTTTATTTCTGCACTTTCCTCAGCAAATTTGTGAGATAAGTTTTATGAGATTTGCAGAAACTTTTTCTCATACAAATTCTGACAGCTCGTTTCTGCACAGATAAAATTATCTGGTTTCCGAGGTTTATCAGGGTTTTCAGCGCTTACATGAATACCCTTAATGATACTAGACCTGTTGCATTAGATCGTGAATACCCCTATTTATTAATGCAAAATATCTAAACATTTTATCTTAGTAACAAACGAAAAAAAAAACTGTTTATACTTGTTGGCCTGTTAATACGAAACTATGCAATGAAAATTTAACTTACCTCCATTTTCTTCAAAATTTACAAAGTGTAGACGAAGATGCTATAATAAAGATGAACATGTTCGTCTTTACTATAATCTTGACTTCTGCATTTCTCGAATTTCCTATAAAGCAGAAATGAAGTTCTTCTGCATTTTGCTCTTTTTCTTTCTATCTTACAAATATGAATTTGTATTTGGCATCCCTTTTTTTTGCAGAAATCAATTGCAGTTACATGTAAATCCACCATAAATATCGGATTATCTTTTGTGAAAACGTAGTATAACATAATACAAAATATCGTAAGCGTAAATACTTTAATATTAAAATTATCAACCTGGCAGTACTCTCCTCCTCGCCGGGTTTCCACCTTGTTGCGGTGGGGAGGCTTACGTTTGAAGCCTCAGCTGATCGGCTTTAGATTTATATTTATTAAATCCTCAATCGATCTGCTGAGGTTTTAAGCCAACTAAGAGGAACCCACAACGATAAAACTATGGACTTGCCACAACAAACGAACAAAACACCAGCGGGGATATACGCTGAAACGTCGACAGAAGTCACGGCTGTCGGCGCGGGCTTGGCCTCTCCAACAGGAGGAGGGGATAAGTCGCCAGTGACCTATAAAAACGAACAACAACAACAAGACAAGACGACGAAGACAACGACAACGACAATTACAACACAAGAGGAAGAAGACCTTCTCCTCACCCCTTCAGACGACGACGCGTGTTCCATTGCCAGCTCCGCCTTCTCAGGGTTGTCGACCACTTCAGTTCGGAGTAGAATCTCTAACTGTAAGAAGACGGTCAAACGACTTGGGAGTCGGAATTGGAAGGAACTCAACGACATTGAACGAAGACGTCTTCAAAACGCTCGTGCTTTTCTGGCGAATGATCCTAAGAGGACAGGAAGGGTACTTTCCCAGCCGTCCAAAGAGGTGAATTCTACAGAGGGTACGAGCGTAAATACTCTAATGGGACCGCCCAATCCGCCGACTGGTAAAATCCAATCAAAGGAAAGTCCGATCTCATTGGAGACCCCCTCGACGAATACGCCTACGACGACGCTGCTGAAGCAAACAGCGGGACCACTTCTCCCAACCAGACCTGGTATGGAGCCACTTGCTCCATCGGGACTGGAAGGCGGGAAGGTGCAACCGTTGGAGATGGATATGGTGGGGCCGTGTGGGAGTGGCGCTAGGGGCCATAGCCCCATAGGCAACTCCGGCACGTCTCTTCCATCTCTATCGAGTGGAAGTAGTGTCATAGACTTAACAACAAACACGACAACGAACACGACAATGAACACGACAAAGAACACCGTAATCGAGAAGAAGGCCTCACGGAGTGCTGGAAATCTCACCCAACGGGTTCTGAAAAAGAGACGACGAAACGCTGAGAGGATTGTCCGGCGTCTATCTAGCAAAAATCCCGAAACCTTAACGGCCAGGGAGAAGCTAGCGCTGGGCAATGCTACTCAAAAACTAAAGACCTTGACGACCACTGACATAACGAACAACTCGACAAAAACAAAGACAAAGACCTTGAGAGCGGGAAAGGAGACGGTCGGCACTACGCCCCACCCTGAACCAAACTCAACGGCGTCTAAAAGAACGAGGCAGGATGATAAATCCTCGCCTACGAATCCTTCACCCCAAACGAAGAGAAGAAAGACCTTGATCACGGAAGGGACTACGGAGAAGCGACAATTTGCCATTGCGGATTTCGGTACACCCTCCCGAAAACTCTCCGATGATCAATGGCAGTTGATGGAGGTCAGAATCCTGGACGAGGTGAATGACGTTATCGTTAAGAACGGGCAACCGCCTCTCTTCGGTAATCTCAGAACCGTCCACGGATTCAAGATGCTGACATGCGAAGACGACTATACTCTCGTGTGGCTGCAGGACTTCGTCAAAAGAACGATTGCTCCCTGGCAAAATGCAAACCTTCGCCTTATGGGACTTAAGGAAATAAAAGACCTTAATAGACCCAAAGCGAAGATGATGATGCGAGGACCAACCATCCCTAGGGACCGCATTGAGAGGTACCTGCAATCCCTAAATACCGAGCAGCTCAGTCAGAACTGGAAAGTGCTTGAGATGGGAGAGCAGACGAAAGACGGCACAGAAGTGGTTGTGCAGCTCAGTCACAAGTCTATACCACTTTTGAGGAAAATTGGCTTCAAAGTTCGGATCGGGATAAACCGGTGCAAACTGCGACTAATAGCCAACAAGAACAAGCAAGTAAGTAAGGGGCGGGAGGTTTTTAATAAACTATGAACATGAAATTAGTACAAATTAATCTCCAACATAGTAAAGCAGCCAGCGCCAACCTTGTCTACCTCATGGAGAGTAGGCAAATAGACATCGCCCTTATTCAAGAACCCTGGATCGCAGGTGGCAAAATTAAGGGCCTGTACTCAAAAGGACTTACACTGTTCAAAACTGCACAAGTGGTATCAAACAGTAAATTTAGAACTTGCATTGTAGCTAGGAAACAGTTTAATCTTTTTCTTTTATCTACATATAGTAATCTAGACCAGACTGCCGTGAAGCTAGAGCGGATCGGGCTCCCACCACTCATCCTGGCATCCTGCTATATGCCATATGACGGGACGGAGGGACCACCTGCAGACCTAACAGTCCAGCTAGTAGAGCGAGCAGCAATCGAAGGATGGGACGTGGTTCTAGGATGTGATGCTAACTCACATCATGCTCAATGGGCAAGTACCGACACCAACAGTAGAGGTGAGTCTCTTTTTGAATTTATTATAGAACATAATTTACTGGTAGCAAATAGGGGCAATGAGCCCACTTTTGTTATAAAAAACAGGGAAGAAGTGATTGATATAACTGTTACTAATAATTCAGTTACAGTTTCAATCGACCAATGGAATGTTCTCAAAGAAGAATCATTCTCAGACCATAGGCTTATAGGCTTCTTGATAAATGATACAGTGGAAACTCCGAAACCTTATAGGAATTTCAGAAACACCAACTGGGATCTCTTTAATAGGGAATTAGAGAAAAAACTCAAAAATTTTAATAACACTGCGATTCAAGAACCCAAGCATATTGATCAAGCATCAGAAGAACTCAGGGTGATTCTTAGTAACGCCCTCGAGAAAAGTTGTCCACTGAAACATATAGGGAAAGGAAAAAAGAAACCACCCTGGTGGACGGTAGAACTCGGTAACTTGAGAAAAGAAACAAGAAGACTTTTCAATGCTGCCAAAAACACTAGAAATGAGAATGACTGGGAAGTATATAAAACCAGTCAACGAAAATTTAAAGCAGAAACGCAACGAGCGAAACGAAACTCATGGAGAACTTTTTGCAGTGAAATCGAAGGGACAAACGAATCTGCTAGACTAAGGAAAATTCTTTCCAAAGATTCAATCCCTTTAGGATCTCTTAAAACGCCCACTGGGTGCTGGACAGAATCCTGCAATGAGACTCTTGAGCACTTGATAAATACTCACTTCCCGGGTTGCGGATCAAATGACAGCAACCTGGAAACAGAACCCTACACGGAACACATTATACCATCGGATATTATAACGGAAGAAAAGATAAGATGGGCAATCCATTCCTTTTCTCCGTATAAATCCCCTGGCCTTGATGGCATCTTCCCAATGATGCTACAGAAAAGCGAAATCCATATAATACCGCTCCTGAAAAACATATTCCTTAACAGTCTAAAATGGGGATATGTTCCTTTATCATGGCGCGAAGTCAAAGTGGTTTTCATTCCGAAAGCTGGCAAGCCCAGTCATACAGAAGCAAAAGATTTCAGGCCAATTAGTCTGACATCGTTTATTCTTAAAACGTTTGAAAGACTGATAGACCTACATATTCGTGGCAATCTGAATCTGGTTGATTTATCCCCAGCTCAGCACGCCTACACAAAGGGGAAGAGTGTAGAAACGGCACTTCACAGCGTCGTTAGCACGATTGAGAAGACATTGAGCGACAAAGAATATACCCTTGCTGCGTTTCTCGATATTGAAGGAGCCTTCAATAACGTGAACAATAAAGCGGTAGAGGCAGCTCTAGTAGACAACAAAATCGATAATTCGATAATAAGTTGGGTTATGTGCATGCTAAAGAACAGGCAAATTAACTCGGAACTGGCAGGGATACAGATGAGAGTGTCCACATCCAGGGGCACCCCACAGGGGGGAGTTCTCTCACCACTCCTTTGGGTGCTGGTTATGAACACAATTCTCATTAATTTAAAACACTGTGGTGTAAAGATAGTAGCCTACGCTGACGATCTTGCGTTATTAGCTACAGGTAAATTCTTACCCACTATCAGTGAACAGATTGAATACGCCCTTTCTAAGGTTAATAGATGGACTAGAAAGTGCGGCCTGATGGTTAACCCGTCAAAAACAGAATTAGTCCTCTTCACAAATAAAAGGAAAATACCAAACTTCAGAATACCTTCAATTGAAGGCACCCCGCTGAAGATTTCAGATCATGCAAAGTATCTTGGTGTGATTCTAGATAGGAAATTAAACTGGAGTCTTAACACTAAGGAAAGAGCGAAAAAAGGAATGATTGCATTCTACTCCTGTAACAGAATCTTTGGGAAATCCTGGGGACCTAGTCCAAAAATTATCAGGTGGATGTATTTGGCGATAATCAGACCAATACTAACCTATGGTAATTTGGTATGGTGGAATGCAACGGAAAAAAGCACGAACCTCAAAACTCTGGCAAAAGTACAGAGACTCGCGTGCATTGGGATTACGGGTGCCATGAGATCCACACCAACTGCAGGGTTGGAGGCGATACTCAACCTGAAACCCCTAGACCTTTTCGTACAAGAATCCGCAGCATATAGCGCCTTAAGGCTAAGCCAGACTAATACCTGGAAAAACAGTGCAATAGGACATGCTCAAATTCTTCAGAAATACTTGGGTGATAATATCATTACAGATTATACAACACCCGAGCTTGACTTTTATAAACCATTCCAAACTGCCTTTCCAAGCAGAGAAGAATGGCTGAACAACCAACCCTACACCAGTGAATCAGAAATAGCAATCTATACTGATGGCTCCAAAATGGACACAGGTGTTGGTGCAGGCTTTTTCTCAGAACCTCTTGAGCTAAACAACTCACTTAGGCTCCCAGATCATAGCAGTGTCTTCCAAGCGGAGGTCCTGGCAGTGACAACAGCTGCTAGACAGGTATCAATGATGGCGATACCACGGGCTGATATCACCTTTTACATTGACAGCCAAGCGGCAATAAAAGCGATTTCTGCCACTGTGATAAAATCGAAGCTTGTCTCCTGCTGCCGCGAAGAGCTTAAGGTTCTTGGCACGCAGCACAATATTAGACTCTGCTGGGTACCGGGACACAGCGGCATACAAGGTAATGAAAATGCCGATGAGTTGGCAAGACAGGGATCAGCGCTCGACGCTAGTCAAGCAGAGATGGTAAGCATCCCACTCTGTAACATTAAACAGAAAATTTCAGACATAATCCTAAGGAAATCCAATGAAAGGTGGAATCTACTTGACACCTGTGATACTACTAGGAAAATATGGCCCTGCTTTAACAAGCAGAGAACTGACAAAATTATACAACTTAGTAAGAAGTCCCTTCGCTCTCTTACGAGCATAATCACCGGACATAATTTATTGAAATACCATAAATTTAAAATGAAACTAAGTACAGATGACCTATGCAGAGGATGTGGTGATGAAGAGGTACATGAAGACACGTCACACTTTCTCTGTCATTGCCCGTCACTATGCCACCAGAGAAAGAAATGGCTCGGTAGCTACTTCTTTGATAATCTAGAAGATATTTCTAATATTTCAGGAATACACATATTGAACTTCGTCAACGCCTCAAAATGGCTTGACTGATTAATAGAATACATAGGTTTTATCAGGAAAGAGTGATAACACTCACGGGTAACACAATGGATCTACATTGATCTAAGTGTGACAATAGCAACATCAATTGTCAGCCCAACAACCTAACCTAACCTGGCAGTACTCTACGCAAAAAGTGCACAAATTTTTAAATGTCATTTCTGTCAAATTCTTCACAAGAAGAAAATCATTTTGGTTTTTTTGTTCGGTATCGGTATTCGACAAATTGTTTTAAACATTTCATTTTAATTATTAACTTTGTATGGCTTCTTGACGACAGAAGATAAAGACATTTTTTATAAATTACAACTATTCGTAGCTCCCAATCGTCCTCTAGTGGTATTTTGCTGCTGTAATCAAAATCGGTCAAAATTTTAAAATTAAATTGAACTAACTTTGGTGCTTCGAAGATATTTATTCTTTTACTTGGAGTAAATATTGTGGTAAACATTTGTTCTAGAAATCAACAGAAACTTCTACGAATGCATCATAACAGTGATCGATTGTCTATGTAATTCTTTTTGAAAAAAAATTGAAATGCAAATATTTGGTTGGGGTAACACCATTCATGGCGAACTGGGACTTGGTGGCATTGAGGATGAGTTTGTAAAAAAATTCTAACATATTCTAATTGGAATGCGTCCTTTTTTAATGACGATCTCTTTTCACTTTAGGTGTTGACGCCAAGGCAGATGACATGGAATCCCGAACAAGAAATCGTGCAAGTTTCTTGTGGTTCAACTCATACCTTGTTTTTGACAGCTAGTGGAAAAGTGTACTCTTGCGGCAACAATGATAATGGCCAACTAGGACATGAACTGCCGACCAAAAGGCCACGTATGTCCCTGTTTAGTATGTACTCATCACATTTTTGCTTTTACTTCATTGTTGCTTGACTTGACATCCAATTTTGGTTTTTATTTCTGCTAGTTTTGTAAAAATAGTATTTTAGAAAAAAAAATAGTTTTAGCTGTTCTGCTTGTTTTTTTTTTGTTTGTAGTTTGTTCCATTTTCATGCTGCTTTCCTTAAATGAGCCTTTTTTTTCCCATTGAGAATTTATTTTTGCCTTGATTTGCGAGTAAGATAAAATAAAGTGCACCACTAAGTCGCAAGTTTTTGATCAGACAACCCAAATGAATTAAAATTGATACAATTGTAATACTAAATTCAGTTGTAGACTTGAACTTACAACAAGGTTTTCCAACCAACTTTGTACCTAGAGAGCTAGCTCCGAGATCTCTTCCACTTGCATGAGTCGTTGGGTGTGGACTCAAATTTTCTGAACCGGAGCATTATCCATCGGCTTTACGTGACGAAGCCACTTTAATTATTGGACTTTTAATAATTTGAGTTATGTCGATTTTTTTGTACAACAGGTACATTTCTTTGTCACATTTCACATTATTGATCCCTTCCACTTATTAGGACAATACCCACACAAAAATCATGGGGAGTAAGTCACTAAGTTTAGGTTTTCTAACAGTTGGCGTCTAATTTATTATTTTATTTAGTTGTTGCTGAGATAGTTACTTTTCATTTGATCTCAGACGGCTCAGAATTTGTTTAAATACCTTTTTCTGTTGAGCCACATCTAGAACAATAAAGCTTATCAAAACTATTGGACCTGTTTACAAGACGTGGAAAACAGCTTTTCTGTAACGGTTTCGATTTTTTCTAACCTTTAGAAACAATTAAGAAAAAATGTTGAACGGGACGCGAATTTGGATTTTAACATTATCAAAATCATTTGCTAACAAAAATTGACATATGTTTTACTTTAATACTAAACAAAAACTATTGTTGTCGCTTGTCTTCGCCATATTCATTTTGGCTATCGTCGATTTCGAGTCAAATAATGTTTGCCCTAACTAAATATATACTCCATCAAGCTGGTTTTGTGTTTCTCCATTTATTTGAATAAGGTTCGTCTAGAAAACAAAAACTAAATCAATTGAGGAATACTGAGGGTTTACAAATTTTAAGTTCATCGTGGGTGCAACTAAATTTGTATTACCTAGTGCAATAGATTCAAAATATGTGGGTTTTCTTGATTCATTATGTGGCTAGTCAAGCAATAAGGAAATATGTAATTTCATTCATCATACCAAACCCAATTTATAGTGAAATTCACGGACAAGCAAAGTTTTGGAAATTATTCAAAATTTATACCGAAATTCTGAGTCGGTGTTCGCTGTAAGACACCTTACTGCAATTTTCAGTCGTAATAATCGCCCCACAAAACAGGATGTGCGTACTAAAGCTGATGTATTTTAGTTAACTGACTATTTAATGTTAACTGAAGAACTGAAACCTTTTGATCATTTCAAGTCCCGATACTTGCCATACAAATATCATCTGTAATTGTTTGAACAAAATTTCATTGTATGTTCTTACTAAATATGTAACTCCTTTGTATACTATTATAATCAAAAAATTGTTTATACATTTGTACATACATATATACATACATACATATGTGTACAGTAACGAAGTACTATATTAATCAAAACTGCAATCATTATTTGTTCAGTTTTTGTAATGAGATAGCCCTGTCTGCGTTGAAAAATGTTCGCTCTATTGTCGTCTCCTAGGTTTGGTTTGTCCTTACACTTGTCTCTATCCCACTTCTTTCTTTACACATTTCATTCTGATTAACACAAAAGATCCATTGAGATCAGAGTGAAATGTTCTCTTTACACTTTGTCGTTTTATCCTTTCCAAGTTTTGCCTTTTATCCTCAACTTCATATATTTTAAGCAACTTAATTTCATAAATGTGAAGTACATCAAAAACAATACATTAAAAACTTTTTTATTTCCTAGTCAATGCTATTTAGTTTCATTAATAGCCTCTTACATTTATTTTAGTTTAATTTTCTTAACATCTTTTCTTTATAGAACCAATAACCGTCCTCGAAAACTATGTCGTCAAACAAGTAAGCTGTGGAGCAAGCCATTCTATAGCCCTCGACGAATGGGGGCATATTTATAGTTGGGGATTAGATGACTATGGTCAACTAGGTTTTGGTGATAGCGAAACACGACAAACGGTTCCAAAAATTCTTAAGCATTTAGTATGGAAGCATATAGTTCAAATATCATGTGGACACAATCATTGCTTGGCTCTATCAAATTGTAAGATCTTCAGTCTCTGATTTGCTCAGCAAAACTATTTTGAAAATCGTTTATTCGTAATTAAAGGTGGAGAACTATTTTCGTGGGGTTCTAACGTCTATGGTCAGTTGGGATTTGATAATTCTGAGTGTAAACATGTTGCTACACCACAACAGATATCCGCATTGAAAGGGATTCCTATAAGCTTTATTTGTTGCGGAGCTAATCACTCATTTGCGGTTTCCAAATCGGGTGCCGTATTTGGCTGGGGAAGAAATAACCGTGGCCAACTCGGTCTCAATGACGAAGATGCTCGAAAATTGCCAACACAGTTACGAACACTGAGGAGCCTAAAAGTTCGGTATATCGCATGCGGGGAAGAATTCTCAGTGTTCTTGACAAAAGATGGTGGAGTGTTTACATGCGGTGCTGGAACATACGGTCAGCTAGGGCATGGCAACAATTGCAACGAAGCTTTGCCACGTAAGGTAATGGAACTAATGGGAAGTACTATAACTCAAATAGCATGTGGTAACCGTCACACCTTGGCATTGGTTCCATCCAGAGGAAGAGTTTATGGATTCGGATTGGGGTGTTCTGGGCAGTTGGGAACACGCTCAACAAATAGTTCTTCTGTGCCTCAAGTTGTGCTTGGCCCATGGGTGAGTCATTACAAAATTTCAACTGATTTATCTTTATGTTGTTGATTTTAAAAGGTGTCCCCTAGTGGATCAGCATTACTACCAAACGACATTCCCGAAATTAATGCCTTGACAATAAAACAAATATTTTCCGGCGGCGATCATGCGCTAGTTACTACAAAATTTTTTATGGATAAAATACCGGCAGTCGACTATCGTTTATACAAGTAAGATTTTTGTTCCTTAAATCATTTCCAAAGAATATTTTAATTCACTGTTTTCTTGTTTAAGATCTGAAACTCAAATTCTTACATTAACAAATGCTTTTGCTAAAGAGTGTTTGAAAGTAGAAAAGGAAGCACCAATAGATATGGATTTATTAGGGTCTATCGAATTGATATTCAAGAGTTTAGAGTGCCTTAACGGATCGTTTCTATTAGACGATGATAATCATTATTGTTGTACATCCAAACACCATGGAGTTGATCTAGTAAAAGCTACCGAAGCTTTTGAAGATATAAGAAATGTTGAAAACGAAAGTCTTAAACAAATAGTAAGTTACCTATTTACACTTACTTTTGACTAACTTTTAAATAAAAATATTTTAATTTCAAATTCAAAGATTTTAAACACCATGGATAGTTATTTAATTAGTTCTCTTACGCCATCGCCACCCGATGTGGAAACACTGAGAATATATTTAACTCTGCCGTTGTACCACGAATTTGATAATTCCAAAAACTATCAAAAATTACATACACAATTTAGCAAGGCTGTTATGAAATTAGAGACCATTCCAAAGAAAATAGTAGGTCAGTGGTGGGCTGAGGCTCCTATCGACTATTTCGAGCACTTGGTCTCAAATTTCAAAAACGTTGTGAGCTATATTATTAATTTTAAATTGTCCCTTAAAACAGGAACACAAAAACGGGTAAGTTTAAAGCTAATTTTTAGATTACGTGTGACAAACCCTCAAACATTGACTCTGAAGAACTCAAAGATGGGGTGATAAATTCTTATTCTCCCAGTGACGTGCAGCCAACTTTTACTTTGGAGAATGTTTGATAAATTGTCTAGCTTAATCGATTCACCACAGCCTCGTCTACGGTGCTTTGAACTTATGTTTAAATTATAGGCAATATCGTTTGAGCCAAATCTTTTTGGTGCTTTGAATCTTCTTGTGTTTCTGCATACAATTAATCATTCTCAAAGAACAGAAAAAGCATCATATGAAATATTCCATCTCCCTGACCTAATGGATCACATCGACATTCAACAGGAGTATATAAATTGGTACATGGATAAAAATGTGAGTTTTTTTTTTATTTTTTATTTTTTTTTGTTAAATTCAAATTCTACATTACATATCAATAAATTTGGCTTTTCTCTAAATTTAAATTAGTCACAGTTATTTAATATCTGCAACTATCCATTTTTATTTGATGCAATGATTAAAATGATTCTTTTGCAAACTGATCAAGCACTTCAAATGCATACTGCAATGCAAAATGCTGCTGCCACAGTAAGTTTGTATGAAAAATCTTTAATAATAATTTGAATTTAAACTTTTTTTCTTTCAATTCTTTGTTTTAGGGTATTTTCGCTATGTTTAATCTGGCACCACCGCCTTCACAATTCATTGTTCTTAATGTAACTCGTGAAAATTTAGTCCAAGATACTCTGCGCGAAATAATGAAATACAGTCAATCAGATCTAAAGAAACCCCTAAAGGTAAGGCATATGTGTTTATGGTTGAGGTTAAGTAATAATAAGTTTTGAAAATCCATCAATCGTTGATGCTGATAATTTTTAATTTGCTATTAATACTCTTTGTGAATTTAGAAAGATCTTATCGATCCGAGGATTCTGAGGTCACCTACAATGGGTTAAACGTGAACATGAGTTTTACAAATATATCAAAAAAGAATTTTTCTCCAAAAATCGTTTTGTATAAATTTCCCACAATTTGTCATTAGAATTTCGTTCATAGAATTACATTGAACAAATTGCAAACAACTGCGTTTTTTATATAAAAAGAGCACACTTAAGGGATTTTTTTAACCCTTAAAATGGTTTGAACCAGTACAAGGGAGGCAAAATAGACAAATAGAGAATGTAGGTAGAACATTCCACAATCGTATAGTGAACTTGTTTAAGATAGGAACTGGCTATTTCCTTAGAAAATTGTTTATAAAAATACCAAAAGCATAATTAGATACATTAAATATAGCGGTGGTGTTCGAACGATTTAAGAATACTTTCCGTTATAATTATATGTATATACATATTTAAAATTCTATTGTCGTTTTCCATTGGTTTCACTTAAGAATCCGCTCATTCTGAAATCCAATGGAACGGTGCTAACTACTTCTACTCAACTCGTCGTGTTTGTGAATATCTGCGATAGTTATTTATTATTTATATATTTATTTGTATTAATTTCCGAACGAATTTAATTGTAGCAAACACAAAGGAAACAAAATCAAACAAGAATGCTTCTGCCGGTTTTTACTTTTAACATTTTAGTATGTTTACTAGTGCTTCTTGAGTGGGTTCTGACTTGAAATCGAGAAGCGAAATTCTCTTATCCAAAAGACTCAAGTTTCTAATATATGTAAGAAAGTTATACTCAACCTTTATACGAATGAATTCTTTATAGTAGTAATGGTTAAAGCCTTGAAATGTATAATGCGGCTATGTGTGTCGTTTGACATTATAGACATGAGTCTCATAACTCGGAAAAGTACGATCAGAGTTAGCTCGAAGCACGCTCTATAGTACAAAATAATGTACTTATTATCATTTATTTACCTGCAGTGCAATGGCAGCTATATTATTTCCATCGCTATTCAACCACACGATCAAAAGAGTAAAGTTGGTCGTGCTCAGCATTTTAGTCCACTGATTTTTTTTTTGTGACAGCTCAGTGCTGATTTTGTAGCTCTGAGCTTAAAAAGAAAATCACCTTTCACCTCTAGTAACAGATCTTGATCTAGACGACATCGGATCGATGAGTAGCTTTTTCAGTACATAAAAAGTCTCCATCCCAAAAATGTATTTTCTTTTCTTTGGTTTTGTATGTCTAATTTTACTGGACTATGAGACTTTTGCACAAAACCGCAAATGTAGTAATTATTCTATATAATAAAGAGTGGAGAGTTTTAAATTACTATCTATTCTCCATTGAATTAAAGACAATAAATAACGAATGTTGCTTAGAAACATAAATACTAATGCATAAGATTTTTAACTTTTCAGGTGAAATTTAAAGATGAAGAAGCCGAAGATGCAGGTGGTGTACGTAAAGAATTCTTTATGCTTTTACTGAAAGACATTATAGATCCAAAATATGGAATGTTTAAGGAATTCGAAGACTCTCGTGCTGTCTGGTTCTCAGATGTTTCTTTCGAAGCAGACGACATGTACTTCCTCATTGGAATAATATGTGGTCTTGCAATATACAATTTTACAATAATAAATTTGCCTTTCCCATTGGCACTTTATAAAAAATTACTGAATGAACCAGTAGACATTAGTGATTTGCGTGACTTATCACCGACCTTAGCCAATTCCATGCAAAGCATTTTAGATTATCAGGATGACGATTTGGAGCAAGTGTTCGATTTGACTTTCGAAATAACAAGAGATATATTTGGTGAATCAAAAGTTGAACTACTTAAACCGGGTGGTGATAAGATTTTCGTAAATCAACAAAACAAGTAAGTTAAAATGTCTTTGCTTATACATATCAACTAATTGTATTTATCTATTCTATAGAAAAGAATTTGTCGATCTCTATGTAGATTTCGTCTTCAACAAATCGGTTGAAACGAAGTTCTGCGAATTCCATAAAGGTTTTATGAAGGTAATATGGTTAAAATTGAAAAAATAATTGTGTCAAAATAATTGTTTCAATATATTTACTAATTTTTCAAAAGGTATGTTGGGGTAGAGTTTTACAAATTTTCAAGCCTCATGAATTGATGGCTGTTGTTGTGGGAAATGAGGACTTTGACTGGCACGCCTTAGAGGCGAATACTGTTTACAAAGGCGACTACACCTCAGGAGATGAAACTGTTAGTTTAATAAAAAATCTTCTCAACATCTTTTCAAATTACCAAGTTTTGTCTTCAATTAATTAGATTCGTTGGTTTTGGGAAGTTTTTCATGATTTACCACTTGAAGAAAAGAAAAACTTTTTGCTGTTTTTAACAGGAAGCGATCGTATACCTATCGGTGGCATGAGCAAAATACAAGTACCTTAAATCAATTTTTAAATTTCAATTGACTTAATTATTTAAAATTTTTTTAGATTATAATTCAACCAACCAACGACGATAAATTCCTGCCAGTAGCTCATACATGCTTTAATCTACTAGATTTACCACGTTACAAAACAAAAGAGCGGTTAAGATATAAACTTCTACAGGCGATTCAACAAACTCAGGGATTTAGTATTGTTTAAAAGAGATGTGTTATGGTCTTGTTGCAAAATTTTGTTTGTATAGATATAAATCTGTTAATAGAAACAAATTGGCCTTAGAACGGTTACTTGATTTTTTGTTTTATTTTATGCTGTGAGAGTAAAAACTATTTATGATATTTTTTTTGATAAACTGAATAAAACTAATACTGTTGAATGACTGCAACTTACAAAAAAAAAAAAAAAAAACAGAAAATGAATCACTTGTTTTTTTTTAGGTGTCTCTTGTCTTTGCCGTTCGGACTCGGCAAAAAATTGTACCCAGCCACCAAATGTAAAGAACTGAGAGAAATTTCTTTTTCTTGTGAATTAGTTGTGTGGTATACAAAAGAAAAGTGATCTGATAAAGTATCAATCAACCTAACATTTGTAAGATCATTGTAATATGCGTTTGTTTTTATTTTAATGAGCAATAATCGTAGCAACCGTACCAACAAGTGAAAAGACTAAAATAAAAAGCTATAGTGGCGAAATATATTGCCTCAAATAGATAAAACTAAAAGAGTTCATAATATCCATATACAAATAGTTTTAGTCATAATTCTATCATTGTCAGAACAAAATATAAAATTAATGTGTATTGAATATGTAAAGATACATTTTTTTATAAAGAAATTCGGTTTTTAAACTTTGAAAAGCGTTTTTTGAAAAATGTTGACACGCACTTGAATGTATAATATGTTAAGTGCGACATAAGGTCAAAAATATTTCTGAACGAAAGCAGGTAGAGCGCTTTTTTTATAACTATTTTTAAATTTAAGAAAGTCATACATTAGATTAAAAATTATATGAATCGAGATTATTTTTTTAAGGGAGACTTATAATGCAAATATAAGACATACAAGACATACAAGTATATCCCAAAACTCGTCTTAAAAAAGAATAAATCTAATTTTATATTATTTTTAACGTTAATTTAGATGGGGAGAATGACGGTCCATATTCAGTGCAGCAAGTATTTAGTTTCAAAAGAAAATGATAAGTTAAAAAATTTGTGTTCCTAAGTTTTTTTGAATTAAAATAATATTTCGATCAATTATGCAAAGAAGTGCACCATAAAATGTACTTTTTAATAGCGAAAAAATACAATTAAAAAAAATAAGTATCAACGCTTCCTCCATTATGTAACAGTTATAATTTTAATTTTATAACCCCTTTGTTCATAAGGGGAGATGTTTATTTATCGCCGTTAACTAATTCCTGTTTTACATTTAAGATGGATAATATTTTTAAGCGAATATACATATGTACATACTAGCGTACCCGTGCGGGAACTCCCGCAAGCAAATTTTTTTTTTCAACTGAAGTTTTTCAAAATAAATCATGTGTCTAAAAGTTTCTGTAGATTCGCTCAGTTTTTCTTGCATTGGAAATCTTGTTTAAATGGAAATCTTGTGTGAAGTACGGAATGTTGTTTTTGGGTGTTTATTTTACTTCTGTGTGTCATCGTTGAACAGCTCTATTTGAAAAAGATGACTTAGGTACCACTGAAATAATAAACACGTTTGGCTTAGCCAATAACTATCACAACTGATCTCCTGTTCAACATGAGAAGTTGAAAGCGTACGAATTATTTTTATTTAACGTATGCATGTACCTGGATTAAAACAAAACAGCAAACCAATAAATCCAATCAAGTCCTTTTCTTAAAGGTAATGGAGCCAAGCGAAGGATATTTTGAAAAAACTAACAAACAATGAACAAATCACATACGTATGTAACTATCCTATAACAATGTAGGTATGTAGTTAAACCTGTAGGCACATAAAGTTTAACTTTTTTTTTTTTTATAATCTACCCGCGCTCAAGGGATTATGATTACCCTTTAAATGTTTCAACACAGCGCGGGTGTGATGTTAATGAAGAGAAAGAATGATAGGAAAGATGTGTGGCACGATGTTCTGAGACTTAAGGTGGTTGTCTCAGATATTTTTATTTCCAGGGATGGCGGCTGAACTAGAGCGGAGAAATGCCGTGTCTTATTTCTATTTCACTTATAATTCACATTATTTTATTCGTGTTCATCCTTGTTGGGCATACTAGTTTAACTCAATTACATGTTGTTAGTGTTATGCCTGAACAACATGTAATGAGTAAACCAGCAATCCATTGATGACAATTTTTAGAAGGTTTTTAATGGAATTAAAGCGACGTAGTCGACGGCAGGGATCGAACCTGTGATCATGAGGTTGACAGGCGAGCACACATCCATCGCACCACGGCCACCCCTAACTTACCTTAAAATAGTTTAAATTCAAAGACACACAAACATTTGTAAAATTATTTTTGTTTTTAATTCGGAGAATTTTATTTTTGTTTTATTTTTTTTTTTAAACTTTTTTGAGTGTTTTTATCGTTACTGCTTAGGTAAATTAATCAAACAATGCCCCTCCTCTGGGCCCGCACCACCAAAGTATGGCATTTCAATGCAACTACTTATGTATATGTACTACATTTCAGTGCAATACGAAGATAGAAGTAGAGATAAATAATTTTGGGGTTTTTCGACCACCCAATGCCCCTCCCCTGATAATAAAAAAAAAGTAGCCTACACGGTAATACAGACTATAACTTTTTTGTGTGTTAAATTTTATCAGGATCCATTCAGTTGTTCAAGCGTTATTGAGTAACAAACATCCATTCATCGTAACATTCACATTTATACTATTAGTAGGATAGTAGGATGTACATACATACATGCACTAAAAACACACCTTATAATAAGTGGCCATGTACAGTATATACGCCTGAAAATAGAACACGGTTATTCAACCCTATCACGAATATCGGAAACTCTTACGTTACCCAAAAAAATATCACCAAATCCGTTCATAATGCCAATTTGTTTAGGTTTTTCGGGATTCGAGATGTGATTACGATTAAATTCGTGATAGATCTAAATGTATTACAATAACCGATTTCCCAAAGAGCGATTGATTTTCAAAAAATACCTAAACTTTTCATAGCAGCAACCTGTAACTTTCATCTTAAAAGCTATCGAAAAAGAATGAAACGAGCATTCGTAATTAATAACACATTTTTTTATTGAAACTGATTAAAAATAAAATGCATAACATTAGTCTAAACTTATCACTTAATTATTATTTCTACGATTTGTTCAGTTTATTCTCCATAATCCAATTAGCAACGATTGCTCCCATTTGTGTGGAGGACCGCAAGACAAAGGCGTGTTCAATATTTTTCGTGTCCAAGGTTGCATCAACATTTGGTATATCACGTTTAAGTTCTTCGTAATATTTTACTGGCACCCATCCATCACGTGCACCATAGTAAAATTTCAATAAACCAACATTTTCTCTAACTACTTCTCTGTCCAATCCACGAACTTTTGCCATTTCATCTTTAGCCAGAAATACCACCTTTTCTACCACACACGGTTTCGAATATTTCAATCCAGTACCGATAAAATGATTCGGAATAGAGAACAGCCAAAAGTAGATATGTAGACAGAATATTCGAACAATAGGCGGTAGACGAGCGAAAAATGTAATAAAGAAACCCAACACAATGTATGCCGGCAGAGCGATATTGGTGAAGACCCAACCATTGCTTGACTCGACCATACGCTCTACTGTGGGGAAAAGCAAGTAAACTTTTTGAAGGCGCTTCTTAATATTTTCATTCTTTAAAAGTTGCAGAATCATCCAAGCCCCAATGGAATGACCTATTAAATGAATTTTAACATTCTCTGGAACATACTCCTCGATGAACTTTATTTTGTGTTTGACCTGGCTTTCAAGGTCAAAAAGAGCCTCGTTGCCAGTGAGAGGAGGAACTTCACGTATGCTATTCGACGGTGGATCGTCATGACCAAGATGACCTTTGGATTTTATAACGTATTCAATGTCAGATGTAGCAAAAAAAGAAAAAAGAAAGGCTTACGTACCTATTACCCAAATTGGCATTTCACAATTTAACTGTCTATAGACGTTTCCCAGGAACTCTGTGTAAAATCCGGGCAAGCCAGGACTTCCAGTTATGCATATTGCAATTTCTTTAACATCATCCAGCGATTCTTCGATCCATTTTCCCCATGTCATTATGTGAGTTGGAACACCACAAATATTAACATAAGCTTCCTGCATTGTTGGTTTATTAACTGAATTTTTAATTTGCAATTAGTTTAGTAAATTATTTTTTTAATTTTCAATAATCTTATTTTACAAATTATTCGACAACTTTTTTAAATAATTTTTGTCCACATCAACACCTCAGTTTGCTTGTTTCTGTCAGGCAGCCGGTGAAACGCTGATTTGACAGCTTTCGGAAAATAATTAGGTCTGTTTAATAAGTTTGGTTAGGCCGGGCATTCACGACACAAAATAACTGCGCAAACTGACATTTCACTCAAGTCGGTTTGTGCAAAACACGATACAAGTAAACTGCACAGTTCTCAGTTTTAAAAAGTTTTCATTCTGTAAACATGTGTTCATATTATATAATCATCGGCTCCGGCACCAGTCATTATAAAAAAAAAAACAATGTACACAGCGTAAATAAAATTTTTCAACTGAGCGGTTGCACAGTTTTTGACATTCACGACACAAATAACTGCACAAATTTAAGACTTGAGCAAAAATATCAAATTTTTTTAATTTTTACACAGTTAACTGCACAAACCGCACAAACAACCCCATTCACAACACAACTAAACTGCGCAAACCCCAGTTTGCGCAGTTATTTTGTGTCGTGAATGCCCGGCCTTAGTCGGTCCAGTTTGATATGCAAAAAAGTGTGATTACTTAATAGGTGCGTTTTATTATTCACAAATTTAACTGGATCCGGATCTGGATTAAGTTTTAACAAGTATTACAAAAACAATTTGGGATCCTGTTTTCTATCGGGATCTATTTCAAAGATCCAAAAATTAGTTATTACACTGGCGAGTAGATGGCTTTTTATGGTAAGGTAGTGTAAGCTATAGTGTAAAGAAAAAAGACAAGAAATAATTGAAAACTTACAAACCCAAGGATAAAGAGAGACGGACTTATAACCCTGCTGTCACTAAGATCCGTATCGTTTTATTATCCACAAATCTATCTGGATCCAGATCTGGATCATCCCCTGAAAATAAAACGATACGGATCTTACCGACAGCAGTAGTCGTGTTTTTTTGGAAAAGTTATCCGTAGTATAGTAGGATTTTATATGAATATCAACCGATAACATCGGCAGTAGGATCACTGCCGATAAAAAGAGAAGTGAAATCCTGATGCGGATAGAGATTTGACGTTTGTTCGAGTATCGGCAGTGATCCTTCTGCGGATGTTGTATTTGTTTTTCATATAAAATCCTACTGTATAACGGATAACTTTTCCAAAAAAACACGGCTAGTGTTATAAGCCCGTCTTTTTTTATCCTTGGGTTTGGAAATTTTAAATTATGTCTTGTCTTTTTTCTTTACACTATATCTTACACTACCTTACCATAAAACCATCTACTCGCCAGTGTAATAACTACATTTTGGATCTTTGAAATAGATCCCGATAGAAAACAGGATCCCAAATTGTTTTTGTAATACATGCTAAAACTTAATCCAGATCCGGATCCAGATAAATTTGTGAATAATAAAACGCACCTAATAATCTCAGCTGAGAAGAAATTACAGTTTTGAATTCATTCATGGCGTTATATAAACTTTTAAATCGGTGATTTTGAACTTTTCAAATATTTCAAATACTAGTTCAGAAGATCAAAAACCCTGGCTACGGCAACCAAAATTGTGTCGATCAGTGTCACTGATGTTTTTCAAGTATCAAGGGACTGTGACAGCCGTATTAATAAAAAACGCTTATTCCACCTATATTCCATGGTTTTGCTAAACCATGGAATAGGAGTTAAGCCACGGCTTAAATATTTACATTAATAAAAACAAAATGTTCCCGGAATAGTAAAATGACGTTTTGTTACGGCTGCCTCGTTGGCTAAAGGACTGAGCGCTGACGTGCGGCAGCAGAGCGCGTCGCAGGCGCAAAATTAGTACCTGAAAGAGAAAAAAAGAAGTGATTAAAAATTATCAATGAAAAAAAAGAAAAAGATACTTACGATACTTATTGCTCGCTGCCGAGCTGAAGTTGGACATCATCCCCTTGACGCATGTTGTTTTGTCGGCAGCAGAGGCGTCGCTGACGCTAAAATTTGAAGCTGAAAATAAAGATAATAAATGTTATTTTCGTTATCTGAAAACGGATGGCACAAATATTAGAGGATTAGGTAGATACTTACCGATATTTGTCTTACTGCCATGCGAGAGGTCACCGCCGCCATCACCACCGTCCTCATCTTCATTGCTGGTCATTATCAGCAGGGAGAGGTAATCTGAAAGGAAAACAATCAATATAGTAAAATAATAAATAAAATTGAATAAAATAAATCTGAAAATATGAAAATTGAAATATTACATGAAACTTACCAGAATTGTTTTTTTTGGTGGCGATGTCGTCGTCCTCCGCTTACTTGGTGGTGGGTCCTGGGTTCCTCAATGGCCGACGCTAAAATAGTAAAAGGAAATAGTATATTAAAAAGATGAATGAACGTAAAAAGAAGGAAGTGGAAAGAATTCCTGGAATGTGGATGTCAAGTGGCTGGAAGTGGTTATCTAAAGTGGAATTTAAATTATTAACTAGTAAGGGTAGGCGTACACTAGATTTTATGTAAGTTCTTACGTATTGAAGTTGCGCGGTGGTTCATTATAGTGATGATTGATGACCATCGTAAACAAATTGAAACAAATTAGTTTGTTTGTGTAAATGAGAATTTTATTTTTATTTTTTTTTTTTGAAATAAACAAAACTTAAATACTAGCTAAAACTACAATAAAAGGTTCAAAGGTTAGAGAAATTATAAAATAAAGGTAAATAATAAGGGACATAGAACAAAAAAAAAATAATGTTTACATTGTAATTCCTATATTAGATATCTGAAACGAACTCTAATTAAGGTAGTGAAATTGCCGACGGCAAATTGCATGACATTTGCTCGGCAACGAACAAACACAGCAAGAAAGAAAGCAATACTTGTAGTCAGGCTAATAGCTAAGTTTGACAAGTGCATCGGCTAAAAATGGCCGAGTGCATGACGATGCATTTTACGGACGAATGCTTCGAGAACAATCAAGCTGAGGTTAGAGTGAGGTTTTATGTAAATGAAGAGGACATTTGAAGTTCAACCGTGTCAGTATAAGCAGGTGTTAAAAACATTGTATAGATTTTGAAAAAAAAAGGTGTTCAGTAGAGTGCGGTATAAATATTATTATATATACGTATGCACGAGAAATCATAGACAAGAAGTCAAAGCCGTGAATTTAATTTTTTTGTAAGTTCTAGTGATACTTTTTTATGAAAAGGGTGATTTTGGCTGGAGATAAAATACTGGGGAATAATCTGTGGCCATTTCCAGAACCGGCACAGCAAAAAAGGTTGAGCATAAGCCCGTGATTCTCCGGGTGCCAACGGGAGCCGAAGAGGCGTCACCCCTTTCCTTTTATTGGAAGCTTGCAGACCTTTCAATTTTTTTTTTTGGAAACTTGCGGATCCTTTTCCGTAATCTTGCGGACCGCTCGGTAACAGTGCGGACATTTCCGCAACCGACCCGTAACTTTTTTTACCGTGCGGAACTTGCGGTAAACCGTTCCGTAATCTCGCCGAACTGTCCGTAACCGGCCAGAATAAGCGTTTATCGCTAAAGCTAAGACCAGAGGAGATAAGGAACAAGAAGTTGCAGAGTTTCGGAACATTTTTTTTATTATTTTTGTTGTCAATTGACATATAAGTATAATTGTGAACCTTTATTCAGGCTATCATAGGCAAAATTCTATAATTTAGGGAATCAAGTTTCGTGAATGTTGAGACCAATTTTAAATTTTTTTTGATAATTGCTAAGTGCCGCCACCAAAAGAGTTTGGGAAATCTAACACCGGCGATTTTGATAAGACTCCGCGGTGGGATTCTGTCCGGGTCTCGTTCGCGGGCTGCAAGATTTTGCCCCTTTTAGAATCGCTATAAATAGAGCTCTATATATAGGAAGGCAAAAGGGTTTGGCGTTTGGTTTTTTTTTTTATAGTGGGCGTGTACTGATACACATAGCGCTTAGTTGCGAGACCGTGGGGAGGGTTTCCGCCGAGGAAAACCGGTGATTCTTCCAGGTTTTTTTGTCGTGCATGGTACGTGCATACTTTTAGTCATACAATTTGTGTAAATTTTTGATCTTGAATGTTTCTTTTTATATAAAGGTTGATCAACTTGTAATTTCCAATATTCATGTTATGTATATCGTTTCGGCATAAGAATAATTATCTAAATCTTCATTTAAATTTATATTGATTGCCACTGGTATCAGTTTGAAATTTTTCGCTATCTTTTGGGATAAAATTTTACGAGTAATGAATAAAGGTTGAGAGAATATCGATGTATGATTCATTGAAAACCAAAATCTTGTTGTATTCTTTCTGTGATCGGGCCAATAGCTCGATGGCGGAGTAAGAAGTATTCTAAGGGGGTGAGAAGGGTAAGCGAAGGAGTGACGATAAGTATGCAGAAAATGGATGTGATGGTGGGCTAAAGGAGTCCAACTAAGGGGAATCCGCATTCGTGAGCGGCCTACCGGATTCCACGGAGGGGTGGGAATTATAAGGCCAAGCTGAAGCGACATCAACAGCATCCAGTGTGGTGAATCAAATTATGTGGTGGTATCGCATTTTTTTTTTGTATAATAGCTTTCAGGCATGATCAATGTTTTGAAAAAGGAGTAGTTCGTCGGTGAGGGCAAGATCCCCCCCCCACCAACCGGCGAGTCATAGCCGAGCCGAACAAGCATGCCGCGACCCTCACTGCGAACATCGTGCGTGCTTTTCTCTTCTTCTCCCTATGTCGTGTTTCTTTCTTTTCAGGTTTCTTCACCTTATTCCTTCTTCTTTTCTTTCTTCTTTCCGGTCACCGATCCTCCTCTCTATTTCACCTTCGCCCTACTTCTTTACTGTCAACCTTTTCCCTTTCCGTCTTTTTAGTTCCGGCATAAGAAGAGGTGCTGTCAACACTACACCCGATTGACAGCGAGAAGCGGCAGCACGGCGGCCAGCCCATCGTCATCTGGCACTGAGCCGCGTTGAAGACACCGTCATCCGTCTGGATGTCTTATGCATTCCAGATGACGCCGAACGTCTTCTACCGATCTATAATTATACTTTAATTTTAAAATATATATTCTTTTTTCAGTTTATCAAAAATCCTTTTAAGAAAATCTTCTACAAAAGTAAGCAATCTCTTTTTTATATTCTGTGGCTACCTAAATTGATTGTCAATTGCTTGTGTCTGACTGTGGACATTTCTTTTTCTTATTCCTTCACTAAACCACCTACTTCGGTGGTTTAACTTTATCATAATTTGTTACGTCTGCCTCCGTAGTAGATGGGTTAGGCCGATGGTGACTTTTATCAGTCAAAGACCATTTAAAATCTGCACCTGGGAAAGATTTATTAAAGATAAACTTTTACTCAAGTTCTGGTTCTGGTATCCACTTACCTGGTAGACCGCCGCCGCCGCCTGTTGATTTGCCTATAGAATCTTGTTTGAAGAATGATTTTTTTTCTTTTGCTGGTAGTTTTTCCTTGGTAGTTACACACCCATCACATGAATGATGTTCCATTAGCTCGTTATGGCAACACATTATATTTAAGCTATTAATAATTACCGAGTTTTTATTTCCACATAAAGTCTTGGAGACTGAATTAAAAACAATTTCGAAGCTCGCAAATGAAAATGATTTAGAGTCAAGCCGAAAGAGCATTCCATGGGATGAAAAGAAAATGAATGAGTTCAAAGAAAATAAAGAAAAGGGTAAGGAACTAGGATAAGGTATTTTTGGGTTGAATGTGTTACAGCGATTACCGAGGTGAAGATGGTGTTTGAAGAGACGGGTTGAGACGGGGTTTTGCGGATAGACAGCTTCGAAATACCGGTGAGAGAAACTCAACGGTTTGCATTTGTATAAGCTCCGCCTAAAAATAGGGGTTACGGTATGATTTCGAAGATGAGGATACGGGGTCTCAGCTAAGTCATCGAAATGGTGAGTTGAGTGGATAATTAGACGTCTTCAGTGCTGAAAGTGTGTCGCCAGGTTGTATTGGCATAGAAAAAAAAAAAAAGTGAACTAGTAAATTGTAAATTGTTTCCCAAAACTTGGGATTTATTTTCACAAGTAGTGTTAAGTCACCGACAGGAAGAAAAAAAAGTAGTGAGGCGTTTTGTTTCCGGAAAAGGGTGAGTTATAAATGATAGGTTAGAACAAAAAAAAAATGATAAAACGGAGAATCAACGGTTTAGGTATCGCAGGCTAACCTAGAGGTCGACGTCAAGGGCAAAATGCATAGTTAGCCCTATTATCGTGGCAGACCAAATGTGACGAAGCTTCTATTGAGCAGTTTTGGACTTTTTACAAAAGAGCAGCGTAATTTTGAAAAGCACCGGAAGATTAAGTATTCTTTATCTCTATTAAATTTTTATAGGCATTTTTTTTGATTGTGGACAAATTTCCCAAATGCCGTGCGATACCCTATGCAAATTATTCCAAGTAATTTTCAAAAAAAGAAAAATCCCTTTTGCGAATTAAATCGAAGCCACCAACCGGAAAGGGAAATTTAGTACGAGGTTCTAGTTTATGCTACGGAAGAGGTTATCGCAATCAACAACCGGCAGAAGGAAAATTATCAAATTATTGTCGTAGCATATATCTAGGGATTAAGTTTTTGTGTTTTTTTTTGTGCGTGGAGAAAGATAAATTCTTGCTTTTAAAAAGTTAATTTCGTAAACGTAATTCAAAAATTGATGTAAAAGAGGATTAATAGGAGTGGAAAAAGGAAGCATTGGGGAATAGTGACTGATTCGACCGATTAAGACTGGGTCCCCCCCAAGCCAATCGCGACGTAGTGTACCAATAGCGTACGAACTTCCACCCACAGAGCGCTCTATAGGTAGGAACGGGGAAAAGACGTATGGTCTCCGGACAAGTAGCTACGGGTGGGCCGGGGCGAAATCAAAAATATAGTGGTCGTTAGTTATACTGAAGGTCAAGGTTACCTCTCTGGGACTTCTGAACCAGAAAAGTGCCACCTGACCAGGACGGAAAGGTCCCACCCACTTTAATCGCATACCTTTTGAAGCTAAGTACGTTATTAGTTCTCTTCTTCTTGTTTGATTTTTTTTGTTATTCATTTTTAACTAAATTTTTCAAAAGTCTTTAATTATAAGCCAATGAAGATAGGAAGTAATTCCTGTTTTAGTTTGATAAATTTAAAGTAAAATTAAATACATACCTACCTGTATCCTTTGTTTTGTAACTGTCTTAACTTCCTTTTCCCGTGAGGGATTTACCTACTAGAGTAATGATGGACAAAAAAATTTCATGTCATAATGTTTTAGTTTTTCTTGAAATAAAGTTTTTATTATCCTTTTTGTGAGCCACGCCAATTAAGATCTTTTTCTTCTTGCTTACGTCATAGTGAGCATGATCCTCTAAGTTGTAAATTTTCAGGGGGTGCAAGGGTGAGCTATATGGACGGTGAAGAAGGGTGAGGTTACGGTCAGGAGGACCGTCGAAGGGGAATCTGGCGAACATTGGCCATCCAGATTCCAGGCGAGGTGTGGGAAGCCAACTCTGCGAATAGACCTAGCAGAGTCCTTAAAAGTGGTTAACAAGAGCAGATGAGGTAAGAAAATTGTAGATCGTGTCGGCATGAAATTAATTTTGTAGCGTGGTGAGGTTCTATGGAGTGGCAAGATCCCCCCCTATATCCGGCGAGCTTAGCCGCGCACGCCAGCATGCCACTGCCGCGCCCATAGAACATTCAATTCCTTCCTACCCTATCCTAATCTGAAACCATGTCCGCTTCCTGTCCATTCCGGATTTCCTTTCCAAATTCAATTTCCTATCCAGACCCAATTCCTATTCTTAGGTCCCCATCCAATTGCCCCGCAACAAATGGCGCCCAGACGTATAGCTCGAAGTTAGAATTATTGTTCGTTAGTCCTTTGTCTTATTCAGTTTCTGAGTGTTTTCGTTGGCATCGTCGAAGACAATCGTAAGTCTTGATTAGGAAAGCCGTATAGCATACCAAATCAAATGCGACGAAGGTTTTTTGGAAGTTGAAAGCGGAAATAATTAGAGATTTTATGTATTGCACTTGCAACTGAAGAGCGGCTTCGGGTATGACTTCAACAGGAAGGTCGCGTACGAACCTGTCGAATTGCGACTAGAAGTCGAGCTGAGTGGCAAGTGTAGAGAAGGTCCTGTCAAATTTACATTGGTTGCTGCTATTAGAGGCGGAATGAAATGTATGTCTTGATCGGGATAGCTCCTTAGAAGGCCCGATCAATTGCGACAAAGAATTCCGGTTCTGATAGCAACAACAATTGTAACCTATGTGTTTTTAAGTCGTTTTGAAGATTTCTGTGAGTTGCCACTTTTAAGGTATTTTTAAATCAAAGTGAAAGTTCTACTGTAACCTCAAACCTTTAGGAAAGAAAACAAACCACCAAGAAAAAAAGCCACCCAAAACACCCCCGCATCATATGATAGTTAAGCAAAATCGATAGTACAGTATCATCACATCAAGAAAAATAAAATAGAAAAAAAAAATTGAAATATAGTTTAATGTGGGCAGAAGCCAGTAATTTAGTCTTTATTAACCAATTAATGGACAAAGCAATATAAGTGAAATAGAGAAAAAAAAATAATTGAGCTAAAGAAATAAGATTTGGAAAATAGAAAGGAAAAGTTGTGTGCAGTATAAGTAAAACAGTAGGAATTAAGTATAGTGTAGTCGTGGGATAGGTGTGTATAGTAAGTAATAGAAAAAAAAAGTTGAAATAGATATAAATATAAATAAAGCGAATAAAGTTTAGTTATAGTATATAGTCTAGATACATATAAGATATATAGTAGGTAGGTATAAGATATAGTAGGTATATATAGATAAATTGAGATTATTGTAGGAAATTTAATAGATACGCTAGAATTAGGGAAAATCATAAATAGAAGATAGTTGGTAGCTGGAGTATGTTAAAATAATAAAGTAGAAAAATAGGAGAACTTAGAAATTAAAAATAAAAGGTTTACTTGAAAGATTCATTGGGTCGAACATCAATAGTAGTGAAGAAGTGCTTGTAAAACTCCATGAGGGCATGAGTGATAAGAAAAAAAAAGAAATTGAAAAAATTGTTAAAATATCATTTCACGAGAAACGTACCACCACCCGAGCTCAATACTTACGTATTTTAGATAAAAGTAGGAATATGCCGATAGAACACTCTCCTCCACGGAAACCCGAAGATCCGATTACATCCGGATCCCAGCAAGATATGGCTAGTGGTAGCGCACCGTTGTATCCGTTCCCTCCACCTTCGACGTCAGGAAGAAATCAAGGAAACTTGACGGACTCCGATTCGTCACCTGATTATAGTAGCATTACAGAAGGCGGTGCGGTAGACGGAGGAATCCAAGTAGAGGTGATCAGCCAGGTGGCGAATGGGGGTAACCAAAATTCAAACAAAGCGACTGAGGGGGATTCTAGGACTCATCGAGAAACGGAAATGAGTTCTCTTCAGGGTAACCTACCAGGTAGTAGCGGCATCATTACGGGCGACCTGATTTCAGCTATTAACCTAGCTGTTGGCAATGCGTGTCAGCAGTATATCAGCTCTTTGAGAGGAGAGCTGACAGAGTCTCTGAAATTGGAGATGCAGAAAAATGTCAATATATTAATAGAAAAGAGTAACCAAATCAGTCACCCAGCAGCTCCAACAGTAGGAAGAGGGCAAAATTCAGGCGTCAACGAGGTATCAGGTGAATCATTGGGTGGACGGTCAGTACATGAAATACGTGGTTCTTCACAGCTAAATCCAACGTCAAGACCTTTCGTACCAGTAGGAAACGTGAACGGGGAAGCTCATTCAATACCCCTCGGCACTGATAGATCCGAGAGCCGAGGTTATCAGCCCATCGATCATCGCGATCCGCCGTTCTTGGGAACGCGTAACCCTCACGGTGGGTACCTTCACAATCCTCGGGCATTATTATCAGCACCTGTCAGAATACCGATTAAAATTGATAAATGGGGTTTAAAATTTAATGGCAATTCAGACGTACTCACCGTAGAAGATTTCGTTTTCCGACTGGAAACGCTTCAAGGTCAGCACGCTTGTTCCTGGCCGGAAATTCTGAGAGATTTTCATCTTCTACTCACGGGGGCGGCTCATGACTGGTACTGGCAGTTTCAGCGATCCCATTATCGTCCCGACTGGCCAATGCTACGGGACGCATTAATGCGCCAATTTCGGAACTCGAAGTCCGATTATGAAATTATGAGGGACATGATGGATCGTGAACAAGGTGCCAGGGAAGCCAGTGAGGATTTTTTCGCAGCCGTGAATAAGTTGAGAGCTCAACTCAGGGTACCGATTCCGGAAGTTGATTTGGTGCGGATTCTAAAACGCAACCTGAACGAGCGGGTTGGTCGGTTGGTGTACCCACAGCCTATTTTTACATTAGACCAGTTGAGGGTAGCATGTAAAGATGTGGAATACTCGTTTCCGATCAAAGATAGAGAGGCTACAAGGCATCAAAGACCTACGAATCGATATGCGGCAAATGAGCTCGATTTTGAAGATCCGCGCTACGAGGAGGAAGAACTGGCGGCTTTCAATCATACTAGTCGACCAAAAACTTCTCGAGGGCCGGTCGAAACAAGTTCCATGGCGTGTTGGAACTGCAAGCAGCGGGGACACACGTTTATGGACTGCCCTTCAGCCACCAGAAATATTTTCTGTTACCGATGTGGGCAAGAGGGAGTTATTACACCCAAATGCCGAAATTGCAATCCGGGAAACAGAGCCAGGAACTCGACGTCGATGGGGGAGTCGTGTTCCACCCAGACGCCCCCATGGCCACCAAAGGAAAACTAGAAGTTGCTAACCAATATCAAAATATTAAAATATTAGCCAGAGAGAAAGAAACCTGCCAAGAAAAGAAGAGAGAAGAATTCAAGATAAGGCCCTTACATATCCGGTTAAGGGAGTATAATTTAGCTAGGGAAAGAATTTTCAAATCAAATAATTCAAATGTATCAAATAAAATTTTGAAAGCTAGGAAACGATATAAACTTAGAAACGATATCAAGAAAAATATTTCATCAACCATATTAGATGTAACTTCCGATCCCCGACCTTATGCGAAAGTTCAAATTGCTGGTAAAGAAATCCTTGGACTACTAGACAGTGGGGCCAGTATTAGCATCTTAGGCAAAGGCTGTGAAGAATTTGTGAAAGCTTCGAAAATACGAATTCTTCCGTATAAGGCTGGCGTAAAAACAGCCGATGGAAAAAACCAGGCGATAATAGGAAAAATTCAAACGGAAGTTGTATTTAAAAATCGAAAGCGCCCTAATACCTTTTATCTTGTTCCTAATTTGGAGCAGGAATTATACTTGGGTGTAGATTTCTGGAAAGAATTCAAAATTGCGCCTAATGTGGTCAGCTCTGTCTCTGTCCTCGAGGAGGATGCCGATCTGGTGAATGCTCATGAGCTAACAACTGATCAGCGGTCTGAGTTGGAGGAGGTCAAGCGGAAATTCCTTGATTATGACCGCCACGGCCTCGGAAAAACAACGTTAATGGAACATGTTATCGATACCGGAAACGCGGAGCCTGTTAAGCAGCGTCATTACCCTGTTTCTCCAGCGGTACAAGCCCTTCTCTACCAGGAGATAGACAGAATGCTTAAGCTCGGCGTTATAGAGGAGAGTGAGAGCCCTTGGTGCTCGCCCGTTGTCCTTATAAAGAAACCAGCAGCGGACGGTACTATCAAGTATCGTTTCTGTCTGGATTCTCGTAAGGTCAACGCGTTAAGCAAAAAGGACGCTAACCCTCTTCCTCATATCGACGGGCTTATTAGTCGGCTACCCAATACCTACTTCATTAGTAGTGTAGATTTAAAGGAAGCATTCTGGCAAATACCGCTGGAGAAGCAGAGTAGAGAGAAAACTGCGTTTGCGGTACCGGGAAGACCCTTATACCATTTTAAGGTAATGCCGTTTGGGTTGTGTAATGCAGCTCAAAGGCTTTGCCGTTTAATGGATAAGGTCATTCCTGCACGACTCAGGGACAACGTTTTCGTGTATTTAGACGACTTGTTGATAATTGCGCCAAATTTCGAAGCCCATATCGCCTTGCTGGGTGCAGTGGCCGAGTGCTTGAGAAAGGCCAATCTCACCATCAACGTTAAAAAGTCAAATTTTTGTTTTAAGGAACTGAAATATTTGGGTTTTATCGTTGGTGGTGGGAAGTTAAAAGCCGATCCGGAAAAAGTTGAGGCCGTGGTAGATTTTCCGATCCCGAAAAACACAAGACAAGTACGCCGGTTTCTTGGCCTAGCGGGGTGGTATAGGCGGTTTATTAAGGACTTTTCTAGCTTGACCGCTCCCCTCACAGACATGCTTAAGAAAAAGGATGGAAAGTTCAGAATGACGGATGAAGCCATAACGGCGTTTGAGAAACTCAAAAAGGCTCTTACGACAGCCCCAGTTCTCTCACATCCGGATTTTAAGAAACGGTTTTACGTTCAATGTGATGCATCCGACTCGGGGATAGGAGCAGTGTTGTTCCAGAAAAACAATGAAAACGAGGAGGTTCCAATTTCCTACTTTTCACAAAAGCTAAATTCATGTCAAAGAAACTATAGTGTGACCGAGAAGGAGTGTATGGCGGCGGTAATGGCGATTAAAAAGTTCAGGCCCTATGTCGAGGGGATGGATTTTACGGTCATCACCGACCACTCCAGTCTCAAATGGTTGATGACCATGAAAGACTTGAGTGGTCGGCTAGCGCGATGGAGTTTGGAACTTCAAGTCTACACCTTCGACATAGAGCACCGAAAGGGAACGCTAAACGTCGTGCCAGACACGCTTTCTCGGGCCCACTTAGAAAGTATCGAAATCGGAGATATAGCTCCACTAATTGACCTCACATCAAAAGAGTTTCAGTCAGAAGAGTATAAAAGCCTTGTTGATACCATCAAAAATCATCATGATGAATTACCTGACCTAAAGATTGAAGACGATTTTGTCTACAAGAAATCGCTCCCATTAACAGAAGAAGAGTTGCGGGAACACAATTGGAGACTTTGGGTACCCTCGGGGTTAACAGAGGAACTAATAACCAAAGCACATGACCCTCCGCAAGCGGCTCATGGAGGTATTGCGAAAACGCTTCATCGTATTCGCCAATACTTCTATTGGCCTAACATGACCATTCAAATTAGGCAATATATCTCTAAGTGTGAAAAGTGTAAGCAGTGTAAGCCTTCATGTCAGATTCTTCGTCCAACTATTAGTAACACCTTTGCTATTGATCGTCCTTTTCAGAAATTGTACGTGGATTTCTTGGGCCCTTACCCAAGATCCAAAGCGGGCAATGCCTACGTGTTTGTCGTGTTAGAACATTTGTCCAAATATGTCTTTCTAGAACCATTACGTTCGGCTAATAGTAGCAGCATAATAAAATTTTTAAAAAACGACATTTTTAATGCATTTGGGGTACCCCAGATAGTCCATTCGGATAATGGGCAACAATTTCTTTCAAAAGATTTTCAAAACTTAATGCAAAGATATGGCATCAGACATTTCCGAACAGCATACTATTCACCGCAGTCTAACGCTTCGGAAAGGGTCAACAGAACTTTATTATCCGCCATACGCTCTTATCTGAAAGATGATCAACGCGACTGGGATATGCACCTAAGTGATATTGCAGCCGCGTTGAGAAGCTCAGTGCACTCCGCTACCGGTGTGTCACCGTATTTTGCTCTATTTGGAGTAAATATGATGATGCATGGTAGCGGGTATGAATTGGCACAGAAGTTGAGTGTGGTGGATGATGGAGAGCTTTTGACTCTTCCCAGGCGAGACAGACTTCAATGCATTCGGGAAAAAGTCAAGGAGGGAATTCTGAAGGCAAAAGAGAAAAGCACGAAACAATATAACCTTCGAGCTAGAAATATCCAATATGTACCTGGTCAAGAGGTGTATCGGCGAAATTTCGTCTTGAGTGATACCTCCAAATATTTAGCTTCCAAATTATGCCCGAAGTTTGTTAAATGCAGGATAGTGAAAGCGATAGGAAAAAACATGTACGAATTGGAAAATCTAGGGGGTAAGAAGATCGGGGTATACCATGCCAAAGACATAAAACAATAAATTCCGAACCTGGGAACAAAGAGGCATTATGTTCTGCCTTACGAGTGGATGCAATAAAGTACGAGTAAAGTATACAATATAAAAACGTTTAATTGGAGTCGTAAAGTATATCAGGGGTAGAGCTTATTCTATATTATATTTATAAATTAAAGTATGAAATGATCGACCGATAATTGATTTATTTATTGACACAAAGATGTATTTATTTTAATTAGTTTTATTATTGATTTGGTTGACATACATTATTTATGAATTATTTGCTAATCTTTATGTCAGATAGAGTGTTTGTTATCCATTTATTATGTCATATTTATTTCCTAATTTATATGTTTCAGAGTATTTATTTATTTATTTCTATGTCATAGATTATATATTTGTTTAATTTTATGTTACAGAGTATATATTTATGAATTTATGTCTCAGAGTATTGATTTAATTATTTATCTGTCATAGAGGAATTATTCATTTATTTGTATGTCCCATAGCATTAGAAGTATTTATTTATTTACAGAGTATTTATTAGAGTAATTTTATTTATTTATTTTCAGATTCATATATTAGATTTATTTATTTATTTGTATGTTATAGAGTATTTATTTATTAATTTATGTCTCAGAGTTATTATTTATTTAATTATTTATTTATGTTATAGAGTATTTATTTATTAATTTATGTCTCAGAGTTATTATTTATTTAATTATTTATTTATGTTATAGAGTATTTATTTATTTATTTATATGTCATAGATCATTTATTTATTTATTTATATGTCTCAGAGTAATTATTTATTTATTTATGTTATAGAGTATTTATTTATTTGTTTGTATGTTACACAGCAATTATTTGCGCATAACAGAGTATTTATTTATTTATTTATTTGTATGTTACCGAGTATTTATTTATTTATTTGAGTGTCATAGAGTATTTATTTATTGTTGGCATGTCATAGAATTTATTTATTTAGTAATTTTCAGGTATTTTCATATCGTATAAATCATTTATTTACTTATGTGGTTGTTCGTCAGAAGAATTTATATATTTATTCGAGTATGTATAGATCAAGATTTGTGTAGGTAGCAGAAGTGTAGTTGAATTATTAATTACCTCTTGATGACTATTTATTTAAGATCATCAATTGCTTTGTTTGCATCACACATCTATCAATTGATTATATTCTATAAGAGATCATATTTTTTTTGAATTTAAAAGTGCACTTTGTTCGAGACCTACTTTACGTAAATTCGACATTTATCGAACGTTTATTTAAACATGGTACCCACTGTCATGTGTTTCATTATTTTTACAATTATTATGATAGATTAGTAAACACTAAAAGTTATAATGTTACACAGACAATTACCAGCAATAGAGCAATCCGAAGGAATTTCCTGATTTATTTGAAATCATCGTTCTAGGGATGCCTTATGGCAGAAAGGAAGCATGTTGTTTCACCTGCAATAAGCATATAGATGTTCATCGATGGGAACTAGGAACATACATTATCAAAATTATGCATGAAAAATAAAAAAATAAATAAATAATAACCTAGGAAATGGAAATCCGTTCCTAGAAGAATTGAATATTGATGGCCCGGCTTTTGGAGTAGTGGGTTCATCCCCAGCGTCTAATTTGTCTAATGAGGTAGCCTGTCACCGTCTTTGCAGCGTTTTAGAAACTTACAAATCTGGAGATTTGTTACGTCTGCCTCCGTAGTAGATGGGTTAGGCCGATGGTGACTTTTATCAGTCAAAGACCATTTAAAATCTGCACCTGGGAAAGATTTATTAAAGATAAACTTTTACTCAAGTTCTGGTTCTGGTATCCACTTACCTGGTAGACCGCCGCCGCCGCCTGTTGATTTGCCTATAGAATCTTGTTTGAAGAATGATTTTTTTTCTTTTGCTGGTAGTTTTTCCTTGGTAGTTACACACCCATCACATGAATGATGTTCCATTAGCTCGTTATGGCAACACATTATATTTAAGCTATTAATAATTACCGAGTTTTTATTTCCACATAAAGTCTTGGAGACTGAATTAAAAACAATTTCGAAGCTCGCAAATGAAAATGATTTAGAGTCAAATGTCATAGCCGAAAGAGCATTCCATGGGATGAAAAGAAAATGAATGAGTTCAAAGAAAATAAAGAAAAGGGTAAGGAACTAGGATAAGGTATTTTTGGGTTGAATGTGTTACAGCGATTACCGAGGTGAAGATGGTGTTTGAAGAGACGGGTTGAGACGGGGTTTTGCGGATAGACAGCTTCGAAATACCGGTGAGAGAAACTCAACGGTTTGCATTTGTATAAGCTCCGCCTAAAAATAGGGGTTACGGTATGATTTCGAAGATGAGGATACGGGGTCTCAGCTAAGTCATCGAAATGGTGAGTTGAGTGGATAATTAGACGTCTTCAGTGCTGAAAGTGTGTCGCCAGGTTGTATTGGCATAGAAAAAAAAAAAAGTGAACTAGTAAATTGTAAATTGTTTCCCAAAACTTGGGATTTATTTTCACAAGTAGTGTTAAGTCACCGACAGGAAGAAAAAAAAGTAGTGAGGCGTTTTGTTTCCGGAAAAGGGTGAGTTATAAATGATAGGTTAGAACAAAAAAAAAATGATAAAACGGAGAATCAACGGTTTAGGTATCGCAGGCTAACCTAGAGGTCGACGTCAAGGGCAAAATGCATAGTTAGCCCTATTATCGTGGCAGACCAAATGTGACGAAGCTTCTATTGAGCAGTTTTGGACTTTTTACAAAAGAGCAGCGTAATTTTGAAAAGCACCGGAAGATTAAGTATTCTTTATCTCTATTAAATTTTTATAGGCATTTTTTTTGATTGTGGACAAATTTCCCAAATGCCGTGCGATACCCTATGCAAATTATTCCAAGTAATTTTCAAAAAAAGAAAAATCCCTTTTGCGAATTAAATCGAAGCCACCAACCGGAAAGGGAAATTTAGTACGAGGTTCTAGTTTATGCTACGGAAGAGGTTATCGCAATCAACAACCGGCAGAAGGAAAATTATCAAATTATTGTCGTAGCATATATCTAGGGATTAAGTTTTTGTGTTTTTTTTTGTGCGTGGAGAAAGATAAATTCTTGCTTTTAAAAAGTTAATTTCATAAACGTAATTCAAAAATTGATGTAAAAGAGGATTAATAGGAGTGGAAAAAGGAAGCATTGGGGAATAGTGACTGATTCGACCGATTAAGACTGGGTCCCCCCCAAGCCAATCGCGACGTAGTGTACCAATAGCGTACGAACTTCCACCCACAGAGCGCTCTATAGGTAGGAACGGGGAAAAGACGTATGGTCTCCGGACAAGTAGCTACGGGTGGGCCGGGGCGAAATCAAAAATATAGTGGTCGTTAGTTATACTGAAGGTCAAGGTTACCTCTCTGGGACTTCTGAACCAGAAAAGTGCCACCTGACCAGGACGGAAAGGTCCCACCCACTTTAATCGCATACCTTTTGAAGCTAAGTACGTTATTAGTTCTCTTCTTCTTGTTTGATTTTTTTTGTTATTCATTTTTAACTAAATTTTTCAAAAGTCTTTAATTATAAGCCAATGAAGATAGGAAGTAATTCCTGTTTTAGTTTGATAAATTTAAAGTAAAATTAAATACATACCTACCTGTATCCTTTGTTTTGTAACTGTCTTAACTTCCTTTTCCCGTGAGGGATTTACCTACTAGAGTAATGATGGACAAAAAAATTTCATGTCATAATGTTTTAGTTTTTCTTGAAATAAAGTTTTTATTATCCTTTTTGTGAGCCACGCCAATTAAGATCTTTTTCTTCTTGCTTACGTCATAGTGAGCATGATCCTCTAAGTTGTAAATTTTCAGGGGGTGCAAGGGTGAGCTATATGGACGGTGAAGAAGGGTGAGGTTACGGTCAGGAGGACCGTCGAAGGGGAATCTGGCGAACATTGGCCATCCAGATTCCAGGCGAGGTGTGGGAAGCCAACTCTGCGAATAGACCTAGCAGAGTCCTTAAAAGTGGTTAACAAGAGCAGATGAGGTAAGAAAATTGTAGATCGTGTCGGCATGAAATTAATTTTGTAGCGTGGTGAGGTTCTATGGAGTGGCAAGATCCCCCCCTATATCCGGCGAGCTTAGCCGCGCACGCCAGCATGCCACTGCCGCGCCCATAGAACATTCAATTCCTTCCTACCCTATCCTAATCTGAAACCATGTCCGCTTCCTGTCCATTCCGGATTTCCTTTCCAAATTCAATTTCCTATCCAGACCCAATTCCTATTCTTAGGTCCCCATCCAATTGCCCCGCAACAAATTAGTAAACGTCACCATTGTATATATATCTTATAGTAATATCGAGAAGTCAAAAGATTGTGGCGGCATCTTCAGGCTACGGACCGCATTTGCTAAAATGTGTCTCTGCTAAATTTTGGAGACTTCAAAATATGGGTGTAGAGATAATGGAAGAATGAGAAAACATAAATTGTGTTGAGAATGTGCGCTGAAAGAAAAAATAGGAATAATAACAGAACGAGAAAATTATATTCATGGATGTGTATGTGACGTTTTGTGAGGATAGGGAAAATATATTTGTATGAAAGAATATAAATCTGTGACCATGGTTGCCACAAACAAATAAATATAGATATAGAATGTAATGATGACTGATAGAATTAAAGAAAGTTTTTTTATGTTTTGGTTAACCTTATTTTACTAAGTACCTTAAATACTTGTAAATAAAATTAAATATATATGAATATGTGTACAGTAAATTATTAGGATAACCAGTACTAACTCGATTTACGCAACTAATAGAAATTAAGGCAGATGCAATAACCGAGTCTGTTGCATGGGTTATATATTTTTTTAAATAAATAAAATGCACGACTGGGTCGCACGAACTTGCTCCTATGTAATATAATATGAATTTTAAAAACGAATTTTATTAGAGAAAACTGTTCATAAGCATAAAATTATTTTCCTTTTAATTCTTTAAGTAGTAAGCGATAAAAAAAGATTGCTATGCAAATATGAAATAAGAAAAAAAATTAGTAGGCCAACTTAAAGCTTCTATTATTGTATGAATAAACGTTTTCGAGAATAATACGATTTTCGAAAACCATTTTTAGCATTTTTATGGTGGGTAGCGTTATTGTTTGGTTAAATACATTGAAATTAGTAGTTTTGCGCAAGTAGAGGAACACGTTTTGAGAAAATGAAAAAATTTATCAAAATCTCAAAATTATATGGAATAAACGATTCGAAACATAATGCATTGAAAATAATCAATTTGGCAACCATGACTTTCTGTCTGATTTTTCCTCTGCAAATTTTAAAGGTTTTTTATGGATTTGTGAATACATGTATACAGTTCAACCTCGATATAACAAATCGGAAGGGAACAAGTAAATATTCGTTATATCAAGTAATTCGTTGAACTGAGGTTTGTTATGTTGAGGTTAGATTGGTCTAAAATTAGTTATAAAGTGGTATAAGAGGTAAAAGTGACGAGCAGCAGTATTTGCATTACTTTCCATCAAACAACAATGATTGTTTTACGAACAAAAGCGGGTCGAAACCTGTAGCGACATGAATCACATACAATGAGATTAAGGGTCATACATTGGTGGGAACTTTATATAAAGGTTTGGGTTCTTTAGTTAAAGGTGTTTATCCTTTAAATTGATAGTTGAAAATTCGTTATAAAGAGGTTGTTCGCAAAAAATGTTCGCAATGTAAAGGTATATTTTACATTAACTCTTATGGACAATTTAAGGGGATTACGAAGAATTTGTTAAATCGAGTAAGTCGTTATATTTAGGTACCTTATATTAGGGTTGCACTGTATTTTTGTTTACTATTTAGGCATATGCCATATCAAAATATTTTCTTGCAAATAATTTTCCCGCTTTTTTGAATCAGTTGCAGTGCCAGTTGAAATAAAAATTTCTTCTTTTCTTAATATAATCAAGATATGAGAAAAAAATTTATTTTACCTAAAAATAACGGTACCCTCCATACAAATGTCAAAAAATGGTTTTCGAAAACCGCATTTTCCTCTAAAAAGGTTCCGAGAAAATTGTTTTCTTTCAATTAATTCTTACGATCTATAATTTAATAAAAAAAAATAATTTGAAATTAAGATATCTATTACTGAATTTACATACCGTCGAACGATTTTTTTGAATTTTGAATTTTTCGTTATCGGCATAACGGATTTCAATTAAATTTTGTATAGACAAGCTTCTAAAAAGTTAAAAAAAACATTGCATTTCAAAGCTTTAAAAAATATACATATATTTTTGAATTAAAAAAAATAATTTTTTTTTTTTGGAAAATTCAATATTTCAAAAACGAATCAGTATTTTTTATTTGGAAATTTAGTTTTTATTCATACATTAATAAACACATTAAATTGGGCTTCCAAAAATGTTTTTGTATACATATAAGGATCATTTTTTAAAAATTGACATTTTTTTTGATCGTTTGAAAAAAAATTTTTTTTTCAGTTTTTCTTGGGTTTTAGTTTCTAAATCTATAGTAAACAAGTAGAAAAGGAGTTCTGCGAGTTGTGCAAAAATAATTTCAAATATTTTCCATTTTACGAGTATTTTTTGATAAAAATTTAAATTTTAAATTTCGAATTTCAAATTAATAATGATATGAGCCATTATAAACTAAAAAAACATTTATTAAAAAACAAATACGAAAATGGCCACGGATATTACAGGCCACGGAGATTACAAAATCGACTATTTCTTAATTTTAATATAGTAAATGTAATTCAATGTCATCCAAATTATATTAGGTTCAAGTATGAGTAAATACCTTTCTTTTGGAGGTGGTTAGACTAAAAAATATGTATACGGTACAAAGATAACAAGGCCACGGAGATTACACTGAATTTTTACTCGGATGAAAAAATTATTTTGTATGCAAATTTTAAAGGAATTAACTGCAATAATTAAATTATAATAAAACATGAAATTAAAGGTTTTTTGACGTACTATAAGATAATGCATCGTAAAAAATTATTAAAAATTGTTTAGTTGTGTGAAAAAGCGAAAATGTTTAATTAGGTTTTTTTTTCCAAATCTTGTCACACTCGTTCAACTAAGAATTCGGACAACAAAACAATTTTTTTTTTTTGGCATATCATAAAATTGAAGTTTGAGAGAAAGCCTTTCAAACGACAAGGCCCAAAATTAAATAAAAAATCATTTTCATCATTAAAAATATTAATAAAACTGATTAAGCATGAAAATCACATCCCAAAAAGGCCACGGAGATTACACATTATTAATTACCATGGCTATTCGTTACCATCAATCGATCTGCAAATTTTTTCTTATAATGCTGACATATAAACACAGTTCCATGCCAAATTTCAAGTCTTTAAATTGAAATGCAAAAAAAAAATAGAAGCTATAACGCTAAAAATGTAATTTTTTTAAAACGACCATAAAAGCTTATTTTTAAGAAACCACTACAAGGAATTATAATTTTGTTCTTACATAAACTAATCTTTGCTTAAAGCATATGGCATCCTGTTTTTAGCTCCAACTGCTAAAAGAGTTGTTTTAGTCATTTAAAAAATAAATTTTATGCTTATAAACAGTTTTCTCTAATAACATTCGTTTTTAAAATTCCTAGTCTATTACATAGGAGCAAGTTCGTGCGACTTGTCGTGTATTTTATTTTTGTTAATCTACAAAAAAACGATTACTTTGATAATTACTTGATAAAAAAGGTACAAATGATATGTGAAAAAGGTAAGTTTTGAGAGAAATTGTTATTATTTTGAATTGTAAAAACATGAAAAATCAACATTTTCGTATGATTCTTTTTAATTTGTTTGTTTTTTCTTTTTTGTGTAGATTATGAAAAAACATAAAATAAAAAATTAGAATATAATATAAAAACTTAATTCGATTGCTTGTAAAAAAGTAATCAACAATTATACGTGAATAAGTGCGTTTACATGAACATTTGAAGCCCTGAAACTAGTATAAATTAACATTTTTTTCATCCTCGAAATTTTTTTCATCAATCCGCCGTAAATACGAAAGTAAAACAAAAACATTCTAGAGAAAAAAATTTTTTTTCTAAAATTTGGAAAAAAAATGTATGGCAGATAGGTACTTATTTAAAATTAAAACAGTTTAATTAGGTATCTACTAATTTCCATAAAATTTATCGCCAATATACCTACTTTTTATAAAGTTTGTCATTGCAATTATTATGTTTTCTAGAACACATTGTATCTTTGTAGCATTGGTTGAGAGTTCTCGCTTCAGATAGTAATTATTTGATTTTTCACCAGAATTGAAAATTTCAAATCAAATGATAGGCATATCTCTTTTTTTCAATACCTACAAAAACCATGCAAACAAGAAAATGTGTTCAGACAAACAAGTTCAAGCGAAAAATATATCTACCCCAATACATACTCACAAAAACATACAAACAAGAAAACAGAACAGGCCAACAGAAAAAGGTCAAAAAAGAAATTGTTTTTCATTTCCACCACTCGGAAATCTCCCTACTCCCTTACTCTATCTTTCGTTAAAAAATGAAAATAATAAAATTTCTCTTTCTTACTATTTGTTTCTATCTTTCTTATCCTACTCTCCACTGACAAATTTTGCTGATTTCAGCGACACCACAGGCTAGGGACTCTAACATAAAATCACGTCAATTGATAATACCATTGTATATATATCTTATAGTAATATCGAGAAGTCAAAAGATTGTGGCGGCATCTTCAAGCTACGGACCGCATTTGCTAAAATGTGTCTCTGCTAAATTTTGGAGACTTCAAAATATGGGTGTAGAGATAATGGAAGAATGAGAAAACATAAATTGTGTTGAGAATGTGCGCTGAAAGAAAAAATAGGAATAATAACAGAACGAGAAAATTATATTCATGGATGTGTATGTGACGTTTTGTGAGGATAGGGAAAATATATTTGTATGAAAGAATATAAATCTGTGACCATGGTTGCCACAAACAAATAAATATAGATATAGAATGTAATGATGACTGATAGAATTAAAGAAAGTTTTTTTATGTTTTGGTTAACCTTATTTTACTAAGTACCTTAAATACTTGTAAATAAAATTAAATATATATGAATATGTGTACAGTAAATTATTAGGATAACCAGTACTAACTCGATTTACGCAACTAATAGAAATTAAGGCAGATGCAATAACCGAGTCTGTTGCATGGGTTATATATTTTTTTAAATAAATAAAATGCACGACTGGGTCGCACGAACTTGCTCCTATGTAATAGAATATGAATTTTAAAAACGAATTTTATTAGAGAAAACTGTTCATAAGCATAAAATTATTTTCCTTTTAATTCTTTAAGTAGTAAGCGATAAAAAAAGATTGCTATGCAAATATGAAATAAGAAAAAAAATTAGTAGGCCAACTTAAAGCTTCTATTATTGTATGAATAAACGTTTTCGAGAATAATACGATTTTCGAAAACCATTTTTAGCATTTTTATGGTGGGTAGCGTTATTGTTTGGTTAAATACATTGAAATTAGTAGTTTTGCGCAAGTAGAGGAACACGTTTTGAGAAAATGAAAAAATTTATCAAAATCTCAAAATTATATGGAATAAACGATTCGAAACATAATGCATTGAAAATAATCAATTTGGCAACCATGACTTTCTGTCTGATTTTTCCTCTGCAAATTTTAAAGGTTTTTTATGGATTTGTGAATACATGTATTTGTGAATACATGTATACCTCGATATAACAAATCGGAAGGGAACAAGTAAATATTCGTTATATCAAGTAATTCGTTGAACTGAGGTTTGTTATGTTGAGGTTAGATTGGTCTAAAATTAGTTATAAAGTGGTATAAGAGGTAAAAGTGACGAGCAGCAGTATTTGCATTACTTTCCATCAAACAACAATGATTGTTTTACGAACAAAAGCGGGTCGAAACCTGGAGCGACATGAATCACATACAATGAGATTAAGGGTCATACATTGGTGGGAACTTTATATAAAGGTTTGGGTTCTTTAGTTAAAGGTGTTTATCCTTTAAATTGATAGTTGAAAATTCGTTATAAAGAGGTTGTTCGCAAAAAATGTTCGCAATGTAAAGGTATATTTTACATTAACTCTTATGGACAATTTAAGGGGATTACGAAGAATTTGTTAAATCGAGTAAGTCGTTATATTTAGGTACCTTATATTAGGGTTGCACTGTATTTTTGTTTACTATTTAGGCATATGCCATATCAAAATATTTTCTTGCAAATAATTTTCCCGCTTTTTTGAATCAGTTGCAGTGCCAGTTGAAATAAAAATTTCTTCTTTTCTTAATATAATCAAGATATGAGAAAAAAATTTATTTTACCTAAAAATAACGGTACCCTCCATACAAATGTCAAAAAATGGTTTTCGAAAACCGCATTTTCCTCTAAAAAGGTTCCGAGAAAATTGTTTTCTTTCAATTAATTCTTACGATCTATAATTTAATAAAAAAAAATAATTTGAAATTAAGATATCTATTACTGAATTTACATACCGTCGAACGATTTTTTTGAATTTTGAATTTTTCGTTATCGGCATAACGGATTTCAATTAAATTTTGTATAGACAAGCTTCTAAAAAGTTAAAAAAAACATTGCATTTCAAAGCTTTAAAAAATATACATATATTTTTGAATTAAAAAAAATAATTTTTTTTTTTTGGAAAATTCAATATTTCAAAAACGAATCAGTATTTTTTATTTGGAAATTTAGTTTTTATTCATACATTAATAAACACATTAAATTGGGCTTCCAAAAATGTTTTTGTATACATATAAGGATCATTTTTTAAAAATTGACATTTTTTTTGATCGTTTGAAAAAAAATTTTTTTTTCAGTTTTTCTTGGGTTTTAGTTTCTAAATCTATAGTAAACAAGTAGAAAAGGAGTTCTGCGAGTTGTGCAAAAATAATTTCAAATATTTTCCATTTTACGAGTATTTTTTGATAAAAATTTAAATTTTAAATTTCGAATTTCAAATTAATAATGATATGAGCCATTATAAACTAAAAAAACATTTATTAAAAAACAAATACGAAAATGGCCACGGATATTACAGGCCACGGAGATTACAAAATCGACTATTTCTTAATTTTAATATAGTAAATGTAATTCAATGTCATCCAAATTATATTAGGTTCAAGTATGAGTAAATACCTTTCTTTTGGAGGTGGTTAGACTAAAAAATATGTATACGGTACAAAGATAACAAGGCCACGGAGATTACACTGAATTTTTACTCGGATGAAAAAATTATTTTGTATGCAAATTTTAAAGGAATTAACTGCAATAATTAAATTATAATAAAACATGAAATTAAAGGTTTTTTGACGTACTATAAGATAATGCATCGTAAAAAATTATTAAAAATTGTTTAGTTGTGTGAAAAAGCGAAAATGTTTAATTAGGTTTTTTTTTCCAAATCTTGTCACACTCGTTCAACTAAGAATTCGGACAACAAAACAATTTTTTTTTTTGGCATATCATAAAATTGAAGTTTGAGAGAAAGCCTTTCAAACGACAAGGCCCAAAATTAAATAAAAAATCATTTTCATCATTAAAAATATTAATAAAACTGATTAAGCATGAAAATCACATCCCAAAAAGGCCACGGAGATTACACATTATTAATTACCATGGCTATTCGTTACCATCAATCGATCTGCAAATTTTTTCTTATAATGCTGACATATAAACACAGTTCCATGCCAAATTTCAAGTCTTTAAATTGAAATGCAAAAAAAAAATAGAAGCTATAACGCTAAAAATGTAATTTTTTTAAAACGACCATAAAAGCTTATTTTTAAGAAACCACTACAAGGAATTATAATTTTGTTCTTACATAAACTAATCTTTGCTTAAAGCATATGGCATCCTGTTTTTAGCTCCAACTGCTAAAAGAGTTGTTTTAGTCATTTAAAAAATAAATTTTATGCTTATAAACAGTTTTCTCTAATAACATTCGTTTTTAAAATTCCTAGTCTATTACATAGGAGCAAGTTCGTGCGACTTGTCGTGTATTTTATTTTTGTTAATCTACAAAAAAACGATTACTTTGATAATTACTTGATAAAAAAGGTACAAATGATATGTGAAAAAGGTAAGTTTTGAGAGAAATTGTTATTATTTTGAATTGTAAAAACATGAAAAATCAACATTTTCGTATGATTCTTTTTAATTTGTTTGTTTTTTCTTTTTTGTGTAGATTATGAAAAAACATAAAATAAAAAATTAGAATATAATATAAAAACTTAATTCGATTGCTTGTAAAAAAGTAATCAACAATTATACGTGAATAAGTGCGTTTACATGAACATTTGAAGCCCTGAAACTAGTATAAATTAACATTTTTTTCATCCTCGAAATTTTTTTCATCAATCCGCCGTAAATACGAAAGTAAAACAAAAACATTCTAGAGAAAAAAATTTTTTTTCTAAAATTTGGAAAAAAAATGTATGGCAGATAGGTACTTATTTAAAATTAAAACAGTTTAATTAGGTATCTACTAATTTCCATAAAATTTATCGCCAATATACCTACTTTTTATAAAGTTTGTCATTGCAATTATTATGTTTTCTAGAACACATTGTATCTTTGTAGTGTTGGTTAAACATCGATAGTCTATCGATAGTATCGATAGTAAAAAACTATCGCGTACATCGATAGTTTTAAAAAACTATCGAAAAAACTATCGATAGTTTCAATACTACCAAATTATTTTACCACAAGGCTATCTTTCTGAATTATATAATAAGGGTATTCATGTAACGAGATAATTTTCCGCTTTGTAGAAAGATATAACTTTCCGCAGCATGTTTTCATGAACACCCCCTAAGAAATATTTGCGTAAATGTGGGAAATATTTTGTGAAATGTCAAATTAAAAGTCAGAATCCATACTTCTTTAGTTTACGAGGTTTATTTCTGCACTTTTCGCAGCAAATTTGTTATATAATTTTATGCGATTTGCAGAAACTTTTTCCCATACAAATTTTGACAGCTCGTTTCTGCGGAGATAAAATTATCTGGTTTACGAGGTTTACGAGGGTTTTCCGCGCTTATATGAATACCCCTAATATATTTATATATATTATATATAGATATATATATATATAATATATTATATATATATTTATTATTGAATAATATATTAATGAATTCATTTATTATCTTATGTTGTTATTTTTTGTTTAATAAAATGATTTAAAATAAGCACACTTGATTTTTTTATAATTTGCTTTAAAAGCTAAAATTATTTTTTTTTTCGGGTCTTTTTCAGCATTTATTTTCTTCTAGCTATACATTATATATCAATACATAAAAACAATGTTGTCTTGTGCTCGATAAACTCGCGAACAGATGGGTCAAATGTTTCCATTGCTTAAAAATTGTTTGGCATTTTTGGCAAGCTTTCCACATTAACCAAAAAAATAAAGTGGTATTCGTCAGGCCGTACCGAACCGATCTTTTTTTAGAATACCATAAATCTTGTTTTTTTTTCAAAAAAAAAAAAAAATAAAATAAAAAGCATGTTAACAATTGAAACGATGCATTTCTAGTTGCTTAAAATAAGTTTTAAATTCTCATATTCCGATTTTTAAACGTTTTTTAGCATTCAAAAAATCTGTACCTAATAGAAAAGCGTTTTTAATGCTTTTTAAGAAATTTGGTAAAACTATCGATAGTATCGATAGTGTTTTCCCAAAACAATCGATACTATCGGAAAGTGAAACTATCGATGTTTAACCAACACTATATCTTTGTAGCATTGGTTGAGAGTTCTCGCTTCAGATAGTAATTATTTGATTTTTCACCAGAATTGAAAATTTCAAATCAAATGATAGGCATATCTCTTTTTTTCAATACCTACAAAAACCATGCAAACAAGAAAATGTGTTCAGACAAACAAGTTCAAGCGAAAAATATATCTACCCCAATACATACTCACAAAAACATACAAACAAGAAAACAGAACAGGCCAACAGAAAAAGGTCAAAAAAGAAATTGTTTTTCATTTCCACCACTCGGAAATCTCCCTACTCCCTTACTCTATCTTTCGTTAAAAAATGAAAATAATAAAATTTCTCTTTCTTACTATTTGTTTCTATCTTTCTTATCCTACTCTCCACTGACAAATTTTGCTGATTTCAGCGACACCACAGGCTAGGGACTCTAACATAAAATCACGTCAATTGATAATACCATTGTATATATATCTTATAGTAATATCGAGAAGTCAAAAGATTGTGGCGGCATCTTCAGGCTACGGACCGCATTTGCTAAAATGTGTCTCTGCTAAATTTTGGAGACTTCAAAATATGGGTGTAGAGATAATGGAAGAATGAGAAAACATAAATTGTGTTGAGAATGTGCGCTGAAAGAAAAAATAGGAATAATAACAGAACGAGAAAATTATATTCATGGATGTGTATGTGACGTTTTGTGAGGATAGGGAAAATATATTTGTATGAAAGAATATAAATCTGTGACCATGGTTGCCACAAACAAATAAATATAGATATAGAATGTAATGATGACTGATAGAATTAAAGAAAGTTTTTTTATGTTTTGGTTAACCTTATTTTACTAAGTACCTTAAATACTTGTAAATAAAATTAAATATATATGAATATGTGTACAGTAAATTATTAGGATAACCAGTACTAACTCGATTTACGCAACTAATAGAAATTAAGGCAGATGCAATAACCGAGTCTGTTGCATGGGTTATATATTTTTTTAAATAAATAAAATGCACGACTGGGTCGCACGAACTTGCTCCTATGTAATAGAATATGAATTTTAAAAACGAATTTTATTAGAGAAAACTGTTCATAAGCATAAAATTATTTTCCTTTTAATTCTTTAAGTAGTAAGCGATAAAAAAAGATTGCTATGCAAATATGAAATAAGAAAAAAAATTAGTAGGCCAACTTAAAGCTTCTATTATTGTATGAATAAACGTTTTCGAGAATAATACGATTTTCGAAAACCATTTTTAGCATTTTTATGGTGGGTAGCGTTATTGTTTGGTTAAATACATTGAAATTAGTAGTTTTGCGCAAGTAGAGGAACACGTTTTGAGAAAATGAAAAAATTTATCAAAATCTCAAAATTATATGGAATAAACGATTCGAAACATAATGCATTGAAAATAATCAATTTGGCAACCATGACTTTCTGTCTGATTTTTCCTCTGCAAATTTTAAAGGTTTTTTATGGATTTGTGAATACATGTATACAGTTCAACCTCGATATAACAAATCGGAAGGGAACAAGTAAATATTCGTTATATCAAGTAATTCGTTGAACTGAGGTTTGTTATGTTGAGGTTAGATTGGTCTAAAATTAGTTATAAAGTGGTATAAGAGGTAAAAGTGACGAGCAGCAGTATTTGCATTACTTTCCATCAAACAACAATGATTGTTTTACGAACAAAAGCGGGTCGAAACCTGTAGCGACATGAATCACATACAATGAGATTAAGGGTCATACATTGGTGGGAACTTTATATAAAGGTTTGGGTTCTTTAGTTAAAGGTGTTTATCCTTTAAATTGATAGTTGAAAATTCGTTATAAAGAGGTTGTTCGCAAAAAATGTTCGCAATGTAAAGGTATATTTTACATTAACTCTTATGGACAATTTAAGGGGATTACGAAGAATTTGTTAAATCGAGTAAGTCGTTATATTTAGGTACCTTATATTAGGGTTGCACTGTATTTTTGTTTACTATTTAGGCATATGCCATATCAAAATATTTTCTTGCAAATAATTTTCCCGCTTTTTTGAATCAGTTGCAGTGCCAGTTGAAATAAAAATTTCTTCTTTTCTTAATATAATCAAGATATGAGAAAAAAATTTATTTTACCTAAAAATAACGGTACCCTCCATACAAATGTCAAAAAATGGTTTTCGAAAACCGCATTTTCCTCTAAAAAGGTTCCGAGAAAATTGTTTTCTTTCAATTAATTCTTACGATCTATAATTTAATAAAAAAAAATAATTTGAAATTAAGATATCTATTACTGAATTTACATACCGTCGAACGATTTTTTTGAATTTTGAATTTTTCGTTATCGGCATAACGGATTTCAATTAAATTTTGTATAGACAAGCTTCTAAAAAGTTAAAAAAAACATTGCATTTCAAAGCTTTAAAAAATATACATATATTTTTGAATTAAAAAAAATAATTTTTTTTTTTTGGAAAATTCAATATTTCAAAAACGAATCAGTATTTTTTATTTGGAAATTTAGTTTTTATTCATACATTAATAAACACATTAAATTGGGCTTCCAAAAATGTTTTTGTATACATATAAGGATCATTTTTTAAAAATTGACATTTTTTTTGATCGTTTGAAAAAAAATTTTTTTTTTCAGTTTTTCTTGGGTTTTAGTTTCTAAATCTATAGTAAACAAGTAGAAAAGGAGTTCTGCGAGTTGTGCAAAAATAATTTCAAATATTTTCCATTTTACGAGTATTTTTTGATAAAAATTTAAATTTTAAATTTCGAATTTCAAATTAATAATGATATGAGCCATTATAAACTAAAAAAACATTTATTAAAAAACAAATACGAAAATGGCCACGGATATTACAGGCCACGGAGATTACAAAATCGACTATTTCTTAATTTTAATATAGTAAATGTAATTCAATGTCATCCAAATTATATTAGGTTCAAGTATGAGTAAATACCTTTCTTTTGGAGGTGGTTAGACTAAAAAATATGTATACGGTACAAAGATAACAAGGCCACGGAGATTACACTGAATTTTTACTCGGATGAAAAAATTATTTTGTATGCAAATTTTAAAGGAATTAACTGCAATAATTAAATTATAATAAAACATGAAATTAAAGGTTTTTTGACGTACTATAAGATAATGCATCGTAAAAAATTATTAAAAATTGTTTAGTTGTGTGAAAAAGCGAAAATGTTTAATTAGGTTTTTTTTTCCAAATCTTGTCACACTCGTTCAACTAAGAATTCGGACAACAAAACAATTTTTTTTTTTGGCATATCATAAAATTGAAGTTTGAGAGAAAGCCTTTCAAACGACAAGGCCCAAAATTAAATAAAAAATCATTTTCATCATTAAAAATATTAATAAAACTGATTAAGCATGAAAATCACATCCCAAAAAGGCCACGGAGATTACACATTATTAATTACCATGGCTATTCGTTACCATCAATCGATCTGCAAATTTTTTCTTATAATGCTGACATATAAACACAGTTCCATGCCAAATTTCAAGTCTTTAAATTGAAATGCAAAAAAAAAATAGAAGCTATAACGCTAAAAATGTAATTTTTTTAAAACGACCATAAAAGCTTATTTTTAAGAAACCACTACAAGGAATTATAATTTTGTTCTTACATAAACTAATCTTTGCTTAAAGCATATGGCATCCTGTTTTTAGCTCCAACTGCTAAAAGAGTTGTTTTAGTCATTTAAAAAATAAATTTTATGCTTATAAACAGTTTTCTCTAATAACATTCGTTTTTAAAATTCCTAGTCTATTACATAGGAGCAAGTTCGTGCGACTTGTCGTGTATTTTATTTTTGTTAATCTACAAAAAAACGATTACTTTGATAATTACTTGATAAAAAAGGTACAAATGATATGTGAAAAAGGTAAGTTTTGAGAGAAATTGTTATTATTTTGAATTGTAAAAACATGAAAAATCAACATTTTCGTATGATTCTTTTTAATTTGTTTGTTTTTTCTTTTTTGTGTAGATTATGAAAAAACATAAAATAAAAAATTAGAATATAATATAAAAACTTAATTCGATTGCTTGTAAAAAAGTAATCAACAATTATACGTGAATAAGTGCGTTTACATGAACATTTGAAGCCCTGAAACTAGTATAAATTAACATTTTTTTCATCCTCGAAATTTTTTTCATCAATCCGCCGTAAATACGAAAGTAAAACAAAAACATTCTAGAGAAAAAAATTTTTTTTCTAAAATTTGGAAAAAAAATGTATGGCAGATAGGTACTTATTTAAAATTAAAACAGTTTAATTAGGTATCTACTAATTTCCATAAAATTTATCGCCAATATACCTACTTTTTATAAAGTTTGTCATTGCAATTATTATGTTTTCTAGAACACATTGTATCTTTGTAGCATTGGTTGAGAGTTCTCGCTTCAGATAGTAATTATTTGATTTTTCACCAGAATTGAAAATTTCAAATCAAATGATAGGCATATCTCTTTTTTTCAATACCTACAAAAACCATGCAAACAAGAAAATGTGTTCAGACAAACAAGTTCAAGCGAAAAATATATCTACCCCAATACATACTCACAAAAACATACAAACAAGAAAACAGAACAGGCCAACAGAAAAAGGTCAAAAAAGAAATTGTTTTTCATTTCCACCACTCGGAAATCTCCCTACTCCCTTACTCTATCTTTCGTTAAAAAATGAAAATAATAAAATTTCTCTTTCTTACTATTTGTTTCTATCTTTCTTATCCTACTCTCCACTGACAAATTTTGCTGATTTCAGCGACACCACAGGCTAGGGACTCTAACATAAAATCACGTCAATTGATAATACTATAAGATATATGTATATACAATGATACAATGCCCTGAAAGTCGGCTCTCAACACGCCTCGGCTCAACTTTCCAAAACGACAGCAGGAATTTTCACATGCGGTTTTTTTTATTCGATAGATAATCACTAAAAAACACTATTTATCGCAATCTTAGAGTGAGGAAAAAATTATTTCTATTTTTAATTAATTTTTAAAGTTTCACTTTTTCATACAAATTGTACACAATAATGGCTGTGATCCACATGAAAATTTTTTTTTTTGCTTTATTTTGACGTTTCTCCTCTCTTTCTTTGGTTCAGTGATTTTATACGCGCTGTTTTTTTGGGATATTCTTGAAATTTATTGTTTATTTTGGAAGTACAAAAGAAACTTTGCGGGCACCCAACCTCGCACCTACCCCAAATCCTATAGTGAGCCCAAGCAGGGGGGTTGCAGGGGGGCAGCATGCCCCCCCATACATATCTCACTGTTTATGCGCCATAATGCTGGATGCTAGCACTGATGCATTTATGTGAGTATGTAAGCAAAAAACAAAAAAGTAGTCTTAGTAATTTTCAATTTTCTCAAGAACTAAAAGACATAAAATCATTCGGTTTTTTGTGTTCGATTCAGAATAAATAGTAACATTGAATATAAACCAATTAAGCACTTTAATTTACAATTTCGCCAAAAAAATTGAGTCAAACAAAAAGTGAGGTTAAAACCGAAAAAGAAAATATTTTTTTTTTAGGATTTAGGGGGGTTTCCTCACTCTAATATTTTAACCCTGTTCTATTGAGACCCATACCTAGCTGTAAAAAAAAAATCAAAACTCAACTCCTGCTGTCGTTTTGGAAAGTCGCCCCCACGCCTCGTATCTGATGTTTGAGCAAATAGAAGCGAGTCGAAAACGAGATATTGAATTGTTATCAGATCACAGGTTCTATTCTTTCCTTCCACCACGATGCATTCTTCTATTTACACAGTCGATAGCTGTCCGTGAATCACGGTAGAATGACAGTTTCGCAAATCTACCACATCGGCAGCAGAACTTTGAATAGGTGACTCCTGTATGTTCGGATGCCCTCAGATCAAGGCACCTTCAGTTCGATCGGTACCGAAGAGATTAGCTAAGGCAGAAGCACTAGGTCTGAAAATTTGTCAGGTATCTAAAAGTTGACTTAGATGTATACATATATCTTGGTCGACTACATAGGCTTTAGATATTTACAAAAGTGAAGACAATCAGTTGGAAACCAAAAATGAATGTTGTGCCTATTCTAGTTTTTAAGTAGCATATAAAGTTGGGTCTCTACTTTTTTCAAACACCCAGAGAGAAAAGGTTCAAAACTATTATATGGTGGCTCCGATAATCACATACAAATCCATTTTACCCACCACCACCATTATTGAGGTTTCAATTTAGAAGATCAAAGAAGAAATGATAAATCATTTAATCTATTGTCAAGTAAAGTGCTGCTCATTAGCCGTTCGGAATCGGTGTGCGTCGTATCCCGCAGACAGGAATGATTTAGATTTGTAAACCACTAGGTCGTAGTTCTCTTCTCTTCGAGCTGTTGCACCACCAAATTTATTTATTATAAACGCAATTACAACCATTCATACAAAAACAACGCTTAAAATGTCACAAGAGAGTTTATTATTTTTATATTCTCTATTTTACACTCCTTCATGAAAAAAAATGAAGAACTTATAAGAACTTGTATGGTGGGACTCTTTATCGATCATAGTTTTAAATATAGCCAAGACATTGCTAAATTACGATTTGATTAAATTTTTTTAAATACAAATTCGAAAAACTTAGCTTAATAAAACCATTTATATATCTTTTTAATGAATGCTTTTCATAAATTTTATCTTATGTCCGAGTTTAAAACCGTATAACCAGTTTTGAACATGCAAACGAAGATAATAATATTGTAAAACATTTGTATTTATGTAAAAATTCTGTCTTTTCCACTGAGTAATAATATCTTGATCAGTAAAACTTCCAAGATTTGGAGAAAAGATATTATTGAATAATTTTTTTTGGTTCTTCATTTTAGAATGATTCTAATTGTTAAAAAATGGCATTTGTTGAATCCTCATATTATAACCAAATGTATTTACCTTAAACAAAAAAAACCGACGCAGATAACATAAAACGTTTTAAGTTAAAACCCTAAATAAGGTTCCAACCTTTTTTATTATTTTTTTGAAAAGTACAATTTCACTAACGAATAAATGAAGTCCAACTATCTGCATTATTAGTTACTTGATTTTGAGCCTGATCTGCTGCGGGAACGTGATTTAGACTTCGAATTAGATCTTGATCTTGATTTTGAAGGCGATCTAGACCGAGAACCAGACCCCGATCGTGAACCAGATCTTGATCGAGATCGTGAAACACTTTTTGAACGAGAACGACTACGGCTACCACTAACCGATTTAGATTTACTTCTGCCTGATCTCGATCCAGAGCGGGAGCGTGACCTCGATTTTGATTTGGAAACAGATCGGCTACCACTGCGTGATCTAGAGCGGCTGCCACTCCTCGACCGTGAGCCTGATTTCTCGTCATCCGAGACAATACGTTTGCGTCCTCGTCTTTCAGTATTGCTGTCACTATCGCTATCACTTCCACTTTTATTTTTATTTTCACGGTCACTTTCCGATTCGCTGGTGGAAATTGTAGCCTTTGAAACAATCTTGAGACGTTGTTTTGAACTGAGTTTATCCTGCTTTGATAATTTTTCTTTCTTCTCTTTTGGTTTGCCTGCTTTGCGTTTGCGCTTTATATCTTTGGGGGCATCACTGTCACTATCATTATTATCTGCAGCTGATTTAGCACTGCGTTTTTTACCAGCACCTTTTTTGCGTTCACCTTTAGGCTTCTTTTTCGGTCTTTCCGAGTTTTCATTTGGCATATCACTGCCAGAATCAGAAACATAATCGTCTTTGCGCGGTCTACCACCACCTATAATGTTACAAAAAGTTGAATAATAAATATATTTCATTCGTACATAAAATATAACAAATGTATTACTTTTCTTTCTATCCGGTGGGGGTTCACTGAACAAAAGAGCATTCTTTGTTTTCTCCACGTACTCTTGACGTTTTTGCAGCATAACTTCTTTAGATTTATGTTTTTCTTCCTCTCTAATACGGCGATCCTCTTCTTGTTTGCGTTTGAATGCAAGACGTTCCTCTTCTTGCTTGCGCCTGAGAGTCTTTTCTTCATCATCGATACGACGGGCACGTGTAACATGGTACTGTGCCTGGGACAAAAGATCTTGACATTGGTTTGCTTCTATGCCGGCTAATTCTATGTTGTAACGAGTTTTGTCTCCGTTAATTGATAAATACTGGAAATATCTACACAAAATAGTTCATGACATAAGATACCTATATTATTTTACAAATTGATATACTTACTTATGAGCTAAACCCAGCTCATGTACAGCTTGCAAGACAATTTGAAGAGTAGATTTTTCGTCTTTTAAAATGGCCATTGCCAGTCTTTGTAGAACAATGGCAATATTAAAAAGAAGAACCTAAATAAAAACAAAATTGTATTTAAAAAGAATGAAAAATCAAAAATGATAACAACTAACCGTATCTTGTGGCGCAACACGTCTTGCTTTGAGAAGAACCATTTTTGCTTCTTTTAATTTGTTTGCACGTACATGAGCCCTTGCTAGATATTGCATAACTTCAACGTTGTGGTGCTTGAAGAATTTTTTCATGCAGTTTTCATACATTTGTATGGCACTAATGTATTGCTTTTGCTCCACATAGACATGTGCAATATTCAACCAAACGTCACAGAAATCTGCAGTTGCTTCACGCACCTGAGCAAAGATATCTCTTGCCTCAATCACACAGCCCTTATGTGCAAGTACTGATCCAATGCCATTTGTAGCCCAAATATTACGAGGATCATTTCGCAACACCTGTTAACCGAAATGAGATATATATTAGTTACTTACTTTCCAATACAAAATAACGACGAAATGTTTGTATGCAAATAAAACGAAATAAATGTATGTATGTATGTTCCACATATTTCTACACAGCTGCGAGGACACAGCTCGAAGACAGCTACGTGGAATCCCGCTGTACTAACAAAACGTTGAATATACAAGAATGTCTTTGCCGCATCCTCTGGGCATGAATAAGTTTAAAAAAAAAACAATGGAACCAGAAAAATTCATGCCCATCCAACGAAATAATCGATGAAAATCAGTTTGTTTATTGAATTGTTGTTGTGATTTTGGATATTGTTGATGTTCAAATGATGCGGCATATTAATAACAATATCATCATCAAGCATAGGAGAAGTCATTACACCTTCTGGAAGGAAAGTGAAGTGCAAGCAAACTTGCTTATTCTCAAGAGCTGATAGCAGGGATGTCATGGAACACAATGAAACAAAGATAGGTTCATTTGTTAAATTCATAATTTTAAGAAACCAAATTGACCTTTTCATCTTGTTAAGGCTAACAAATCAGCTGTACTTGATGGCATACCTGCAGAGTTCTTGAAAGCAGATCCTAATACAAGTTCTTGTATTTTGCAACCATTAGTGGAGGCTGTGTGAAATGTGAAGTGAAAACTATCACAATGATTGGAAGAATGGCTTTATAGTTAAGTTATCAAAGAAAGGTGACCTGAAAAACTGTAATAATTGGCGTCTTATCACCGTTTTGTCCGTGTTCCCCCCAGGATAGAATCTACGCTTAAAAGGCACCAATCAGGTTTTCGCAGATGTCGGTCTTGCGTCGATCACATTAACACCTTGCAAATTATATTCGAGCAATCATCCGAGTATCAAACACTGCTCTACCTCATGTCATAGAGTTGTGGAATAAAACCGGGCAGAAAAAAGTGGATGTAGACATTATGCAACGAAAATGGCGGTGGATTGTCCATACAATGGGATCCCCAGGGTGCAACATGTGTTGGAACAACAGAAACAACCTGAAGTTCAACTGTAATGGTAGAAGCAAGGTCTCAGGATATTCTTACGTGGCCACAGCTAAAACCGCTTGCATTAAATCGTGACAGATGAAGGGACTTTGTTGCTTTCCTATGCTCCAGATGGAGTTGAAGTGCTACTCAAGTAGCCGGAAACCATATGTATATATATCTGTAATTTTACTGTGACAATAATGGGGAATCAAATCTCGAAGAAGTTGTTCAAATTTCACTCCGATAAATCAAACATACATATATGAATGATATGCTTGACCGCTTGATGCTGACAATTTCATTAACACAAGTACCATACTGTAATTAAAATTGAGGGACTTGTTTCAATAGTACCTGTTTGTAAATCGCCAACGCCTTTTCTTGATGTCTCTTTTCTTTCTCCTTATCTTTTGATGGCTGGTGCAAAGATTGTAATGAGAAATTTCCCAATGCAATCAATGAATACGCATCATTAGAAGTAGCAGGATTTTTCAAAATTGTTTCGAAATTCTTTTGTCCCAAAGTAAATTGCATTTTTGCCAAATGTAGATTACCGAGCAATGAACTGGAATTATTATGAAAAAAAAATTAACAAATTTTCATATGTATTCAATGGACTAATTTCTAAATTTAAATATGTATTACCGTGCATCTGGGTTATCATTATTTATGTTAAGGGCATCCTTAAAGAAATCAGATGCAACAAAAATTAAACCCTTGTCTCTTGCCATACAGCCCAAACGCAAATAGCAATCTATATAATTGGGGTGTTCTTTCAAAATATCTTTGTAGAGTTTATCGGCAATATCAAAACTGCATCGGGCTTCATTCAAACGCGCTAGATTATACTTCATTGTTACAGATATAGAGTCATAGTATTGCGGATCATTAGTTCTTTGTGTGTTCGCCCTCTCCAATGCCTCGAGCAGTTTTTCATTTGCTAAAAGCAAATTTCCCAAACGATAATGCAATGCAGCAACATTATTTAAAATCTCCGCAGGAATATATTCTTTGACTTTGTCACTTAAAATACTTGTAGCAGTACCGTAAGCATTAAGCGATGCTTGCAAATCATGCTGTTCTAGAATTTGAGCCAGCTCTATCCAAGCCTCAACATCGTCAGGGAATTGTTCGGTAACTTTTTTTAAATGAGTCTTTGCCATGTCACGTTTGGTTTGAGAATTCGAACTCGCATAAAGAGAACCCAGGATCTTCATTGTTTCATAGTTACCCGGTTGAACTTTAAGAACTTTTTCAAAACATTGAGCAGCCTGTAAAAAATTATTTAAAAAATTAAACGAATGATATATGCATGTATGTATATACTTGTTCTTCAAGTTTACTTACATTTTCTGTATCACCACGGTAGATATACATCTGCCCTAAGCCGTAGTGTGGAAGCACAAAATTAGACGGTGCTATTTGCGTTGATTGATAATAGTACTGAAATGCTTGATCATAATCTCTTTGAGCATGAAATGATCTTGCCAATTGGTAACAACTCTCGGCGCGCATGGCTTCGTTTTCCGTATTATGGAAGGCATGGAGTGCCAAATGTTGTACTTTTTGGTAATCTTTTTTGAAGAAAAAATGATTAGCAAGATGATTAAGAACCATCGGACTTGTTGAATCAATTGTATATGCTTTCGAGAGCATTTGGACACCCAATTTGTTCGAGTCTGGTTCATGAAGATTTAGTTTTAGTATAGCTAGACCAATAAGTGCACCTACGCAGTTTGGATCTAGTTCAAGAGCTCGTTGAAAAGCCAATCTGAAATCAATTCATTAAAAATAAATTACAATTGATCAATTAAACATAATTTTTAAGTGGCACAGAATGGACCATACAATTGAGCTCATATAAAAAATAAGTAAGTAGGTAATATATTCATTTATTAACAAACTATTAGAAATTTATTTTACAAAAATTGAATTAGGCTATGGCTTAGCCGTCAGCCTAATTGACAAAATAGTTTATATTTTAAAAATGAAATAAAATAAATTTTCAATAAATGAGAGTTTATGTAATAATATTTAGACTTATTCTGAAATTAAAAACATTCTGTATTTGTTTACTGATTTTATATAGTTGGTAAGGGTTTTCCATCCGCACTCGTTTAAAAGTTTAATTGTATCTTGCATTGAAAGGGCAGGTTTCCCGAAGCCTTTGTGACCTAAAGATAAGGTTAATACTAAGAATATGAAAGCAATCATCTTTTGAGTTTAGGTTGCAGAGCGAGGAAAATTGGTTGCAAAATATAGGTGATGAATTTTTAAAAAACAGTTTGTAAAGGGTGGTTCAACCATAATGCACGATGTTAATTGTTTGACAAATTCAATCATGGATAATTACACAATTGAGCAGCGCGTAAGATTGCTGAAGCCTTTTACGAAAATGGGCGTTCAAATCAATTTTTTGGTCAGCATAATCGACCCAATGTGTCCACAATCGGTAGAATTGTGTACAATTTCAGCAAAAAAGGTCTGTAGGAAATGTGAAAACACCTGTGCACGCTCACCCAGTTCGTTCTGCGGAAACATTGCTGTTGTTCGCGATAGTGTGGCAGAAGAGCCGTCAACGTCGACTCGTCGTCGTGCCCAACAATTGAACATCTCACGAACATCACAGATGTGAATTTTGAATAAAGATTTGAATTTACACGTTTACAAGGTTCAATTGACTCAAGAGCTGAAGCCTACTGACCCATTTCAAGCGTCGTCAACGCCGAATGGTTGGTTGAACAGACAGAAGTGAATAGTGACTTTACAAAGAAAATCATATTCAGCGACGAGGCACACTTTCACCTCAGTGATTCGTTAACAAGCAGAATTCGCGCATTTAGCCACGATCATGTGATTTGATACCATTGGACTTTTTTCTTTTTGGATATTTAAAAGAAAAAATTTACGTCAATAAGCCAAGAACAATTCAAGAGCTAAAGAATGAGATAATTCGGCACATTAACGACATTGAACCTCAATTATGTCTCAGTCATAGAAAATATGGACCATCGGATAGAGGTATGCCACCGAAGCCGTGGCGAGCATTTGGCCCATATTTTGTTTCAGACATAATTGACATAGATCCTTCTATCATAATAAAAAATATTAAAATAATTCTCTGAAAACTTTTAGTTTTATTTACAATTAACATCTTGCGTTTACGTTGGACCACCCTTTATCTCCTCAATTGAGATGTCGCAGTCTAAAGATTTGTCAACACATAAAGGATTTGCGTATGAGAAAGACAGATTAGAAGTTTTTGAAAGAAGAAGCTTGAAGTGATTTCGGCGAATCAGCCGAAACGCCAACACCGATTTTGAAGTTTATTCCGTTGAATTCTCTTGCAATTTTCCATAAATCTATTGATATTCGGGTTTGCCCAAGTAGTAGCGTTTGTTGATTTTGGTATTCAGCTTTCTTTTTGTAACATAGGTTCTTGTATTTTGTTTTGGCTTCAATGTACCAAATCCGTAGATGTTAGTTGTTTGTGGCACGAATTGCTCTTAAAATAGAGAACGATTTTTTACGAGCTTTTAAGTACTCATTCTCAAACCATTTTTATTTAAAAGATGACTTTTTGTTTATAGTAGGATACTGTTTGTAAGCTGATTCAAAAGGACTTCTGTGGAATCCGTTGACCATTCGTTGTTGATTAAAGAATTGCTCTAATTATATTATAATACTATTACGATTAAATGACAAGGAGAGCCGTACGCAAGTAGTGGAGGTCAGTAGCTGGGTTTTACACACAGAATAGCGTCGTACATACGGGAATCGGATATATAAATAGACATCAGTTTTTTTAATTTCCTTATCTGAAAATGTTTTACTTTACATTTAAAAAAATTAATTTTGAACAAGACACAAATCTTAAATATTATTTAAAGTTCATTACATATTCGTATCAATAAGTGGCAATCCAGTAATCAATTATATAGACTATAAAACTGAGACTTGAGATCTTTTACTTTAGTGCTCTTAACAAAGCACTCTTTAAACTTTAGTAGTGATTTTTTCTTTCATAAATCGTTTGAAGATAAATATTCTGGATGAAGTGTCCAAACAATCAATGGGTTGACAATGAATAACGTTAGATGTTTGAAAGAAAGTAGACCACGATCGAGCTCTAAACCGAGCAAGTGGAGATACTAAACTGTCGGAAGACATTCAGAAAATGTGAAACGTTGAGTGGGTCAAAAAGATAAGAACTAAAATTTACTCTTTAAGAAGTGTGTTTTCAATAAATTGAACAGAAGAAACTGACGATGAAGTATATAATTACAAAGGAACATCGTAGTCTCCTCATCAACTTACAGACAACCCAATTTATATTCGTTGTAACAAATGCAAGCCTCATCTCTGGGGTTTTGGACGTTGAATATTTCCGAGCGCCAACATCTACTCGGATAACTAGCGTCTTCTAGTCAAGATAGGAATGCGACGAGCTCTAAATGGTTCAAGACCGAAGAAATACTATGAAGAAATATGACGTCGAAACTTTCACTCACAACAGATTGCCACAATTTTTGTCCATGCAAAAAGACTATTGGGTCTGTCGGCTTACCTGGCTGTAGTATATGCTCGACTTGGAAGAGATCATTCATTAATTTCAACAATTTTGTAGAATGAGTGTCTAGAAATTCCTTACTAAACAGTTTTTAATAATATTTTTTTTTAATCAGATCTTAAAATTTTCAAAAAATCAAAAACAGGAAACAGGACAAAGTAGAAAAAGAAAAATATTTGAATATAGGAAAAACAACGTATCTAAAAGGTTTTAAGGTATTTTCTTACTTGGCTTTATCCTGATTGTTCATTTTAAGAAAACAGTGACCCATTCCCATTCGTACGTTGGCCGGGCAATTAGGATTAGTTCTCAATGCTTTTTTATAGAAGGCCAATGCACCTCGGTAATCTTTTTTATTGAATGCTATGCAAGCTTTGCCCAGCAAAGAGGGTATATTTGATGGCGATTGATTCAAGACGAAATTGAATTGAGCATCTGCCTGCTCCATTTTGTCTCCTTCAAGCAAACAAAAGTATGCTCTTCCCAACAAATGGTTCTGAGAATTGTTTTACAATTAGCTTATGATTTTATTTTATTTAAATGAAATGAAAATTTTAATTTACCTGGTCGTACATGATGATCTTATCAGCTGTAGTGTACAAATTAGTGGCCTTCATAAATAGCTCACGCTTTTTATCTTTTGACTTCTCACGATTCGCTTCCTGCACATAATGCGCAGCAAGCATATCATATGCTCGCATTTGATCCTTTTCGTAATCGCGATAATCGACATTAGCTTCGATTCTAGCCGTCTCCAAAAGTCGAATGAAATCCGAAGTTTTCTTTTGCTTGTAATAAGCGAGCTAAAGAACAAGATAAGTTAACTTATTTATTTTTTTTTAATTTAAATTTAATTTTGTACTCACAGCAACATTGACCCAAGTATTTAGTTGGGACCTTTCTTGTCGTAAAATTCCAAGCACTTCTTGACATTCTGGCAACTGGTCAGGATGCACTTCGATTACCTTGAAAATATACAAAATTGAAAAGGCTTTAAGACTTTAAATCATATATTTTTACCTCGTCGGTATCCCGAAGAGGGATTTCAATAGTTTGGGACATTTTAGAGTCCGTTTTTTTAAAATAAAACTTGTATTTATAATTAAAATTTTTGTGGCAAAGAAAACAACGCGGCGAACACACTTGTCAAAATTTTATAACTGACATTTGCAAACAGAAATGCCAACCCATAGAAATAATATTTTTGTATTTTCATATAGGGTATTCTTGCTTATTTTCAGCTTAGGGCCCTGCCTCACTGGACACCTTTCAAAATTTTATATCCTTTTATTTGGTCAAGCCTAGTACGCAGATCGGGGAAAATTTTGTCTCCCATAAATTTTTTTCCTGGGACAAATTTTGTCTTGGATATTTTCGTGAGCAGTACGCAGTTCGCGCTCAAAATTTATACTTTTGTGCATTGCTGTACAAAATGTCTCCACTAAATTTTGCCAGGAAAAAGAATGATACAAGCACTATTTTGCGGGACAAATTTTGACAGCCAAAAGTAATTTTTGCCAAAACTGGTTTCATGTAAAAGATGCTTCTCTTGAAAGCATCGAGAGGAGATATTCAAACTAACGACTTTTGTAAGACAACCCGTTCCAGAGATACACTACAAAACACATTATATTATTTTTTAATTCCCCAACTTCAAACTTTTGCGCGAGATTTGGAAAAGCTTCGTAGAGATTAAAATTGTAGAGATAAAATTTGTCTTGTCTCGATCTGCGTACTAGGCTTAAATCTATATGGATCATTGGCGATA